>JARQOC010000006.1:477153096-477753096 GCA_033576535.1 Allobates femoralis | reverse complement strand
TGCTAATTTCCGGAAAGTGCCTGTGGAGTAAACAGTCACTGCTCCTATAGAGGAACTCACTGAGGGTTATCTATTATATAATTGCGAATGGGTTTTTTGCCCCTTCTGAGTCCACTCTCGCTGCGAGTCAGCGTGGTCATGTGGATACGCCCGAAGCATTGGCCGCGCAGCGGCCATTGCGAGCAGTTCTAAGGCGACTCGCTATGCGCATGGCGAGTCGCCTTAGCAGCGCGAAGCATTGGCCGCGAAGCGGCCATTGCGAGTCAGAGACTCGCTCTTCTAGTATCCCGATGCATGTGCATCGGGCACCCAGCTAGTCATTTATAAAATGGAGTCACTTTATGGAGTTTTCTACTACCTTGTTTTTCTGCCAATTTGTTGGCAGAAAATATATTCAACTTATGAAATAAGCTCCTCTGAGATCTGCTCCTGTGACATTTGCTTCTGTCATCAGTCACCATCTTATTCATTCGGCGGGTGACACTAGTGATGGAGGAGACATCACAACCAGAAGATGTGGGCGGCTCAGTCTCTGTCCAGCCACTAAGATTAGGGTGGTTAGGACCAGAGGAACCATCCAGTCTTGCAGTATGGGTGTGTGTACAATCTAGCTGGAGTAATCGGTGATCTCTTTCAGCCAATTGGAAAGCACAACACCCTACTAAAGCTCAACGCATATTCTTGGAAACTGCCAGATACAGTTAGGGCCAGAAATATTTGGACAGTGACACAATTTTGGCGAGTTGGGCTCTGCATGCCACCACATTGGATTTGAAATGAAACCTCTACAACAGAATTCAAGTGCAGATTGTAACGTTTAATTTGAAGGGTTGAACAAAAATATCTGATAGAAAATGTAGGAATTGTACACATTTCTTTACAAACACTCCACATTTTAGGAGGTCAAAAGTAATTGGACAAATAAACATAACCCAAACAAAATATTTTTATTTTCAATATTTTGTTGCGAATCCTTTGGAGGCAATCACTGCCTTAAGTCTGGAACCCATGGACATCACCAAACACTGGGTTTCCTCCTTCTTAATGCTTTGCCAGGCCTTTACAGCCACAGCCTTCAGGTCTTGCTTGTTTGTGGGTCTTTCCGTCTTAAGTCGGGATTTGAGCAAGTGAAATGCATGCTCAATTGGGTTAAGATCTGGTGATTGACTTGGCCATTGCAGAATGTTCCACTTTTTTGCACTCATGAACTCCTGGGTAGCTTTGGCTGTATGCTTGGGGTCATTGTCCATCTGTACTATGAAGCGCCGTCCAATCAACTTTGCAGCATTTGGCTGAATCTGGGCTGAAAGTATATCCCGGTACACTTCAGAATTCATCCGGCTACTCTTGTCTGCTGTTATGTCATCAATAAACACAAGTGACCCACTGCCATTGAAAGCCATGCATGCCCATGCCATCACGTTGCCTCCACCATGTTTTACAGAGGATGTGGTGTGCCTTGGATCATGTGCTGTTCCCTTTCTTCTCCAAACTTTTTTCTTCCCATCATTCTGGTACAGGTTAATCTTTGTCTCATCTGTCCATAGAATACTTTTCCAGAACTGAGCTGGCTTCTTGAGGTGTTTTTCATCAAATTTAACTCTGGCCTGTCTATTTTTGGAATTGATGAATGGTTTGCATCTAGATGTGAACCCTTTGTATTTATTGTCATGGAGTCTTCTCTTTACTGTTGACTTAGAGACAGATACACCTACTTCACTGAGAGTGTCCTGGACTTCAGTTGATGTTGTGAACGGGTTCTTCTTCACCAAATAAAGTATGCGGCGATCATCCACCACTGTTGTCATCCGTGGACGCCCAGGCCTTTTAGAGTTCCCAAGCTCACCAGTCAATTCCTTTTTTCTCAGAATGTACCCAACTGTTGATTTTGCTACTCCAAGCATGTCTGCTATCTCTCTGATGGATTTTTTCTTTTTTTTCAGCCTCAGGATGTTCTGCTTCACCTCAATTGAGAGTTCCTTTGACCGCATGTTGTCTGGTCACAGCAACAGCTTCCAAATGCAAAACCACACACCTGGAATCCACCCCTGACCTTTTAACTACTTCATTGATTACAGGTTAACGAGGGAGACGCCTTCAGAGTTAATTGCAGCCCTTTGAGTCCATTGTCCAATTACTTTTGGTCCCTTGAAAAAGAGGAGGCTATGCATTACAGAGCTATGATTCCTAAACCCTTTCTCCGATTTGGATGTGGAAACTCTCATATTGCAGCTGGAAGTGTGCACTTTCAGCCCATATTATATATATAATTGTATTTCTGAACATGTTTTTGTAAACAGCTAAAATAACAAAACTTGTGTCACTGTCCAAATATTTCTGGCCCTAACTGTATAGCCTTGTTCTTTTGTGTGCTCCGCTCCAAGCTATTTATTTCCTGTTGCGGCCCCGGCCTGTTTACTGACTATCCTTGCAACTTCTGATTTTGACTTCTCTCTGCCCTCCTAGTTCTGACCCGCCTACCTGACTCCTCCTCTTGCCATTTCGCACCACCAATTAGCAGCTAATTCTTTGTGTGATTGGCAAACCAGTCCCTGGGGTATGGAAAGCAGAAAAAATAGTTCCACATCCATTCATTATAGCCAGATTTTGAGCTACCCAGTGAATACATGATTAAAAGTGTTGATCACATGATTGTGATATGGTCATACTACACCACCAATAAAGCAGCCACAGCCGGTGACTGAGAAGAATCTGTGACTTCTCTGCATTTACTGGTTACTACTCACCTGGGCGGTTATCTGTAGGAATCTCCTCTTTACACCGCTCATCACCCCTCACATATGTCTCTGTAGTATTAATATGGGGCAGACCTTCACCCTGAAACAAAGATTGTAAAGGTCACAGACAGATGGAGAAGTCCCATCTATGATCAGCTGTAATCTGCCATCTCCACCGTTCTCATTACACAAGTATAAAACATAGAATACTGGAGGATAAAACAAGACTGAGCACAAGACCTTCACAGCCGTCTACACATCATAGGGAGATCTCATCACACCTTCTCTCCATCTACCTGATCATCCGGAGGAACATCGGGATCTTCTTGTTTACAGTCCTGTGGGAGAAGAGGACGGGGACATCTCTCTGGTATTGTCCTCTTACTGGATAGACCTGGAGGAGACACATACAGGGACTGAATTCATTCTTTACATACAGATCATTATAGGCCGTGTGTATTTAGTAACATAGTAACATAGTTTTTAAGGTTGAAGGAAGACTTTAAGTCCATCTAGTTCAACCCATAGCCTAACATGTTGATCCAGAGGAAGGCAAAAAAAACCCCATGTGGCAACACTAACCTCCACATTGGGGGAAAAAATTCCTTCCTGACTCCAGATACGGCAATCAGACTAATTCCCTGGATCAACGCCTTATCAAAGAATCTAGTATATATAACTGGTAATATTATAGTTTTCAAGAAAGGCATCCAGGCCCTTCTTAAATGTTAGTAGTGACTCACTCATTACAACATCATGTGGCAGAGAGTTCCATAGTCTCACTGCTCTTACAGTAAAGAATCCGCGTCTGTGATTATGATTAAACCTTCTTCCCTCCAGACGTAGAGGATGCCCCCTTGTCCCAGTCTCAGGCCTAAGAGTAAAGAGATCATTAGAAAGGTCTCTGTACTGCCCCCTCATATATTTATACATTATTATAAGATCACCCCTAAGCCTTCGTTTTTCCAAGCTAAATAACCCCAAGTTTAATAACCTGTCTTGGTATTGCAGACCCCTTAGTCCTCTAATAACTTTTGTCGCTCTTCTCTGGACCCGCTCTAGTTCAGCTATGTCTTTCTTAGTCCTGTCTATTACCTGGTGATGTGAGGGGCGGCCGGGGAACCTCCATCATGACTATGTCCTTGTACAGATCTTTGTGTTCTTCTAAATACTCCCACTCCTCCATGGAGAAATAGACGGTGACGTCCTGACACCTTATAGGAACCTGACACATACAATGATACCATTGTCACCCCCCGATCCCTTCATAGCGTTACTGTATAATGTCCCAGCAGCAGCATTCCCAGCAGTGTCACCTCTCCAGTCAGCAGCTCAATCATCTTGTAGGTGAGTTGTAGGATCTTCTGGTCATTGATGTCCTCATGTATCAGGGGGTGAGGTGGAGGCCCCGTGATTGGGCTCAGGGCTCTTCCCTCAGACACAGGGTCCTGACAGCACAGATCACTAGAGCTCTTCACTACTGTGTAATCCTGGTTATGGAGAGACACATTAATAAATCTCCAGTCTCCAGACATTTCCAGAGTCCTCACCTCTCCAGTTCTGTCATCTGTTATTCTGTCCATAGATAAGAATGATGTCATGTGACATTGTCATCACAATCTCTCACCTCTCCAGTAACAAGGAAGAGGATCTCTAGGGTGAGGTGGAAGATCCTCTCCGCCATCTTGTCCCTGTCCAGATCCATCCTTGATGGTCAATCAGGAGAATTCTCTTGTATAGAAGATGTGAGAGGATCCGATATTGTAGGGACCTGAATGGGGAGAAGATGACGATGTAACATCATAAAGATCCTGTGTAATAATACAATGACTGGAGATAATAAGGGGAAACATATCAGGAGATAGAACGTGTAGAACATAGAGAAATAGAGAGAACATAGAGCTCCACCTGCAGAGCCGCACACCTAATATATGGCTGCTCTGTGCTTACAGGACCTGTGATGATGGTGAATATTCATTCATACACTTTTTTACACACATCCTTTATATTTTCACCATTTCAGTAGTCCTCTTCAGTGGCACACTCTACTAATCAGTGATCTACCAGTATACAATATATGCAAAAAATAGTAATGGCGGTCTAATTAGGAGCGCTCTAAGGAACAAGCAGACATGTAAGATGTTTTCATAAATGTCAAACCTTTTATTAACTTCTTGGCTCCCCTCACAGCTCCACTACGCGTTTCAACTGCATACAGTCTTCATCAGGTGGTGTCCACACCACCTGATGAAGACTGTTTGTATGCAGTTGAAACGCGTAGTTGAGCTGTGAGGGGAGCCAAGAAGTTAATAAAAGGTTTGACATTTATGAAAACATCTTACATGTCTGCTTGTTCCTTAGAGCGCTCCTAATTAGACCGCCATTACTATTTTTTGCATGAAAACTACTCCCTTTTTGAGGGACTGGCGGCTGGAGCAGCTCAGGAACAGCACAAACAATCTGCCTTGAACAGGAGAGAGGAGAGCGGAGAGGCATTGCATATACCGCCGGCGGCGGAGGCTGTTAAACCGGGTTGTGCAGGAATTGCACAACCCGATAAGGTGAGTGGCCACCTACCCACGCCACATAGACGTTTTTAATAAGGGGATCCTACACATTTGCGCCCCTTTTCCTTTTTGTTTTACAGTATACAATATATGTCCTTCATTGATTTTTTGTATAGGTTCTACTCCTCTCTTGGATTTTTAATTTAAAAAAATAACATTTATATACACATATATATCTCTGGCCCTGGCTCCGTCACGTCTCCGGCTGCACCTCATCCACGGTTGCATCTCATCCCTGGCTGCATCTCATCCCCGGCTGCATCTTATCCCTGGCTGCATCTCATCCCTAGTATTGTATCTACACCTGCTCTCAGACTGCACCGCATCACCCTGCTTCACCTCATCCCCAAGTACTTCACATTCTTCTGGACTCTGTATGCTTCAATTTACCATTGAACCATAGCTGCATCGCATCACCCTACTGCATCTCATAGTTTCATCGCATCACCCTACTGCATCCCATCCCCATGTATTATGTGCCTGCTTGACTTTGCAAGACTCCTCTGCATTGGACATCCCCGCTGCATCCGTCCTCTGGCTGCATCCCTCCACCACGTGTATTGCGATTGCCTGGACTTGATTGGCATTCATCCGCTTTACATACCCTTCCTGCTACACCTGTCCCCTGTCACTCCTGACCCCTGCCTCCACCTCATCCCCCTTCCAGCTGTACCTGTCCCCCTGTCGCTCCTGTCCCCTACCTCCATCTCAACCCCCGGCTGTTCCTCCTCCTCTCAGTTGTTGCTGCTCCTCCCTGCTGCAGCTGTTGCCCCTCGCTACCCCTACTCCCAACTGCATCTAACCCCCTGCCCCACCTTTCATTCCCAATTCATCCTATATCCCTATGCAATGTTTCCCCTTCTCTTCACACTCACTCCTATCCTACTCCACCTCCTGCTATTCCCCCCTATCCCTCCTCCTGACAACACATTAACACTCTCCCCCTCCATCCTACATAGCTATCTCACCCACTCCTCTGAACCTTTCCTCCACACCCAAGCCTTTGTCTCCAAACACACTTGCCCGCCATGCAAGCTCTCCTGCCTCCACCTCCTAACCCTCTCCCGCCTCCTACTTGCTGGCGACATCTCCCTAATCCTGGTCCCCCCACCACATCCCCACAGTCACCTCCAGCCCACGCCCACTCCCCACTACTAACACCCGCAACCCCTGCAACCTTACACCCATTCCCCAAGCCGCCCCTCCCCCTATCCCTCTATCTGGCGCACTCTGGAACGCCCGCTCGGTATGCAATAAACTCTCATTCATCCACGACCTCTTCATCTCCAAAAAACTCTCTTTTCTTGACATCAACGAAACATGGCTTACCCCTTCCGACACAACCTCCCCCGCCACCCTCTCTTACGGTGGACTCACCCTTTCCCACACCCCTCTCCCCAGCAACACCCGCGGCGGAGGTGGTGGCTTACTCCGACTCCCAACAGCTGCTCCTTCACCCCAATTACACCACCCCCTCTGCCTCCCTCCCATCCTTCGAGGCGCACTCCGTGTGCATCTTCTCCCCTGCAACCTTCAACTGGCTGTTGTCTACCGCCCCCCAGGATCCTCCTCCACCTTCTTCGACCACTTCACAACCTGGCTTTTCCACCTCCTCTCCTCCGACACCCCTCAACATCATCATGGGTGACGTTAGCATCCCCATTGACAACCCCCACACCGCTGCCTCAAGACTCCTTTCTCTAACCTCCTCCTTCGGCGTCTCACAATGGTCCTCCTCCGCCACACGCAATGATGGCCACACACTGGACCTCGTCTTCACCCACCTTTGTTTCCTCACCAACCTCACAAACTCACCGCTCCTCCTATCTGACCATAACCTGCTGACCTTCTCCTCCCTCTCCCCCCCCCCCACCCCCACCACCCCCACCCCGAAGAAACCTCAAACTCATTGACTTCCACTCACTCTCCGAGTCCCTCCTCCCTCTCTTTGACTTGGCTTCCTCCCAAGATGCTGACCCAGCCGCCACCCTCTATAACACCACTCTCGCCACAGCCCTTGACCAGGCCGCCCCCCTCTCATACAACAAAACACACACACACAAGACACCCTGGCTCACCACGCGCACTAAAATACTTCGACGGACGTCTAGGGCTGTTGAGCGGAGATGGACGAAATCCCACTCCTCAGAACACCTTGACTTGTACAAACAGTCCCTCATCGACTTCAAGACTGCACTGACCACCGCAAAACAAGCCTACTTCTCTTAGAACCACCCTCTCCCACAATCCCAAGCAACTATTCATAACTTTTAAGCTCTACTCCGTCCTCCCTCACCCCTCCCTCTCCTTTCATCTCCGCTGACGACTTTACCATCTTTTTCAAACAGAGTCGACAAAATCAGGGAAAGCTTGATCCATAATCCCCTCACCTCTCCCCCTATATCACCCAACCACCCACCTCATCCAAAACTACCTTCTCCTCCATGACAGAAGTGCGCCTCTCCTCCCTACTAGCACGATCACACCTCACCACGTGTGCCCTCAACCCTCTCCCCTCATCCCTAACCTCACCACAGTCCTCATCCCTGCCCTAATGTATCTCTTCAACATAGCACTTAATACTGGCGTCTTCCCCTCATCCTTCAAACACGCCCTAATCCACTGAAACAGCCCTAACCAAAGTCACCAACGACCTACTGACCGCCAAGAGCAAGCGACACTACGCCATCCTCCTTCTTCTCGATCTTTCTGCTGCCATCAACACAGTCGACCACTCCTTCCTACTTCAAATTCTAGAATCTCTTGGCATCACTGACCTAGCTCTCTCCTGGATCTCCTCTTACCTAACAGACCGGACCTTCAGCATCACCCACTCCCACACCTCCTCCTTGCCCTTCCCCCTGTCGGAGTTCCCCAAGGCTCGGCCCTGGGAGCACTACGCTTCTCCATCTACACCCCCGGCCTAGGCCAACTCATCGAGTCCCACGGCTTTCAATACCACCTCTACGCCGATAACACCCAGCTCTACCTGTCCGGCCCCAACATCACCTCCCTCCTATCCAAAATTCCGCAATGCCTGTCTGCCATCTCATCCTTCTTCTCCGGTCACTTCCTCAAGCTCAACATGGACAAAACCGAGTTCATCGTCCTTCCCCCCAGTCACTCATCCCCCCTACCCGACCTATCCATCACTATCAATGACTGCAAACTCTCACCTGTCCCCCACGCCAAGTGCCTCGGGGTAATCCTCGACTCTTCCCTCTTCTTCAAGCCCCACATCCAAGCCCTCAGCACTGCCTGCCTACTCCAGCTCAAAAACATTACCCGAATCCGCTCCTTTCCTTGACCATGACACTGCCAAAACACTTGTCCACGCCCTCATCATCTCCCGCCTCGACTACTGCAACCTCCCTTACACCTCTCCAAACCATCTTCAATTCCGCCTCCCGACTCGCCCCGCTACTCCCCCTTCTGTCAAGCCCTTCACTGGCTCCCCACCTTCCAGAGATCCCAGTTCAAAACCTAACCCTGACATACAAAGCCATCCACAAACTGTCCCCTCCATACATTTCTGACTTGGTCCTCGCGATACCTCCCCTCACGCAATCTGCGCTCCATACTCTGGAACCCTCTCCCACACCACATCAGACACTCCCCTACCCTGGGAACCTTCAAGAAAAAACCTGAAGACTCACCTCTTCCTTCAAGCCTACAACCCACACTGAGACCTAATCTGCTGCACCACCTCACCCTCACCTCTCCCCTTCCTACTGTCTCCCACCCATCCCCTATAGACTGTGAGCCCTCGAGGAGAGGATCTTACCCTACTGTACCTGTACAATTTATGTTGTTATTTTTATGTTCATTGTTCCGTTGCCTACCTAAAAGCACCTGGACAATGGGACTATATTAAAATTATGAAGCTATCTGTGTCTGTGCTCTGCGTGTGAATAGTCTGTGTAGCTAGAAACCCACGCACTTCTACCTGTTGCTTTGTTAAACTGGATGAATCTTCCTAATGAAACTAGGGTTATGCTTCAACACGTCCTATGACTCCATGTCTATACATTGATAATCTAATTAATATTCTCCTCATGGAGCTGAAAGCTGCCTTCCTGAGTCTGTTAGGCTTTTACTATTACTCATGAATGCCCAGCATCGAGGTCCAGTTCCAGGTGTCAATAAAAGCTGGAGATACAGACCCCTTCTTTGTTCTTTTCACTTTATTTTCCTTGCCACATGTAGTTACACTGTCCTGAACTCAGCCAGTGAACAGCTCCCCTGTCGATCGTCCACCTTCTCCACTGAACGTAACTCACGCACCCCCTCCCCTCAAGCCTGATGTTCTTAACAGGAACTGATTAAACACCATTAGAAGCATTCCGCTCTATGGGAAGTGCTGTGTGCTTATGTCCATTATTCCTCCTTAAACGTGATTTATGAATCTGAGTGTGCCAAAATTCTCCGCTAGTTAAATACAGTGGGACTAAAACATTTTGACAAAACATATTACAAAAATATTTACATATTGCTAACTTACACAAAAAAAGAAGACAAAAGTAAAAAAAAAGTGCCTTAATGTATGTGAGGCGGTCGACAGGGTATGGGTACTCGGTACCGGGGCTAATGGCGGCTTTGATGGGGGGGATCACGGCTGGTCGATCCCCGGTCCCGTGCCCTGGACCCTCAATGGTGGGGAACGGTGAGGGATAAGGGGATATTTACAATTGAACGTGACGCCACCTGTAGTTCCCGGTAAATTGGTACCAGCGCTGCAAGCCGGACGCTGAGGTGATGGTGGGTGCAGCAGAGTGTGGAACAGCTCCCCAAAGGTGGAGCTTTACCTCAGGGCAGTGGGGATGGATGAGGGTAGTAGTAGTTAAGTCTTTGCTGATACAGCGTTGAATTGCGGTGGATAGACAGGCACACAGACACACAGGGATTGTTGTTTCAGTACCTTTTACTGATGATAACGTAACAGGTACAGTCCAGAGTAGTAACCAGGTCCCTGGTGCAACTTGGGACTTCCACCTTAGAAAGTTATGAGGCCTCCTCTGTGTCTGTGCTCTGCGGTGTGGGATGAGTTCTGCCTGAGCCTGAACCCACCGCTTCTTCTCCCTCTTTGGGCTTTGTCCTAAAACTGGCAATGAAGTCCTTCTGCGGGTCCCTGTTCCTCCTATGGCTCCTGGTCCTATACTTGGTCATTTTAGTGTCTCTTACTAGCTCTCCTCAGGGCTGAACTCCTCCTGATTCTGCTGGGCTTTTGCTATAGCTCTGAATGCTGGCAGCATCGGACTCCAGTGTCCAGGTGTACTAAAAGGCTGGAGTTAAATTCCCTTTCTTAGTTCCCTGCTTCTCCACTTGCCTCCGACCCTTTCCCTAGGGTGCGCACAGCGGTCAGTGGTCCTGGTCCTGGGCCTGAATCTCCCCCAGTGAACAGCTCAACCGTCTCCTCTCTTTTCCTTCTCACTGAACAGAAACTACAGGGACTGATCAACCCCTCCACTCAGGCCTGGATGTTCTTAAAGGCGAACTGACTTAAGGCAGCCAGTAGAGCTTCCCCTTCAGGTCTGGGGTGGAAGGTGGTGTGTGCTGTGATGACCAAGGTGTAATTCCCTCCTTGCACCGGTGGATCCTGTGGAAATCCCCTGCAGGTGTGCCACATTCTCCCTAGTTAAATACAGTCCTCCGGACAGAAACATGTTTTCAAAACAATGACATAACTATTTACATTTGATAATTGTACAGAGTCTTAAAAAATGAAAAATTTACAAAAAAAAACAGGTAAAAATGGGAAAACAGGTAACCAGTCCATACAGCGCTAGTCCATCCACTGCAAGCTGTTTAGGGGATGTTGAAACAGGGGTTTTGCCACTACCAGTCCTGTGGCTATGGTCCATTTTTGAAAAAGTAAGAAAAGGAAATTCAAAAGTCCAACAGGTTAAGTCTCTTAAAGTTCAAAAAATAACTATATACAATACGGGTGTCTCTGCTTAGGAGGCCTGGCTTCATTATACCACACCATGCACTTTTTTTCCCTAACTTGATGTGCATGGGGGCTAATCGAGTTCCTCCACCCTTCTGTACACTACCATTGATAATACTATACTTACATTCTGCATATATTTACATTTTCCCACATTTTACAACTTATTCTCTGAACCTGAGTGGTGGGTGTCCTAGATTGACACGTGCTGACCTACGTGGTTCTGGTGTAGGGTCTGTGAGAGTGGGTCTACGTGTAACTGGTAAACTGGGTAGCAGTTCTGCGACTACGTGGCAGGTACACCGATTGCAGGGATCACTGATTCCGGTACAACGAGTGGTTCTTGTACTCTTGGCGATTCTACTGCTGGTGGAAACATTAAAGTTGGGATTAGATATGTACCTTCTATTTGAGGCCAATGCACTGGTAACTCTCCAATGAGTGTCTGGACTGTCTTTGGCTTCTCTTGCTCTTCTGGCTTTGGACAAGGTACATTTTCTTCTGGTTGAAGCAGTTGAGGGCACTTCTTCAAGTGATCTCTGGACACTGTTGCTGTTGTTTCACCATGATCTTTGCTGATTAAACAGGTTTTCTCATTATCAAAATTGGATGGTAACACAGTGTATGGTTATTTTCCCATTGATCATCTAGCTTGTGCATTCTTCTTTTCTCTTCAAAACCAATTCACCAGGTGTTATGGGCATTCCTTGCGCACTTTTGTTGAAGTTGGTTTCTTGTCTTCCTCTAGATTTTTCCAGACTTCTCTCAACTCATTCTTGGATTTTCTGGTATTGTTCTTTCCTACGAGTATCCCAATCTGCATCTGTTATATCTTCTTCAGGAACTACTATGCCTATCTCAAAGTCTACTGGCAATTTCCCTGGTCTTGCTCTCATGAGGTATGCAGGGGTACAATTAGTTGAGCTTACTGGGATGTTGTTGTAGATGTCAACTAGATCTGGTAATTTCTCTGGCCATTGGTTTCGTTCTTCTAAGGGCAGAGTTTTCAGCATTTCAATTACCACGTGATTCATCTTTTCACACATTCCATTAGTTTGAGGATGGTAAGACGTGTTTCGAATATTCTTGCATCTGTATAGGTGACAGAACTCTTGAAATATTTCAGCTTCAAAGGCAGATCCTTGGTCTGTCAATACCTGTTCTGGATAACCATGGGGTCTGCAGAAATAAGCTTGAAATGTTCTTGCTGCTGTCTCAGCTGTTAAGTCTTTTACCGGAGCTACCACAAGGAATCTGGAATAGTGGTCTACCATGGTAAGAGCATAGGTGTAGCCTGATTTACTGGGTGCAAGTTTGACATGATCTAAGGCTACCAGTTCTAATGGTTGTTTGGTGATGATAGGCTTGAGTGGTGCTTTCTGGCTGTTATGGTCTCTTCTTAATGAGCATGGTCCAGAATTTTTACACCATCTCTCTATGGAAGACCTCATGCTGATCCAATAGAATCTTTCACGTTAACAGTATTTCCAGTTTTCTCCATCCAAAGTGTCCCGATCCATCGTGGTACACTTCCAATACCATTTGGACGTCTCTCTTTGGAACCACAACTTGCCATACCATTTCATGTGTTCTTGGGTTGATGTACCTCCTGCACAATTTACCTTGATAGATGAATAACTGGCTTCTTTCTTTCCACAGGTGTTGGACTTCTAGTGGAACATTCTTTTTAAGTTTGGAATCCGGTTGGGTTATCAACTTCTTTACAAGGTTCACTGCCGGATCACTGTCTTGAGTCTCTTTCCATCCATACTGAGGCAACAAGTTTAATTCAACAGTCTGATGGTTCTGGTAGATGTGATCTTCAGCGATTTGCCATTTTCTGCTTTTATGGAAAGCTGGGAGTTCTATTTCCTCTAAGTCATCCTCTTCTTCTTCAATTCCTTGTAGATGTACTTGAGGGTTCCTGGAGAGGGCATCAGCATTTGCGTTGTTGCGGCCTGCCCGCTATTTGATAGTAAAATCAAAGTTTGATAGTCAGGCCATCCAATGCTGCTCCAGTGCTCCAAGCTTCGTGGTATGCAGATGTGTTAATGGGTTATTATCTGTGAAGATGGTGAATTTTGAAGCTGCTAGGTAATGCTTGAACCTTTCTGTTATAGCCCAGACCAAGGTCAGGAACTCCAACTTAAAGGAACTGTAGTTTTCTGGGTTCCTCTCGGTGGGTCGAAGTTTTCTGCTGGCGTAGGCAATTACTAGCTCTCTACCATCTTGAAGCTGGAAAGGACTGCTCCCAGGCTACATTGCTTGCATCAGTGGTAAAGGACGAATGGTAGTTTATATCAGGGTAAGCCAGATTTCCTCACTGGTCAGAGCCTGCATCATCTGTTGGAAGGAGTTTTCTTGTTCTTCTCCCCATTCCAATGGTGGCTCTGAAGATCTTCTCTTCTTAGATTGGCCTACCAGAAGATCTTGTAAGGGCGCTGCCATCTTTGGGTAGCCCTTCATGAATCTTCTATAGTACCCAACCAAACCTAAGAACTGACGTACCTCAGTGACGGTGGTTGGCTCTGCCAATCCTGGATTGCTGTTACCTTTTCCGGGTCTGGTGCTACTCCATCTGTGCTGACCACGTGTCCCAGGTATTGGACTTTAGGTTTCAGGAGGTGACATTTAAATGGCTTGAGCTTCATCCCGTACTTTGCTAAAGCCTCAAATACCTCTGCCAGGTGTTCCAGGTGTTCTTGGTAGGTTTTGTAAAACACGATGACGTCGTCCAGGTATAAGAGTACTGTCTCGAAATTACAGTGTCCCAGGCAACTTTCCATGATTCTTTGAATCGTTCTGGTGCATTGCATAACCCGAATGGCATGCTGTTGAATTCGCATAGTCCCATTGGCGTTGTGAATGCAGTCTTCTCTCGGTCTTCTTCTGCAACAGAAACCTGCCAATACCCACTAGTGAGATCTAATGTGAAGAAATAATTAGCAGTCTTTAATGCAGCAAGAGACTCCTCTATTCGGGGTAACGAGTAAGCATTTTTGTGAGTGATCTTGTTGACCTCCCTGTAATCCGCACACATCCTCATCGTGTCCATCCTTCTTTCCGACTAGGACTAAAGGGCTGCCCAGGGACTGCAGCTATCTCTTATAACCTCGGCCTCCTTCATGTCCCGCAGCATCTCTTTGGCATGTTGATAATGACCTGGTGGAATGGGTCTGTGTCTCAACTTAATTGGGGGATGATCTCCTGTGGGTATGCGATGATGTACCCCTTTAATCCTCCAAAAATCTAATGGATGCTAACTAAATATTTGCTCGAGCTCCTGTGCTACCCGGTAAACTCTGTGCTTCTGGTGAGAAGGGGTGGCATCAGTTCCTACATGCAACTGCTGACACCACTCCTCTAGCTGTCCTTTGGAGTTGTTGTCCTCCACCTGGCTAGACGAGGAAACAAGTCCCACTGCTTGTATGTTGTTATTACAAACAGTATACAGTAGCATACCGGGGTAGTTTTGCTTCCACTTCCCCACAATTTAACACACGGATTGGTACTCGTCCCTTGCGTACATCCACCACCCTCTGGCTGTCAGTAGTGTAGGTCTGTGCTCTGAAAATACCGCTCTGCAACTGCCTGGTATTCCTTTCCTCTGCGACTTATCGCTGCTCGACACCATATCATCATCTCGCTTTTTGGTGTTAACACAATGGGAACCGGGTCTGTTACCCGCACACTGCCAATCTCTCCCCCAGACAGATTTACCTGTTGCTTGTGGATGAGGGCTCGGATCTCTCGTATGAGGACTCTTGTCCCCATAACCAGCAGTCTGAGAAATCTGTCGGAGTAAAAACAACACTTCCCCAAAGCAGTTTTCATTAACATTTGTACCAATTACCATGTAGGGGCATTTTTCATTAGGATTATTTTCAACCACAAATAACCCTTGGTCTTTTAATTCCTCCCTCCCCAACTTTATTGTAGCGGCTCTGTACCACACCTGTTTTTGTGGTTGGACATTAGCTGCAATAATATAAAAATTGGGGTTTGGGGGTTCAAATCGTCATCAGACCAATATTGTTTATAAAGGATATGTGGGATCGTAGTGACCTGCGACCCGGTGTCCAGTAGGGTCGGACATGGGGATTCCATCTAGTGTAATGTTGAGGTACGTATGGCCTCCCACATACCGGTTACACCAGTCCTTTGGGCCCAGCTGCTTACTCCTGGGGCTGGCCCTCAGGTCCAGAATCTCGTGATTAAATGACACCCTCTTGCAAGTGGCCCGGCTTGTTACATCGCAGGCAGATGGGTTGTCCTGAAGAATCCGTGTAGTCCCTGGCTCTGTGTTGGAATGGTGCCTCGGTCCCCTGAAAGGCGACTGTGGGCCCCCATGGGCGACATGGTTAGTTGGAATGTGCGTGTCCCCTCAAAGGGCGACATGGGTCTACGTTGGAATGGTGCGTTGGTCCCCTGCATGGGCGACTTGGTCTTCCTCGCATCCATGGGACATCCTCAGGGCTATCAGCTAGTTGGATTCTGCTTGGTAGTGGTGCTCCAGGCATATTTTGCAAGAGCTTTAATACATAGTCCATGTTTTTGGTTAACTGCAGCACCTGGTTTGCATGTCATCATGTGCTACAGCTTGACTTTCTGCTTTTACAGGTTCTGTAGAAACAGGTTTCAAGTCTATGGCAGAGGTATTAGCCTGCCAGGATTGGATTGCAGGTTCTGCAGGCACTGGATCTCTTAACATGGTTATAGCACGATCTTTTAAGTCATTAAAGCTCACAGTTGGGTGATCCAATACCCACATATGGACCTGTTGGCGGTGGTAGTCTGACCTCAATCCCTTTGTAAACTGTTCTGCAAGCATTTTATCCTTCTCCAATACACTTGCCGGGTCTACCTGTTTTAAGAACCGGAGTGCCCCTTGTAAACGGAGGGCATAGTCTCTGATGGTATCCTGCGGTCTCAGTTTACACTGGTAGAACAGCATCCTCAATTCAGTGTGTGCGTTTTTCAAAGACAGTTTTTAGCTTATCAAGCACTTTAGCAGCAGAGTCCCTGTCAGCATCACTCCAGGACTCAGCCTCCAGCTCCGCTGTGCCTGTTAATTGTCCCAGCACAACGGTGGCCCGATGCTTCTCTGTCATCATATACACATGTCCAGCATTGCACACATCTTTTGCTTAAAGGCTGCTAACGTACCAGGTTTGCTTTCATATGTTGGTAACCATTTGGCACCCGTTATATACGGCAAAGTTAGAGGCATTATTTGAGCCGCTGCTCCGGGTGCTGCGTTCCTGGCATCTCCCCCGTTAGGGACCTGTGCATCATCCGAATCACTCATGATGGGGCCCCCCTAGTTAATTGCTGCCAAGCGGTGAGATGAAAACAAACTTTTCCAGTCATCAGCAGCTCTGCAGAGCGAGTGGAGCACCTCGGTTATTTCCGGAGCAGGGAGCTGCGCTTCGCGAATCTCTGGCAGAGTGAAGGAGCAGGGCTTATCTTCCTCATCGCTCTTTTCTACCCGCACTTTGGCGCAGCTCTATTTCTGTAATGGCGAATGGTTATACAGTTCCGAAACAGTTAATAAAGTTCAGTTCTTGGCACACAGTACCCGGTTTTACCGGGCACGGGATCCTGTTCGTGACGCCAGGATTGAGGCGGTCGACAGGGTATGGGGTACTCAGGTACCGGGGCTGATGGCTGCTTTGATGGGGGGGATCACGGCTGGTCGATCCCCGTTCCCGTGCCCTGGACCCTCAATGGCGGGGAACAGTGGGGAATAAGAGGATATTTACAATTGAACGTGACACCACCTGTAGTTCCCGGTAAATTGGTACCGGCGCTGCAAGCCGGACGCTGAGGTGATGGTGGGTGCAGCAGAGTGTGGAACAGCTCCCCACAGGTGGAGCTTTACCTCAGGGCAGCGGGGATGGATGAGGGGAGTAGTAGTTAAGTCTTTGCTGATACAGCGTTGAATTGCGGCGGACAGACAGGCACACAGATACACAGGGATTGTTGTTTCGGTACCTTTTACTGATGATAACGTAACAGGTACAGTCCAGAGTAGTAACCAGGTCTCCGATGCAACTTGGAACTTCCACCTTAGAAAGTTATGAGGCCTCCTCTGTGTCTGTGCTCTGTGGTGTGGGATGAGTTCTGCCTGAGCCTGAATCCACCGCTTCTTCTCCCTCTTTGGGCTTTGTCCTAAACTGGCAATGAAGTCCTTCTGCGGGGTCCCTGTTTCTCCTATGGCCCCTGGTCCTATACTTGGTCAGTTTAGGGTCTCTTACTAGCTCTCCTCAGGGCTGAACTCCTCCTGAGTCTGCTGGGCTTTTGTTGTAGCTCTGAATGCTGGCAGCATCGGACTCCAGTGTCCGGGTGTACTAAAGGACTGGAGTTACAAATTCCCTTTCTTAGTTCCCTGCTTCTCCACTTGCCTCCGACCCTTTCCCTAGGGTGCGCACAGCGGTCAGTGGTCCCTGGGCCTGGGCCTGAATCTCCCCCAGCGACCAGCTCCTCCGTCTCCTCTCTCTTCCTTCTCCTCACTGAACTGAAACAACAGGGACTGACCAACTAATCCCCTCAGGCCTGGATTTTCTTAAAGGGGAACTGACTTAAGGCAGCCAGTAGAGCTCCCCCTTCAGGTCTGGGGTGGAAGGTGGTGTGTGCTGTGCTGACCAAGGTGTAATTCCCTCTTTACAACGGTGGATCCTGTGGCAATCCCCCACCGGGGTGCCACATATGTTCCAGCCATCAATATAATAACAGAAAATAACATCATATGCCACACTGCTTTGAATTGGAGTATTTGGCAGCAGCACAGATTTGATACCTCAGCACCAGGATTCACCCTCCATGACACTGAGATGAAATTTCTGCTGTATGCTGATGACCTCGTGCTGTTATCAGCAGCTGAGAAAGGTCTCCAAGATCATCTGAAAATCCTTCAGCAGCACATGGGCAATGCCAATCAACCAGAAGAAAACTAATATCATGGTGTTCCAGAAAAGAAAGCAGAAGCCTGCTGGCCATTCTCCCTTTATGACAGACACAGAAATCAACAAGTACACCTACCTTGGCCTAGAACTCAGCTAATCAGGGAGCTTTAAGCAAGCCATAGAGTTACTGAAAGACAAGGCATCTAAAGCCTTCCATGCCATCAGATCACGTCTGTACCATCTCAAGGCACCAGTAACCGTCTGGCTAAAAATCTTTGACACCATCATTGCTCCAATACTTCTATACAGCAGTAAAGTCTGGGGTCCAATCTCATACCCAAACTGGTCAAAGTGGCATGCTTGGCCAAATGAAATATCCCACCTAACCTAGAGTTTTGCAAGCATCTTCTTCAAGTCCATCAGAGCACATCAAACAGCGCTTGCCAAGCAGAGCTAGGCAAATTCAGACTACACCTCGCAATCGAGAAGAAGTCGCAATCATTCAAGGCTCATCTACAGAGTAGCAGTCCCAGCTCCAACCATCACACAGCCTTGCTACACCAGGAAGCCTCTTGTCAGGACTTCGAGTGTTTTGATTACCTTTTGGGCATTCTGCCCTCCTCTACTTTTGTCTTCCTGACTTTATAAACCACAGCCTCTGGATATTTCTATAGTATTCTGCTTTTGTTTCGTCTGCCTGGTTTCCTGCTCCTAGTGGCTTCTCAAGTTCTCTGCCTACTCCTGCAAGTCCTGTATGAATCTCTTGCTGCTGCTCATCATAAGTTCTGCTACCTACACCTGTTACCAGCGTTACTTCTGCTCTGGTTGTTCCTGCTATTCCCTCTATTGCGGCTCTTTCTACACTTGCCTTTGCTGACACGTAAGCTGGTTGCTTTGTTAAGTGTTCCGTCACTTCCTACATTCTAATAGACGTAGAGCATGAGACTGTTCTGAAATTAGTCATTTGCTCTGCATCTGATTGTGGACTTTCTAAGAGACTTCCTTCACAGGCCTCCATGGATGATTTAATGTATTACATAGACTTGCTTAAAAGATCTCCTTGTTTGGATTTGCTTACTCTTACAGCATCTCCAAGTGTAAACTGTGCTTTAAAGACTGCTCTGCTGATTGCATTTTCCTATGAGATTTTCAACAGACTTTTCATTTACATTTCATTACATATCTACACTGTGTATTTATGGACTTTGAGTTTTCCTGTGCACTCTGTTGTGAATCACTGTGTTATAATTTAGATGTTCTATTGTGTCTTTGCTCCACACAAAAAGAATTCTGAGTTATTCATTATAATTATTACACCTCCCAACACAAAGTTCCCAAAGCCAGACCAAGCCATCAACCTACATGGCATGACAAAAGGGGAAATCCAGAAGATGGTACATAAAGGCAAAGAGAAATACCTCATCTGGAGTATTGACAGGGGCGGACTGGCCCAGGTAGCAGGGGGCAAGTGCCCCTGGGCTGGTAGTATAGCCCTCTCTTAGGGCCGCCCCCCCCCCCCCCCACAGAAATGGCAGCTTTTTGGCTGGCGCTGTGAAAGTACAGCAGACACGTCGCCTTGCGGCCGGCGCTAAGACACAGCAGCAGATACGGTGGGTGACACAGTGAGTGAGTCTGATAGCAGCCCCCCCTGTCCACTGATGGCACCCCCCCCCGGTCCACCAAGAAAGTCTGATAGCACCCCCCTTCCCCGGTCCTCACCTAAGGGCAGGCCTAAGAAAACTGCCCCCCGGATTTAGGGTCGCCAGCCAGCCCCTGAGTATTGACGTAAACAATTCACAGAAACTGACAATATACCAAAACCTACAGAGGGAGTACAAACTGGCCCCATATCTAGAGAAACTAGAAAACCCCAAAGAGTGACAGATCCTGAGCCAGTGCAGACTGAGTGCCCACAGCCTACCTATTGAATCCAGACGGCACCGAGAGAACTACAAGTCCCGAAAGAGCAGACTCTGCCAACAGTGCCCCCAGGAGGCCGTGGAGGACGAGGCCCACTTCTTGCTGAGGTTCCCCAATTCTCCGCATTGAAGGACACTCACTTCAGGAGACTGTCTGATCTCCTCCCAGACTTAATTTCCATGGAGGAGGAAGAGAAACTGCCAATACTACTGGGGGAAGAGGAAAGTGCAGCAGCCATAGCAGAGCAATATGTCAGTGCCTGCCACAGACTAAGAGAAGACTGATATGTCATGGACTTCTATACCCGACCTTGGACGTGTCCCTATCCCCCAACTAAAAGAATCCTAACATGTCATAGACTTCTATACCCCACACTGGACATGTCCCTATCCCCTAACTAAAAGGATCCTGACATGTCATAGACTTCTATACCCCACACTGGACATGTCCCTATACCCTAAAAGGAGCCTGATATATCCTGGACCTCTATATGCTTCCCATACCCCCGTCCCCCTACTTTTTACCATTTGCTTTGGCAATGCTAAAATGTACATGTGCAATGCTAATTCTTCAGTGTCCCCTAAAAAGGCTTAGTTTGGCCTGTAACGTGAATCTCAAATTCTTTAGTTCCTTCTAAAAAGGCAGTTTTTGCCCTCAAAGCAGTGATTGCAAAATCCTTCACTTTCCCCTATAAGGCTCTGGTTGGCGTCAAAGAAATGCTTTTCAATTCTGTGTGCATAAAAGATGAGTAGTTCCTCAGGAAGGAGCTGGGTGTTTAGCTCCGAAACGCGTCAGAAATAAAACTGAAGATCTTTTATTTAAAACACTCCAGTGTTTCTAATACTTATTGGAGCAGCGGCGCGGACCGAAAGACACTTGGTCCCGGATAGAGTTTCACCCCCACGATTGTGGAAGTGCGGTCCCGGCTGCGGCTGCTGTGTTTGAGCGATCAAGCTGGTTGTGGGCTTCACAACCGTATCAGGTGAGCAGTTTTAACACTGTATGGGATTTGATTTAAATTAAGGATAAGACCCTATGCGCATTCTCATTTTTTAGATAGTCATCCGATTGTATCCTTTTCAAAACGGATACAATCGGATCCGAAATCGGATCCCATGTCCCTCTATGGGAATTGGATCGGATTGGATGTGCCACTATTGGCATCAGATTTTGGCACCATCCGATCTGATCCGATTTAATCACGGGCACAAAATCGTAGCCTGCTACGATTTTGTGTCCGTGACTCAAATCGGACAGCATCGGATCAGTGCTGATTCGAGTGCCCACACAATGGGAGCCTATGGACATCGGATCCGAGTTCACCTCGGATCCGATGTCGACTCCGTGTTCCCTGCCTCTCCTTGCTCCTGCATCCTCCATCTTCTTCCCCCCACTATTCTATTCTGTCCCTCCCGCTATTCTATTCTGTCTCCCGGGTCCTCTATCCTGATCTAATCCTTATGGTGGGTTTACACACACCAATCATTGTGTCCAATATCTGAACAGATCTCTGGTTGCAGTGAAATCATGGATAGATTGCTCCATGTTGTACACAGCCACAAAATGGAACTATGTGTCCATGATTTCACTGCAACCAGAGATTGGTTCAGATATTGGACACAATGATTGGTGTGTGTAAACCCACCATTATCCTGTCCCCTCTTCTCTTCCCTGTGTGTTAAAAAAAAAAAAAAACTCCTCCCGGAGGATACATCACCTGTCACCGGCTCCTACGATAAGACACCATCGGGGCTGAAGGACCTGTGATGATGTCAGACAGCCGATCACATGACACTTCAGCTGACGGTGACAGGTGATGTATCCTCCAGGAGGAGGTTTTTTTTTTTTGTAACACACAGGGAAGAGAAGAGGGGACAAGATAGGAATTAGATCAGGATAAAGGAGCGGGGGGACAGAATAGAATAGCGGGAGGGACAGAATAGAATAGTGGGGGAGAAGAAGATGGAGGAGGCAGGAGCAGGGAGAGACAGGAGACTGCAGGATCCACACGGATCCTGCATAGAATCGGATCGGATGGCTATTTGCCATCCGATTGCAGGGATCTGTGTGGATCCGTGTCTGTCCGTGGGATCCTCCTTCAAAGTCGGATCCCAAGGACAGGCAGTAATTGTAATGTGAAAGTACCCTCCTCCATGTTATCTGAGATAAATCTCCACGCAGACAGAGCCTCCTCCATGTTATCTGATGTAATCTCCACACAGACAGAGCCTCCTCCATGTTATCTGAGGTAAATCTCCACACAGACAGAGCCTCCTCCATGTTATCTGAGGTAAATCTCCACACAGACAGAGCCTCCTCCATGGTATCTGAGATAAATCTCCACGCAGACAGAGCCTCCTCCATGTTATCTGAGGTAAATCTCCACACAGACAGAGCCTCCTCCATGTTATCTGAGGTAAATCGCCACACAGACAGAGCCTCCTCCATGTTATCTGAGGTAAATCTCCACACAGACAGAGCCTCCACCATGTTATCTGAGGTAACTCTCCACACAGACAGAGCCTCCTCCATGTTATCTGAGGTAACTCTCCACACAGACAGAGCCTCCTCCATGTTATCTGAGGTAAATCTCCACACAGACAGAGCCTCCTCAATGTTATCTGAGGTAAATCTCCACACAGACAGAGCCTCCTCCATGTTATCTGAGGTAAATCTCCACACAGACAGAGCCTCCTCCATGTTATCTGAGGTAAATCTCCACACAGACAGAGCCTCCTCCATGTTATCTGAGGTAAATCTCCACACAGACAGAGCCTCCTCCATGTTATCTGAGATAAATCTCCACACAGAGCCTCCTCCATGTTATCTGAGGTAAATCTCCACACAGACAGAGCCTCCTCCATGTTATCTGAGGTAAATCTCCACACAGACAGAGCCTCCTCCATGTTATCTGAGGTAAATCTCCACACAGACAGAGCCTCCACCATGTTATCTGAGGTAAATCTCCACACAGACAGAGCCTCCTCCATGTTATCTGAGGTAACTATACCACACAGACAGAGCCTCCTCCATGTTATCTGAGGTAAATCTCCACACAGACAGAGCCTTTTCCATGTTATCTGAGGTAACGCTCCACACAGACAGAGCCTCCTCCATGTTATCTGAGGTAAATCTCCACACAGACAGAGCCTCCTCCATGTTATCTGAGGTAAATCTCCACACAGACAGAGCCTCCTCCATGTTATCTGAGGTAACTCCAGACAGACAGAGCCTCCTCCATGTTATCTGAGGTAAATCTCCACACAGACAGAGCCTCCTCCATGTTATCTGAGGTAAATCTCCACACAGACAGAGCCTCCTCCATGTTATCTGAGGTAAATCTCCACACAGACAGAGCCTCCTCCATGTTATCTGAGGTAAATCTCCACACAGACAGAGCCTCCTCCATGTTATCTGAGGTAACTATACCACACAGACAGAGCCTCCTCCATGTTATCTGAGGTAAAGCTCCACACAGACAGAGCCTCCTCCATGTTATCTGAGGTAAATCTCCACACAGACAGAGCCTCCTCCATGTTATCTGAGGTAAATCTCCACACAGACAGAGCCTCCTCCATGTTATCTGAAGTAACTCCAGACAGACAGAGCCTCCTCCATGTTATCTGAGGTAAATCTCCACACAGACAGAGCCTCCTCCATGTTATCTGAGGTAAATCTCCACACAGAGCCTCCTCCATGTTATCTGAGGTAACTCTCCACACAGACAGAGCCTCCTCCATGTTATCTGAGGTAAATCTCCACACAGACAGAGCCTCCTCCATGTTACCTGAGGTAAATCTCCACACAGACAGAGCCTCCTCCATGTTATCTGAGGTAAATCTCCACACAGACAGAGCCTCCTACATGTTATCTGAGGTAAATCTCCCCACAGACAGAGCCTCCTCCATGTTATCTGAGGTAAATCTCCACACAGACAGAGCCTCCTCCATGTTATCTGAGGTAACTCTCCACACAGACTGAGCCTCCTCCATGTTATCTGATGTAAATCTCCACACAGAGCCTCCTCCATGTTATCTGAGATAAATCTCCACACAGACAGAGCCTCCTCCATGTTATCTGAGGTAAATCTCCACACAGACAGAGCCTCCTCCATGTTATCTGAGGTAACTCTCCACACAGACAGAGCCTCCTCCATGTTATCTGAGGTAAATCTCCACACAGACAGAGCCTCCTCCATGTTATCTGAGGTAAATCTCCACACAGACAGAGCCTCCTCCAATTACACAGAGAAATATAAATATGGCGGCTCCGCTTTATGTGTGGGGACATTATACTGTGTGGGGGCATCACACTGTGAGGAGACCATGAAAGGGGCCGAGTACTGAGAGCAGCGCGGGATCCGCACCTCCGGCCTCTCATAGTTGGCTCGTCTGTATCTATCAGAGGAAAAGGAACAAAAATGTCACCACAACACACCAAGATAGTCTCAGAGCTGAAGGGGTTAATGTGTCCAGTAATGGGGAATGTGCACATACCTCCACCTGCAGAGCCGCACACCTAATATATGGCTGCTCTGTGCTTACAGGACCTGTGATGATGTCACATGGAGGGGAGGAGTCAGGGGTCACATAATCAGCTCCTCAGTGTATGATGAGGGAACCTTCCCTGAACATGTCACCAATTTCAAATTCCTCCAGAATTTGGCAGATTCGGATCAGGATCGGAAATCTGAAGAATTTCCCAAAAAAGTCAGCAAACGCGGATAGTTTGTTGAGTGATCGGAATAAAAAAGCATTACTTAGACAGTGGAGGGACAAGGGGATTGTGTCATTGAAGGACCTACTACAAATGCAGGAGGGTCGTTGGATGACTTAGATGGAGGTATTAGGTAAATGGCAGTTATCCGCAAATCTAAAGACGTCAGGTAACAAAAAATATTCATATTTGGATCACTTGATATAGAATGACCCATTGACGCTATAATAGTTAAATATTTTAAAATATGATCCCGTCGCGATCCCAACTTGAATTTTGGTACAGATGTGGCTAAGAGCATAACAGACACATGGGCATTTTTGGGAATTTTTAAATTATACGTTTGTTTCGGAAATGCGTTTTAAAATTTAGCATTTTTGTTTGCATGGGTACAATATTAACAAGGATACCTTTGTGACATATCTGGTGAAAGCCTGTCCAGTTCTGAGTAGAACGGTGTTTATTTTGTTTATCATATTTCTAGCCTGAGTTATGAGGAGAAATGTAAAGGCAGCAACACTGAAATTCACACATTTTCAAACTTTGAAAATCAATTAAAAAATAAGAAAAATATTTTTTAGAATTTTTTTTATCTTCACATTTTGCATTGTCTGACATGCTATTATAATAGCATGTCAGACAATGCAAAATGTGAAGATAAAAAAAATTCAAAAATGTTTTTTCTTATTTTTAATTGATTTTCAAATAAGAAAATCTCAAAAGAATTAAAAATCTAGAGGTAATAATCATTGGTTCACTTGACATGGAATGACCCTATAGCATAATGCACCCCATAGTCCTCCATACAGTATAATACACCCCCTTAGTTCTCCATACAGTATAATGCACCCCCATAGTTCTCCATACAGTCTAATGCACCCTCATAGTCCTCCATACAGTATAATGCACCCCAGAGTTCTCCATATAGCATAATGCACCCCTAGGCCTCCATACAGTTTAATGCACCCCATTGTTCTCCATAAAGCATAATACACCCATAGTCCTCATACAGTATAATGTACCCACATACTTCTCCATACAGTGTAATGCACTCCCATAGTTGTACATATAGCATAATGCACCCCATAGACCTCCATACAGTAAAATGCACCCCATAGACCTCCATACAGTGTAATGCACCCTATAGACTCCATACAGTGTAATGCACCCCATAGTCCTCCATACAGTGTAATGCTCCCCCATAGTTCTACATTTAGAAAAATGCACCTCATAGACCTCCATACAATGTAATGCACCCCATAGTTCTCCATACAGTCTAATGCACCCCCATAGTCCTCCATACAGTGTAATGCACCCCCAGAGTTCTCCATATAGCATAATGCACCCCTAGGCCTCCATACAGTTTAATGCACCCCAAAGTTGTCCATAAAGCATAATTCACCCAATAGTCCTCCATACAGTATAATGCACCCCCATAGTCCTCCATACAGTGTAATGCATCCTCAGAGTTCTCTGTATAGCATAATGCACCCCATAGTCCTCCATACAGTATAATCAATATTCTTGATATTGGTGAATGGTGGGGTTTCTTTTTTGATTCACAACACTTAACCATCCTGCTCATCCACTGGTCCATGGCAGCATTGTGGTAAAACTGTCCTTCCCACTGATGTTGGTTGGTGACGTATTCCAAGCAGGACAACCATTTTTCCTGAAGTAATTGTACATTGTTATCATGTTTTCACACACCACCAGAAATGTAGCGCAAGTCTGTCTATCCACGGCGTGATTTCACATTTTCAGGTGGCTGGCTTGGTTTAGCTTTTTATTTATTGATTTGGCGTAGTGCCAAACATTGAATTGGTGGTTAATTAGCGGATAGTCTTCTCGCATATTTTTACGGATACCGACATGGCGATCTGAGGCGAAAATTCTAATTTGAAGGCTGGAATTGAGCAGTCTATCCATGCAAATAGTGAATCTGTATTTTTCCATCACAATGGATGATGAACATTGGGTGAGTTGGATTACCTCAAAATCTATTATTTGATCAGTTATTCTGTCCATGATACTGTATACACAATACTTGGCACTGTGGCCCGGTCTGTCACATCGATCGTCCCCAGAGATTGTTCAATTTTTGCCTTTTCTTTCATTTATAAGCTTAGCCTGTTCTTGTTTCTATGCTGTATCAATAGCTTTGAAAGGAAATTTATTTTGATATCTGTGCAATATATGTAGATAATAATAATAATATTTATTCATTTATATAGCGCTATTAATTTCATAGCACGTAACATACATGAGTAATGCTGTTTTTCTTGGAGCTCACAATCTAAACATCCTATCAGTATGTCTTTACAATGTGGGAGGAAACCGGAGTGCCCAGAGGAAACCCACGCAAACACGGGGAGAACATACACACTCCTTGCAGAAGTTGTCCTTAGTGGGAATCGAACCCAGGCCCTCAAGATGCCAGTGCTGCAAAGGCTGCAGTGCTATCCACTTGAGCCACCGTGCTGCCCATCTCCAAGGATGTGGAGTCTAAAGGGTGGGTAGGGAGATAAACAAGAAAAATGGCGCAGATCTGAGTGCAGCGTGTTTGGATCTATTATGCGGTGTAAATAAATCTTATCGCTCACCTTATAGATGTCTTGTCTCTTGATTATCTGACTATGCCTGGTCTAATGAATATAGTCCTGCGATTATGGTGTGCAGCCCCGTCCCGGATCATTCGGATCACAATGCCAGTGTGACCGTAACAGAAGGGAGGATTTCAGGTATCATCCGGAAAGATGTAGGTTGCTCCCAAAGTGATGGAGTAAAGCCTTTTTCTTATTTTTCAAAGGTTTATTCAAAAAATAACAATTTAACAACAAAAAAAAGGTTTTGATGCATAAAAAAGGGGGGTCATACAACACGTTTCGGCTGAATATTTTGTATACACAGCCTTCCTCAGGTATGTCAGAACATAGAATAAATGTTCATTATATACATATATAGGTCAAGTAATCAGCTGTTTGGTCTATTCAAGTGTTTTACCTGAATTGTTTAGAGACATTACACCCTCTTGGAGAAGTGCTGTTCACTTCAATGTGTGTGGTTAATTAGCTCAGAGGTGGAAATGTATGTATATAGTATATTATAGTCTCCACTCTTATAGTTTTCCTTATTCATAAACAATCATTTTTTTTTAAACAAATATGTATATGTTCTTCTTTTGCAGATTATTGTTCCATGGAAGAACTGCCTTATTCAAAACAGATTTAACGCCATATATACACTGTCTATTAATTTGCGATTGTTTAAAAACATCTTTGTACTTCCTACTTCATCCTTCTCAAATTACCTAAAATTAATATGTTTAAAATAATAAAAATATACAACTTCTTATCTAATAAATATCTAATAAAGTCCTTTGTTATGTGCTAAAATCACACTTCATATTTTTGTTCATTAAAATCCTATTTTTCCTGAATTATATTAATGTCATATATTCTATCATTTGATATATATCTATCTGTTATTGATAGCTCTTGCAATATAATTTTCCTGTGTGTATGAGAAAAAAAAATATATAATAATATATAAAAACATTTATCTCATTATTACCCCTTTACTATCATGTAGATATATTTCCTATTCTCTTTAGTAACTAAATGATATTGCAAGAGCTATCAATAGCAAATAGATATATATGAAATGATAGAATATATGACATTAATATAATTCAGGAAAAATAGGATTTTAATGAACAAAAATATGAAGTGTGAGTTTTAGCACATAACAAAGGATTTTATTAGATATTTATTAGATAAGAAGTTGTATATTTTTATTCTTTTTAACATATTAATTTTAGGTAATGTGAGAAGGATGAAGTAGGAAGTACAAAGATGTTTTTAAACAAACGCAAATTAATAGACCGTGTATATATATGGCGTTAAATCTGTTTTGAATAAGGCAGTTCTTCCATGGAATAATAATCTGCAAAAGAAGAACATATACATATTTGTTTAAAAAATGATTGTTTATGAATAAGGAAAACTATAAGAGTGGAGACTATAATATACTATATACATACATTTCCACCTCTGAGCTAATTAACCACATACATTGAAGTGAACAGCACTTCTCCAAGAGGGTGTAACGAACCATTAAGGGAAAACACTTGAATAGACCAAACAGCTGATTACTTGACCTATATATGTATATAATGACCATTTATTCTATGTTCTGACATACCTGAGGAAGGCTGTGGATACAAAATATTCAGCTGAAACGCGTTGCATGACCCCCCTTTTTATGCATCAAAACTTTTTTTTATGTTGTTAAATTATTTTTTTTTTAATAAACCTTTGAAAAATAAGAAGAAGGCTTTACTCCATCACTTTCGGAGCAACCTACATCTTTCCGGATGTTACCTGAAATCCTCCATTTTGATATCTGTAAAATGTTTTTTCTGCAATACTCAACATTCCAAAAATGTTGCAAAATTATTTAAACTTTTTCATAACCAAGGCAACTAAAAAGAATGGCAGCATCAAAATGTGTCCAGCAGAGTAAGATCCGATTTTGGATTGTGATTCAAAAATTTGGAACATGCTGACCGAATGGGCACTTTGCAGTAGGTGTTAGGCATGAACCATCAAATTTTTTTTGAAGGATGTCACTAAATGGTTGCATCTGGATTCCGCCTGGCATTTCACTTTGGTGAAACTTTATCCAAACACAATTCAAAAACAACCAGCTTTCTTTCACTAACTAATTGGTGGAGAGATGGTGTATTGTCTGGATATACGACTGGTATGTTATGCACACCACTGACAGAGGGCAAAGAACTGAGGTCTGAATCATCTGCAGTGGTCAAAGCAGGATTATAGCTTGAATCTTCTGGATCTTTCATATTGTCCTCTCTTTCTTGGGATACTTCAGCTGGTACACAAGGCAAATCAGTTGAAAGTTGACGTAATGGTGATATTGATGGTACAAACAAGGAAGCCACAAAATCTTTTATTTGGAGGTATTGCTAGAATTCACTATTAGTTATGGAGAAGGAGGCTTTAAGATCGTCAAAAATGTGGAGCAGCATAGTTCTGCCTTGTATTATATCGTCATATCGGAAAAGGCCTGCCGACAATCACGGGTGGACCATAGCAGACTCCACACTATTTGGAATCCAGGGCTGGTATATAAATGATACCATTGGTGAAGAGAGGGAGGGTAAAGAGAATTTTTTTTGACAGTGGTTCCAGATATCTTTCGTAAATTGCATAGGACCCCACAATGGGACCGGCGAGTATGCCTGTGCGATAGGCCACCGCAAGGAGTTAGTGTGGATAGGGGCTAACCACAATTTTTCAATTTCAGTCCATTTGTTATAAGCTCATAGTGACGCCCAAGACAGAATCCTTCGAAGACGAGCTGCCCAGTAATATTTTGTGACATCTGGAACTGACACACCTCCATAATGTCTATGGGCAGTTAGAACTACTTTAGCTATCCTATGCCTTTTGTTATTCCAAATACATTTTCGTATTGCTGCTTGGAGGGATTTAAGCTCTCCTAAGGGGACACCTACTGGCAAGGCCTCAAAAGGGTCATTCCATGTCAAGTGGACCAGTGGTCCCCACTCGACCTTCTCCGATTTTGCTGAAAATTTATAAGGATGTACATGTATGTTTGAAAAGAGGTTCTGTAAATTTTTAGGGCCAGATCTCAAATACATTGGGCACTGTTGACCTTTCACTGGAGGTTCCACCAAGCCTGCAGCTTCAGCTAAGAGGATTTTGCAAACTTTGGCACATAGCCATTAGAGTTCTATACTGGCTATGATGCTGAAATTTGGCATACTAGCTCAACTTTTGCTGCTAAACACGATAAAATTATTACCGGCTATGACAAAACAATATTTTGGCCGCAATTTTGTGTCAAAGTAGCTTGAAAAACGCGTTGCATAAAATTTATGCCTAGCTTTGCCCATATATAACTCAAGACCAAAAACCAATAGTAACTGGTGCTTTGCCCTGTACACCAAACATCTACATGACTTTGCATTGCTGCAATATCACGGTCAAAGCACATGTATTTGTGGAAAAAATCACACCCACATATGATGAAAAACTTAAAAAAACAAAACAAATTTTACCTATTTTTAGATCAAATTTCTCAAAAAGGGTACCCCTAAAATATATTAATTAATTAATTTTTTTGGAGTCTCTCAGTTTAAGAAAAGAAAAATGCCACTGAACATGGTGTTATTTATTGATACGCAATGAATGGTAACTGCACTATTCAAACCCTTGCGTTGGTCCATGGTGGTTGTACCACAACCAATTCCCTAAGAATTGGTATTATAATCCTATTAAGAATTGTAATAATGCTGTCTTTCGAGGATTGGCAGCCCCATCGCCTAGGAGCCATGGCCGATAGCCGTGCAAGGTGAGCCGCGGGCGGTCTCTTTATCGCAGGTTCTGAAGCCTGAGGGTGGGTGTCTTTCCCTAGGATCCCAAGCCTAATATTGGGTATCTTTTGTTGGTTCCCAAGCCACAATAATCAGTCTAAGTGGTCTGGAATTGTTGCTGAATTTGCAATATAATCGGTTCAGAGAAGCTGTATTGTTGGCCCATTGCTGTTGCAGCTGGTGCTGGAATTATTGCAATGATTGACTGGTAATGATTGGTAAGATAATGCCACGGGAGGGGGGGCTCTACACAGTGTGGGGGGGCGAGTGCCACTGGGGGCCTGCTGTATACCCCACTGGGGGCCTGTATACATCTGGGGGCTGTATGCACGGCTCCCCCTGCCGCTGTGATGGGCGGGGGGAAACGTGCATATCTAATGAGCGGCCTCATGTGACGGGCCGCTCTGTCAGCACCTCCCCCTGCCTCCTCCAGCCTCCCCAGCACCCGGACACAGCCCCCACACACCACATACTGTATAGACCCGTGTATAAGCCGAGGGGGGGACTTTTCAGCCCAATTTTTGGGCTGAAAAACTCTGCTTATACACGAGTATATACGGTATGTGTATTTGTGATATAACTAAGACTGTTATGAAATATCATTTACTAGAATGTAATTTTATTTAATCCATTAAAAATAATTTGAACAAGAGTGTCAAAAGAAGAAGTCAAGTTCACCCCCAAGTATCTTATGGCCTCCGCGATGTTTGCTTTTTGACCTTTTCAAATGTGCTCTTTTCTTCAATTGTGACTGTAATTCTCTCGATTCATCTGGAGTTGAAATTGAGTGCAACTTATGACGTTTGCGAGAAGTGTTAGGGACAACATACGGTTGTTGCACATCGTATTCTGGGATTTCAACTGTTGCAGTGTAGAATGTGCAGGAATTTTGCATAGTAAAATCCGTCTGTATTCCTATACTAACAAATTTTGGACAGGAGACTTCAGATGGTGCTGTATCTTGGATCAGGCTCAAAGTTTCAGTAGAAACAGGTTGTGGAAAGTTTTCCATTTTTATTGAAACAGAGTCTGTTGTGGTGACAATTTCTGTCGATGCATATTCAGGAATGGTCATAGCATCCCTTGAAACTGTTTGTGAAGGTTGAGTCTGATGACGTCGCCTTCTCCTTCGAAGCGGCTTGTTTTTTTTCAAACTTTCATTAATGACACACTGTCCATTATCAACGGGAGGGAATATTGAAGGTATTGCACATGGTCGCAATGATCTTCCGCCAACATTCTGAACATACGAATCTTCTGAAAAGTGACAGGAACACAGACGATATTTTTGGTTCTGGTTTCCATCCAATATTTTTTTAGCTAGTTCATCAATATTTTGAAAAACCTGACCCATTGGGATAAGCCATTCCTTAATTCGATCAACATTTTTGGGAAATGGGTGTAAAATTATAGTAGAGCTCTGACCCGGCCTGCCAGTGCCGCTCACGCAACCATTAACTAGACAACTAGGCATAGTTTTAATGGCTTTTGGTCCTGTGAAATAAATAAAAAAAATACATATATTAACACACACATATATACTGATATATATATTTAATGCTAAATAAACATGTTAAAAATTTCTACTTTTAAATGGTGAAAAATGTTTGTACCGTGTTAGCCAGTAGATAGAAAAATATTAGAATCTGAGAGCCCTCAGTTGTTGATACCTTTTAATGGCTAGTTGAAAAGATGGTAAGAGAAAGCAAAGCAAGCTTTCGAGACACTATGGCCTCTTCATCAGGCTTAATAATGATACAACGTCTGGAGACACACTATAAATATGTACAAATGCAGGGTGGGGAAATTGCAACACATAACATAGGTGACTTGAAGCATATAGAGGCCAGGTGGGAGGGAGAAGGAGCTTCTGGATAAGTAAAATCATAGATAAGGGGAATAGACAGTTTTATGGTCCTCAGAGTAATGGCTGGTCCAAGAACAAACAGGGATGGGGGGGGGTGAAATGGTTATCATAACAGTTCAAGTAAGAAGTGTCAAGGTTTATTGTCCTCTAACTGGGGTCTCTTCAAAGATGTGATATCCCCAAATGCCCTTTCAATTGATGTAAAAAGACATGAAACCATGCGAGGCATATATTCCAGCTTTGAATGTGTCAAAGGTCATTATCAATTTGTATTTCCAAACTCTTCTCTTTCTCTGAGATTTGAAGTTACTTTTTAAAATGAGCAGCCTCATATCTGTTATATTGTGGTCAGAGCAGCAAAAATGCTTGGCTACAGGTAAGTTTATACGTCTTTCTTTTATTGTGTGGAAATGAGAATTTATTCTTGTTTTGAATTTTAGTCCTGTCTCGCCTACATACATACCACCTGTTGGACATTTGGTACATATAATTAAATACACCACATTGCTTGTGGTGTAATTGAAGTAGGTAAGGACAGTCTTCCTATATCCTGCAAAGGGAGCAGGGATACTATGCTGGACTGGAGACTCAACCTGTGTGAGTTTACTGGGAGCGGATGAGTGGTGAATGCTGCCCAAAACCTCCAGAGAGGTAAGAGACATGAAAACCATGAGTAAAGGCTGAGCAAAAGCCAATGGAATCTGATTAGACGATTCCAGCAGTGAAAAGACTGTGTATGATGTGTGAAGTGCTGATCAGTGAAGGCAAGGCTTATTCTGTCATGTGATTTTGGAGTTTGGTTTTAATATATTAACTGGAAAGACTAGTAATGAGGACTACATGTAATGTGAAATTGCTGGTGCATTAAATATTGCCCGACCTGCTTAGTGATCGCTACGTACAGTAGGTCCGCTAACGTGACAGAAACTAATATGTTGTTGGGAAAGTTCAACACATGTGTTTTTCTTTGGAGTGGATGATCTGCAACGCGACTGCACAATCTTTAAATTCCATCATGTTGCACTATTATCCGGCTCCTTCCACATTCTGCTTCATACTTTCACACCTATTTTCAGCTTTTCCTCAGTAGCCTGACTTTTTAGGGACCCAGAGAATGTTGCTTTCCCATGACTTACCAATACTCGCTATTCGGAACAAATTTATATTGAAACTTAAGGATAGGCAGAATAGTTATTAGGACTCGCTATCCTACTACCAACCATACTAGAAATTGAAACCACTTGCAACAAAGTAAAACCATCTCCATGAAGCATTCTTCCGAACTACAGATGACATTTGAATGAACTAATTTTGGGAACTTTGAAAGCCAGGATCCCAACAGTAAATATTTCACACCAAGAGCAACATCTACCAGTAAACTTAAGGGACCTCACAAACACCAAAGTGAAGCTGTGAACCCGAACAAATGAGTTTCGTGAAAAAAATCATGAAATGTAAAAATTAGATGGATTTCAAAATTGATACAATTCCATGCTTCACTGCAAACAAGAAATGATCGACACGATAAATGCACATTATAGTGTGCCAGGAATGCTTAAAGTAATCAGCCACAGGCATCCAGTTCTAACAAAACTATATCAATATTGTCATGCAGCTGGATAGTTATAAACTGGCAAGGCTCTAAATCCGATACACAAAGGACAAGTATAACCAGTAAACTCGGGAGATTATGTATACATAAGAAACCATAAAAGCAACTATTGCAACATGTATTGAACAAAGGACTCACCCTTCTAAACTCATTGACATCATATTCGCTATACCATTTCTGGGCATGGGGCTGCCCAAGTGCGTAAGTCAAGCGTCCCAACTTACACTGCAAAAGCAACCTGCGGTCATCAGTGTTTTTTCATGCATCAATGCCAAACCAGGTCTATACAGACTTGCCGAAGCCCAGGGAAATGCATGGGTTAACCAAAAGATGCTGAAGTGACCCCAAGTGTGGCTGTTATGTCAAAGTGCCCGTTTTTTCGATATGGAAAAAAGCATGAAATGGCAAGGGAACAATACTGCAGACTGCTAAACCCCCAAACGTAATTCCATTGGTCTAGGAAATGCTTGATACTACTGGGTAAAGGAAAGTGCAGCGGCAAAAGACGCATAAGGTATGACGTTAGGTACTGTTGAAATTGTTGGTAGTAAAGGTACTATTGTAGTCTGTAACAGTGGTAATCCTTGTAATCAACTTTAGCGCTCCACAAGCCAATAAAAAACCCTACTTTTTAGATAAAGAGCGCGAATCAAGTGCGCTATGCCCATAATGAGGACTGAATGTAATGCGTTATAACCAGGACACTCCATCCATAAGCACGTGATTGTGAACCATCAATTTAAAGACTTTCTGTTTCGTACCAGTATACCATTGCTTTGGCACTTCCACCATCCACACAAGTGTGGAGATACATCAGATGATAGGCAAGAAAATGGTGTGTCACAGTCCGCGCTGCCACGATCATCCACTCAAAGAAAAAACACGTGAAGATGGAACTTCCAACGAAATATTTTATTTCCTCCTGCCTCCTACGCGTTTCGGTGCCCTCCTGGCACCTTCCGAAACGCGTAGGAGGCAGGAGGAAATAAAATATTTCGTTGGAAGTTCCATCTTCACGTGTTTTTTCTTTGGAGTGGATGATCGTGGCAGCGCGGACTGTGACACACCATTTTCTTCCCTATCATCAGAAATGCATGCAGGCATATTTTCCAGGCTCTTCCCATTCTGTTTCATCACTTTCCCACCCATTTCAGCCTTTCCCTCAGAGCCCCAGACCCCTTTTTAGGGTCCAGCAGAAAACTACTTGTGTTTCCCATTGACTTACATTGTACTCGCTATTCGGAACAAATATGTGATTATTAGAAAGTACTCGTAAGGAGTATAGCGATTACGAATATTATGGTACCCGCTCATCACTACTACCACACCATACAACAAAATTACAAAGCCATCCTCAGAAACAAAAAGTAAAACCCCATCTCCACAAAACATCTCCAACTACAAGATACATTTGAAGACAACAAATTTTGGGAACTGTGGAATCACCTAGGATCCAACCAGAAAAACAATTTCCACATCCAGAGCGGCAACATCTGGCTCCAGTACTTCAAGGACCTCTACAAAGACATCCAAAGTGAAGGCCTGAACCCGACACAAAATGGGTTTGTGAAAAAACTGAAGTACATAGAAGAAAAATTCAGAGATTTCCAAAATCCTCTGGATACACCAATCACACTGCCAGAAATAAAAGAAAGAATCACACTGATAAAAGATGGTATCCTCCCAGAAATGCTAAAGTACAGCCCACCAGGCATCCAGGTTGCTATAACAAAACTATTTAATATTGTACTGCAGGCTGGATAGTTCATCAAAAACTGGAACCAAGGCCTCATAACCCCGATACACAAACGGGGACAAGTATAACCCAGCAAACTACCGGGGGATATGTGTTAGCAGCAACCTGGGGAAACTCTTCAAATGCATCCTGAACAAAAGGATCCTCACCTTCCTCACCTCACTTGCAGCACACTTGTGGCAAGCCCCATGCGTTGTCTATGGGGCTTGCCGCAGGTGCGGTATAGTCACAGTTCCGCCACTTGCCGCTGCAAAAAGAAACTCCGGTCAGCGGTGGTTTTTTTTTGTGGCCTCAAGTGCCAGAACCACGGCTATACAGTACTTGCCGCAAGCCCCATAGACAATGCATGGGGCTTGCCGCAAGTGTGCTGCAAGTGACCCGCAAGTGTGACTGTTAGTCGGCAAATGCGGTTTTTTTTGTCCGGATGTGGACAAAAACGCCAGTGTGAATGGGGCCTAAGGGACAATCACTGCAGGAGACTGTCTAATCTCCTCCCAGACTTCACCTTCATGGAGAAGAGAAACTGCTGATACTACTGGGGGAAGAGGAAAGTGCAGCGGCCATAGCAGCGCAATAAGAGGAAGACAGTAGAGTACTGTTGAAACATGTTGTGGCAGTACAAGGGACCAATAAAAGTCTGATTGTAGTTGATGCTCTGCTTGTGATTCATTTAGCGCTCCACAAGCCAATAAAAAAACCCTACTTTTTTCCTGTATAGCAGCGCAATATGTCAGTGTCTGCCAGAGACTAAGAGGAGACTGATATGTCATGAACGTTTATACCCACCCTGGACACATCCTATCCATTAAAAGCAACGTGATATATCCTGGACCTCTATATCTCACACTAGACATGTCCCTTTCCCTGTCCCCCTATTTTTACCATTTGCTTTGGCAATGCCACCATGTACTTATCCTGCAATAAAGCTCATATGAATTTGACAGAGGGAGAGATAGAAAGAAGGAGACAGAGAGCCTCCTCCATGTTATCTGAGGTAAATCTCCACACAGACAGAGCCTCCTCCATGTTATCTGAGGTAAATCTCCACACAGACAGAGCCTCCTCCATGTTATCGGAGGTAAATCTCCACACAGACAGAGCCTCCTCCATGTTATCTGAGGTAAATCTCCACACAGACAGAGCCTCCTCCATGTTATCTGAGGTAACTCTCCACACAGACAGAGCCTCCTCCATGTTATCTGAGGTAAATCTCCACACAGACAGAGCCTCCTCCATGTTATCGGAGGTAAATCTCCACACAGACAGAGCCTCCTCCATGTTATCTGAGGTAAATCTCCACACAGAGCCTCCTCCATGTTATCTGAGGTAACTCTCCACACAGACAGAGCCTCCTCCATGTTATCTGAGGTAAATCTCCACACAGACAGAGCCTCCTCCATGTTATCTGAGATAAATCTCCACACAGACAGAGCCTCCTCCATGTTATCTGAGGTAATTCTACCACACAGACAGAGCCTCCTCCATGTTATCTGAGGTAAATCTCCACACAGACAGAGCCTCCTCTATGTTATCTGAGGTAAATCCCCACACAGACAGAGCCTTCTCCATGTTATCTGAGGTAAATCCCACACAGGCAGAGCCTCCTCCATGTTATCTGAGGTAAATCTCCACACAGACAGAGCCTCCTCCATGTTATCTGAGGTAACTCTCCACACAGACAGAGCCTCCTCCATGTTATCTGAGGTAACTCTCCACACAGACAGAGCCTCCTCCATGTTATCTGAGGTAACTCTCCACACAGACAGAGCCTCCTCCATGTTATATGAGGTAACTATCCACACAAACAGAGCCTCCTCCATGTTATCTGAGGTAACTCTCCACACAGAGCCTCCTCCATGTTATCTGAGGTAAATCTCCACACAGACAGAGCCTCCTCCATGTTATCTGAGGTAAATCTCCACAGACAGAGCCTCCTCCATGTTATCTGAGGTAAATCTCCACAGACAGAGCCTCCTCCATGTTATCTGAGGTAAATCTCCACACAGACAGAGCCTCCTCCATGTTATCTGAGGTAAATCTCCACACAGGCAGAGCCTCCTCCATGTTATCTGAGGTAAATCTCCACACAGACAGAGCCTCCTCCATGTTATCTGAGGTAACTCTCCACACAGACAGAGCCTCCTCCATGTTATCTGAGGTAACTCTCCACACAGACAGAGCCTCCTCCATGTTATCTGAGGTAACTCTCCACACAGACAGAGCCTCCTCCATGTTATATGAGGTAACTATCCACACAAACAGAGCCTCCTCCATGTTATCTGAGGTAACTCTCCACACAGAGCCTCCTCCATGTTATCTGAGGTAAATCTCCACACAGACAGAGCCTCCTCCATGTTATCTGAGGTAAATCTCCACAGACAGAGCCTCCTCCATGTTATCTGAGATAAATCTCCACAGACAGAGCCTCCTCCATGTTATCTGAGGTAAATCTCCACACAGACAGAGCCTCCTCCATGTTATCTGAGGTAAATCTCCACACAGGCAGAGCCTCCTCCATGTTATCTGAGGTAAATCTCCACACAGACAGAGCCTCCTCCATGTTATCTGAGGTAACTCTCCACACAGACAGAGCCTCCTCCATGTTATCTGAGGTAACTCTCCACACAGACAGAGCCTCCTCCATGTTATCTGAGGTAAATCTCCACACAGACAGAGCCTCCTCCATGTTATCTGAGGTAAATCTCCACACAGACAGAGCCTCCTCCATGTTATCTGAGGTAACTCTCCACACAGACAGAGCCTCCTCCATGTTATCTGAGGTAACTCTCCACACAAACAGAGCCTCCTCCATGTTATCTGAGGTAACTCTACCACACAGACAGAGCCTCCTCCATGATATCTGAGGTAAATCTCCACACAGACAGAGCCTCCTCCATGTTATCTGAGGTAACTCTCCACACAGACAGAGCCTCCTCCATGTTATCTGAGGTAAATCTCCACACAGACAGAGCCTTCTCCATGTTATCTGAGGTAACTCTCCACACAGACAGAGCCTCCTCCATGTTATCTGAGGTAAATCTCCACACAGACAGAGCCTCCTCCATGTTATCTGAGGTAAATCTCCACACAGACAGAGCCTCCTCTATGTTATCTGAGGTAACTCTCCACACAGACAGAGCCTCCTCCATGTTATCTGAGGTAAATCTCCACACAGAGCCTCCTCCATGTTATCTGAGGTAACTCTCCAGACAGACAGAGCCTCCTCCATGTTATCTGAGGTAAATCTCCACACAGACAGAGCCTTCTCCATGTTATCTGAGGTAACTCTCCACACAGACAGAGCCTCCTCCATGTTATCTGAGGTAAATCTCCACACAGACAGAGCCTCCTCCATGTTATCTGAGGTAACTCTCCACACAGACAGAGCCTCCTCCATGTTATCTGAGGTAAATCTCCACACAGACAGAGCCTCCTCCATGTTATCTGAGGTAACTCTCCACACAGACAGAGCCTCCTCCAATTACACAGAGGAATATAAATATGGCGGCTCCGCTTTATGTGTGGGGACATTATACTGTGTGGGGGCATCACACTGTGAGGAGACCATGAAAGGGGCCGAGTACTGAGAGCAGCGCGGGATCCGCACCTCCGGCCTCTCATAGTTGGCTCGTCTGTATCTATCAGAGGAAGAGGAACAAAAATGTCACCACAACACACCAAGATAGTCTCAGAGCTGAAGGGGTTAATGTGTCCAGTAATTGGGAATGTGCACATACCTCCACCTGCAGAGCCGCACACTACATATATGGCTGCTCTGTGCTTACAGGACCTCTGATGATGTCACATGGAGGGGAGGAGTCAGGGGTCACATGATCAGCTCCTCAGTGTATGCAGGAGATGAGGGAACCTTCCCTGAACATGTCGCCAATTTCAAATTTGGCTCGAACATGGCAGATTCAGTTCGGGATCGAAATAATTTCCCATAAAAGTCGGTGAACGCGGATTAGATTGTTGAGTGAGCGGATTAAAGAAAACATTGCAGCCTTTAAGTGCTGCTTTTCTTCTACCTTCTGACAGTGTAGGATAGCGGCGGGACATGTTTGATGAGGGAGGGGGTGTGGAGGGGTCACAGGAGTGTCGGACTGAATTTTTTTCCCCGGCATTTTCTGTGTGGATGTTCCTGGTCTGCAGCCAATCGGGGCACATAAAACATCCACAAGTTGAAGACACAAGGGCTTGTCTTATTGGATGGTTTGTTTCATTGGCTGCCAAAGTCACATGTCCCTCAGGATATAAGAAGCGGCTATTTTCCGTAGTCGCCATTATTAGAGTGTTACTCGTTAGATACAGTGCTGCTCAGGAGGAATATTAGTCTGGTTCAAAAAAGGAGCTCCATGAACATATCAGAGCAGTGAAGAGAGGAGACAGCCACATCTGGATAAGAATATGCCGCATCACCCTCACCAACTGGTCCGATGTCTACCTCTGCAGTATACATAGCTCCTCCAGAGTCTCCATACTTCAACCCAGACAGCTTTGAGACCCTAAAGACTGAAGCTGCCCACTTACAGACTCTGGGCAACGTTCTAATCTATGGAGACCTAAATGCAAGAACAGGAAGGGAGAGAGAGCCTGACCACTGATGGAAACATCTAAATATTTGAAACAGATACCGACTTCGACAACCCAGTGCACACCGACAGGAACAGCTATGGCTGAGCAGTCAGTAAAAGTGGCAGAATACTGTTGAACCTATACCGAAGCCTTGGACTTCATATCCTCAATGGCAGCACCAATCAACACTCATTGGGAAGACACCCTAAATTCCCATGTGGGCAGCAGTGTGATAGACTATGCCATCACAGATATAGACCCTACAAATATTGGCACCCCTACAGTCATCCCACAACCAACTGCTACTATACATCAAATCCACAAACAAATCACACTTTCAAGCCCTGCAGAATAGTGTATAGAATAATCATTTTTAAGGTTGAAGGGAGACCTTAAGTCCATCTAGTTCAACCCATAGCCTAACATGTTGATCCAGAGGAAGGCAAAAAAAAAAACATGTGGCAACACTAAGCTCCACATTGGGGAAAAAAAATTCCTTCCTGACTCCACATATGGCAATCAGATTAGTTCCCTGGATCAACGCCCTATCAAGAATCTAGTATATATAACCGGTAATATATTTTTCAAGAAAGGCATCTAGTCCCTTCTTAAATGTTAGTAGTGACTCATTACAACATCATGTGGCTGAGAGTTCCACAGTCTCACTGCTCTTACAGTAAAGAATCCACGTCTGTGATTATGATTAAACCTTTTTTCCTCCAGACATAGAGGATGCCCCCTTGTCCCCGTCTCAGGCCGAAGAGTAAAAAGATCATTAAAAAGTTCTCTGTACTGTCCCCTCATATATTTATACATCATAATAAGATCTCCCCGAAGCCTTCGTTTTTCCAAACTAAAATACCCAAGTTTAATAACCTGTCTTGGTATTGCAGGCCCCTCAGTCCTCTAATAACCTGTCTTGGTATTGCAGACCCCTCAGTCCTCTAATAACCTTGGTCGCTCTTCCCTGCACCCGCTCTAGTTCAGCTATGTCTTTTGCATACACCGGAGACCAGAATTGTACACAGTATTCTAAGTGTGGTCGCACAAGTGACTTGTATAGAAGTAAAATTATGTTCTCCTCATGAGCATCTATGCCTCTTTTAATGCATCTGATTATTTTATTTGCCTTTGCAGCAGCTGCCTGACACTGGCCACTAAATGTGAGTTTGTTGTCTACCCATACACCCAGGTCTTTTTCAGTGACAGTTTTGCCCAGTGTTTTACAATTAAGCACATAATTATACATTTTATTTCCTCTTCCCAAGTGCATGACCTTACATTTATCCCCATTAAAGCTCATTTATCAGCCCAAGCTTCTAGTTTACATAAATCCTCCTGTAATATAAAATTGTCCTCTGTATGGATTGCCCTGCAGAGTTTACTGTTGTCAGGAAAATATGAATTATTTTTCATTGTTCTACAATACCACTAGCTGACACACTTCTCAGCCCCCTTTTGGTTTGTAGAAACACACTGTCTTTCCCTCACTGCTGCCCCCAGTCAGGTATTTACAACTTGGCAAGGTCCTAAAAGCTGAGCTGGATGTTTCTGGCTTCCCCCTCCAAAATCCACATACTAACTCTTCTGTTCTTCAGCTACAAACACTCAACGTCAAATTTAATAATAGACATTAATTTCACAAATATATAAATCTAATTTTTGGGGTGTGGAAGACTTGCGGATTTCAGAGCACCTTTTCACTTTTTCGAACAAATTTCTGATCAGCCACAAATCACATCCACCCCATGTCTGGTATTAAAAAACACGTAAAATCGCGAGGGAAAACATGATGCCGATATTTTTCACATGTGAGCTTCCAGGCCAAAGATATGAAGAAAAGGAGTTTTTGATAACTTTAGGTGTTTCTCCAAGAAAACAGCCCCATATGTGAGGTCAGCAAAGTGGGAGTTCCTGGGTTTATGGCCCAAAGCATAAAACAAGAGCAACCATCTGTGGATCTTTGGTGCGTTATTCAAGCCTGCAACCACTGACACAACATCACACTACCGCTGTGAGGAGAATGATAACTTATATCCGGGGTACCGTCTTCCCCCCTAGATCTGGGGTGTCTGGGGCCCAACAGGGAAATTGACTCCAGGGGCCTACCCACTCTTCAGCTATATGTAAATACCTGCTACCCGTTATACCCATTATAGTGGAGGCTCCTGCACATCACTGTGCGCTCACAATAACTGCGATGTACAATTACTGTAATTTGCATTAAAGGGATTCTGTGGTGGAAATATGCTATTGTGGCACCCTGGCACCTGTTGGGCACCACAGAAATCCTTAGGTACAAATGGAGTAAGTAACAGCACAGCAAACACCAAACAACACAAACAACACTTAGAACACCTGGTTTCACCCCGAGCCTCTAGGGGGAGCTACACTGGTGACTTCTAACCAGTTCCCCCTATAAAAAGAGTCTTGGAGGGAGAAACTTCAGAGTGTGCAGTCACTTCAGAACTGTGAAGAGGGTGTGGGTGATCTCCAGCCTTATGAGACACACACTAGGCCCCAAACAGCCTGTTAGCCAGTGGAGATCCCTGCAATTGGGATAACAGGAAAGGAGAAGCACCTCTCAGGAAAACAGAGTTATTCCGACTCTTTCCAAATCATCCGGTTACTGGAACCGAAGCTGTGGAAGCTACAAAGCCGTCACAGAGAACCAGCACATCCAACAGGAGGTTTAGCCACCTGTTCCACCTGATGCACCCATCCACGAGAGCCCAGGGAAGAGTACTGATCCTGCTCAGACCCTTTTACAGTGCCCTCAGTGCTGCTAACCAGGTGAAGCAAGTTCCATTGAACAAACTGCCCGGTCCGGCTGGATTCCACATCCACCCGACCTTAGCACCAGAAGTAGAGAAAGGAAGCCTAACACTGCTTGCTGTGAAACTCCATAAGTGCCAACTCCACTATCCCGGTCCGAGTGTACCTGCCTACCAACCAGTAAAGGTACCTAAAAGAGACTTTGTGTGGTTGTGCATTACTCCAGGATTCAGCGCGCAGCGTCCCGCAGCTGCCTCACAACATCTTGCGCAGCTCCCGGCTCGCGGGATTCCCGCTCATCCTGTGGGGAGCGTTCCATCTCGCTGTGTACCATCCCCCGGAGACCCGAACAGCGCTGGTAAAGTTACCAGAACACCCGCAGGTGGCGTCACGAAGACAAATCACCCCACTGTTCCGCCATTCCCCTATTGATCTGGACCACCGGGCCTACACCACCGCAGGCGCGGTTCCGTGACTGAGGAGAAAACAACGCCCGCTACGTGTACCCCCCGGCTACGGTGAGTCAGAATTTGGCGTCACGAACAGGATACGAGCAGGCCCGTTATTACGGGTATTGTGTGCTATTTATTGACTGTAAATATCGAACTGTACATTTGCTCCGCCATTGCTGCGCGAAAAGGCGGGAAAAGAAGGGGCGTGACTGTGCAGAGGGCGCGAAGATTGGCCCCGCCCCCACGCTCTGACGACTTCCCCTGTACGCAGCAGGAACCGGAAACTCCCGTGGTGCCTCACTCCTCACCGCGAGGCCGACACTTCCGTTTGCAACCGAGGGCAAGGCTACGCTTAACTAAGGGGGAGCGACCATGAGTAACCCGGCTCCCGATCACGCGGTGCCCCCGCTAAACCAAGCGGCACCTCAAAATATACCTTTAGATGGACAGCAACCAGTCGGCGGTATGCTACCGCAACCCGCTCCGATTATGCCGATGTCTCTACCCTACGTTCCTAGCGCGACCTGGTTACCCAAGTACAGCGGTGTACCCAGCACCTTGGAGAACTTCCAGAGGAAGATATGCCAAGCCCTGGACATGTACCCGATGACCGGTAAGCAAAGAGCTTCAGTTATTATGGGACAGTTAACCGGTGCAGCCGAACTGCAGAGCCGCAGCTGGCCTGTAGAAGTTCAGGAATCTGTGGAGCAGATATTCGCTAGATTAACCCGGGTCTTTGAGTGCCATACCGAAGCTGGATTAAGACTGTCATTCTATCGTTGTAACCAAGGGGCACAAGAAACTGTCCTTGATTATTCACTGCGCTTGCAAGAAGCATACAGACTGTTAAAACAAGTCGATCCTGACAGTGCTCGAGATGAGAACAAAGCGTTAATTGGACAATTTATTGTGGGCCTTAAACTATCTGAGGATAGGAAGCAAGCAAGCTGGTGGTCCATACAAAACCCAGGCGCAGAGTTTGATACCTTGAGAGACTTAACAGTCTGGGGACAGCGACTCGCTGAAGTACCTGATCCCGCTTCACCGCAGCAGCAGCAGTACGCTGACACCCCTTCCGTGCCGGCAGCAACATCTCCAATCCCTGCGATTCAGTCCAGTGCACAGACTGTAACACCTGACCGGTTTGATCAACTGTGTGCTAATGTCGAGCAGCTGATGAAGGACGTGGCCAAGCTACAAGCTGGGAGAAGACCCAAGACAGATGCAAGGCCATCGGACAAGATTCTACTCGCCGACAGTCCTGACGACGTTCCGTGGATGAGGAGAAAGACACAGCCGTCGCGAGGAAAACCTACAGACCGCCGCAGTCCCGACAGACGCCGCAACAGTCAGCAGAACGACTTAGGAGGACGCAACGTGCAATCCCGTCCTTTAAACGAGCGACCCCTGGGCGAGAAGGGCCAACCCCAGGAGTAGACTGTCCAGGCCCTACGTCCAGCTGGGAACACAAGTATGTGGGAGACTGTCCATACTTACCAATCGTCATTGATGGCATCGCGATCTCCGCCTTGATAGACACTGGATCCCAGGTGACATCCATCCCCAGTACCCTTTACAAGCAGTTCTGGCCAGATGTTAAGCTAGAACCCCCAAATCCCGAGATGAACCTTGAAGCCACTAATGGTATTCCGGTTACCATAGAGGGACAGTGGGAAGCTACAGTAAAGGTGGGGAGGGTGCAGTTGAAAAACCAGGTATTTTAGTGGTCCAGGACAAGCCTAACCACAAGGATCCATATGTCATATTGGGTACCAATGTCATGATCAAATGTCTCGATGAAGTGTTGTTTTTACTCCAACAGAGTGCTGAAGCCGGTAAACCCAGAGAAAAGAGGGCTATCCAAAAGCAGATCAGAGCTCTGGTGTATCAACAACAGGTAACATTGTCAAATGGTGAGATTGGCAGAGTAAGGGTCACAGATCCCATTCCAATTGTGGTACCACCCAGAAGTGAAATGATGATCTGGTGTCGAGCAGCCATAGGCCTCAGAGGGCAGGACTACCAAGCTGTAGTAGAACCTGTAATGTCCGACAGTAGTCCTACGCTCTTGACAGCCAGAGGGTTAGTCGATGTAAGAAAGGGGAGAGTCCCCGTACGCATATTGAATTATGGTGATGACGAAGTCAGACTACCTAGATGTGCAACTGTAGCTAAATTGTACCAAGTAAAAGATGATGCTGTGATTGATGTGAAATCCTCAAACCAAACAGTCACTGATGAACCCCCTCACTCCAAAGATCAGTTAGAGAAATGGTGTCAAGATCTCAGTGTAGGGACTGACAATACACCCTTTCACCAGAAAAATGGAGTATACCGGGTAGTTCGGGAGTATGAGCAAGTGTTCAGCAAACACCCACTTGACTTTGGGAGGATTAAAGGGGTACAACATCATATCCCCACAAACAACCATGCACCCATCAAAGAAAGGTACAGGCCTATACCACCCACTCACTACCAGAAAGCAAAAGAGATGCTTCAGGACATGAAGAAGGCAGGAGTCATTAGGGATAGCTGTAGTCCCTGGGCCGCACCACTAGTCCTGGTGAAAAAGAAAGATGGTAGTATGAGGATGTGTGTAGATTATAGGCAAATCAACAAAGTCACACACAAAGATGCATACCCGTTACCCCGCATAGAAGAGTCACTCGCTGCACTCAAATCTGCCAATTACTTCTCCACATTAGATCTTACTAGTGGGTACTGGCAGGTTGCCGTTGCAGAAGAGGATCGTGAGAAGACAGCCTTCACGACTCCCATGGGCTTATGCGAGTTCAACAGTATGCCATTCGGTTTATGCAATGCCCCAGGCACATTTCAGAGACTTATGGAATGTTGTTTGGGCCATAAGAATTTTGAGACTGTCTTGTTATACCTTGATGATGTCATTGTCTACTCTCAGACCTATGAAGATCACCTCCAACACCTGAGTGAAGTGTTTGAGTCACTGTCCAAGTACGGGATGAAACTGAAACCGTCCAAGTGCCACCTGCTGAAACCCAAGGTCCAATACCTAGGACATGTGGTCAGTGCCGAAGGCGTAGCACCGGATCCGGATAAGGTCACCGTCATCAAGGACTGGCCAGCACCAATCAACCACAAAGAGGTACGTCAATTCCTAGGACTGGTCGGGTACTACCGACGATTCATCAAAGGCTATACCAAGATAGCCGCCCCCATGCAAGATCTCTTAGTAGGTCAATCCAAAAACGGCAAGATCAGGGGACCCCCGTTCCACTGGGGCCCAGAACAGGACAAATCCTTCCAAACGCTGAAAGACGCTTTAACTGGAGAAGAAATCCTGGCTTACCCTGACTACAATCTACCGTTTCTGTTGTACACTGACGCAAGTAATGAAGGTTTAGGAGCAGTCCTATCTCAACGTCAGCAGGGCAAGGAGAAGGTGATAGCCTACGCAAGCAGAAAGCTCCGTCCCACCGAAAGGAACCCGGAAAACTACAGCTCCTTCAAGCTGGAGTTCCTGGCCCTGGTCTGGGCGATCACAGAGCGTTTCAAGCATTACCTGGCATCCGCCCCGTTCACAGCTTTCACAGACAACAACCCTCTAACACACTTAGAGACTGCAAAGCTGGGAGCCCTAGAACAGCGTTGGGTAGCAAGACTCGCTAACTACGACTTCACTGTAAAGTACCGGGCAGGTCACAAGAACGGCAATGCTGATGCCCTGTCCCGAATGCCCCATCTTTCTGAAGAGGGAGAAGACATAGATGACCTAGAAGAAATTGAACTACCTGCTTTCCACCGTTCGGTACAGCAACATGTCATCAGAGAAACCAGACACGTGTAGAGAGGACCGTGAACCCGTTACCTCACCATGACTGGAAGGAGGCTCAAGCCAACGACCCAGATGTCAGCCTGGTAAGGGATCTCATCACTCAAGAACACGCCAACATGGACTCTGATGCCTCACCAAATGCTAAACGCCTGTGGAAGGAGAAAGGAAGGTTGTTCGTCTACCAAGGTAAACTATGCAGAAGATACCTCAATCCACGAACCCATGAACTCATCTGGCAGATTGTAGTTCCCAAGACTGAGGTCCAAATGATCCTTGAAGCATACCATGATGATGCCGGACACTTTGGATGGAAGAAGCTGGAGAGACTTCTAAAGGATCGGTTCTACTGGGTCGGTATGAGAGGTTCCATTGACAAATGGTGTAAAAACTGTGGACCATGTCACCTTCGAAGAAAAGACCATTTAACTCAGAAAGCTCCGTTGCAACCAATTGTTACCACCAAACCTCTTGAAATAGTTGCTCTCGACCACGTGAAGCTTACCCCAAGTCGAACCGGGTACACCTACGCTCTCACCATCGTTGATCACTACTCAAGATTCCTGGTAGTCGTTCCAGTTAAGGATTTAACTGCTGAGGTAGCAGCCAAAGCGTTCCAGAGTTACTTCTGTCGCCCCCATGGGTATCCAGACCAGGTCTTAACTGACCAAGGGCCAGCCTTCGAATCAGCTCTTTTCCAAGAATTCTTAGGGCTGTATGGGTGTAAGAAAATCCGCACCACACCTTATCATCCTCAGACGAACGGTTTATGTGAGAAGATGAACCACATAGTCATTGACATGCTCAAGACCTTACCAGTTGAAGAGAGAAATCAATGGCCAGAGAAACTTCCAGATCTCGTGGACATCTACAACCACATACCTGTCAGTTCGACAAATTACACACCTTACTTGATGAGAGCAAGACCAGGTAAACTGCCTATTGATTTGCAGATGGGAACCGTTGAACCCACAGAAAATTCTTCTGATGAAGACTGGGTCAGCCAACGCCAAGAAAAGTACAGGAAGGTACAAGAGAGTGTTGAAAGGAACCTTGAAATCAGTAGGACCAAACAAGAAAAAGACTTTAACAAGCACGCCTCAGCTGAACCGCTAGCTATAGGTGATGTAGTGCTGAAAAGAAAAAGAAAAACCAACAAATTGGATAACAGTTGGGAATCTATACCCTACACCGTTATGCCGTCACACTTTGATAACTCAAAAACTTGTGTTATTAGCAAAGACAATGGGAATACAATTGCGACTGTTTCAAGGGATCATTTGAAGAAATGTCCGCCACAGTTAATCCCACAAGCAACCAGTTACCCTACTGTAACTCAAGATGAAGAAACCAAAGAAAATCTAGTCCTTACAGAAATTGGATACTTACCAGCTGATTGGCCGCAAATAGGTGATGCATTCCTCATACCAGTTATGCACTTCTACCAGCCTACAGAAGATCAGCCAAAACCAAATCCAATTCCACAAGTCCAACAAGAAGAAGTCCAAGTGCAAGAATTGCAGCCTGTTATCATGGAACCAGAGATTCCTGTAATCGGTCAGCCTGCTAGTCCCACAGTAAGAGAAGCCATTCCTAATCAACTACCTACAGAGGTCAGTCCAGTTGATAGACTCCGCACTTACTATGGTCTTACACAAAGCAGACATAGAGAAGTACCAACCACTTCGTACACTACACCAACAGTTTTGGAAACACCCACACTACGCAGATCCACACGTAGTACATTAGGTCAACCCCCACATAAACTTGGAGAATGGGTTTAAAATGTAGTGGAAAATGTAACCTGTAAGTGTTGTAAATATTAACCAGTTTTCAAAAACCTGTAAAAAGTAGTGTACAGAAGGGTGGAGGAACTGGGCTAAGTCCCAAGTATACTAAGTTGGGGACAGAAAGTGCCTGGTAAGGTATAGAAGGTTAGTACCGGCCTCCCAAGCAGAGACACCCGTAGGGAATGTATAAAGTTTACCATGTATCCCTGGACTTTACCTTTTTCCCTTTTTCAAAAACTTTGAACAATTGTCATAGGACTTGTGTGACCACTAACTTTACCTTTTTCCAGCCTGCGGCAGAAGGACTAGTGCCGTACGGACTGCTTTTCACTTTTTCCACATTTTTCACTCCTTTTCAGTGATTTTTGTGCTTTTTCTTTAAGACTTTGTAAATTGAATGTTATAATATGCTTAGTGTTAAGTTGTAAAAAGAACTTTTTGCTCAGCCGGGAGAACTGAGGTTAACTAAGGGGGAATGTGGCACCCTGGCACCTGTTGGGCACCACAGAAATCCTTAGGTACAAATGGAGTAAGTAACAGCACAGCAAACACCAAACAACACAAACAACACTTAGAACACCTGGTTTCACCCCGAGCCTCTAGGGGGAGCTACACTGGTGACTTCTAACCAGTTCCCCCTATAAAAAGAGTCTTGGAGGGAGAAACTTCAGAGTGTGCAGTCACTTCAGAACTGTGAAGAGGGTGTGGGTGATCTCCAGCCTTATGAGACACACACTAGGCCCCAAACAGCCTGTTAGCCAGTGGAGATCCCTGCAATTGGGATAACAGGAAAGGAGAAGCACCTCTCAGGAAAACAGAGTTATTCCGACTCTTTCCAAATCATCCGGTTACTGGAACCGAAGCTGTGGAAGCTACAAAGCCGTCACAGAGAACCAGCACATCCAACAGGAGGTTTAGCCACCTGTTCCACCTGATGCACCCATCCACGAGAGCCCAGGGAAGAGTACTGATCCTGCTCAGACCCTTTTACAGTGCCCTCAGTGCTGCTAACCAGGTGAAGCAAGTTCCATTGAACAAACTGCCCGGTCCGGCTGGATTCCACATCCACCGGACCTTAGCACCAGAAGTAGAGAAAGGAAGCCTAACACTGCTTGCTGTGAAACTCCATAAGTGCCAACTCCACTATCCCGGTCCGAGTGTACCTGCCTACCAACCAGTAAAGGTACCTAAAAGAGACTTTGTGTGGTTGTGCATTACTCCAGGATTCAGCGCGCAGCGTCCCGCAGCTGCCTCACAACATCTTGCGCAGCTCCCGGCTCCGGGGATTCCCGCTCATCCTGTGGGGAGCGTTCCATCTCGCTGTGTACCATCCCCCGGAGACCCGAACAGCGCTGGTAAAGTTACCAGAACACCCGCAGGTGGCGTCACGAAGACAAATCACCCCACTGTTCCGCCATTCCCCTATTGATCTGGACCACCGGGCCTACACCACCGCAGGCGCGGTTCCGTGACTGGAGGAGAAACAACGCCCGCTACGTGTACCCCCCGGCTACGGTGAGTCACTATCAGCGATCCACAGGTTCGGTAGGTGACCACTTATTTATTGGTGGAATCTGACCAGTGGAGCTGCACCGTCAGAAGAATGTGGCACTTTTAAAGGGAACCTGTCACCTGGAATTAAGGCCCTGACCTATCACTAGCTGTCCCTACACCTTCCTAGGTGCTCCCTAACCATCCCTCTCTGTTCTAAATGCGACTTGTAAGAGTTAGAAAAAAGACTTTATACTTACAGCACGTCGCTCTCTCAGGCGATGGGAAAGGTGGCCCCAGGCTCCATTTTCCCCTCTTCGCAGCTTTCCAGCACGCCTCACTGGGCGGCATAATTCTTTATTCAAAACACAAGGAGAAAGAGGAAGGGGCACTACCTTCTGGGGGAACTCCAATTAGGAGGTGAATAACAGAAACCACAGAGATCTCTTAGGGTGCCAGCCAAGCAAAACCAAAGTCCAAATAAAAATGAAGAAAAGCTGCACTCACCAGAGATGATGAAAAACGGTCCTTTATTGGGTTTCCAAAACATGATGCAGGGAGGGGGGGAGACCAGAGTGACTACGGCTCCGTTTCGGGCTCTCGCCCTCGACCTGTGACCCGTTGAAGGGTGAGAGGCCGAAATGGTGCCGTAGTCACTCTGGTCTCTCCCCCTCCCTGCATCATGTTTTGGCAACCCCAATAAAGGACCGTTTTTCATCATCTCTGGTGAGTGCAGCTTTTCTTAATTTTTATTATAATTCTTTATTCATGTCCTACTGAATTTGGAATCTCCCGCCTTGTTTTCATGTGATGATGCATCGGCCGGTATGTCACATCCGACCTGGTGCATTATGGGCCTGTTCACGTGATCGGCCGCAGTGCATTATGGCCTTGATCACGTGATCGGCCCCGCTCCGCGCATGCGCAATACACATATTGAAGCCGGGCCGATCACAGCCACTGAGGGAATGAGCGGATTAGTGGTCGATCTGTACATGAGCTCCAGTCTAGTGGAGAGAGAACAAACCTGTGACTAAGGACCATCTTTAAAGATGATAATTTTAATGTGTTTATTGTGTGCATTTTAATGTTTTTTTTCTAATAAAATGAATTTTTAAGGATCTAGATCTTAGGACTCTGTGCTGGATATTTTTCTATTTTTTTGGACACATAATAGGGATAGAAGTTGCACAATCAGCAGTCAGACCCCCAGCAATAAATAACCTATCACTTGTCCCTAGGCCATGTGTACACATTAAGCATTTGGTGAGATTTTTACCTCAGTATTTGTAAGACAAACCAGGAGTGGAACAATCGGAGATATTTTTTTCTGCATTTTTCAGCCACTCCTGGTCTTGTCTTACAAATGCTGAGGTGAAAATCTCACCAAATACTCACCGTGTGCATGGCCTTAGAAGAGGTGATTACTTTCTCCAGAGAACCTCTGTAAGTGTATCTTTGCTGCTGTGTAACAGTCACAGGACAGGAAAGGGTTAAACATCTAATTATTTAATATCTACTGGAAATAAAGACATTTTCCCTTATTGATTTCAGAAAAAAAAAACAAATGACCGACCATAGTCCACTATACAAGACTAATAATCTATTTATATAATCTGCAGTTTGGAATTCGGGCACTGTAGCCGAATCCCAGAATGCTTTGCGCCACTGCGAGCGATGACGCGTAGCGTCATCGCGAGAAGCAGCCGCAGTGCACCTCCGGGACAACAACCCCCACACACAGACACAGGAGACCCGGCCAGAGAGAGATTGAGAGGAGCTCCGGCCCCGCACACTCCATCCCCCGGGACAGCAACCCCCACACACAGCAGCTGACAGCCGCAGCCGCACTGCACCTCCCGGAGAACTACCCCCCGCCTGCACACCCCCGCCAGCCGTAGATCCCCCCCCACCTCTCCTGCTGCTCCGGCACACTCCCGCATCTCTCTCTGCTCCGATCATCTCTTCACTACAATGCTAAAGGACCTTTGGTGATGTCAGAGTCATGTGATCATTCACATGACTCAGACATCACTTCAGGCCCTCTATTAATCGATCAGAGCTGGGAAGAAGGGTAAGAAGCCACACAGGGGGCAGGGCGAGTTAAGACACTGCAGGGGCAAATAGAGCCCAGGGGAAACAGGGGGGGGGGGGGAGCCCATTCTGCCCCTCTACAGTCTACCCCTGCTCTGCTTCGGCCCCACACCCTGCACCTCCCCCACACACAGCAGCTGAGAGACAGAGAGGAGATCCGGGGAGAGACACACCACAGGGGACAAAAATCCCCCCACACACAGGACAACATACACATATACATACATACACTATATATACATACATACACTATATATACATATACACTCTATATACATACATACACTCTATATACATATACACTATTTCAACACACACATATAGATATAGAGTATCTACACATACCTTATATACACATACATATATTGATATACTGTATATACACATAGATACACACTATATACACATATATATATTGATATACTGTATATAAATACATATAGCGTATATACACATATATACATACATGCACATATACAGTCTATACACACATATATAGATATACAGTATATACACAGATAGATATACACTATATACACATATATACATATACAGAATATACACATATATACATATACAGTATCTACACATACACTTAGATATACACTATATACACACAGATACATATACACTATATACACATATATACATAGATGTACATATACAGTATATACACACATATATACATACACAGTATATACACACAGATACATATACAGTATTTTCACATATATAGATGTAGTTATAGTTTATATACACATATATAGAGATATATAGTATGTACGCATATATACATATCCTGTATATACACATATCGCTATACAGTATATACACATATATACATACATATACAGTATATACACACACATACATATACAGTATATACACATATATACATGTAGATATACACTATATACACACATATTGATAGATACACAGTATATACACATACACAGATATACAGTATATACACATATACATAGATATACAGTGTATACTCACATATAGATATACAGTATATACACAGACATACACTATATACCCACATATACATATACACTATACACACAACACATATATAGATATACAGTATATACACATATATATATACAGTATATACACATATACACACAGATATATATATACAGTATATACACATATATAGATAGCTGTACATATACTGTATATACACATATATAGATAGATGTACATATACAGTTTATACACATATCTACTTATATAATCACCAGTTTGGGATTCGCCCGTTAAAGCCGAATCCCATAATCCTTTGTGGCACTGCGAGCGAGCCGCACCCGCACTACCTCACACCACCGCCATCCTGCCAACCCTTGGCCCCGCCACAAAGTCGACGCTGCCCAGATGCCGCCGGTGCCTTCCGCCCCTCGCTCACCGCTGGGGCCTCGCTGCTGCTGGACTTGCCGTGTAGGGCCTGTGGCCGCCTGCCGCAACCCACTGACGTCGTCCTGTGCCCGGCGCCAGCCAATGGGAGTGAGCGGGGCATCTCTGCCTCCAAAGCCTCACACGCCCCACTCACTCCCATTGGCCGCCGCCGCCCCTGCAAGCGGATTGGGCGCTGTGTTGTAAACACAGCATGCCCATCCAATTGACCAGGACTCGGCGTCCTGGACCAATCGGATGCCCCTCCAGCCCAGAGCCGCTTCTTTACTCACCCCTCCAGCCCAGAGCCGCTTCTCTCCTCACCCCTCCACCCCAGACCCGCTTCTCTCCTCACCCCTCCAGCCCAGAGCCGCTTCTCTCCTCACCCCTCCAGCCCAGAGCCGCTTCTCTCCTCACCCCTCCAGCCCGGAGCCGCTTCTCTCCTCACCCCTCCACCCCAGACCCGCTTCTTCTCCTCCTCACCCCCCTCAGCACCCACACGCCGCTTCCTCTCCCCTCCAACCCTTTCCCCTCCAGCCCAGAGCCGCTTCTCTCCCTCACCCCCTCCAGACCAGAGCCGCTTCTCTCCTCACCCCTCCACCCCAGAGCTGCTTCTCTCCTCACCCCTCCAGCCCAGAGCCGCTTCTCTCCTCACCCCTCCACCACAGAGCCGCTTCTCTCCTCACCCCTCCAGCCCAGACCCGCTTCTCTCCTCACCCCTCCAGGCCAGAGCCGCTTCTCTCCTCACCCCTCCAGCCAGAGCCGCTTCTCTCCTCACCCCTCCAGCCAGAGCCGCTTCTCTCCTCACCCCTCCAGGCCAGAGCCGCTTCTCTCCTCACCCCTCCACCACAGAGCCGCTTCTCTCCTCACCCCTCCACCACAGAGCCGCTTCTCTCCTCACCCCTCCAGCCCAGAGCCGCTTCTCTCCTCACCCCTCCAGCCCGAGCCGCTTCTCTCCTCACCCCTCCACCCCAGACCCGCTTCTCTCCTCACCCCTCCAGCCCACAACCCGCTTCTCTCCTCACCCCTCCAGCCCAGAGCCGCTTCTCTCCTCACCCCTCCAGACCAGAGCCGCTTCTCTCCTCACCCCTCCACCCCAGAGCTGCTTCTCTCCTCACCCCTCCAGCCCAGAGCCGCTTCTCTCCTCACCCCTCCACCACAGAGCCGCTTCTCTCCTCACCCCTCCAGCCCAGACCCGCTTCTCTCCTCACCCCTCCAGGCCAGAGCCGCTTCTCTCCTCACCCCTCCAGGCCAGAGCCGCTTCTCTCCTCACCCCTCCAGGCCAGAGCCGCTTCTCTCCTCACCCCTCCAGGCCAGAGCCGCTTCTCTCCTCACCCCTCCACCACAGAGCCGCTTCTCTCCTCACCCCTCCACCACAGAGCCGTTTCTCCCCTCACCCCTCCACCACTGAGCCGGTTCTCTCCTCACCCCTCCACCACTGAGCCGCTTTTCTCCTCACCCCTCCACCACTGAGCTGCATCTCTCCTCACCCCTCCACCACTGAGCCGCTTCTCTCCTCACCCCTCCATCACTGAGCCGCTTCTCTCCTCACCCCTCCACCACAGAGACGCTTCTCTCCTCACCAACCCACCACAGAGCCGCTTCTCTCCTCACCCCTCCACCACAGAGCCGCCTCTATACTCTGCTACCCACACAGCCGCCTCTATACTCTGCTACCCACAGAACCGCCTGTATACTCTGCTACCCACAGAGTTGCCTCTATACTCTGCTACCCACAGAGCCGCCTCTATACTCTCCTACCCACACAGCTGCCTCTATACTCTCCTACCCCACACAGCCGCCTCTATACTCTGCTACCCACAGAGCCCCCTCTATACTCTGCTACCCACAGAGCCGCCTGTATACTCTGCTATCCACAGAGCCGCCTGTATACTCTGCTACCGACAGAGCAACCTGCATACTCTGCTACCGACAGAGCAGCCTGCATACTCTGCTACCGACAGAGCAGCCTGCATACTCTGCTACCGACAGAGCAGCCTGCATACTCTGCTACCCACAGAGCCGCCTCTATACTCTGCTACCCACAGAGCCGCCTCTATACTCTGCTACCCACAGAGCCGCCTGTATACTCTGCTACCCACAGAGCCGCCTGTATACTCTGCTACCCACAGAACCGCCTGTATACTCTGCTACCCACAGAGCCGTCTGTATACTCTGCTACCCACAGAGCCGCCTGTATACTCTGCTACCCACACAGCCGCCTGCATACTCTGCTACCCACAGACCCGCCTGCATACTCTGCTACCCACAGAGCCCCCTGTATACTCTGCTACCCACTGACCCGCCTGTATACACACAATTCATTTCACCGCGCTCCCGATGCAATTGCATCGGGCCTTTTTACTAGTACCACATAAAAGGGAGAAATACTGCCACACCATGACCAGAAAACATATTACCACCACATAGTGCCCGAATAATGCCACATACAAGGCACACATACTGCCACACCATAACCAGAGCACATAATACCACCAAATTGTGATCAAATACTACCACACCATGAAAAGACCACATATTACCACCAGATAGGGACCAAATAATACAACATACAAGGGACAATTTGAAAAAAAATTTCTGTTGAGTTAGGTTTTTGAGCTGACTTATACTAAAATTGGCATGCTGATTCCAAAAATGCAGTCAGTTTTTTTCTAGCACGTCAAGTTTTTCCTCCACAACTTACCTGCCAGAGAAGTACAATTGCACTGATATCTGTAATAAGACTTGTTATCTGATTACAATTCGACTCATATAGAGCTACGTGGCAACTTGTAAGATTAGTCACAACTGAGACAGTGTGGTGAGAGGTGTGCGCAGCTCTCAATACGTCATAATTATCAATATCTTGAAAAAAAAACACTTTTTAGGTTTACATATTTTTGAGAAGACAAAAATCCTATAGTTCAAAAACTTGACGTGATAGAGACAAACTGAGATCATTTCTGTATTCAGCATCCAAAAATTAATTAAGAACAGTTGTCTGACCTAACTCCTAAAAAATTGTTTTCCCCAGTGTTATCAGTGACATTATACACAGGAGCTCTGTATACAGTGTGTAGTTTACAGATAATACAGTGATCACTGGTGACATTATACATAGGAGCTCTGTATATAGTATCTAGTGTACAGGTGATGCAGATTTCACCAATGACATTATACACAAGAGCTCTGTATATAGTGTCATTGTACAGGTAATATAGTGATCACCGGTGACGTTATAAACAGGAGCTCTGTATATAGTTTCATTTTACATGTAATATAATGATCACCAATGACATTATACACAGGAGCTCTGTATATAGTGTCAATGTACAGGTAATGCAGAGATCACCAGTGACATTATACACAGGAGCTCTGTGTATAGTGTCAGTGTACAGGTAATGCAGAGCTCACCAGTGACATTATACACAGTAGCTCTGTATATAGTGTCAGTGTACAGGTAATGCAGAGATCACCAGTGACATTATACACAGGAGCTCTGTATATAGTTTCAGTGTACATGTAATATAGTGATCACTGGTGACATTATACACAGGAACTCTGTATGTAGTGTCAGAGTACAGGTAATGCAGAGATCACCTTTCACATTATACACAGGAACTCTGTATATAGTGTCAGTGTACAGGTAATGCAGAGATCACCTTTCACATTGTACATAGGAACTCTGTATATAGTGTCAGTGTACAGGTAATGCAGAGATCTCCTTTCACATTATACACAGGAGCTCTGTGCGTGAATAGGTAATACACATACTCACCAGTGCTGTCTCTAGGTGAAGTCCTTCATCTTCAGTTTTCTTCTCCTCCTGTCGCAGACCAATATCACGTCTTCTAGCCAGGACTCATCCTTGCAGAAAATAACATAATTATCTATAATGGCCACTTTACACGCAGTAACAGGTAGATAGAAAACAGCAGGTGTCGGAGACAATTGTACCTTTTACCTTCAAAATACCTTGCAGATACCTGAATTACATGCAGCCACTTCAAGGTGTTTTGAAGATAAAAGGTACAATTGTCTCCGACACCTGCTATTTTCTATCTACCTGTTGCCGCGTGTAAAGTGGCCATAAGTGATCACTTCCAGAGCACATTCCGCACTTTTCTACTTTTTTGCAGATTTCTACACTACATCAAACAACAAAATAAGCTACATAGAGCCGCACTGCACAGTAACAAGATCTCCCTTTTGTTCCCCTCATGGAAAACAGTATTCTCAAAAGTAAGTTTTATCATAATTAAGCAGTAATAATGTCCATTACTTGGCCCCTACAGTAAATATGTCCCCACTTGCCACCATAAACCAATAATGTATGTTCCTACTTCTGGCCCCCATATAGTAATAATTGTCTCCCATCCTAGGTCCCTATGTTCCTCCATCCTGGGCCTCTATGTTCCTCCATTCTGGTCCCTTATGTTGCCCCATTCTAGGTCTCCAGACCGACATGACAACTTCTCCAGCCATCTAGATAGATTACAACAAAAACACATCTTACTTCTCACATTTCCAGCCCAGTCCTCATCTATTCCCAAACTGAACAAACTCCTCATCCTACTGATGCCCCAATACTGAGCCGCTGCTGTATGTGCCCATATTACTGCATCTCCTGCGTGGTACAAAAACAGGGCTCCTCTTACTGCCCCACATACTAATGTCACCACTGTGCCCCTGTGGCGCCCTGCTCACGCAGGTAGCCACAGCATTCACTACTGCACAGCTGGGGTTCCACAGCAGGTACCTACCACATGAAACACCTTCCACCCCGACACAGTAGGAGGAGCTAAACTCACTTCCCTTTAAATACTGTTGCTGGGGCAGTCTGCTGCATTTCTTACCCTAGGCTTATACTCGAGTCAATAAGTTTGTCTAGTTTTGGAGGGTGAAATTAGGGGCCTCGGCTTATACTCGGGTTCGCTTATACTCGAGTATATACGGTAAGTGGATATTTTTAATTTCGTTTTAATTTATGATATCCTTGTTGTTTTACTCTAGGTGTTTCGTGAAACATGGCTTCGAGTTCGAGACATTGTAAAAATTTGCCAGATGACTTTTGTTACATATGCGGCGAATATAGTGTTATTAAAAATCACATGAGGAGCATTACAGACTATGTAACACAACTTTATCAAGCATATTTCGACATGAAACTTGGAAACCAGGATAAATCGTGGGCTCCTCACAAAGTTTGTGTACAGTGTCTCAATGATCTAAGCTTATGCCTGAAAGGAAAAAAGGCTGCTTTACGATTTGGAATTCCTATGGTTTGGAGGGAGCCAAAAAGCCACTGTGATGATTGTTACTTTTGTTCTTGCCATGTCCGTGGGTATAACTGCAAAAATCATAAGCTAATCTCTTATCCTGATGACATCCAGTCTGCCATACGCCCCGTTCCTCAAGGACCTGATGTGCCAGTGCCTTTGCCTCCAACTGAATTGCCAGTCATCTCTTCAGAGTCTTCATACTCGGAACATCCAAAAGTTCAAGGGTGCGATAACGAATATAAGCCCTCTGGAAGCAATTCACCTCAGCAATTCTCTCAGGTTGAACTTAATGATCTGACTAGAGATCTGGGCCTTTCGAAAGAGGCAGCTGAATTATTGGGCTCCAGATTGAAAGAAAAAACTTACTGGATAAAGGAACCTCTTTTTCTTGGTACAGGAATCGAGAAAAGGAATTTGTTAAGTACTTTGAGGAAGAAGAGAATCTGGTGTATTGTTCTGATGTTCTCGGATTGATGAGCAAATATAATATAAATTACGATAAAGATGAATGGAGGCTGTTTATAGAGTCTTCGAAACGGAGCCTCAAACCTGTCCTTCTTCATCACGGAAGTCAGTATGCATCTGTACCAGTTGGACATTCAGTGCATTTAAAAGATTGCTATGAAAACCTGGCTCTCGTTCTCAACAAAATAAAATATGCCGACCACGGTTGGACCATATGCGGTGATTTGAAAGTTATCTCCATGCTTCTTGGTCAACAAGGCGGATATACAACTCCTCCTCTTTCTCTTCTCCTTCTCTTTCCTCTAGCCCCCTTTTTCTTAACACGTCCGTTAGAAGTAGTTTTGTCTTCCACATCCTTTCCATTTTTAAATACCAAAGCCCTTGTGGATTTTGTATCTCGAGTAGCTACACTACAGGTCTTCCATCTGAGTGCCTGGAAGCGTGACCTCCATTGAAACGACCTTCTCTTGCACCACATTGTCAAGAAAATATACCCTGGAAACTCTGATCCTAGAGTTTGCGCTGGGATAAAGCGTACTACAGATGTGAGAACTCTTGAGTAACTATATGGGTAGACCTTTCTCGGAGGAGACCGCATTTATGTCTACTGCAAGATCTCTAGCTGACTGGCGGCTGCTGGTTAGACTGTTCTATATGGAGTAATGACGTTCTCCAGAAGTGGGACTAATTGACCATCATAGTTCAAATACTTGCTGAAGCAACTATCTTATTTTTCTTTTTTTTTCTTTTCTCTCTCCCTCTTCCCCTGTTTCCCTACCTATTTTTATATTTGTTGTCCTACAGATGTTGTATTGTCAACCTGTTTATATATGCAATTGAGTAATAAAAATTATATATGAGAAAAAAAAAAAAAAAAACAAGGCGGATATACAGAGTTCCCTTGTTTCATTTGTGAGTGGGACAGCCGTGATAGGACTCAACATTGGGTTCAAAAAGAATGGCCGAAAAGACAAAATCTAGAACCAGGCACCAAGAATGTGATTTGGAACAGCCTAGTTGAGGCAAGAAAAGTATTCTTACCTCCTCTGCATATAAAATTAGGTGTAATGAAGCAGTTTGTTAAGGCTATTCCAAAAGATGGAAATTGTTTCAAATACCTGTGTAAGAAGTTTCCAGGTTTATCCGAAGCCAAGTTGAAAGAGGGAATCTTTGTTGGTCCAGACATCCGCAAGCTTATGAAGGATAAAGCATTTGAGACCAGTATGAATAAAAAGGAAAGAGAAGCCTGGGTTGCCTTCAAAGATGTCGACAGCAAATTTCTGGGCAATTACAAAGATCCCGACTACGAACAAATTGTAATGGCCACTTTACACGCGGATACATTTCTAGCTTATCCACAGGTAACTTACTGGTTGCAGTGAAATCATGGAGACATGGTTCTATCTTGTTGCTGTGTACAAATGGAATAATGTCTCCATGATTTCACTGCAGCCAGTAAGTTACCTGTGGATAAGCTAGAAATGTAGCCGCGTGTAAAGTGGCCATAATGGATATGATGGAGAAATTTCAAGTGTTGGGTTGCAACATGAGTGTGAAATTACATTTCCTCCACTCACATGTGAACTTATTTCCTGAAAATTTAGGAGCAGTCAGCGAAGAACAGGATGAAAGATTCCGTCAGGACATCAAAGATATGGAGCGAAAATATCAAGGAAGATGGAATAAAAACATGCTGGCCGACTACCGTTGGATGCTAACACGAGATAAGCCCGAGAATCAACATAAAAGAAAAACATCGAAAAGAAGTTTCAAAGGAAAAAAACAACGTACTTAAATGACTTTACCTAATTTGGTTACAACAAATAATGTTAATTTTTGTCAATGAAATATCTTGGTTAAAAAACATGCCTTTTCTGATTTTTTTTCACATGCTAACATGCTCACTTGAGTACAAAAATGCTTTTAAATCCTTTTGCATGCTTTATAAGCTCTGTAGACAACTTGATTCTAGAAACCATAATTTGAAGTCAATATTTTTAACTCAAGGAAGTTTTTCTCTAGACTAGAGGCGGCTTGTGAAATCTGGAAACAGTGATTTTCATCTATAATATAATTATATTATATTATAATAGATTGCTGAAAAATAAATTTGCCACACCAAGAATTCTTGGAGGCCTATGGGTGTGCATTATAATATATGAAGGACTATGGATGGTGCATTATAATATACCAGATGGCGGCCCGATTCTAATGCATATTAGGATATGTATGTAGTTTATTTATGAAGATTTAAGAAATCGATTATACATAAATTTAAATGGATAAAAAACACTGTTGCCAGATATTACATGTAAAATTGTTCGACAGAATTCCTTTTAAGGCCCCATTCACACACTGCTTTTTTTGCTGCGTATTTTTACGCACAAGCTCAAAAAAAGCCAGGAGTGGAACAATCAAAACCGGGAGTGGCACACTCAGAGGAAAGGTCTAATAGAAACAAGTGCTCCACTTATATATTTAATCACCCACTCCTGGTTTGTGATCAGCTTGTGCTTGAAAATATGCAGCAAAAAAAGCAGTGTGTGAATGGGGCCTTAAATAGGATTTTAGCAAATATATCGATCTTGGTTTTACAAAAAATCCTTATGTGATGGAAAAAAATGGAGGTCATTTTTGTAATTAGCCACCAAATTACATAAAGATCAGTGAAAACTTCTCTTGTATTTTTCAAAAAATTCAATTTTGCAGGGTTGTGTAGCCTATGGACCTTCTAAGGAAGGGACAAAAGAACATACTAAAGAAGCAATAATGACCGTTGATGGGCCAAAGATTTTAAGAAGCAGTTAACCAAGACTGAGACTATCATGAAGCCCACATATCAAAGAAATTCTCTGAAGAGCCCAAGGTTTGAACGTGTAATTCCTCCATTCTGAAACATACATTCATTTCGGCTAAGGAGGGTGTAACCGTTTGTTTCCAGTATCTGTAAATCACAGGTCTAGCCGAAGTCAGGGACATTTTAAGTAGGTTTTCTCTGTATCTAGCTATTTGGAGGTCGCTCAGTGAGAATAAGGCCAGCTCAGGAGTGGGAGTTACCGGAACGACTGCAGAGACCCACCCACCGATTCTCCCTACCACGCAGCGAGTAATGACGACACAAAGGATATCTTTTAACTCTTTATTGAGGGTATCAACGTAACACCACTCATATATATTTGAAACAGTGGTCGTCCGCGGCATGTTGGCCCTCACCAGAGCCCTCTTCCACCAACTGCAACTTAATATCACTGAAAAACAAAACAACAGGGGGGGAGGGTGGGCGATGCTCACCCTGTGAGCAGGATGGTAGAGAGAAAGAGGATGGGCCAGGGGACCAGGTTATAAGGCTCAGGGGAGAGCCTGAGAAGTAAGGAGGAGGTATCCATGCCCGTCACCTGGCAGGGAGGAGCGATAGTCGGGGTTGGAACAGAGAGAGCTCAGCAGTCAGGGTGCATCGGCTCTAGCCTAGCCGATGTGCCCTACAGACTGCAGAGACCCACCCACCGGTTCTCCCCGCCGTGCAATGAGTAATGATGACACAATGGATATCTTTTAACTTTTTATTGAGGGTATCAACGTAACACCACTCATATACATTTGAAACAGGGGGTTGGATTGTGTTGGCTGCAGCTCAAACACAGGCACAAATCGCCTTATAACCTCAGGGGAAGACGTCGCGGAATGTTGGCCCTCACCAGAGCCCTGTTTCACCCGCCAAGGAGTAGAGAGGGCCAGAGCCCGAGCTGCGACCCCCACCCAACAACCTCCAAGACCAGAGTGCTGTCTTAAAGCCTGAAAGAGAAATTAATTAAACCAAACGTGTTCCTGTGTATGCATCCTTCTCGCCATAACAGCCATTGACCAAAATCAACTGATAAACTGTCTGGTTATACCTCTTCGCTGCATAATAACCGAGGCAAATGAATATTTCAATTACTGTGAGGGATGGAGGATGTTTACGAGGTTGTTGTCCCCAGTGTGGTTGATCAGGATCACCGGACCAGGAAAAGCTTGGCAATTCACACCACATGCGGCAGGAACTGAGCTCATAAATAAAACCAAGATGGGCACCTGAAGTGATGGACACAGGATGTTAATCACCACATGTATGATGGGGAAGAGTGTGTGAAAGCGAAACGAGCTGGGCCCGCTACCATGAGCCTTGCTCAGTACCCCACTGAACTTCTTCGATTCCACCAGTGTAGATCTGAACCATGACTAATTTTGCATCCTCCTGGGAACCCATGCCCGCTGGGCAGTTTAATGCCGGTCTCAACTCCTTCTACTAGGACCGACACCATCTGGAAAGAAACAACAATTAGCACCTTTTCGATATACCGTATATACTCGCGTATAAGCCGAGTTTTTCAGCCCAAAAATTGGGCTGAAAAGTACCCCCTCGGCTTATACGCGAGTATAATACACAGGCCGCCCGCCCGCCCGCCTGCCACCATCAGTATACATGCGCCCCCCCTATCAGTATCCAGGGCCCCCCCTTGCAGCCCAAACCTGTAAAGCAAGATCATTATACTTACACCTGTGGCCGCCGCCGTCCCCGCTCTGCACCGCGCTCCTCCATCTTCTTCCGTCTTCCTCTGATGGACGCAGGCAATGACGTCATTGTCTGCGCCAGAGGAGGAAGACGAAAGAAGATGGAGGAGCGCGGTGCAGAGCGGGGACGGCGGCGGCCACAGGTGTAAGTATAATGATTTTACTTTACAGGTTTGGGCTGCAAGGGGGGCCCTGGATACTGATAGAGGGGGCGCATGTATACTGATGGTGGCGAGCGGGCGGCCTGTATACCACTGGGGCTGCTGCTGTATATACCTCTGGGGCTGCTGCTATATATACCACTGGGGCTGCTGCTGTATATACCTCTGGGGCTGCTGCTATATATACCTCTGGGGCTGCTGCTATATATACCTCTGGGGCTGCTGCTATATATACCACTGGGGCTGCTGCTGTATATACCTCTGGGGCTGCTGCTATATATACCACTGGGGCTGCTGCTATATATACCTCTGGGGCTGCTGCTATATATACCACTGGGGCTGCTGCTATATATACCACTGGGGCTGCTGCTATATATACCTCTGGGGCTGCTGCCGTATATACCATTGGGGCTGCTGCTGTATATACCATTGGGGCTGTTGCTGTATATACCACTGGGGCTGCTGCTGTAACACTGCTGGGGCCTGTATATACCACTGGGGAGGCCTGTATACCTCACTGCTGGGGGCTGTATACCTGTGCTGAGGTCCACCCTCGGCTTATACACGAGTCAATAGGTTTTCCCAGGTTTTTGGGACAAAAGTAGGGGGGTCGGCTTATGCATGGGTCGGCTTATACACGAGTATATACGGTATATTGGCGAAAATGCCAGGAAAAACATTCACTAGTTCCATATTCCTCTTCCGTATACAATTATCTATTATTCCTGCTATGTGTCGTTCCTTTTTTTTTTTTTTATATAATTACCTGCTTACGTAACACAACATGCAAGCTAAGTGTGATATCCCCTTATATATCAACAACACACCCAAATGTGCACACCTGTGTGTAAGGATAGATTGCATGTACCTGTCCCACCTACCATGTGGAAAGTGTGAGTATCTCTCTGTGGATGAGAAGAATAATAAGAAATACTAGGTATCGTGAGCAGACGTGTAGAGAAATGGCTGACTGATGTTAATTAATGTAATGTATGTACACAGTGACTGCAGCAGCGGAATAATGAGTGCAGAACTGGAGTATAATACCGGAATTACTCAGGAACAGTAATGTAATATATGTACACAGTGACTGCACCAGCAGAATAGCGAGTGCAGCTCTGCAGTAGAATAGTGAGTGCACATAAATATCTATCCACCCTTTTTATATGTAAAGCGCTATGGAATCTAATGACGCTATATAAATAAATAATAATAATATGAGCACGCATCCAGACTGGCCCTACCTGTGTTAGTTCGTGTATGCTGTACATGCGTTACGCTACCTGCATGTACCCCGACCATGTGCCAATATAAGCGCAATCATAACCTACGTTGGCCTTACGAGTGCATGACCATGTGATTGTACCGACTTCGAGATAAACTGGCATACTTCTGCAGCTGCGCACACTGTATATGCCTGCTGGAAAAACACTGTACCAAATCTTACCTTACCGAAATGAACAAGTTCTGGTCCACCGGGAGAGCAAACAATCTTCCTAAGGGCATGTATCAAAATATAAACATTGCAAGTGGCAGAATAACCCCTTGGGGTACAATTTGGAAAAACAGGGTGAGATTTGAGTTAACGGAACAGTATGCTACTGCAGACATGCCTACAAGGCACAAGCATTTCAGAGCCGTGGGATGCGGCAAAGAAAGGACTGCCTACAAGTTTTAAATGAAGAAAACAAGACTACCTACACGAGTGTGTAAACATATCCCTATTATGAGGCAGAAATTAATTCTCCCTTTTTTTTTTGCAATCCCAAAGAAACTGGAGAATCCCCGTAATGGACCAGCCCATATAACAGTCTTACCATAAGCTTCCGTGAAAGCAGGGATCGTTGCCAACGCATCTTTGACATCAGCTGTATCCTGACACCCCAGAGAAGTCAGGCGAGAAGATCGAGTGCATAAGGTCCACGAAAGGAGGGATCGCTGCCACCCGCATCTTTGATGTCAGCTGGTTCCTGGCACCCTAGGGAAGTTGAGCGATAAGCCACTGTGCAATGGAGAAATTGGGGTTTCTAAGGGTGCACTATTAAACACCGTCGTGGCATGGTGCATAGTTGGAGCCGAGCTAGGATCATTCTCTACTGGAGAAAACAAGTAGGCCCAGGCTTTGGAGTGTCGTGGAAAGAAAGCAATGGAAATGGAAGAACACTGCAAGGGGAAGAGGTTGTTATTATTATTTATATATTAATATATATATATTTTAAACTAAATGACTCGTGGTGAAAACAGCCGAGGGCCAAAGGGAATTAATAAACCCATGTGTGGCTGGGCAGGCAAACCCAGCGGCGGGGGGCAATACCCGGTGAGGAATCGACCTTATACAGGAGGTGGCATGAACTGAGCTGGTAGGGATTGTGCAACTACTATGTGTTAGCATAAGTTATGAGTGGGAGATTAAACATCATCGATCGGTGAGCAACGTGATGCCAGATGCCATTTGATGAAATGGAGCCTAAAGTAGTTGACTACAATAAATGCACAATGAAAGGCATAAAGAACTGTAAGGCCGATAAAGGACCTGCGTATCTATTTACGAAATATGACCAGACGGGACTTAACCTCATCCAACTTGTCCGGCTGTGGCCTCTCACCTGTACCTGTGACATGCCATGGATAGAGAACACACTAACAATTACACATACGGTGAGATTGAAATCCGCGTGCAGTGTACACGGTGTAAAATTCGTTTTCATCCTGGCCGTGCTGAATGTTATATGCACATGTGTCTAAAAGCTAATGCAGTGGATATAGCGGAATCTTTTTTTTTTTTGTTTTTTCCTTAATTACCTGGAAGGCAGGTGATGGGTGTTGGGTCTGTTCTCAGTACAAGTACCTGCACATATTCTGTAATGTGTACGTTACAGTGGGATGCTTAGGCAGGGGTAGGAGGTATGTACCCAGTACTATTCAAGGCTGAGGGTGCCCGGAGGCCCTGACAGGTTCTGGATAGTGGAACGTTGTGACTATGATTGGCCCCATGAACGCTTGTATCTGCCAGGCGCCGCGGCTACCGCCGCTGTCCCTGACCGCCGGATGTGATAATCTTGACAGGACAGTATCCGCAAGGAGCCTGGCTGTCTTCCCCATGACTGCTTGGTCTCCTGTGGGGTCCCCAGCTCCTCCCATGCTACAAGGAGCCCCCATGATGGATAATATAGGTTGTGAGCCCCGATAGGGAATGTGATGATGGTTATGTACAGTGCTAGCGAATGTATGGCACTACTTAAGTGATTTAGTTTTACTTGAATGTACGCAGTTAGTCCAGCTCAGTATAAATAATGGGGAGCAGATGGAGATCATGTCACCCAGTCTATGTGTACCGGTAAATAACGGCTAGCCGGGGCTCAGTACTGTGTCGGGATCTGCACTACTGCTTGATTGCACTTTGATACGTTACTGTGTTTCAGCAGATAAGGGAATCCTTTTATTGTTTCTTTTGGCATTATACAGAGTCTGCTGACTGTCTCTCCTTATTGCTTTTCTGGACAACAAGAAAAATACTCGCCATATATGTAAAGGGAGCACACCAATACCAGGGATACTATGAATATATTCCAAAAAAACTTTATTTACAAATTGTGAACAAACATATTAAAATCACTTAAAATACACACAAGTAAAAGGGGACCAATCCACTGACAACAATGAAGCATAAATTGAGGGTGCAACAGATCAATTGAGACCAAGATTATATATCCAAAAGGGTATGCCATATAATTAGACAGTAGTGAATATATATCCTGGTGCATCCAAATAATGTTATATAACCTGGCTCAGAACAGTTATAATACAATTACATCAGTTAGATAGCCCGATGTGAGACATATAAGTACATAAATAGTAATTGACAGGAGTATCAACCATGTTAATTGCCCATGCAATTTTTGTTGGAAAGGCTGCTATGCAACTCAAATCTGCATTAGCAGTATAGTGGATGTCAATGGTGCCTTAGCACCAGCAGTTATGATATAATCAGACTGAAGTAATCCTATAGAGTTTAAACATGTGGCTGGTACATACCGTGTTTCCCCGATAGTAAGACACCCCTGATAGTAAGACGTAGTGGGGGTTTTAGGGGGTCGGCTAATGTAAGACGTACCCCGAAAGTAAGACGTAGTAAACTGTACGTTGGAAAAATATAAGCCATAGTACCGGTAACTTTTGCTGCATTAACAGCGGGATGCGGCCGGTTAGAGCAGAATGCGAACGGTTAGAGCGGGATTCGGCCGGTTAGAGCGGGATGCGGACGGTTAAAGCGGGATGCGGACGGATCTGGAGCGGAACGAGCGGAGGGATGTGGAGGCCGCGGGAGCAGCGGTAATGTTGCCCGTGGTCCATCAGGACCATGGACAACATACAAAAACACGCAGCCTCCGTGCCTTCATGTGCAGCCGCTGGTGGTATGGGGTTAACTGTGTATGCCCGGCCTGACGTCACCGCTGCCCCGCTGATTGGCCCAGTGCCTCCTCTGTGTCCCCCGCCTGGCCTGAAGTCTCTGCGGCCCCTCTGATTGGCCCAGCGGCTCCTGCATGAGGAAGAAGAAGCCACACCTCTACCTAGCACCGCAGAGGAATCGATCCGATCGCCATTACGGTACCAAGTAAGCAATTCACAAAATGCACCATGTAAAGTTTCCTTAACTTGCGGTACACTTGCAGTGCAATCGCGGCAAGTCCTCATACGGTACATTGCATGGGGACTTGCTTTTTTTTTTTTCCAATATAAGACATACCCTGAAAGTAAGACATAGTGGGACTTTTGGAGGTAAAATGGTTCAATTAAGCAAATAAGGCTTCTGTGTAAATAAATAAGACAATATTAGGATAAAGTAGGAGAGTGCATATAACATACATGCAAGGGCATTTCTCAGTACAGGCATCTATGGGTAGGGCAGAGGGGGTCCCCACTGACATAAGTATACTCCTTATAAGTATGGCATTCTGTGATTGGTCAGTCCTTCTATGGAATTCAGCTTCCTCCAGGAACTCCTTATTGTAGACAGGATGTAGTCATAGGTCCAGGCTCCATCTTAGACAACATGGCATGGTGTGATGAAACAGGAAATGGCAGCCATGTTTAAGTCACAATTAAGCTTATGCAATGTAACATATTACACTATATGGATCGTTTTCTCCCATGCCCTTAAGTCTTAAGGTTAATTAAGTATTTGATCCTATGGCTCTCCTCAACAGTACCATACAGTGTATGGGATAAAATCTGACTTAAAGTGAGTCTCCTGTAGCATGAGCACCAAAATGTGTTGCTTATGGCTAGAGTACGATAGCTGTCTCCTCTTTTCCAGCTGATTTAACCCTTTGATGTTATAGGAGCAAAATTTAAGTTTACCCATGGTCAGGCTGAAACGTTGAAATTACAACTATGTTGGGTAGACCCCTACCTGGACGAGGAAAAGAGAGAGGAGAGGAGAAGGAGAAGCAGAATGATTGAGAATAAGAGAGCCTCTAAAATCATGGGTGCAAAGATGGCTAGATACATCTAGACATGGCACGCGAGGGAGACGGGGAAGCCCAGTGCGGGGCAGCTTCATGTCTCAGGCCACCAAACCTAAAAATATCTATAACACAAATCCAGATAAGGGAACCGCAGTCATATCACAACTGAGCAAAGATAAGAACTCTGGTAAAACTAGTCAGAATGGAATGTTGCCTAGGAGGACTCAGGGAAAGGACACCATCAGCGACATTAAATAGTTTGTCAGGCCAGGGAATCAGAATAGTATCCTTTAAAACAAAGGGCAGAGAACCAGAAGTGACAAGAACTAGGTACAGTCCAGGAAGTGCACTCCTTTAGGTGTGTGGGAGAGCGCCAAGTAGAAGGTTTAATAGACAAAAATAGTCCCAGAGAGTGGTAGATCAGGCGTGTCACTGTTGGTGGTTGGATCTTCTGGGTCTCTTCGAACATCTTATGACCAGCCACCCGGGAGGGGCCACTCAGGAAGTTCGGCAGGTCACCTGATCTCCAAATTGAGGCCGACCTGCCATCGTTGTTGGCAAGGAGCCGGAAGAAGCACCACCTACAAGGGATCCCTTTTACTATCAGTTGGTTCAAGAGGGGTCTCAAGGCTCTCCTTTTCAGGAGAGTCAGCTTCACCAGATCCGGAAGGAACATAACTTGGGCATCTCGGGCCAGAATGGTGTCCCTCTGCCTCGCTCATAATTGCTTTCTTGATTTTGAAATAATGAACCCTGCATATGAAGTCCCTTGGAAAGGCACCATCTGAGGATCTGGGTCCCAGTGACTCTGCAAAGTTGTAACGATAAATCGTTGGATCGCTGATCGCAGGTTTGAGAACATGTTCTCAAACCACATGATCAACGATCAGCCAACCTGGTATATCGTGGTGTGTGACACCGCGATAACGATGTCATTGACGACTTCGCCCATTCACAGCAATGAGCAGGTATTATCCGCAGGGTTGTGCGAACATTACCTGCTCCCATCGTTGGCGAGTCGTCCATGATATCTACACGTGTGACATCTCACCAACGATGTCAAAACGATGTCTGCAACGACCGGACACCCACGAGATTGTTGCCAACATCGTTCCAACATCGTGCCGTATAACGGTACCTTTATTGGGAAGGGATCTAACAAACTTATTCAGATCCAGGAGTTTGAAGTCCTCTGTGTCATTCTGCTCATCACTGGAGCATTCCTGCTGAAGGATCCGTGCCCATGAAGGCTGTGAGCAGCCTGGTTCTCTCCTCCCTGTCTGGAGATGCAGCAGTGGCCATTTTAGATCTTGTGTGCCTGGACTGGAAGGATGTTCCAATGCTCAGATAACGCTCCATATCAGTCTGAGACCTCTATTACTATATTTTGTTTATAATCTCAAATATCACATTTTGGCTACAAAAGAAAAAGCATTTAAATGATAGAAAATGTGTTCAAAGACCTTGTGTGGGAAAGTAAAGAGCCGAGGCTGAAGATGCTTCACCTCCAAAAGTCTACAAAACAGGGAGGATTGACAACTCCGAATTTCCTGGTCTATTTTGGGATTGAGAATTCAGAAGAAGAGGGAGGAGGACATTTGTTTATTTTGTTGGAATTGAGAGTGAGGGTTGTATTATTTGTTCATATACTGTATATAGCAATGTGAAACATTCAATGCACATTGGATATTACTTTGTATTTGTTTCATGAAAGACTGATATTAGTAATTCCATATTTCTAATTTTAACATGCCAGACCTTTTAGACTATATGATTGCACCATAACATAAGACACATGCACGGTTTAGGGTCCTTCACATGTCCATGTTTCTGATACATGTGGAATTCGTTTTGTTCACGGATATCACAGGTAACCATTATAAATTATTATCTATTTATATAGCACCATTAATTCCATGGTGTTGTACACGAGAAGGGGTTACATTCAAAATTATAGATATAGTTTACAGTAAACAAACTAACAATGACAGACCGATAGAGGGGAGAGGACCCTGCCCTTGGGGGCTTACATTCTACAGGATAATGGGGAGGAGACAGTAGGTCAGGGGTGCAGCAGATCTGGTGGTGGAGAGGCGGCAGCTCCGGTGGTGGTGGGGCAGCAACCCCAGTGGCGATGGGGCGGAGGCTCAGTCATTGCAGGCTGTAAGCTTTCCTGAAGAGATGGGTTTTCACGTTCCGTCTGAAGGATCCGAGCGTGGTGGATAATCTGATGTGTTGGGGTGCAGAATTCAAGAGGATGGGGGATATTCGGGAGAAATCTTGGAGGCGGTTGCGTGAGGAACGGATAAGTGTGGAAGAGAGGATTAGGTCTTGGGAGGATCGAAGATTACGTGAGGGAAGATAGTGGGAGATTAGTTCAGAGATATAGACAAGAGACAGTTTATGGATGGCTTTGTAGGTCAGTGTTAGTAGCTTGAACTGGATTCGTTATGAAATTGGGAGCCAGTGGAGGGATTTGCAGAGGGGAAATACAGGGGAGTAGTGAGAAGAGAGGTGGATTAGTCGGGCAGCAGAGTTGAGGACAGACTGGAGATGTGCAAGAGTTTTAGCAGGGAGGCCACAGAGGAGAATGTTGCAGTAGTCAAGGCGGGAGATGATGAGGGCATGTACAAGAATTTTAGTAGACTGAGGGCTGAGGAAAAGACGCATTCTGAAAATATTCTTGAGCTGAAGGCGACAGGAGGTGGCGAGAGTTTGAATGTGTGGTCTGAAGGACAGGCAGAGTCAAGAGTTACTCCAAGGCAGCAAATTTGAGGTGTGGGAGAGAGCATGATGCCATTTACCATAATAGATAGATCAGGTGGTGAAGATGAGAGATGGGATGGAGGAAAGATCATGAGTTCGTTTTTTTCTACTTTGAGTTTTAGGTAGCGAGAGGAGAAGGAGGATATGGCTGACAGACACTCCGGGATTCTGGACAGCAGAGAGTTGACATCTGGGCCAGAGAGGTAGATCTGAGTGTCGTCAGCGTACAGGTGGTACTGGAAGCCTTGGGACTGTATGAGTTGTCCTAGGCCAAGGGTAAAGATGGAGAAAAGTAGGGGCCCCAGGGCAGAGCCTTGTGGGACTCCCAACAGAGAGAGGGCGGGGATGAGGTAGTGTGGGAGTGGGAAGCGCTAAATGTGCGGTTGGCTAGGTATGAGGTAACCCAGGACAGGGCAAGGTCTTTGATGCCAAGGGAAGAAAGAATCTGAAGTAGGAGAGAGTGGTCGACTGTGTCGAAGGCAGAGGACAGGTCTAGAAGGAGGAGGATGGAGAATTGTCTGTTAGCTTTGACTGAGTAAATCGTTGGTAATTTTGGTTACGGCAGTTTAGGTGCAGTCGTGGAGCCGGAAATCGGATTGTAGATTGTCAAGGAGAGAGTTAGGTGAGAAGTGGGAGGATAGTTGAGCATGGACATGTTGCTCAAGGAGTTTGGAAGCAAATGGAAGCAGTGATATGGGGCGATAGCTCATCCTAGCAGTCGGGTCAAGGTTTGGCTTTTTGAGGATGGGGGTGATGGTGGCATGTTTGAAAGCCAAAGGAAGGTCCTGGAAGATAGTGATAGATTGAAGAGGTGGGTTAGGGCTGGGGTGAGCGTATAAGTGAGGTTGGAGAGGAGGTGGGTAGGGATGGGGTCAAGTGCACAAGTAGTGTGATTTGGATATGAGACGAGTAAACTCACCATCATTGATGTTGGAGAGGGAGGTTATGAGGGAAGGGCAGAGGTCTGGTATATGGAATGGTTGGGGTGGTGGAACAATAGAGGTTTGCCTTGTTGGGTCAATCTTATTTTTGAAGTATGTGGGGAAGTCCTCAGCAGAGATGAGGGAGATCGGAGGGGGAAATGGTGGGTGGAGGAGAGAGTTAAAAGTGCTGAACAGTTGTTTGGCATTGTAGGATAAGGAAGATACAAGGTTTGTGAAATAGGTCTGTTTAGCAGAGGTGAGGGCCGATTTGAAGGCAAGTGTAGCTTGCTTGAAAGTTGTGAAATCGTCTGGCAGGAGCGTTTTCTTCCAACGCCGCTCCACAGCCCTGGACACTTGTCGAAATTTTTTGGTGGGGTTGTTGTGCCAGGGTTGCCTATTGATTCATCGCACCTTGAACGAGAGAGGCGACTGAGTCTATGGCTGATGTGAGGGTGGCGTTGTAGAAATCGGTGGCACTGTCTGTGTCATGGAGTGAAGATATAGAGAACAGAGGTAGAAGAGAGTCTGTGAATGTCTAGGTGTGCTAGATTTCTGTGTGGATGAATTAGTGGCTGGATATGGGGGACTGGTCAGGAGGACAAGGATGAGAAGGTGAGTAGATGGTGGTCAAATAGGGGGAAGGGGGAGGTTGTGAGGTTAGATAGGGAACAGAGGCAGGTGAATATGAAGTCTAGTGTATGTCCGTCTGTGTGGGTGGCTGTGCAGGACCACTGAGTAAGTCCAAAGGATGAGGTAAGTGAAAGGAGTTTGGAGGCTGCTGGCTGGTGGGTGTCAGTAGTGATATTAAAGTCACCCATGATGATATCAGGAATGTCAGCAGAGAGAAAGTGAAGAAGCCATATGGAGAATTGGTCAATGAAGGTAGTGGCAGAGCCTGGAGGTCGGTATATGACAGCCATTTAAAGATTGAAAGGAAAGTAGATACGGACGGAGTGAACTTCAAAAGAAGGATGGATAAGGGACGGTGGGGGTTGGATTGGCTTTAAGAAGCAGTTTGCAGAGAGGAGGAAGCCCACTCCTCCACCATGTCTATTGCCAGGGCGAGGAGTGTGGGTAAAGTGAAGGCCGCCATAGGTCAGTATAGCAGGGGGAAGCCGTGTCAGAGGCTGTCAGCCAAGTCTCAGTGAGGCCCAAAAGGAAAGGTTCTGGGAAGTAAAAAGGTCATTGTGAACAACATGGAGACATATCCGTTTTTAATCCGGCAGCACAATGACAAAGAGACAGTACAAGCTATGAAAAACCTGGCCTTTAAATATTGAAATAAAATCAGGGCTGGAACTAAAGTGTAACATGCAGAGGTGCACACTCACACTGGCCTCATAATGGAAAAAACAACAAGTGCGCAAATACCCTGAAATGAAAAAGTAAAAATGCTATAGTGCAAGAAAATAATTAGGGTACTTGGTGACATTATTATGATCATAAAAATGCGTAAGCTGTCCCACCAGCGACAAAGTGAATCAATCCAGACAGTCCCTGCCTAAAAACAGTAATAATACCTTATCAACTGTCTTGCACTAAGCATTTTTACTTTTTCATTTTAGGGTATTTGCTCACTTGTTTTTTTTTCCAGTTTTTTTAGCACTGTTGTTAGGCAGTTACTGTCCCAATGTAGTCACCTTGTCACTGGTGGGGCAGCTTACACATTTTTATGATCATAATAATGTCACCAAGTACCCTATTTATCTTCTTGCACTATAGCTAAGCATATTTACTTTTTCAGTCTAGGGAATTTGCTCACTTGGTGTTTTTTATGTTTTAAATATTGCAAAGTATCGGAGAAGCTCTGTAATTGCATTCTTTATCAATAATGGAAAAATGGATAGCACGCTGATGGAAAACACTGATGACACCGTAACCGCTTGTTCATGTAGTGTTTCTCTGCACCATGTGTTTTATTACATATGGCTTCAAGGGAAGTACAGCTCTGTTACATATGCACATTTACATACAAACAGCTCTGCTCCATAAATATAGTTATATAAACACACTATGTACACATTTACCCATTTTGTACTTATTTACAGATCAAGTGATTGATCACATGACGTGAAAGTTCCTGGAGCTAGTTCTTCAGCTGCTCACGCAAGACGTGCAGCCTCTTTGCAGGTCCTAGTAGCTTCCTTGCTTGCTCTCCACCGATAGCATATATCACTCTGTGGCAGGAGGAGAACAATTCTCTATGTATTCTCCTCCATCAAAGGAAGCTGCATCCAAATTAAAAAGGGTCATTCACTTATTAGTAAATTTTTTCTTATATTAAAAGTGTGTCTTATAGTCCAGAAAATTATAATATCATATTTATTCACTTATGTAGCACTATTAATTCCACAATGTTTTACACACATCAGCAATACTCTCCCCATTGGGTCTCACAATCGACTGTACGTTCTAAAATAATTTCCCTTTATCATTCAATTATACGACTGTTTTTTGTACTATCTGTCAACAAAATATCTCCAAGTGTGAGTTGAAAAACATGATTTTCCAGTAATTTTTTTCACATTTTAGTTATGATAATGGCGTCTTCCTGTTTGAGTGCTTTGTTGCCTAAGAAGACTTGATTTATCTGCCCAACATTTCCCACACTTGGAGCATGAATAAGGCTTCTCCTTGTGTGAGTTTTCTGGTGACTAACAAGTATTGATTTACGTTGAAAACATTTCCCACAATCTAAACATGAAAAAGGCTTCTCCCCTGTGTGAGTTTTCTGGTGACTAACAAGAAATGATTTACGTGTAAAACATTTCCCACAAACTGAACATGAAAATGGCTTCTCCCCAGTGTGAGTTCTCTGGTGACTAACAAGGACTGATTTACGTGTAAAACATTTCCCACAGTCTGAACATGAAAAAGGCTTCTCCCCTGTATGAGTTCTCTGGTGACTAACAAGAAATGATTTACGTGTAAAATATTTCCCACATTCTGAACATGAAAAAGGCTTCTCCCCTGTGTGAGTTCTCTGGTGAATAACAAGTATTGATTTATGTGTAAAATATTTCCCACATTCTGAACATGAAAAAGGCTTCTCCCCTGTGTGAGTTCTCAGGTGAGGAACAAGTTCTGATTTCTGTGTAAAATATTTTCCACATTCTGAACATGAAAAAGGCTTTTCCCCTGTGTGAGTTCTCTGGTGAATAACAAGGAATGATTTACGTGTAAAACATTTTCCACAATCTAAACAAGAAAAAGGCTTCACCCCTGTGTGACCTCTCTGATGACCAACAAGCGATGATTTATATGGAAAACATTTTCCACATTCTGAACATGAAAAAGGCTTCTCCCCTGTGTGACTTCTCTGATGTCCAACAAGTAATGATTTACGTGTAAAACATTTCCCACAATCTAAACATACAAAAGGCTTCTCTCCTGTGTGAATTCTCTGGTGAATAACAAGAAATGATTTTTGAGTAAAACATTTTCCACAATCTGAACATGAAAAAGGCTTCTCCCCTGTGTGACCTCTCAAATGTCCAACAAGCCATGATTTATGTGTAAAACATTTCCCACATTCTGAGCATGAAAAAGGCTTCTCCCCTGTGTGAGTTCTCTGGTGACTGACAAGATTTGATTTACGTACAAAGCATTTCCCACATTCTGAACATGAAAAAGTCTTCTCCCCTGTGTGAGTTCTCTGGTGACTAACAAGATCTGATTTCTGTGTAAAATATTTCCCACATTCTGAACATGAAAAAGGCTTCTCCCCTGTGTGAGTTCTCTGGTGAATAACAAATAATGATTTACGTGTAAAACATTTTCCACAATCTAAACAAGAAAAAGGCTTCTCCCCTGTGTGTCCTCTCTGATGTCCAACAAGCGATGATTTATATGTAAAACATTTCCCACATTCTGAACATGAAAAAGGCTTCTCCCCTGTGTGACTTCTCTGATGTCCAACAAGTAATGATTTACGTGTAAAACATTTCCCACATTCGGAACATGAAAAAGGCTTCTCCCCTGTGTGAATTCTCTGGTGAAGAACAAGAAATGATTTTTGAGTAAAACATTTTCCACAATCTGAACATGAAAAAGGCTTCTCCCCTGTGTGACCTCTCAAATGTCCAACAAGCCATGATTTATGTGTAAAACATTTCCCACATTCTGAGCATGAAAAAGGCTTCTCCCCTGTGTGAGTTCTCTGGTGACTGACAAGATTTGATTTACGTACAAAGCATTTCCCACATTCTGAACATGAAAAAGTCTTCTCCCCTGTGTGAGTTCTCTGGTGACTAACAAGATCTGATTTCTGTGTAAAACATTTCCCACAATCTAAACAAGAAAAAGGCTTCTCCCCTGTATGACCTCTCTGATGTTTAACAAGCATTGATTTACGTGTAAAACATTTCCCACAATCTGAACATGAAAAAGGCTTCTCGCTTGTGTGAGTTCTTTGGTGCCTAACAAGATCTGATTTACGTTTAAAGCATTTCCCACATTCTGAACATGAAAAATGCTTCTCCCCTGTGTGAGTTCTCTGGTGACGAACAAGATCTGATTTATGTGTAAAACATTTCCCACAATCTAAACAAGAAAAAGGCTTCTCCCCTGTATGAGCTCTCTGATGTTTAACAAGCATTGATTTACGTGTAAAACATTTCCCACATTCTGAACATGAAAAAGGCTTTTCCCCTGTGTGAGTTTTCTGGTGTCCAACAAGATTTGATTTCTGTACAAAACATTTCCCACATTCTGAACACGAAAAAGGCTTCTCCCCTGTGTGAGTTCTCTGGTGACTAACAAGATTTGACTTATATGTAAAACATTTCCCACATTCTGAACATGAGAAAGGCTTCTTACCTGTGTGAGAGCTCTGGTGACCAACAAGTAATGATTTACGTCTAAAACATTTCCCACATTCTGAACATGAAAAGGGCTTCTCCCCTGTGTGAGTTCTCTGGTGACTAACAAGATTTGTTTTATGTGTAAAACATTTCCCACATTCTGAACATGAAAAAGGCTTCTCCCCAGTATGAATTCTCTCATGACTAATAAGATCTGATTTGCAGTTAAAATATTTCCCACACTTAGAACAAGAAAATCTTATTTCGATGTTTAACAAATGCTTAACAAAAGATATTTCGAGGGGAAAATTGAACTGTAATGAATCAGAAGATAGGATCTGTTTCAAAGGATCAGATGATAGCTGTGTGCTGTGAAGGGATGATGAAATATCTGAAGTAATGACATTCATGTCAATGGTATCCTTTGTGGTTTCAAGTTCATCTGATTTATAAATTGAAGATGTCAGTTGTGCTTCTGATCTCCGTGTATAGTCATCTGACAAGAATAAAAACAATTAATATTTTTAACTAAAACACACCATCAACTGTCAATGGAAAAGTTAGAGGGTTTCCCCATTATTAGTGGCTCAAAGGCTCTTGAAAAGTAAAATGCCTTCCATAAACCAATCCAGCAAAATCAACTCTCCCTAAGTAAAATTTCCTCCTTGGTTCTTAGCATTGCAGTGTGCCCAAACTACCCATAGCATCTATGTACAATAAATCACATAGGTGAGTACACACCTCACATTTTGTATATATTCATTATATCTTTTCATAAGAGTGCCTAAAAGATAGGACACTTTGTTACAATGTAAAGTAGTCAGGGTACAACTTGTATAACAGTGTAAATTTGGTGTGCCCTCTAAATAACTCCACACAGCCATTAATGTCTAAACCAGAGGTTCCCAACTCCAGTCCTCAAGGCACACCAACAGTGCAGGTTTTCAGGATTTCCTTAGTAGTGATGAGCGAGCACTAAAATGCTCGGGTGCTCGGTGCTCTGTCCGAGCATCTCAAGATACTCGTGTACTCAGCCGAGCACCGAGCCCAATGTAAGTCAATGAGTGGCAGGCTCCGCCCACAGACTTCCGGTTATAAAACGAGTATTGCTGGGAAAGGGCGGGAGGGTGGGCTTTTTGAAATCGCCGCAACATATAACACCTTGCTGTGGCCCCCAGAGGGATCCTAAGAATGAGTCTGCTCCCTGTGTGGCGTCAGCTCACTGTGTGCACTGAAGGGAGCTGTGTACATCTGTCAGATCACTTATTATTACCGAGCAGTCCGAGCATCTCGGCGGTACTCGGTGCTCGCCGAGCATCCAGAGTACTGGGATACTCGTGCGAGTAACGAGTAGTGCAGAGCATACTCGCTCATCACTATTCCTTAGTATTGCACAGGTGATAATTGAATCACCTGCACTGGGAATGATTCCAATTTCTAAGGAAATCCTGAAAACCTGCACTGTTGGTGTGCCTTGAGGACTGGAGTTGGGAACCTCTGGTCTAAATCACTGGCAACACCCCTAAGTGAAAATAGCTAAATTAGGCCCAATCAGCCATTTTCCCTCCTCGTGTCATGTGGCTCTTTAGTGTTACAGGGTCTCAGGAGTGAATGGGAAGCAGGTGTGTTAAATATGGTGTTATCACTCACACTCTTAGGGTACCTTTACACGCCGCGACGGCAGGCTGGATACATCGCGCTACAAGCTACAATTGTAGCTTGTAGCGTCCATATCGCCTGTAGTAGCGGCGTCTGAAGAGGCGACGCTACAGCCGGCGACAGATACATCTGTTTATGGTCTCTGCTCATAAACTTAAGGCAACATCGCCGATTGTAGCGAGCTGTATCGGCGTGTAAAGAAGCAACGGAAGGCAACTCTGGACACCCGGCGATGTGGCTGCCATGTATCTAAGGCGTGACACAGTCGCCATGTTACCGCGCCCCATCTGCGATCATTGGAGGTCGCTCCTGCTTTATGATTGGTAGTCGCAGCATAGGGCGGGATATTTAAGGAGCTGACCAGTCACACTACACAATTACTCGAGCGTGCTGTATTAATCAGCCTACTGCGATGCCTGGCCAATCCTGATGATATTGCGCTGTCCTATCATCGTACGGACGGCTCGTAATCCAAGATTGTTGCACGCCTATGTGCTATCCCTGCTGCACCGGGTCCGCCCATAGTAGCTTGTTGGAGCGGTGTGTAAACATGGTACGCTACGCTACAGCTGGCTACTTGAGACACCCGGCGATGTAGCTAGCTATAGATGTAGCGTGGCGTAGCGCACCTTATGGCGGCGTGTAAAGAGAGTGCGTTGACCGTTTGTAGCCGTTCGGCGCGTGCTCGTGCACGTGAAGTAGCGCGATGTATCCAGCCTGCCGTCGCGGCGTGTAAAGGTACCCTTAGGGTACCTTTACACGCGGCTACATTTCTATGGTGGCTACAGGTAACTTACTGGTTGCAGTGAAATCATGGAGAGATTATTCCATTTGTACACAGCAACAAGATAGAACCTTGTCTCCATGATTTCACTGCAACCAGTAAGTTACCTGTAGCCACCCAAGAAATGTAGCCGCGTGTAAAGGTACCCTTACTGTTCCTTGGAAGATCAACATGGCAACTCATGGCAGAGAATTCTCTGAGGATCTGAAAAAAACAATTTTTGCTATACATAAAGATGGACTAGTCTATTAGATTGCCAACACTCTGACACTGAGCTGCAGCACAGTGGCCAAGACCATACAGCAGTTTGTCAAGGCAGGTTCTACTTACAACAGGCCTCGCCATAGTCGACCAAAGACGTTAAGCGCACAAGCTCAGCATCATATCCAAAAGTGCTGTCAGCATTGCTGCAGAGGTTACAGGGGTCTAGGGTCAGAGGTCAGCCTGTCAGTGCTCAGACCTATGTGTATGCCCTACACATAATGAGTACAGCTATAGTTTCTAGTTCCACACAATACACTATAAGCCTTTAGACTGGTTTCCATTGTATATACTGTATATAGCATATCTTTCACTGTTAATCTGTAAGATGCTTATTCTAGCAACGTTGTGAACAAGGCCTTAGTTGGCCGAAACGTTAGCACTGCTTGTCATGTCTTCCACTTCTGATTGTGTGAAATAAACTCACTTTGAAGCAAACAAATCATCTTATACGAGTGCCGTGATTCTACTAACATATTATCGTGGATCCAAGAATCTGTTCCACGAACACCGTAACCCACAACAGGTTGTGTGCTGGTAATCAACCATTAGTTGGTTCAGATGGTGTCAAGCTTGTGTGGTGGCAACCAGGTGAAGAGTATAAAGCCAAGTGTGTCTGCCTACAGTCCAGCATAGTGGTGGTAGTTGTCATGTGTTGACTGCTTGGCAGTCCATGAGTACTGCTGCTGTTATTTAAATGAGTTTTTTTTTCCTTAGTCTGCTGTGTGCAGCTCTGCAAGGCAGGTGGAGGGGTGAGACATATCATTTCAGTGGAGGGATGTGTCTTAGTATTCAGTTCTCCAATCACCTAGCCTTGAAATAGCTCCACTTTGCTCCACTAGGTGTTGCAGATAGAGTTAATTTCTACTTGGACCCCGTGCTGTGAAGTCGTGCCATGCTGAGCTGTGTTTTTGCTGCCATTGACTTCAATTGAAGCTGCTGGGTTTTCCTGGTCCGTGGGTGAAGGTAGGGGCTCTTAGCCTAGGGCTGATCAGGATCGAAGGGTTAGGGTAGCAGCCAAACCTCTTTACAGTCAGAAGTACCTTCAGGCACAGGGCTAGTCAGGGATCCCAAGTGCAGGGCCAGTGCAGGGCGTCCCCTGAATGCCCTAGCCCATGTTACCATCTTGCCTCCTGAATCCCTACCACCCCATGACAGTAGTGACATAGCTTAGGGCTGCATGAATGCTGATGGCTTTGGGGAGCTACAGTTGATTGATGGAACCATGATTGCCAACATGTATGGTGATATACTGAAGCAGAGCATAATCCCTTTTAAAAACTGGGCATAGGGCACTATTCCAACATGATAACGACCCCAAATACACTTCCAAGATGACCAATGTCTTAATAAAGAAACTGAGGGTAAAGCATGCCTTCAGACCTAAAGCCTATTGAGCATCTTTGGTCCCTCCTCAAATGGAACGTCTCTAACATCCACCAGCCTCGTAATATTGTCCTGAAGGAGGGAACAGGATTCCAGTTGCTCCTGTGAATCTCTAGTGAACTCCATGCCCAAGAGAGTCAAGGCAATACGTAAAAATAATGGTGAACTCACAATAAAAAGTGAGGAGAGCAGCGGCACTCAGGAGATCTTTTTTACATACCGGCTTTATTGTGCTTTTTCAGGTTACATCTTAGGTGCGGGGCAGGGAGGTGCAGGGGGAGCCAGTATGTAAAAAAGATCTCTTGAGTGCCGCTGCTCTCCTCACTTTTTGTTTGCAAGATTAACCCTTCAGCTGAGCAACAGGATTTCACTAACGCCGCTGTACGACACGAGAGACTCTAAGCAGGTCAGTGCCCGGTTCCTTCTCCACTTACCATATGTGAACTCACAATATATTGACACTTTGGACCATTTTCATTACTTAGGGGTGTACTCACTTTTGTTATTGGCAGTTTACAAATTAATGGCTGTGTTGTGTTATTTAGAGGGCACACCATATTTACACTGTTATACAAGCTGCACGCTGACTACTTTACATTGTATCAAAGTGTCATATCCTCAGTGTTGTCCTATGAAAACATAAAATATTTCCAAAAATGTGAGGGGTCTACTCACTTTTGTGATAAAATGTATTTGGCACTGCTATAGCTAAAGAACCCACTTAACATTTTACAGTTTGTGTCTCCTGGGCACAATCTGGGCACTGTGTGTAGGGTAATAAAATAGTATATTTGCAATTTTCACTCTCCACCATCCACTGGGTGCTAATCTCTGGAAAGTGTCTGTGGAGTAAACATAGTCACTACTGCTATAGAGGAACTCACTGAGGGTTATCATTTCCAAAATGGAGTCACTTTATGGGGTTTTCTACTGTTTTGTTTTTCTGCCATTCTGTCACATTAAGGCTTCAGCAATGGAGTGTCGGAGATCTGCTCCTGTGACATTTGCTTCTGTCATCAGTCACCACCTTATTCATTCTGCAGGTGGAACTGGTGATGGAGAAGACGTCAGAACCAGAAGCTGTGGGTGGCACAGTCTCTGCCCAGCCACTAAGACTAGGGTGGCTGGTATCAGTAGCACTATACTGTATGGGTGTGTGTGCAGTCCAGCTGGAGTAATCAGCGCTCTGCTTCAGCCAAGTGGAAAGCACCACACCCTACTAAAGCCCAAGGCATATTCTTGTAGACTGCCAGATATAGCCTTGTTCTCCTCTGGTTCAGTCCTGTGTGATCAGCCCTCGGCTTGTGTATTTCTTTCCTGTTGTGACCCCGGCCTGTTTACTGACTACTCTTGCAACTTCTGATTTTTACTTTTCTCTGCTCTCCTAATTTTAACCCGGCTACCTGACTATTACTCTTGCCATTTCACATCACCAATAAGCAGCTCTTAGTGCACAGCCTAGGGGTCCCTGTGTAAATCCAAATCCAGGCATTGGGGTTAAAGGGGGAATTGCAAACCAATCTCTGGTATATGGAAAAGAGAGAAGATGGCTCCATGTCCATTCATGGCAGCCATCCTTTGAGCTGCCATGTGATTACATGATTGCGATATCGCTGGACTACACCACCAATAAAGCAGCCACAGCCGGTGACTGAGAAGAATCTGTGACTTCTCTGTATTTAGTGGTCACTACTCACCTGGGTAGTCATATGTAGGAATCTCCTCTTTACACCGCTCATCACCCCTCACATATGTCTCTGTAGTATTAATATGGGGCAGATCATCATCACCCCTCACATATGTCTCTGTAGTATTAATATGGGGCAGATCTTCATCACCCCTCACATATGTCTCTGTAGTATTAATATGGGGCAGATCTTCACCCTGAAACAAAGATTGTAAAAGTCACAGACAGATGGAGAAGTCCCATCTCTGATCAGCTGTAATCTGCCATCTCCACCGTTCTCATTACACAAGTATAAAACATATACCATATTTTTTGGATTATAAAATGCATTTTTGTTTCCTCAAATTTTTAGGGAAAGTGGGGGGGTGCATCTTATAATCTGAATCTACTTTACTATGGGGGGGAGGGGCGGCTCTAGAGTGGTGTCTGGGGACTGGAGGAGGCTGGCTGCGGGCTGCAGAGACGGAGGGAGGTCATATGACCCCACTCATTATATTCATATAATATGCACTGCACTTGCCACTGTCCTCCTCTCATTACTGAAGTTGCCCTAAGAGATGGACAGGGGGAGCGGTGCATATTTTAGGAGCCTGCTCTCACCCCCTCCATTCTGGATATGCCTTACCTGTCACTCTATATGTCCCCATGCTGGCACGCACACAGTAAAATAATGAACAGCTGATACCTTACCCTTCACCGCTCCGGGCTCACAGCTCACCGTTTCCTTATTGTCTCTGTGCAGCTCGATATCCGATCATGTGACCGGAGCCCACAGCGATGACATCATTGCTGCGGGCCTCGGTCACATGATCAGAAGATGCTGGGCACAGAGACAGGAAGAAAGTGTTGCACTGTGAGCTCGGAGCGGAGAAGGGTAAGGTATCAGCTGTTCATTATTTTATTTACTGTGTGCGCGCCAGCATTGGGACATATAGAGTGACAGGTAAGGCATATCCAGAATGGTGGGGGTGAGTGCAAGATGAGGGGGCCATATCCAAGGTGGGGGGTATGTACCATCACTTGTGGCCATTTGCAGGAGAAGGGCTATGTACCATCACTGGGGCCATATTCAGGACGGGGGGTAATGTACCGTCACTAGGGGCTATATACCGTAACCGGGGACTATGTACTGACACAAGGAGTCACAGGGGGACATATACAGCATGGGGGGGCTATGTAGCATCACTGGGGACTATGTACTGTTACTGTGGGCTATGTTCTGCCACCGGGGCCATATCCAGCATAGTGTGGTCATGTACCAGGATGTGGGGATATATATACCAGGATGGAGGATATATATACAAGGATGAGGGACATATATACTGATTGTAAGATGGACACTGGCATTATAAGATGGACCCCATTTAACATTTTTTTTCTCTTCTCCTTCACCAAATTTGGGGGTGGGTCTTAAAAAGCGAAAAATACGATAATACTGCAGGATAAAACAAGACTGAGCACAAGACCTTCACAGCCGTCTACACATCATAGGGAGATCTCATCACACCTTCTCTCCATCTACCTGATGATCCGGAGGAACATCGGGATCTTCTTGTTTACAGTCCTGTGGGAGAAGAGGACGGGGACATCTCTCTGGTGGTGTCCTCTTACTGGATAGACCTGGAGGAGACACATACAGGGACTGAATTCATTCTTTACATACAGATCATTATAGGCCGTGTGTATTTAGTCCTGTCTATTACCTGGTGATGTGAGGGGCGGCCGGGGAACCTCCATCATGTCCTTGTACAGATCTTTGTGTCCTTCTAAATACTCCCACTCCTCCATGGAGAAATAGACGGTGACGTCCTGACACCTTATAGGAACCTGACACATACAATGATACCATTGTCATCCCCCGATCCCGTCATAGCGTTACTGTATAATGTCCCAGCAGCAGCAGCATTCCCAGCAGTGTCACCTCTCCAGTCAGCAGCTCAATCATCTTGTAGGTGAGTTGTAGGATCTTCTGGTCATTGATGTCCTCATGTATCAGGGGGTGAGGTGGAGGCCCCGTGATTGGGCTCAGGGCTCTTCCCTCAGACACAGGGTCCTGACAGCACAGATCACTAGAGCTCTTCACTACTGTGTAATCCTGGTTATGGAGAGACACATTAATAAATCTCCAGTCTCCAGACATTTCCAGAGTCCTCACCTCTCCAGTTCTGTCATCTGTTATTCTGTCCATAGATAAGAATGATGTCATGTGACATTGTCATCACAATCTCTCACCTCTCCAGTAACAAGGAAGAGGATCTCTAGGGTGAGGTGGAAGATCCTCTCCGCCATCTTGTCCCTGTCCAGATCCATCCTTGATGGGTGAATCAGGAGAATTCTCTTATATAGAAGATCTCCACTGAGAGGATCCGGTATTGTAGGGACCTGAATGGGGAGAAGATGATCTGATGGATCCAATGCTCCGGCAGTTTTCTTACCTTGATGAATTATTACATTACACTGATTGTAGAGACACAAAAGCTGCTGTGTAACGTCTTACATTAGAGGTGAATAATTAACTTTCCCAAGGAGACACATGAGAGACTCTGACTGTTGTGGAGGCCAAACGTTATTGTGCTCATTATTAACCCCTTCACAACCTTGCCTTTTCACTTTTTTTGCACTTTCATTTTTTTACTCCCCATCTTCCAGGTGCCATAACATTATTATCTTTCCGTCAGTATAGACATATGAGGTTTGTTTTTTGAGAGACAAGATGTATTTTTGAATTTCATCATTTATTTTACCATATAGAGTACCGAAAAATGAAAAAAAAATTCCAGGAGCAGTGAGATGGCGAATAAAAAGTGAAATTACATGATACTGATGCCTCAGATTGGTACGAGTTCATAGATACCAAACATGTATACTTTTATGTAAGTGGTGAAAAAAATGTTAAATGTTTTAAAGCAAAAGAATTGTGCTTTTGACAACATGTAAGTAGCAGTGAATGAAAATTATGTAATTTACTACTTACAAAAGCCCCTCCAACATAGTATGTCTCCAAACCAACCCCCCCCCACACACAGTATGAGATCTCCACACACAGTATAATGACCCCAAAGACAAGCAAGATGTTATGTCCTCACACAATATGATGGACCCACACACAAGTATGATGTACCTATAGCCCTCACACAGTATTATGTCCCCTCACACAGTATGATGTACCTATAGCCCTCACACAGTATTATGTCCCCTCACACAGTATGATGTCCCTATAGCCCTCACACAGTATTATGTCCCCTCACACAGTATGATGTTCCTATAGCCCTCACACAGTATTATGTCCTCACACAGTATGATGTTCCTATAGCCCTCACACAGTATTATGTCCCCTCACACAGTATGATGTTCCTATAGCCCTCACACAGTATTATGTCCTCACACAGTATGATGTTCCTATAGCCCTCACACAGTATTATGTCTCCTCACACAGTATGATGTTCCTATAGCCCCTCACACAATATGATGTCCCCACAGCCCCTCACACAAGTATGATGTCCCCCACAGCCCCTCACACAGTATGATGTCCCCACAGCCCCTCACACAGTATGATGTCCCCACAGCCCCTCACAAAGTATTATATCTTCACACAATAAGACGGCCCCTCACACAGTATGATGAGCCCACAGCCGCTCGCACAGTATAATGCCCCACAGCCCCTCACACAGTATGATATCCCCACAGCCCTTCACATAAGTATGATGTCCCCACAGCCCCTCACACAGTATGATGTCCCCACAGCCCCTCACAAAGTATGATGTCCTCATAGCCCCTCAAACAGTATGATATACCCACAGCCCCTCACAAAGTATTATATCTTCACACAATAAGACGGCCCCTTACACAGTATGATGTCCCTACAGCCCCTCACATAGTATGATGTCCCCACAGCCCCTCACACAAGTATGATGTCCCCACAGCCTCTCACACAGTATTATATCTTCACACAACAAGATGGCCCCTCACACAGTATGATGGTCCACACAGCCCTTCACACAGTATGATGTTCCCACACACAGTATGATGACCCCACAGCCACTCGCACAGTATGATGCCCCACAGCCCCTCACACAGTATGATGTCCCCACAGCCCCTCACACAGTATGATGTCCCTACAGCCCCTCACACAAGTATGATGTCCCCACAGCCTCTCACACAGTATTATATCTTCACACAACAAGATGGCCCCTCACACAGTATGATGGTCCACACAGCCCTTCACACAGTATGATGTTCCCACACACAGTATGATGACCCCACAGCCCCTCACACAGTATGATGTCCCCACAGCCCCTCACACAGTATGATGTCCCTACAGCCCCTCACACAGTATGATGTCCCCACAGCCCCTCACACAGTATTATATCTTCACACAATAAGATCGCCCCTCAGACAGTATGATGTCCCCACAGCCCCTCACCCAGTATGATGTCCCCACAGCCCCTCACACAGCATGATTTCCCAACAGCACCTCACACAGTAATATGTCCCCTCACACAGTATGATGTCACCACAGCCCCTCACACAGTATGATGTCCCCACAGCCCTCACACAAGTATGATGACCACACCCGCCCCTCACACAGTATGATGTCCCCACAGCCCCTCACACAGTATGATGTCCCCACAGCCCCTCACACAGTATGATGTCCCCACAGCCCCTCACACAATATGATGGTCCACACAGCCCTTCATACAGTATGATGTTCCCACACACAGTATGATGTCCCCACAGCCCCTCACACACTATGATGTCCCCACAGCCCCTCACACAGTATGATGTCCCCACAGCTCCTCACACAGTATGATGTCCCCACAGCCCCTCACAAAGTATTATACCTTCACACAATAAGACGGCCCCTCATACAGTATGATGACCTCACAGCCGCTCGCACAGTATGATGCCCCACAGCCCCTCACACAGTATGATGTCCCCAGAGCCCCTCACACAATATGATGGTCCACACAGCCCTTCATACAGTATGATGTCCCCACAGCCCCTCACACAGTATGATGTCCCCACAGCCCCTCACACAGTATGATGTCCCCACAGCCCCTCACCCAGTATGATGTCCCCACAGCCCCTCACACAGCATGATGTTTCAACAGCACCTCACACAGTAATATGTCCCCTCACACAGTATGATGTCACCACAGCCCCTCACACAGTATGATGTCCCCACAGCCCCTCATACAAGTATGATGTCCCCACCGCCCCTCACACAAGTATGATGTCCCCACAGCCCCCCACACAGTATGATGTCCCCACAGCCCCTCACACAGTATGATGTCCCCACAGCCCCTCACACAGTATGATGTCCCCATAGCCCCTCAAACAGTATGATATACCCACAGCCCCTCACAAAGTATTATACCTTCACACAATAAGACGGCCCCTCACACAGTATGATGACCCCACAGCCGCTCGCACAGTATGATGCCCCACATCCCCTCACACAAGTATGATGACCACACCGCCCCTCACACAGTATGATGTCCCCGGAGCCCCTCACACAGTATGATGTCCCCACAGCCCCTCACACAATATGATGGTCCACACAGCCCTTCACACAGTATGATGTTCCCACACACAGTATGATGTCCCCACAGCCCCTCACACAGTATGATGTCCCCAAAGCCCCTCACACAGTATGATATTCCCATAGCCCCTCAAACAGTATGATATACCCACAGCCCCTCACAAAGTAGTATACCTTCATACAATAAGACGGCCCCTCACACAGTATGATGACCCCACAGCCCCTCGCACAGTATGATGCCCCACAGCCCCTCACACAGTATGATGTCCCCACAGCCCCTCACACAGTATGATGTCCCAACAGCACCTCACATGTATGATGACCACACCGCCCCTCACACAGTATGATGTCCCCACAGCCCCTCACACAGTAATATGTCCCCTCACACGGTATGATGTCATCACAGCCCCTCACACGAGTATTATAGTCTGACCCACAAGTATGATGAGCAGTGGCAGAATTATTTTTTCCAGGCAAAATGCTATTATTGTGGCAAAGTAGTTAAACAAAAACAAAACAACCTACTATACATACAGTATTTGGTATTGCAATGAGATGCAATAATAATCTTTTTGCTCTGATCTTTCCAGGTTTTCCTGTGTATGAGGGACTCAAGGGCAAAGCTGGAACAAGGCATTAAAATGACTTAAAGGGAACCACTGTGATATAATCAGACCATGTCCCTGTACAGTCAAACATAGCCATTACACAGTACATACCTTGTTTCCCCGAAAATTAGACAGTGTCTTATATTAATTTTTGCTTCCAAAGATGCGTCATATCTTATTTTCAGGGGATGTCTTATCTCCATGAAGAAGAATTCACATTTATTGATGAACACAAAAAATTAACATTTATTATATACTTTACAGTAGTTATCACAAGCCAGCATAACCAAACTTTATGATCCATTCATCATTCATCTGTAGCCCCCATCATTCCTCAATATTCCAATCATCCAGCTGCAGCCCCCATCATCCCCAAATATCCTTCTGTAGCCCTCATCATCCATCTGCAGCCCCCATTATCCCCCAATATCCCCATCATCCATCAGCAGCCCCATCATCCCCCAATATCCCTCTGTAGCCCCCATCATCCCCCAATATTCCTCTGTGGCCCCCATCATCCCCCAAAATCCCTCTGTAACCACCCTTCATACACCTGCAACGACATACACAGCCAGCTACACACACACGGTACCACTATTGCTGGAGCCTGCCGCCACCACCACTTCATTCCTCCACGTCCTCTTGTATGCACCGTACGTACTTGGGCGCCGCTCAATGTAGATGTACAGCAGTAAGCCGTCAGCCAATCAGGCAGTGGCTGCTGATTGAATGCCGATCTACCATACATCTACGCTTAGCGGCACCCAGGTGACGTACATACAGGAGATGTACTGAAATGCCGCGGCCAATCAGACACCAGCAGCCACCGCCTGATTGGCTGACGGCTTACTACCATCTACATCTACATTGAGTGGCATCCGGATATGTACGGTGCATACAGGAGAACGTAGAGGAATAAATCAAGTGGCAGAGGCAGGCAGGCTCGCTCCGGCAATAGCGGTAACTTGGTATCAATTTTTTTTTTAGCCAAGTCTTAAGTCTTATTTTCGGGGGGTGGGTGGGGGGAGGTGGGGCTGCCTTATATTTAGCAGCCTGGCCAAAACCCCCACTAAGTCTTCTTTTTGGGGAAACATAGTAGCATTGGGTTACAAAGGCCGCCCAGGGCCTGCTGAAGACTCCTACTGCCAAATGTTGAGCTGCATAGGAGCCTGCTTTATTCACTATAAGCTGCATTATACATTACAGTATATAGTATAAGCGATCAGACGATTGAAGGTTCAAGTCCTGAAAAAGGACTAATAGAAAAAGGTAAAAAAAAAAAGAAAAAAATTAAAATCACTCCCTTTTCTCTCAATAAAACTAAAGACATTGTAGCATGGTGACTGGCTAATCTGGTACCTGTAATGCTAGGAGACTGATTTAGGCGTTACAAGGGCCATGTTTGCAGGTATATGGAGCTGGGTGTGTCTGGCTGTCCACATACCTTCACCCATGGGTGTGGCTCATATCATATAATGTGTCTGTTTGTTTGGCATATGGCCTGACAGAGAGAAACAGGGAAGAAGGCCCCTTGGAGGGGGCAGTGTGGGGCACAGTGGTGCAGGCTGGAAACTTTCACTAGAGAGCCAGGCCCGCACGCGACCCCCATAGAGTCAGACAGAGGTATGATGTGTTAGTTAGCGCCCAGCTGGGCAAGGTGCTATTGTGTTTGTCATATGATAGAATATGATGTAATATGTGGGATCCCAGTTGCTGGAAATAAAAGCCTTAAATTCCCTGTAAATGGACTGTTTGGGGTTTGTGTCGCTGCCATACCGCACTATAACACCAGCTGGAGTAGATCCCTACAACAGTAATAGAAAAATGTAAAAATGTAAAATAAATTGCAAATCTAAAAATAAATTGACTTTTACGGTAAGTGATGTAAAAGAGAAGAAAATCACAATGCTAGAATTACGATCTAAACATCGAATGTGCCACAAGTTGGTAATAAAACCGTAAATTCCCTATTAAAACACAAACCTCACAAAGCTCAATTGAAAAATTAAAATGATTCGAGTGTTGGAAAATGGTGACACAAAGCAATATATTTTTATCAACCTTCCGATTTCTTTTTCATCGCTAAAAGAGAATAAAATCTTTGAAGATTTGATATCACCATAATCCGACCGACCGCAAGACTCAGGTGTAATTTCAGTTGACAATTCCCAAATAATGAACGTCGTGAAAGCAAAACCCCCATAACAACGGCGGAATTTAATTTTTTTCACACATAATTTTCTTCCTGTTTTAGGGAAATCTACATAAAACAAAACTGAGCACAAGACCTTCACAGCCGTCTACATATCATAGCGAAATCATAGGGAAATCTCATGACACCGAAACCTAATATTGCCATTTCTGTATGTGGTTCTATCATTACTCCTCAGCAGCACGCCCGCTGTCTTAGGGTCATATTTGACTCAGATCCCTCCTTCACTCCCCACATCCGATCACCTGCTCGTGTCACCTACACCTCAAAAACATCTCTAGAATTCGACTTTTTCTTACTGTTGACTCGGCAAAACTCTGTCGCCCTTATTCATTCGTCTGGATTACTGCAATTCTCCACTAATTGGTCTCCCTCTTACTAAACTCCCCCCTCTCTAATTCATCCTGAATACAGCAGCCAGGATCATATTCCTCTCCAATCGCTTCACTGATGCCTCTATCCTGTACCAGTCATTGCACTGGTTGCCAATCCGCTACAGAGTACAATATAAAAATTATCACTCTCGCCCACAAAGCCCTCCACAGTTCTGCACCGCCCTACATCTCCTCCCTCATCTCGGTCTATCACCCTACATGTGCCCTCCATTCCGCAAGTGATCCAGGACTGACAACAACCAAGAACAATTCAATTAATTCCAAACATCCATAGTTGTAAGCGAGAGTTAAAAACACATCTCTTTAGACTAGTCTATCACCTCAACTTATCTATGTAACTTTATAGCTCCGATTATTTATTTACTAGTAAAAAGGCCCGATGCAATTGCATCGGGAGCGCTGTGAAATGAATTGTGTGTATACAGGCGGGTCAGTGGGTAGCAGAGTATACAGGCGGCTCTGTGGGTAGCAGAGTATAGAGGCGGCTCTGTGGGTAGCAGAATATACAGGCGGCTCTGTGGGTAGCAGAGTATACAGGCGGCTCTGTGGGTAGCAGAGTATACAGGCGGCTCTGTGGGTAGCAGAGTATACAGGCGGCTCTGTGGGTAGCAGAGTATACAGGCGGCTCTGTGGGTAGCAGAGTATACAGGCAGCTCTTTGCGTAGCAGAGTATACAGGCGGCTGTGTTGGTAGCAGAGTATACAGGCGGCTGTGTTGGTAGCAGAGTATACAGGCGGCTCTGTGGGTAGCAGAGTATACAGGCGGCTCTGTGGGTAGCAGCGTATACAGGCGGCTCTGTGGGTAGCAGAGTATACAGGCGGCTCTGTGGGTAGCAGAGTATACAGGCGGGTCTGTGGGTAGCAGATTATACAGGCAGCTCTTTGCGTAGCAGAGTATACAGGCGGCTATGTTGGTAGCAGAGTATACAGGCGGCTGTGTTGGTAGCAGAGTATACAGGCGGCTCTGTGGGTAGCAGAGTATACAGGCGGCTCTGTGGGTAGCAGAGTATACAGGCGGCTCTGTGGGTAGCAGAGTATACAGGCGGCTCTATGGGTAGCAGAGTATACAGGCGGCTCTGTGGGTAGCAGATTATACAGGCGGCTCTTTGCGTAGCAGAGTATACAGGCGGCTCTGTTGGTAGCAGAGTATACAGGTGGCTCTGTTGGTAGCAGAGTATACAGGCGGCTGTGCGGGAGCAGAGTATACAGGCGGCTGTGCGGGGAGCAGAGTATACAGGCGGCTGTGCGGGGAGCAGAGTATACTGGTGGCTGTGCGGGAAGCAGAGCATACAGGCGGCAGTGCGAGGAGCAGAGTATAGAGGCGGCTGTGCGGGGAGCAGAGTATACAGGCGGCTGTGCGGGGAGCAGAGTATACAGGCGGCTGTGCGGGGAGCAGAGTATACAGGCGGCTGTGCGGGGAGCAGAGTATACAGGCGGCTGTGCGGGGAGCAGAGTATACAGGCGGCAGTGCGGGGAGCAGAGTATACAGGCGGCTGTGCGGGGAGCATAGTATACAGGCGGCTGTGCGGGGATCAGAGTATACAGGGGTGTGTGTGGGGAGCAGAGTATACAGGGTGTGTGTGGGGAGGAGAGTATACAGGGGTGTGTGCGGGGAGGCGAGTATACAGGGGTGTGTGCGGGGAGGCGAGTATACAGGGGTGTGTGCGGGGAGGCGAGTATACAGGGGTGTTGCGGGAGGCGAGTATACAGGGGTGTGTGCAGGGAGGCGAGTATACAGGGGTGTGTGGAGGAGGCGAGTATACAGGGGTGTGTGCGGGGAGAAGAGTATACAGGCGGCTGTGCGGGGAGCAGAGTATACAGGCGGCTGTGCGGGGAGCAGAGTATACAGGCGGCTGTGCGGGGAGCAGAGTATACAGGCGGCTGTGCGGGGAGCAGAGTATACAGGCGAGAGTGCGGGGAGCAGAGTATACAGGCGGCTGTGCGGGGAGCAGAGTATACAGGCGGCTGTGCGGGGAGCAGAGTATACAGGCGGCTCTGTTGGTAGCAGAGTATACAGGCGGGTCTGTGGGTAGCAGAGTATACAGGCAGCTGTGCGGGGAGCAGAGCATACTGGCGGCTGTGCGGGAGCAGAGTATACAGGGGTGTGTGCGGGGAGCAGAGGATAGAGGGGGCTGTGCGGGGAGGAGAAGATAGAGGGGGCTGTGCGGGGAGGAGGTAATAGAGGGGGCTGTGCGGGGAGGAGGTGATAGAGGGGGCTGTGCGGGAGGAGGTGATAGAGGGGGCTGTGCGGGGAGAAAGTGATAGAGGGGGCTGTGCGGGGAGAAAGTGATAGAGGGGGCTGTGCGGGGAGAAAGTGATAGAGGGGGCTGTGCGGGAGGAGGTGATAGAGGGGGCTGTGAGGGGAGGAGGTGATAGAGGGGGCTGTGCGGGGAGGAGATGATAGAGGGGGCTGTGAGGGGAGGAGGTGATAGAGGGGGGTGTGCGGGGAGGAGGTGATAGAGGGGGCTGTGCGGGGAGGAGGTGATAGAGGGGGCTGTGCGGGGAGGAGATGATAGAGGGGGCTGTGCGGGGAGGAGGTGATAGAGGGGCTGTGCGGGGAGGAGGTGATAGAGGGGGCTGTGCGGGGAGGAGATGATAGAGGGGGCTGTGCGGGGAGGAGATGATAGAGGGGGCTGTGCGGGGAGGAGATGATAGAGGGGGCTGTGCGGGGAGGAGGTGATAGAGGGGGCTGTGCGGGGAGGAGGTGATAGAGGGGGCTGTGCAGGGAGGAGGTGATAGAGGGGGCTGTGCGGGGAAAGTGATAGAGGGGGCTGTGCGGGGAGGAGGTGATAGAGGGGGCTGTGCGGGGAGGAGGTGATAGAGGGGGCTGTGCGGGGAGGAGAAGATAGAGGGGGCTGTGCGGGGAGGAGGTGATAGAGGGGGCTGTGCGGGGAGATGATAGAGGCAGCTGGTGCTAGTTGAGGGGCGGGGGAGGTGACAGCAGGCTGCAGCCCCGGCAGCTCTGCAGCGTACAATCACAGAGCTCCGGGCGAGCGGCGGCTGGTGCTAGTTGAGGGGCGGGGGGGCTGAGAGGTGATAGTAGGCTGCAGTCCCGCCTGTCCTGTGTCGGTGACCTCCAGGGTGCAGGTCCGGGGCTTCTGTCTGTGCCCGCATGTCCTGTGTCCCTGAGCTGCAGGGGTGCGGGTCCGAGGCTCCTCTGTCTCCCCGGGTCTGCTGGTGCAGGGGTGCGGGTCCGGGGCTCCTCTGTCTCCCCGGGTCTTCCCCGGGTCTGCTGGTGCAGGGGTGCGGGTCCGGGGCTCCTCTGTCTCCCCGGGTCTTCTGGTGCAGGGGTGCGGGTCCGGGGCTCCTCTGTCTCCCCGGGTCTTCCCCGGGTCTGCTGGTGCAGGGGTGCGGGTCCGGGGCTCTTCTGTCTCCCCGGGTCTGTGTCCCTGAGCTGCTTTGCGGGGCCGACGGTTGCTAGGATACGGCTCGCGCAAAGGAGTCTGGGATTCGGCTACAGCGCCCGAATTCCCAACTCCCGATTATATAAGTAGATCCTCAAGGAATGACATGTGTGCGAGGAGAGGGAGTAGGAGGCGGCAGACGATGGGATGCCGTTTCGTGGTGTTACTGCTTCCACGGGTCCTGTGCATCTGTGCATTATGCACAGGACCCGTGGAAGGGGTAACACCGCGAAACAGCGTGCCGTCAGCCGCCGCCTCCTACTCCCTCTCCCCGTACACATGTCATTCCTTGAGGATGAATAGGTAATCGGAGCTGAAAACCACCACCGGAGAGTGCCGCTTTCCATTTCTTCATTATAAAGTAATGCATTTACGGCTCACCTTAGCGTGCAACACCGGTCCCCGCTGCTATAGAAGTGATTACTGGACGGAACCTAAAAATTGGCCGCATGGGCTGAAAAAGTGGTGCAGTGTTTTGGTGCTCAGCAACGCTCTCTTTTCATGGATACAAGCTCATCTATGTAACTATTTCCATTCTGTCCTTTTTCCAAATCCGGCCTCTTGTACCATCTGTCTACACCCCCCTTGCACTATTTAGCACTTTATCTGTACTTGTAGAGATCCCGGCTGGTAACCGGTTCATGCAACATTATATGACTCCCCTATTTATTATATTGATGGTTGAATCATGTATGACGGCACTTTTTACCATTCACCTTTTGTATCTTCCCTATTTCCCGAAAGCATGTAAGCTTGCAAGCAGGGCCCTCATTCTTCACGGTATCTTATTTTTCTTTCTATTGTCTGTACTGTATTGTATTATGTTATTGTATTGTATTAGTATATAGCATTGTATTGTATCCTCTTTGAACTGTAAAGTGCTGCATAATATGTTGGCACTATATAAATATAATCACTATTATTATTACCTTGTCTTCATCTACCCGATGATCCTGAGGAACATCGGGATCTTCTTGTTTACAGTCCTGTGGGAGAAGAGGACGGGGACATCTCTCTGGTGTTGTCCTCTTACTGGATAGACCTGGAGGAGACACATACAGGGACTGAATTCATTCTTTACATACAGATCATTATAGGCCGTGTGTATTTAGTCCTGTCTATTACCTGGTGATGTGAGGGGCGGCCGGGAACCTCCATCATGACTATGTCCTTGTACAGATCTTTGTGTTCTTCTAAATACTCCCACTCCTCCATGGAGAAATAGACGGTGACGTCCTGACACCTTATAGGAACCTGACACATACAATGATACCATTGTCATCTTTCCCCGATCCCTTCATAGCGTTACTGTATAATGTCCCAGCAGCAGCATTCCCAGCAGTGTCACCTCTCCAGTCAGCAGCTCAATCATCTTGTAGGTGAGTTGTAGGATCTTCTGGTCATTGATGTCCTCATGTATCAGGGGGTGAGGTGGAGGCCCCGTGATTGGGCTCAGGGCTCTTCCCTCAGACACAGGGTCCTGACAGCACAGATCACTAGAGCTCTTCACTACTGTGTAATCCTGGTTATGGAGAGACACATTAATAAATCTCCAGTCTCCAGACATTTCCAGAGTCCTCACCTCTCCAGTTCTGTCATCTGTTATTCTGTCCATAGATAAGAATGATGTCATGTGACATTGTCATCACAATCTCTCACCTCTCCAGTAACAAGGAAGAGGATCTCTAGGGTGAGGTGGAAGATCCTCTCCGCCATCTTGTCCCTGTCCAGATCCATCCTTGATGGTCAATCAGGAGAATTCTCTTGTATAGAAGATGTGAGAGGATCAGATATTGTAGGGACCTGAATTGGAGGAAGATGAGCCCATGTATGTCATTAAGAATCACATATAATACAATCACTGGGAATAATAAGGGGGAACATATGAGAAGAATTTTTTTCTACACTATTCAGATGTTTTCTTCTTTCCATCTATTAATAAAATTTCTACAAAAAGCCTATAAATATGATAACACCCGGGAAAAATGAATTCTTTATTAAACTAAAAAATAAAAATACTGAAGGCAACAGATATACTGTATATAGGAGCACTACAAAAAATATACAGATACCAAAAGGTAAAAAATATATATACACATAAAGCCCAAGTCACAACATACGAGTTAATAGTGGAATAATAAACTGTTTGTACATGGTGAAGTGCACCGCGGAGTGGGGCTTCTTCCATCTCCGCTCCTCCACCCTGGACGCCCGACGCAGTTTTTTAGTGTGGGTGGTGAGCTAGGGTTGTCTGTGTGCGCTGGTTTTGTTGTATGTGAGGGCAAATCTTCTCAGGAAAAAGGGTTTCTAAAATCCGCTGCTCAACTATAGAACAAGCAACAGCCATAATAGATAATCTATATTTCACCGACCCAAACCACATCATCATACATACAGGCACCAACAATCTCCAGGACCGTCACTAGAAGGTAGCAGGAGAATTGTGTCAGCTAGCAAAGACCACGCGACAGGAGTCCTCGGCTGTAAGATCATATTGTCATCTCTACTGCCAAGAAAAGATTCCTTCAAATACATCACCAAAGACGTCAACAGAAAGCTAGCAGCCAAGATCACCTCGATACTAGACATCACCCTGCACAACATCCCATCATAAACCTCCACCACTTGTATGATGACAAGCATCTCAACAACCAAGGAGTCAGCCTTCTTGCCAAAGAACTCAAGGACATAGTACTCAACAGAGACCCTGGACCTGGAACCTGAACAAACCAAATACCTATAGAAGAGCACAGCCAACTAATAGTCCTAAAACAATATACTCAGCAAACCTGCAACCTATATGCAAAAGTGGTCCATGAGAGACACAAACCATGGTAGACACAATCCACCCCACACAGAGTGTAACAGAGCAGTTACTTGGCAGAAATAAAGACCATGCTCAGCCCCAAGTGCATGAAACTTAGGCAATTGCACAAATTGCTTACAGCATAGTCACAAGTCAGCGATTTAAGTTGACATATAAAGGGCAGCTCATTACAATGTCTGCTCTAATCATCAGTAGCTAGAACATCCAGGATCTGAACACTTCAGCCTTCAGATACAAAACAAACAACCCAGACTCTAATCAAATACTGAAAAACATTGATATACAGATCCTCCTTGAAGCATGGACTAAAGCAAATAATGAATCCTTTGCCCCTCTGGATAAAGGGAATTCTCTGTCTCTGCCCCGAAAAACAAAAATATCATACAGGGCTAGAGCTCAGGAGGAATATTAGTTATGTACAAAGAGGAGCTCCATGAACATATCAGAGCAGTGAAGAGAGGAGACAGCCACATCTGGATAAGAAAAAGCAGCTTCATCTTTACCTCTCGGGCCGACATCTACCTCTGTGCAGCGTATGTAGCTCCCCGAAGTCTCCATTCAACCCAGACAGTTTTGAGTCCTTAAAGACTGAAACAGCCCACTTCCAGACTCTGGGCAATGTTCTCATTGATGGAGACCTCAATGCAAGAACGGGAAGGGAATGAGACTACCTGACCACTGATTGAAACATCTATATATTTGGAGCAGATATCAACTGCGACAACTCAGTACACACCAACAGGAAGAGCTACGACTGCAAAGTCAATAAAAGTGGCAGAACACTGTTGAACCTATGCTGAAGCCTTGGACTTCGAAACCTCAATGGCCACACCAAGGGAGACTCATTGCGAAGACATACCGTAAGCTCCAATGTGGGCAGCAGTGTGATAGACTATACCAGTGATGGCGAACCTTGCAGAGGCCAAGTGCCCAAACTGCAACACAAAACCAAATTATTTATGGCAAAGTGCCAACATGGTAATTTTAACCTAAATTACAGCAGTGGTTATCACAAGTGCTGCACAGGGGGGAGAGCTAGCAGATGCCAACTCTCTTCCCTGTACAGGGCATGTAGTCCTGAAACACTGATGATCAAGTCAATTATTTTAACAATTAATTGATTTTAAACTTACCTTTGCAGTCTTCTCTTCAGCAGTGGTCATCCAACTCATGTGTACTGCACATTGAAGCTGAGCCGCTCCTACTGCCCTTTCCAGACACAGTAGGTGAATTGATCTGTATGGAAAAATGCAGAATATTAGACAGATAGGAGATAGATTTTATCATGGAATGCAAGCAAATTTCATACTGAAATCCTGGTCCTTATCTTGTAGTGATATCTCCATCCTGACCCTCTCCTTGCATTTAGGTGCTCCATCCTGACCCTCTCCTTGTAGTAATGTGCTCCATCCTGACCCTCTCCTTGTAGTAATGTGCTCCATCCTGACCCTCTCCTTGTAGTAATGTGTCCCATCCTGACCCTCTCCTTGCATTTAGGTGCTCCATCTTTTTTTTTTTTGTAGTAATGTGCTCCATCCTGACCCTCTCCTTGAAGTAATGTGCTCCATCCTGACCCTCTCCTTGAAGTAATGTGCTCCATCCTGACCCTCTCCTTGAAGTAATGTGCTCCATCCTGACCCTCTCCTTGTAGTAATGTGTCCCATCCTGACCCTCTCCTTGCATTTAGGTGCTCCATCCTGAACCTCTCTTTGTAGTAATGTGTCCCATCCTGACCCTCTCCTTGCATTTAGGTGCTCCATCCTGACCCTCTCTTTGTAGTAATATGTCCCATCCTGACCCTCTCCTTGAAGTAATGTGCTCCATCCTGACCCTCTCCTTGTAGTAATGTGTCCCATCCTGACCCTCTCCTTGCATTTAGGTGCTCCATCTTGACCCTCTCCTTGTAGTAATGTGCTCCATCCTGACCCTCTCCTTGTAGTAATGTGCTCCATCCTGACCCTCTCCTTGTAGTAATGTGTCCCATCCTGACCCTCTCCTTGTAGTAATGTGTCCCATACTGACCCTCTCCTTGCATTTAGGTGCTCCATCTTTTTTTTTTTTTTCCACATTAAAGTTTTATTGAAAAGATTTAGAATAACAATAAACAACGACATTACAGGATAGGAAAAAATGAAAGCCCGGAGGCTTTAACTAAGGAAACCCAGAAGGTAAAAAAAACAAAAAAAAAAAAAAAAGGGGTGGTGTTAGCCCAAACATAGTTGTTAACCAGGTTCTGGAGTTTTTCCATCCATTTGTTAGGAACAATCAACGGGACCCCTCTAAATACGTAAATAATTTTTGGCAGGATGAGCATATTAAGAGCCTGGATCCTAGCTATCCAGGAAAGGGTCCCGATCGGGTGGGCAGCCATATCTCTCGAGATGTTAGCAATCAGCTTTTCAAAATTGCGCCGGACCAGATCCCCAGAGGGGCAAAGGGTTATTCCCAGATAGGGGATCCCGTCTGGGGCGATCCGGAACGGGACTGACCTGGCTATGGAGGAGAGCAGGTCCCGTGGGACACCAATCGGAAGTAGCAACGACTTGGATGCATTCAGTTTATAAAAGGATGCTTTAGAGTAATGGTCTAGGACATCCATTATTGCTGGGAGGACTCCAGTCGAGTGCATGAGATGATAACATCATCTGCGTATAAGCCCACCGCATGTCGACTGGATCCGACCGATATACCCCATATTTCAGGGTGGGTCCTGAAGGCAGCTGCCAGGGGCTCAGTCGCCAGAGCAAAAATCACTGGCGACAACGGGCACCCCTGGCGTGTCCCATTTGAGATCCGAAAGGCAGGCGAGAGAAACCCAGAAGAGAGGACCCTGGCATTAGGATTGGAGTAGAGGGACATCACTGCCGAAAGAAAGGGGCCAGAAAGGCCAAACTTCCTCAGCACAGCCTCTAGGTAACCCCAGTGTACCCTGTCAAAGGCCTTCTCAGCGTCAAGGGACAGGAATACACTGGGGGACCCCTCCAATTCTGCCAGATTAACCAGGTCTATCATTCTGTGTGAGCCATCTCTCGCCTGTCTCGCGGGCACAAAGCCGACCTGGTCGGGATCCACCAAGTCAGGCACCACCCTGAGCAGCCTAGATGCTAACAATTTGGAAAAAATTTTCAGGTCACAGTTAAGCAAGGATATTGGCCTGTAATGTTCTGGGGAGTCCGGGGGCTTCCCGGGTTTAGGTATAGTAACAATGGTAGCCTCCAAGTTCGTTGCCGGAATTTTTCCCTCCTCCTGCCAGCTGTGGAACAATCTAGTCAGATACGGGGCCAACAGCCTCGGGAAGGCCCGATAATAGTCGTTAGGCAGCCCATCAGGGCCGGGCGCCGAGAGACTCTTGGTAGAAGCTATTACCTTCTCCACATCCTCTCTTGTAATAGGGCTATTAAGGGAATCCAGTTGTTCCTTAGACACCCGGGGGAGCTGTGTTTCCCTTAGGAACGAATCAATAGATTCCTGAGAGGGCTGGGGAGTACCCGGGTCATCTCTGAGATTGTAAAGGCCTTCGTAGTACCGGGCAAAGACTGCAGCTATCTCCCCTGGGTCCCGCACCACCACTCCTCCCAGGCCCTTCATTTTGGTCACAGCTGTTTTTTTCCGCCCTCTTTTTTAACCTCCTCGCCAGAAGTGCCCCGGCCTTATCCCCAGATTCGTAGAATTTGACCTTTAGGCGCCTGAGATGTTTTTCATGTTGTAGTAGCAAAAATTCCCTCAGATCCGACCTAGTCTTAGCCAGCTCCGCAGCCCCTCCAGGAGAGGGGTTGGCCTTGTTCTCCGTCTCTAGAGTCTGAAGCTTACGGGTGAGCCCAATTCTCACTTGGTCCCTCTCCCTCTTCAACTTAGAGGCCCTCTGAAGAAAGATCCCCCTGCTGAAGGCCTTGTGTGCGTCCCAAAGTACATTATCCTTCACCTCCCCATTATCATTAATCACAAAGAAGTCTTCCAACTTCCGCGACATTTCTTCAACTATCCTCTGGTCAGCAAGAAGCCCACCATTGAGACGCCATCGGCTCGGGAAGGGCGCGCGAGCCCCGAGATCCACCTCCAATGATACCGGGGCATGATCGGACCATGAAATCAGTCCCACCTCTGCACAGACACAGGCCGGCAAAGAGATGTCATTAACAAGGAAAAAGTCTATACGGGAATACGACCCATGCCTATGCGAGAAGTGGGAGAAGTCCCTTTCGGTGGAATGAAGGTACCTCCAGACATCATGGAGGCGGAACTCGCGGCAAGTGGGACCCAGCTCATGCCCCCCCCCCAGAGCCCCCCGCCGAGCAGTCCAAGCCTCTATCAGGCACTACATTGAAATCACCACAAATCAGTAATAGACCTTTGGAGTCTTCCAGAACCCTGCCCAGAAAGGACCGCATGTAGCCCAGCTGGGCCACATTAGGGCCATAAACTGTGGCGAGAGTTACCAAAGTGCCAGAGATTTCGCAGTTTATAATCAGAAATCTCCCTCCTGGGTCCGAGTGCACCCTGATCAGATGAAATGGCAGAGAGTTCCTAATCAAAATGCACACTCCTGCTTCTTTCTGGGAGTGGTTGGCAAAGAAGGACCTAGAATAGTCCCTGTGAGATAGTCTCTGATTGTCCTGTTCCAGCAAATGTGTCTCTTGGAGGCATAGTATGTCTGCTTTGTTGTTGCGTGCCTCTTTCCACAAAAAGCTCCTTTTGGCCGGGGAGTTGAGTCCTCAGACATTCAACGATACAATTTTAACTGTCATCGATTAGAAGAAGAGACCATCCATAGTTAGGCGGACTTAGGCGGCACCGCTTGTCTCCAGGGAAGGGACGGGGGCAAGGGGGGGAGGGGGAAGGGAGGGAGGGGTAGGAGGGGTGGGGGGAAGAAAACAACAACAGAAGCAACAAGCTTCCAACACATCCATGCATGTAAACACGGTGACGGGTCAGTGCCCGGTTCAGGGGGGAGGAGATCAACCTTACGTCCATCACGACGCAGGTCCCCTTCAGAGATTGCCAGTCAAGCAAGTCCAAGGGTGAACAGAAAATCCTCCAATCCGCGCGGTCCCACTGCCATCCCACCTAGGACTCCTGGGATTCAGCCCGCTGTCTGCCAATCCGAAGCTAGGGTGCGGCGGTTACGCTGCTGGTTCGAGAGTATTGTGGGACCCCTCTTGGGCTGGAGATTGTGAGACTCCCTTTGTCAGGTTCCACTCTTTCAGGGCTCTGCCCAGACGGGTGGGGGAGGCGAAGACCTGATTCGAGCCTTTATAGTGGAACTTCACACAGACTGGGGTTCCCCAGCTATACAGCATGCCTCTGTCTCTCAAGATCTTACAATAGGGTGCAAATTCCCTCCTTCTGGCTAATGTAACTGCCGATAAATCAGGGAAGATGGATATTCCTGAGTATGGAGCCTCCAGGGATTGCTTCTGCCTCATCACTTTTAGGAGCTGTTCTGCCTTTTTGGGGATCAGGAATGAGACCAGGATGTCCCTGGGAAGGGCTTTGTTCACATGTGGGGGCTTGGGGATTCTGAACGCATTGTCCAGGGCAAGCTCCCCCACAGGAGTGTCAGGGAGGATTTGTTGTAACAGGGGCTTAATAGTTGTTACCAGGTCCTCCTGGCCCCCTCCCTCTGGGATCCCTCGCACTCTCACATTTCCTCTTCTCAGCTTATCCTCCATTGCAGCTATTTTGAGGTGTGCCTGCTTAAGTCCATCATCCATTACCCCATAGTCTGTGGCTAAATCATTGTGTGCTGCAGCAAATTCACTCATCTTAGTCTCAAGCCTGTTTGTGCGTTCCCCCAGTGAGGTCAGCTCGTGACGGACCTCTCGCATCATCTCCCTCCAGTCCTCCTGGAGGGAGCTCCTAAGAGATCCCAGCATGTCCCTGAGGTACCTTTGAGTCACCAGGGCTTCTTCTCCCTCTCTTCCCGGCTCCCTGGTCTCCGGGCTGTGTGAGGCACGTGTGGAGCACTGTCCATGTGCAGAGGGGGATGGTGCTGCTGATCTGAGCAGGGCCATGTTAGGAGAAGGAGCACACTCAGCAGGGAAGAAGTCTGTGAGTTTAGCTGACTCACCCCTCCGTTTTGGGGCAGCTCTCGGCATCCCACCGGGTCCAGCAACACCTCGCACTGTTCTGCTGCTGCTTTGGGGACGAGAATCTGCTGTTTTTATGCCGTTCTGGTGGAGAAGCAGTGGGAGCTCTGGATTAAGCAGCAGGTGCCATTAGCTTCCAAGCCACGCCCCCTTAGGTGCTCCATCTTGACCCTCTCCTTGTAGTAATGTGCTCCATCCTGACCCTCTCCTTGAAGAAATGTGTACAATCCTGACCCTCACCTTCTAGTAAAGTGCTCCATCCTGACCTTCTCATTGCACTTGTGCTCCATCCTGACCCTCCCCTTGTAGTAATGTCTCCAGCCTTATGTAGTATGCTCGATCCCTGTCCCCTTGCGGTAATGACCCCATTCTGCACCCATCATGTAGTAATGCCCCATCCTGCAGTAATACCCAATCCTGCAGTAATATGCCCCCTTCTTGTAATAAAGCCACCATCATTCCCCTCCTTGTAATAAAGCCACCATCATGCCCCCTAGATGTGTCCCTATCTTTACTATTTGCTTTGGCAATGCTAATGTGGCGCTCTGTGCCAGGTAGCCAAAGGACCAATTAGTACACTAAGGGATTTCCACATCTGGTACCCTCACACAGTCAACACCTTTCCACTCCAGGCCTGTAGGGGGAGCACCACTGGCTGCTGTTCAGCCAGATCCCCTATAAATACAGGTGGTGGGGGTAGAGTTAGCCAGAGTGTGCAGTCGCTAGGAGAACTGTGAAGATCAGCTCAGAGCCTAGTGAGCAAAACTGGTTACTGGAGCCGTGCTAGGCCCAAAACCAGTGCACCGCCAGAGCCAGTGTGGGGGTCCAGAGAGTGAGGACTGAAGGCAGAGGCGAGGAACAGTACAGCGGGGGCAGAGGAGCCATACAGGCTCACCCCAAGAGAACACCGGTCACTGGAGTCCGTGTCTGTAAGAGAAAGGTTAGCCCAGCAAAGAATCCAGAACACAGCGGAGGCTTAGCTTCCCAGGCACCCACATTTTAGAGCCAGGAGCCGCAGAAGAGGTAGCGATAGCCAAGTGAGAGCCCTCAGTGCAGCAACACAGGTGTGAGAGAGGACAAGAGAGGTCAGGCCTGGTTACACACACACCAGACTTCAGGACAAGGGAGCACGACAAGGAAGTCTATAGCCCACTCGGTGTGGAAATCCTGAAGTGCATCCATCAACCCTGGACGTGTACCTGCAAAACATCAGTAAAGGTACCGAAAAGACTCCCCTGTGTGTGTGTGTCCATTCTTCCAGCCTGTCCCACAAAGCAATGACTGCGCTACCCTATTCCATCATCCCACTACACAGCCCGCTCCACCTGTAGGGAGCCACAACACCTTGCTGCCGCCAATTGCCCGGAGGCCCCAGCAGCACCGGATCAACAGGTGGCGTCACGACCTCTATTAACTTGATAACTTCACTAAAATTCCCCTTTTTGATTGTCACCCAAGGGCACAGACTCGGGTAACGACCACCCATGACATCCCTGCACCAGAACGCCCGAGATCTGAGTACCCCAGACTCTTGTCCGCACGACACAAACATTTACTTATCCTGCAATAAAGCTCATTTGAATTTGAGAGAGGGAGAGAAAGAGAGAGACAGACAGAGCGCCTCCTGCATGTTATCTGAGGTAACTCTACCACACAGACAGAGCCTCCTCCATGTTATCTGGGGTAAATCTCCACACAGACAGAGCCTCCTCCATGTTATCTGAGGTAAATCTCCACACAGAGCCTCCTCCATGTTATCTGAGATAAATCTCCACAGACAGAGCCTCATCCATGTTATCTGAGGTAAATCTCCACACAGACAGAGCCTCCTCCATGTTATCTGAGGTAACTCTCCACACAAACAGAGCCTCCTCCATGTTATCTGAGGAAAATCTCCACACAGACAGAGCCTCCTCCATGTTATCTGAGGTAAATCTCCACACAGACAGAGCCTCCTCCATGTTATCTGAGGTAAATCTCCACACAGACAGAGCCTCCTCCATGTTATCTGAGGTAACTCTCCACACAGACAGAGCCTCCTCCATGTTATCTGAGGTAACTCTCCACACAGACAGAGCCTCCTCCATGTTATCTGAGGTAAATCTCCACACAGAGCCTCCTCCATGTTATCTGAGGTAAATCTCCACACAGACAGAGTCTCCTCCATGTTATCTGAGGTAAATCTCCACACAGACAGAGCCTCCTCCATGTTATCTGAGGTAACTCTCCACACAGACAGAGCCTCCTCCATGTTATCTGAGGTAACTCTCCACACAGACAGAGCCTCCTCCATGTTATCTGAGGTAAATCTCCACACACACAGAGTCTCCTCCATGTTATCTGAGGTAAATCTCCACACAGACAGAGCCTCCTCCATGTTATCTGAGGTAACTCTCCACACATTCAGAGCCTCCTCCATGTTATCTGAGATAACTCTCCACACAGACAGAGCCTCCTCCATGTTATCTGAGGTAAATCTCCACACAGACAGAGCCTCCTCCATGTTATCTGAGGTAAATCTCCACACAGACAGAGCCTCCTCCATGTTATCTGAGGTAAATCTCCACACAGACAGAGCCTCCTCCAATTACACAGAGGAATATAAAAATGGCGGCTCGGCTTTATGTGTGGGGACATTATACTGTGTGGGGACATCACACTGTGAGGAGACCATGAAAGGGGCCGAGTACTGAGAGCAGCGCGGGATCCGCACCTCCGGCCTCGCATAGTTGGCTCGTCTGTATCTATCAGAGGAAAAGGAACAAAAATGTCACCACAACACACCAAGATAGTCTCAGAGCTGAAGGGGTTAATGTGTCCAGTAATGGGGAATGTGCACATACCTCCACCTGCAGAGCCGCACACTACATATATGGCTGCTCTGTGCTTACAGGACCTGTGATGATGTCACATGGAGGGGAGGAGTCAGGGGTCACATGATCAGCTCCTCAGTGTATGCAGGAGATGTCGCCAATTTCAAATTCCTCCAGAATTTGGCAGATTCGGTTCGGGATCGGAAATTCAAACAATTTCCCAAAAAAGTCAATGAATGCGGATTAGTTTGTTGAGTGACCGGATTAAAAAAGCATTACTGGTTTAAGTGCTGCTTTTCCTTCTACCTTGTGTACCAGTGTAGTGTAGCGGCAGGACGTGTTTGATGAGGGAGTGGGTGTGGAGAGGTCAGAGAAGCTTTGGACTCCATTTTTTTCCCGTCATTTTCTGTGTGGATGTTCCTGGTCTGCAGCCAATCAGGGCACATAAAACATCCACAAGTTGAAGACACAAGGGCTTGTCTTATTGGATGGTTTGTTTCATTGGCTGCCAAAGTCACATGTCCCTCAGGATATAAGAACTGTCCATTTTCTGTAGTCGCCATTATCAGAGTGTTGCCGGTTAGGTACAGTGCTGCTCAGGAGGAATATTAGTCTGGTACAATGAGGAGCTCCATGAACATATCAGAGCCATGAAGAGAGGAGACAGCGACATCTGGATAACAATAAGCCGGTCTATCCTCACCTTCCGGGCGGAAATCTACATCTGTGCAGTGTACAAGGCTCCTCTGGAGTCTCCATACTTCAACCCAAACAGCTTTGAGACCCTAAAGACTGAAGCTGCCCACTTCCAAACCCCTGGGCAACATTCTCATCTACAGAGACCTCAATGCAAGAATGGGAAGGGAAAGAGACTACCTGACCACTAATGGAAACATCTAAATATTTGAAGCAGATACCAACTGCAACAACCCAGTGCACACAGACAGGAACGACTACGACTGTACAGTCAGTAAAAGTGGCTGAAAAATGTTGAACCCATGCTGAAGCCTTGGACTTTGTATCTACAATGGTCGCACCAAGGAAGACATTGGGTAGACACCCTAAGCTCTCATGTGGGCAGCAGTGTGATAGACTATGCCATCACAAACATGGACCTTGCAAATATTGTCCCTCCGATTGTTATCCAACAACTCCTATAAAACAAAACCACAAACAAATCACCCTCTCAAACCCCGCAGAAGACCGGAATCTTTAGTTGGCAGCCATCCTTCAAATGGTCCAAGATGTCAGCCCCAAAACATAAAGATGCCATCAACAGATCAGACATCAAGGAGAAGCTGCAACGTTTCCATAATAACATATATGAACTTAACCCAGAAGGAGTACATCTAGAGGTAAGGGACCTTAATGACATTCTCTATGCGATGGCAGAAATGTCAGACCTGAAAAGAAGCATCAACATGAGGCCGAGTACACAAAATCCCAACAACTGAAGAATTGAATCTAATAAAAAACAGAGACCGCACTGTGAGACAAGCCTACCGCAGCATACGACAAAATTACAAAGCTATCCTCAGAAAGAAAAAGTAAAACCACATCTCCGCCAAACTCCTCCAGCTCCAAGACGCCCTTGAAGACAACAAATTTTGGGAACTGTGGAATCACCTAGGATCCAAACAGAAAAACAACAGCCTCCACATCCAGAGCGACAACATCTGGCTCCAGCACTCCAAGGACCTTTACAAAGACATCCAAAGTGAAGGCCTGAACCCGACACAAAAAGAACTTGTTAAAAAACTGAAGTACATGGAGGAAAACGTCAAAGATTTCCAAAACCCTCTGGATACACCAATCACATTGCCAGAAAAAAACAGAATCACACTGATAAAAGGAAAAAAAACAGCGACCCATATGGGATTCTCCCAGAAATGCTAAAACACAGCTCACCAGGCATCCAGGCTGCGATAACAAAACTATTTAATATCGTACTGCAGGCTGGCTACTTCCTCAAAAACTGGAACCAAGGCCTCATAACCCCGATACACAAAAATGGGAACAAGTACGACCCAGCAAATTACCGGGTGTAAGAACATATGTATCTTCATTAATATTTACTTCAAATACTGGGTATAGTTATCAAAGTAATAATATATTATTTTATTCGTATATACTTATTGCTGACATGGACTGTACACGTGGTATGTCCATACATAGCTGCAATATATACAGGCTATACATATAAGAGATTGCATCATCCTAGAAGTGTCTAGAAGTATCCATGTATAGTAATAATGTATGTCGCTGTCACTCAATAAGAAGGAGCCATAACATGGGTGGGGGCGCTCCCTCCGGGGGGGACTCTCATTATACTCGAGACTGTCCATCGAAGACAACGGAACAGAACCATCATGCCGGACAAGAACCGATCAGAAGTCTTGGAGAGATGGACACCCAAAGACCAGTTGACAGAAGCAAGTATGATACAGACTTAAAAGATAAATGGACTATTTTCCTATAACTATCTGAATAGGTTACTTTACTGTCATACTTTTATTATTGGGTCATTTTGACCAATAAAAGCCAACAAGAGATTTTTATATACTTTTCCGTCTTTTCTCAATAATTCGCACTTGATGATAATTATACACATATAGCGGTATTTAACATTGGCGAGCCTCCAGTTGTCTCTGATGTGATTTTTTGACGGACATTCTTGTTTTTTCATTTCATTTTTTTTTTTCTCTTCTTCTGTGCTATTTTTGGTCCATAGTCCTTCAATTGTGCAAAGGGGGGGAAGAGTGTTGGTTTGTTTATACAACTGTTTGCACAAATTCAGGACTTTGACAAGTGACACGACCGTCATAAATCTTCAGAGCACAGAACCATTAGAAGTTTTAATCTTATGAAGTAAGGATTATGTGTAAACGTGCGGTGTTTTAAAGAGTGAGGAAAGGACGGACTACAAGTGCCAGAAGACGGGCCTGCAAGAAGTCAGAGAAGCGACGAGCAGGATCCTTTTTAAGGTAAGACAATGGATCTAATAATTTCATATGCAAAGCATAGTGACTTAGTTTTTAGTTCTGTAGATAGTCTTGATTTACCAAACATATGGCTAAAATTATATGCAGAATGTCAATCTGCAAATGTAACATTAGATTCACGAGTAATGTCTTTAAAGAAAGATAAGGGTAAGATACGCAACATTTTAAAAATGGTTAATGTGTTTCATGATTTTGTAACATTGAAATCACAGGATAGTGAATGTGATAAGGTCACTACAGAGGTCATTCCCCAAGATGGCGGACGCCATTTGACTAATGACCATGTGCTCAGTGTAGATGACCTTCAAGATGAGTCAGGAACAGACATGGTAGAAGGGGGAGGAAACAAGGAAAAAAATGAGGTAGTCAGACAAGTGGGAGGAGTCAGCTTAACTGACGTAGAAAATGAAGTGGGAGTAGCCAAAGGAGGAGGAGTAGTAAATGAGATAAGAGGAGCTACAGAAGGAGACGTAGCTTGGGGGAGTGGTGAAGGTCAGTCACCAAAAATAGACAAAATACTTCAGCTTAAAATTAGGAAAATCTGCTGAAGTTAAGTAAAATGATTCCCGTGTATGACCCTGGCCTTCACGTAGCTAGAAATTCAGAGGTATTCGAGAATTTTGCTGAAAAATATAGTCTTTCCAATAATGAGAAAAATCAATTGTTTACAATGTGGTTACCTGATTTATATCTAAGGAGACTTGAATTAAGGAATTCATCTTATATTTCTCAATCACATGAGGGCTCAGATGTTTGTAGATTGAAAGATCTTATCTTTTGCAAAACAAAAGAAAGTCCAGATCTGAAGATATTAAGAACTTTACAAATTGGGCAAAAAGAATGTACATATAATTTTATGTCAATTTATAAGCGGGTTTACCATGCAGTTGTCGGAATTGGTAACCAGAAAAATATCATTCAAGACTTTATAGGTAAATTTAAATTCATACCCCCCAGAATACGTGTTCTGGCGTCACAAAGATCAAATCTCTATGAATGTACAAAATTGTTGGATGCTGGCAGGAAATGTCAGGACAGGAAATATTATGTAAAATCAAACAAATCAGAAAGATGTAACAAAATGGTTTCTTCTTTTTCAAATCTGTCCAAACCAAATGGTTTTCATGACAAAATGTATGAAATACGTAGGAAAATTCATATTTCTTATAATTACTATAATGTGATCCTGTCGTTAAATCATTCTTCACAGGAGTTAATTAATAATCATTTTGACACTCCAAAATGTCAGAATACTTCTGCCAGACTTGGTGGTCCTCCACTGCTTGCCAATTCTAAAAATAGGACAGGGGAATCATGTTTCCCTCTGGCCTAAGTAGAAAAAGTCCATTAGTTTTAAGTATATGTAAATTGATTAGTATACTTGAAATATATATATGTATGTATATATATATATGCTCGCATGTATTACTCAATATTATGAGTAAAGTTATGAAATTGTATACATGATCATAATAATGAAAGATTACATTTAAATTCATTAGTATATTGTTCCCCTAATGCAAGTAAAGTTGACAGGATTGATGTAGGACAGCAAATGGCAGGGGGTTCACCATGAAAAGAATCTCATTCATTTAACCTTTTGGACAAAAGGAAAACATGAGATCACTTAGGGTTTAAAATGTTGAATTTATATACATGTATATATGTATGATATATACATATATGTATATGAATATGCTTCCCTCTGGTTAAAATAAAAATAAAGTAGGATAGAAAATGTTAAACTTTCATGTATAGGTATATATATATATATATATATCTACTATATAATTGCCGTAGGCACGTTTGTGTCGGACCCCGGCACGCCGTGGCTTTGTCACTATGTGACGTCACCACGTGCGAGGCATTGCCCGCGTAGCGGGCATTGCGACCCCTCGCCGCTGTCATCCCGCTCCGGAGCAGCTGCTGTCAGCACATGCTGACACAGTGCTCCGGAGCCTGTGCCCCTGTGCTCCCGCTCCGGATCAGCTGCTGTCAGCACATGCTGACACAGTGCTCCGGAGCCTGTGCCCCTGTGCCCCAGTGCCCCTGTGATCCCGCTCCGGAGCCTGTGCCCCAGTGCCCGTGTCATGCCCGCGCCCCCCTGGGTCCTCCCGTCTCCTGCCCGCGCTCCCCCCGGTCCTCCTCTGTCCTGCCCGCGCTCCCCCCGGTCCCTGTGTCATGCCCGCGCTCCCCCCGGTCCTCCTGTGTCATGCCTGCGCTCCCCCCGGTCCTCCTGTGTCATGCCCGCGCTCCCCCCGGGTCCTCCTGTGTCCTGCCCGCGCTCCCCCGGTCCTCCTGTGTCCTGCCCGCGCTCCCCCCGGTCCTCCTGTGTCATGCCCGCGCTCCCCCCCGGTCCTCCTGTGTCATGCCCGCGCTCCCCCCGGTCCTCCTGTGTCATGCCCGCGCTCCCCCCGGTCCTCCTGCCCTCTCTGCTTCTCGCGGGGCCCCCCTTGCTCCCGCTGCCCAGGGCCGCACCATCCATCCGTCCATGCCAGGGGGAGCGGCTGTGCAGAAGGAGCCGCCGCTTCCTGCCTGCCGCGCTGCGCCGGGAGCGGCAAGTTTAAGAGCTGTGTGCATGATGTATGTGTGTCCTGTGTGCATGATGTATGTGTGTCCTGTGTGCATGGTGTATGTGTGTCCTGTGTGCATGGTGTATGTGTGTCCTGTGTGCATGGTGTATGTGTGTCCTGTGTGCATGGTGTATGTGTGTCCTGTGTGCATGATGTATGTGTGTCCTGTGTGCATGATGTATGTGTGTCCTGTGTGTATGGTGTATGTGTCTGCTGTGTGCATGATGCATGTGTGTGCTGTGTGCATGATGCATGTGTGTGCTGTGTGCATGATGCATGTGTGTGCTGTGTGCATGATGCATGTGTGTGATGTGTCCATGATACATGTGTGTGCTGTGTCCATGATGCATGTGTGTGATGTGTCCATGATACATGTGTGTGCTGTGTCCATGATGCATGTGTGTGCTGTGTGCATGATGCATGTGTGTGCTGTGTGCATGATGCATGTGTGTGATGTGTCCATGATACATGTGTGTGCTGTGTCCATGATGCATGTGTGTGATGTGTCCATGATGCATGTGTGTGCTGTGTCCATGATGCATGTGTGTGCTGTGTGCATGATGCATGTGTGTGCTGTGTGCATGATGCATGTGTGTCCTGTGTGCATGATGCATGTGTGTCCTGTGTGCATGATGTATGTGTGTCCTGTGTGCATGATGTATGTGTGTCCTGTGTGCATGATGTATGTGTGTCCTGTGTGCATGATGTATGTGTGTCCTGTGTGCATGATATATGTGTGTCCTGTGTGCATGATGTATGTGTGTCCTGTGTGTATGGTGTATGTGTCTGCTGTGTGCATGATGCATGTGTGTGCTGTGTGCATGATGCATGTGTGTGCTGTGTGCATGATGCATGTGTGTGATGTGTCCATGATACATGTGTGTGCTGTGTCCATGATGCATGTTTTGTGTGTCCATGATCATGTGTGTGTGCTGTATGCATGTGTGTGCTGTGTGCATGATGTATGTGTGTCCTGTGTGCATGATGTATGTGTGTCCTGTGTGCATGATGTATGTGTGTCCTGTGTGCATGATGTATGTGTGTCCTGTGTGCATGATGTATGTGTGTCCTGTGCATGATGTATGTGTGTCCTGTGTGCATGATGTATGTGTGTCCTGTGTGCATGATGTATGTGTGTCCTGTGTGCATGATGTATGTGTGTGCTGTGTGCATGATGCATGTGTGTCCTGTGTGCATGATGTATGTGTGTCCTGTGTGCATGATGTATGTGTGTCCTGTGTGCATGATGTATGTGTGTCCTGTGTGCATGATACATGTGCTTGAAGGTATGCTGTGTGCATGATGCATGTGCGTCCAGGTGTGCTATGTACATGATGCATGTGTGTGCAAGTGTGCTCGCTCCATCCTGCCCCCCCCCATCCTGCTCCTCCGGCTCCATCCTTCCTCGCTCGCTCCATCCTGCCCTGCTCACTCCATCCTGCCCCCCCGCCACCATCCTGCTCCTCCGGCTCTATCCTGCCCCGCTCACTCCATCCTGCCCCGCTCCCCACTATCCAACCCTACCCCCCCTGCCACTATCCTTCTCCGCCTCCATCCTGCCCGCTCCCTCCATCCTGCCCCCCCTCCACCTCCATCCTGCCCCGCCCCCCGGCTCCATCCTGCACACCTGCCATCCTGCCCCCCCACACAATCCCGCCACTCCCCCCCCCCGGCACCATCGTCACATAGTGACAAAGCCACGGCGATTTCGGGGTCCGACACGATTTTGCCTACGGCAATTATAGAGTAGATATATATATATATACAGGACAGGGGTTATGGCACTCTGCAGTATACCTACTCTATAATTGCCGTAGGCATTTTCGTGTCGGACCCCGAAAACGCCGTGGCTTTGTCACTTAGGCTGGCTTCACACTTGCAGATGGATCTGCAGCGTTTTGCAGATGCATCTGCAAGTGTGAGCATGCTGACCGCGGCCCCTATGTTTATAATAGGGCGCACGCGGTGTGAAAGCTCTCATTCACTCCTATATGTGTACTGTCAGCAGGCGTATGCCTGCTGACAGATCACACACTCCCGTCCGCACTGTGGACGCGAGATGTAGCGTCCATGCTGCGGGCGGGAGTGTGTGATCTGTCAGCAGGCATACGCCTGCTGACAGTACACATATAGGAGTGAATGAGAGCTTTCACACCGCGTGCGCCCTATTATAAACATAGGGGCCGCGGTCAGCATGCTCACACTTGCAGATGCATCTGCAAAACGCTGCAGATCCATCTGCAAGTGTGAAGGCAGCCTAAGTGACGTCACCACACGCGAGCAATGGCCGCGAAGCGGCCATTGCGAGTCGCTGGCCGAAAATAGGACCAGAGGCTCGGCCACAAACTTAGCGATTTACCACTGAGGTAGCGCGAGCAATGGCCGCGAGGCCATTGCGAGTCGCTACCTCAGCCGCCGCACCTGCCGCAAGTCCCCCTATACTTTCTATATGCTCTTAATACTGTTATTAATGCTCATAATACTGCTAATAATGCTATTAATACTGCTATTACTGCTAATAATAATGCTATTGCTAATATTATTGCTATTGATGATGCGATTATTTATTTAAAAATCTTTAAAAAAACAATAAACATATTCTAGACACCCGATGCATTTGCATCGGGCTCACAGCTAGTATATATATATATATATATATATATATATATATAAGTATTTTTTCCTCTGTTTCATGGAAAATAATAATTAGAAGTTTATTATAATCAATATATATGATTATGTAAAAATGGTGTTATTTGTTATTAATATTATTTTTATCTTTTCAAGAAGTTCAAGTCAAGATGGTGGAACATGTATCCCCTCCTTATAAAAATTAATAATATTTTTATTTTTAAACGGGGAAAGATGAGTATATTTCAACTATTAACATTGAGGTTTTGCATAATGCATTAACTAATAGTGTGCTGTGTGCTGTGACATTAACCTCTTCCATGCCATCTTGTCAATAAGACATTGACAGCTGTTAAGCCCGATCAGACGAAGCTGTCATCTTCACAATTCTTTAGGGTAAAATTACAACCTTGTGTCTTAGATAGATAACTTACATGTGTGTCTGTCTATATACCGGTATATGTTAAAGGGAACCAACCACCTCAGATGACGTCTATAAGCTGTTAATACATGTCCCTGGACCCTACGTACACCATTGCAGCTATGTTTTTGCTAAGAATATTGATAACAGCAAACCGAAATAAACAGTTTACAAACTTACATGACTTCGTACTTGAGGGCGTCTCCCTCGGGCTATAGTATGAGAGGGCTGTGTCTTATGCAGCCTGAGTGGCTTTCCTCCCCCTCCCTCTCTGTTTGCAGGACGTCACATTAGGGCGTGATATTATCTTTTTGTGGGCGGGCACCCAAGGCAGCTCCCGTCCGTGCACGTCATCGGAGCGAGACAGGGTCACGTGCACTAGCATCGTGACTTCCTGTCGGCTCCGTGTACAGACAGGAATCTGATGGATGGATTGCCTGTGAGGCTCAGAACAAACGCCGAGCGGGCTTGTTATTAGCATTCACTAAGCTGAGCTACTGCAGGTACTCAGCTCCACCAGTTCAATACTGCTCCACCTGAGAGCCGATCTCATCATTAGTCTCATTCCCCATGCATCTCCCCTTTATCATAATTGTGATATGTACTATTATCCTTTTTTGAATAAGTGCATTAGTGGTAAAAGTTTTACAAGCAAAATGGGCATACACATGAAATTTTTAAGGATCTACTTAGAACAGAGTCTGAATGATCACAAGTGGGGAGAAAACATGATCACAGGCTCTAATATGGCAGGGGCACAGATGACATGATAACATGTGCATAGATGACATGACCAGAGGGTCACAGATGACATGAACAGAGGGTCACAGATGACATGAACAGAGGGTCACAGATGACATGATAACATGTTCAGAGATGACATGAACAGAGGGTCACAGATGACATGAACAGAGGGTCACAGATGACATGATAACATGTTCAGAGATGACATGAACATAGGGTCACAGATGACATGATAACATGTGCATAGATGACATGACCAGAGGGTCACAGATGACATGAACAGAGGGTCACAGATGACATGATAACATGTTCAGAGATGACATGAACAGAGGGTCACAGATGACATGATAACATGTGCATAGATGACATGACCAGAGGGTCACAGATGACATGAACAGAGGGTCACAGATGACATGAACAGAGGGTCACAGATGACATGATAACATGTTCAGAGATGACATGAACAGAGGGTCACAGATGACATGATAACATGTGCATAGATGACATGACCAGAGGGTCACAGATGACATGAACATAGGGTCACAGATGACATGATAACATGTGCATAGATGACATGACCAGAGGGTCACAGATGACATGAACAGAGGGTCACAGATGACATGATAACATGTGCATAGATGACATGACCAGAGGGTCACAGATGACATGAACAGAGGGTCACAGATGACATGACCAGAGGGTCACAGATGACATGAACAGAGGGTCACAGATGACATGAACAGAGGGTCACAGATGACATGATAACATGTTCAGAGATGACATGAACAGAGGGTCACAGATGACATGATAACATGTGCATAGATGACATGACCAGAGGGTCACAGATGACATGAAATGAGGGTCACAGATGACATGAACAGAGGGTCACAGATGACATGATAACATGTGCATAGATGACATGACCAGAGGGTCACAGATGACATGAACAGAGGGTCACAGATGACATGATAACATGTGCATAGATGACATGACCAGAGGGTCACAGATGACATGAACAGAGGGTCACAGATGACATGAACAGAGGGTCACAGATGACATGAACAGAGGGTCACAGATGACATGAACAGAGGGTCACAGATGACATGATAACATGTGCATAGATGACATGACCAGAGGGTCACAGATGACATGAACAGAGGGTCACAGATGACATGAACAGAGGGTCACAGATGACATGATAACATGTTCAGAGATGACATGAACAGAGGGTCACAGATGACATGATAACATGTGCATAGATGACATGACCAGAGGGTCACAGATGACATGAACAGAGGGTCACAGATGACATGAACAGAGGGTCACAGATGACATGATAACATGTGCATAGATGACATGACCAGAGGGTCACAGATGACATGAACAGAGGGTCACAGATGACATGATAACATGTGCATAGATGACATGACCAGAGGGTCACAGATGACATGAACAGAGGGTCACAGATGACATGATAACATGTTCAGAGATGACATGAACAGAGGGTCACAGATGACATGATAACATGTGCATAGATGACATGACCAGAGGGTCACAGATGACATGAACAGAGGGTCACAGATGACATGATAACATGTGCATAGATGACATGACCAGAGGGTCACAGATGACATGAACAGAGGGTCACAGATGACATGAACAGAGGGTCACAGATGACATGATAACATGTTCAGAGATGACATGAACAGAGGGTCACAGATGACATGAACAGAGGGTCACAGATGACATGATAACATGTGCATAGATGACATGAACAGAGGGTCACAGATGACATGATAACATGTGCATAGATGACATGAACAGATGGTTACAGATGACATGATAACATGTGCATCGATGACATGACCAGAGGGTCACAGATGACATGAACAGAGGGTCACAGATGACATGATAACATGTGCATAGATGACATGAACAGAGGGTCACAGATGACATGATAACATGTGCATAGATGACATGAACAGATGGTTACAGATGACATGATAACATGTGCATCGATGACATGACCAGAGGGTCACAGATGACATGACAGAGGGTCACAGATGACATGAACAGAGGGACACAGATGACATGATTACATGGTCAGAGATAACATGAACAGAGACTCACAGATGACATAACAACATGGATGCCCACAGAGATGATCATCCCGTACAACAAAAACTATATTATTACATCACTAAATAAATTTTTATATTGTTCCCATATGAAGAATCCACTACAATTTGGTCTTCAACAAGTGTGCAAGACAAATAAAGAAATAACTATCGTAATGTCTGAACACAATGTACCGTATATACTCGTGTATAAGCCGACCCGTGTATAAGCCGACCCCCCTACTTTTGCCCCCAAAAACTGGGAAAACTTATTGACTCGCGTATAAGCCGAGGGTGGACTCCAGCACAGGTATACAACCCCCAGCAGTAAGGTATACAGGCCCCCCCAGTGGTATACAGCAGGCCCCCAGGCATATAAGCAGGCCCCCAGGGGTATAAGCAGGCCCCCAGGGGTATTCAGCAGGCCCCAGGGGTATCAGCAGGCCCCAGGGGTATCAACAGGCCCCCAGGGTATACAGCAGGCCCCATGGGTATCAGCAGGCCCCAGGGGTATCAGCAGGCCCCCAGGGGTATACAGCAGGCCCCCGGGGGTATCAGCAGGCCCCCAGGCGTATAAGCAGGCCCCCAGGGGTATTCAGCAGGCCCCAGGGGTATACAGCAGACCCCCATGGGTATACAGCAGGCCCCATGGGTATACAGCAGGCCCCATGGGTATCAGCAGGTCCCCAGGGGTATACAGCAGGCCCCCAGGGGTATCAGCAGGCCCCCAGGGGTATTCAGCAGGCCCCAGGGGTATCAGCAGGCCCCAGGGGTATCAACAGGCCCCCAGGGGTATCAACAGGCCCCCAGGGGTATACAGCAGGCCCCCATGGGTATACAGCAGGCCCCCAGGGGTATCAGCAGGCCCCCAGGGGTATACAGCAGGCCCCCAGGGGTATTCAGCAGGCCCCAGGGGTATCAGCAGGCCCCAGGGGTATCAACAGGCCCCAGGGGGTATCAACAGGCCCCCAGGGGTATACAGCAGGCCCCCATGGGTATACAGCAGGCCCCCAGGGGTATCAGCAGGCCCCCAGGGGTATACAGCAGGCCCCCAGGGGTATCAGCAGGCCCCAGGGGTATCAGGTTTATACAGCAGGCCCCCGGGGGTTTATACAGCAGGCCCCCGGGGGTTTATACAGCAGGCCCCCGGGGGTTTATACAGCAGGCCCCCGGCAGTGGTATACAGCCCCCCCGCCTAGTACCGGGCCCCCATGCTGCGGCACAGCATACAGTAGTTCATACATTACCATCTCCTGCAGCGCGCGGCTCCTCCATCTCCCGCCCGGCTTGTTGCTGTAGTGTCATGTGACGCGCCAGTCACATGACACTACAGGAAGATGCCGGCTGGGACTGGAGGAGCCGCGCGCTGCAGGGAGAGATGGTAATGTATGAACTACTGTATCCGCAGCATGGGGGCCCGGTACTAGGCGGGGGGGCTGTATACCACTGCCGGGGGCCGCCAGGGGCTGTGTGGGGCAATATGCACTGCATCCCCTTGCCGGGGATGGACAGGGGGATGCGTGCATATTAATGAGCCGGGCCCACGTGACCGCGCGGTGTCACTGTAGCCCCCTCCTGCCTCCTCCTGCCCCCAGTCAGAGCCACCGTCCCCGTCACACACATGTATATACTCGCGTATAAGCCGAGGGGGGACTTTTCAGCCCAATTTTTGGGCTGAAAAAGTCGGCTTATACACGAGTATATACGGTAAGTATTTTTCTGTTATATACAAATATAAACTTAGTTTATTTTGTTTTGCAATTATGGATCCTAATTTATTGTTTACAATTTCAGATTGAATTGCCAGCAACAAGTAATGTAGAGGATGGAGAATTGATTGCACTGACTCTAATTCCGGTTAGTGAATGATCAATCACTTCATCAACTAACCTCGAAGTGTTTGAGGTTTATAGTGAAGCCAGTGATGTGACTGAAAGGTTATTGGTCGATCAGGTACATAGTTTGTAGACAATACTATAAATTACAAAATAAAAATATGTGTAAAATCGTTATAAATTATGTTTTTTTATTGTGCATATTACATTAGGAAATGGAAGAAAACATCAACTCGCCACAGACGAGAGATGATTCCACAGTAAATCCTGAAGATACCCTTTCTGTTAGCTTGGATGATGTGAGTATATAATGTAAAAATGTATTACGCTATGATTACAATATGCATGTATGTAAAACAAATATTATTAAAACTTTTATTCTTTTTTATTAAAATCTACAAGGGAACCAACCGCCTCAGAGCCCCCTAATATGCAGTTATTACATATCACTCCACCGTAACGAAACCTTGACAGCACTGTATTTTAGTGAAATCTTGCCTTTGTTAAACTGATATAAAGAATTTATAAACTTTGTACACTGGAGACTTATGGACGTATCCCTACTTAGGTTAAACTTCAGGGCTGCGTATAACATGTCTGTGCTCCCCATCCCTCCGTGACTGCTGCCCTGCCCTCATGGGAGTGATTGTTATGTACTCTGCACAGAAGGAGGGGGAGCACAGCCATGCAAAGAATGCACAGCCTTGAATTATAATAGAAGGAGGGATACGCCGTGATGGCTCCAGGCTCGAAACTTACAAAATGTGTTATATCTGTTACACAGAAGAAAGATTTTACAACCAAAAAATTCAGTAAACGTATCCTTTGGGTGGAGGGACATGTACTAACTGTGTATTAGGGTGATCACAGGTGGTTTCTTACTTTTCATGATTTTTTTTTTTTTAATTTTTTTTTTTTATATTAATTTCAGATGGAGATATTAAATCGCCAGATCGCTAGGCGATTCTATACTATTCCAGAGGTTGAAGGATGCTTTCCTGAAAATCCGTTATTAGGGCCCAACAGAAGGTTCATCGACTTTGACTATCCACAGGTTCAAAATAGAATGGGGAACAGCGACTGGTGCACATGTTCTAATTGTGTACCAATGAAGTCAAACATTGAAAATTTGTGTTGCCATGAAATAGAAAGTGCGGTATCACTGATTCAGAATGGATGTATAACCCAGAACGAACTATTTTATACCCTTTTTGAAAGAAGTGATGTTTTCAATATTGTATCTGTCGCGTTACTTGGAGAGGAACCTTTAGAAAGGGATAAAAATCGGTACGTAAAAATCATAAAAAAAATTGGTTTATAACACTGTTTTACTGTTTAGGAAAATAACATGTAAACGCAATTTAGATCCACAAACGACGGTAATGAAATGAAAGAGTAATGGTACTTACATGTTCCGACAATCCTTTTTTTTTTGTTTGGCCCTGGGCCATGAAAGCCTTCTTTTTGAATTGCGTTTTTTTTTGGGGTGTGTTACACTACCTTCAGAATTGATGATACATCGGCAGCGTTATACAGATGCATCTGCAAGCATCTACATGCATACGGCTGCCCCTATGTTTATAATGTAGCGCACGTCGGTCTGCAGATGCATACGTACAGTAGTGCGGACACCTTGACTCCTATATGTGATCTGTGCGCAGGAGGATGCATGCATACAGATCACACAATCTCGACCGCACCATGTACGCGATATGTTGCGTGCGTGAGTTTGTGATTTGTGCGCAAGCATCCGCCTGCGCAAAGATCACATTTAGGAATGAATGTGTGCGCACGGCGTTACGCCAGCCTCTGCAGAATGCCATGCGCACCATTGCAAACATAGGGCATGCAGTCTGCCTGCAGATGCTTGCAGATGCATCTGTAAAACGCTGCAGATGTATCTTCAAGTCTGAATGAAGCATAAGCTTGTCTTTATTTTTGTATACTTGAAAATACATTCATTGTTAACGCTGATTGTGTGTGGCTCTGACGTGAGTTTGGGTTGTTACTATAAAAGTGTTATATGCAATTACTCCATATATGTATTTTTCTGCACGAAATAGGTTTATTGATAACGTTATGTAACTGTAATGCAAACAGTTAATTTATTTATATATCAAAAATAATAAAAGTTATCAAAAGATATTATAGAAAATTTTTATTACAACATTTCACAAACAACATTATATCGAAGTAAAGCAAAGACTTCGAAATGATTAATTAACAGATGACTAAAAATGTTAAAAGTACTTGATTAAAGTAAACATACTTAGTTTCAAGTGTGAGGATTGCGAAAACGTGCTAATTGTTTTTTCCTTACTTCTTTTTTCTCAGGAGTTTGTAACTGAGCGACATTTTTTGGTAAATTTGGAGCTCTGGATAGCCAAGAGCTATGAATTGTTCCTTTTGCCAATTTTAGAAACATCGACACATACAGCCTCAAGATAATCGATATTCATATTTTCATACACTTTTCGCACTAGCCACCTTTTTTTTCCTTTTGGCACAAACAATTTTGTTCTGAGTGTACCAATTTCTTCCGAGTTTGCCCTTTCAAAATGTACAGTTGCCTGCTTCTTATCGACATTCTTATTATGAGTTAGTACCGCAGTTTGTTCTGGCTTCCATACCATCAATTCCAAAATGAATGCGTTTTGTGCGGTATTTAAGTGCAAGACTATGGAAATTCTCTAAAGCACCGGTATGGCAATTGTGTGTCAGGAATTCCAAATCTTTTTTTATTGTCTCATTATTAACCACTTGCTCTACTTTTTTGAAAGCTAAGGTATCATTTTTCAACCACATAATGTCATTTTCTTCTGATTCTTCTGGTAACAAAACATGACTACATCTGTTATACACACCTCCCTCCCATTCATGGACATTGACAATGTGATGTAGCAAAGATAGCCATTTCTCCTGTAAAAGATCTTTGTCTTATTACAGTTTTGAATAGCCCACCAGAAATGATTGACTATTTTTTCTATCCATGGCTTTATTTTCGGCATAGTTTTGTAGAACTCTGTTGTGTGAGTTTTTTCTTAATAGATTTAGCATAATGCCAAACATCGAATTGATGTTTGATATGTCCATAATCTGTTTTCATTTTTTTACGGATGCTCACATGTCGATCAGAGGCAAACATAAGAATTTTAAACCTTTCTGTATCATACGGTCCATACATTGTGTGAATCCAAATTTTTCCATAGCAACTGATGATTTGCACTGGCTACGCTGAACGACCTCAAAATCGATAATTTCATCAGTTACCATGTCCATGACAGTATAAATGCAGTATTTGGCACTATGTCCCGGACTGTCACACTGTCCATCTCCAATTATGCACAGTGGTGATGATTTCCTTTTCACTTCCTGAATTTCTTTTTCTTTTTGCCATGCTAAATCTATGGCTGGAAATAAGAATTTTTTTTGATAACGGAAGAAAGAGGTTTCAGAAATCCCAATCAGGCCCATAATTTGCATAAAATTTTTGAATTTTTGATAATTTTGTCCGCTAAATAAAATACCTGCAGACATTAATAGGTTACCAATATAAAACTTTCCCACTTTAGGTTGAGTTCACATTACATAAAAAGTATGTCCATTGTAACATTGAGCAGTTATGGTGCATGCTGAACCCTCAAATGTTTTGGTAACACTCTTAATTTTTTCAAAACAATTAGAATTGTTTAAACAACGTACTTTATAAATGAAACTATCAAAACAGCTTTCAAACATTATGAATTTTGTATCTTTTACATCCTCTTTTTCAGTTTTATCACCACCAATGTACCGAAAAGGATGTTGTCCACCATAAATCTCTGAGGCCATACCAACAAGATCCGAAGTGTTGCAGCTGGTCTCTAGGGGTTTATAGTCCTCATCCTTGCCCTCACCAACACTGTCACTTTCAGAGGAGCTAATATTTTGGCTCCTCTCTAATACCAAGTTTCCAACTTTTTGAATAGGAGAGATAGGCTCGATTCCTTCTAAGATATTCTGTGACGAACTTTGGTGAGCTGAAACTTGCGCGGTATCCAGTCGAAATCGTTTACTTGGGGGGAATGCAGATAGTTGACGGCTAACAAGATGACTTGGAGTCGAAGAAAATACTGTAGCGCTAGATTCTGCAGTCTGTTTAGATTTTTGAATTGCCTGTTTGTCTGGTGGTGTTGAAAAAATCATGGCTTCAGATGTTTCCAATTCACGATGGAATGTAATAATTGAATTTATTAGATTGGAATCAGTTTGGGTAGCAATACTTCTTGTATTTCCTGATGTTAATGGTGTATCGTCCATCGATGACAGTTCAGAACCCCGACTTTCTGCGGCGACACTCAAAGTAGCTTCTGGAAAATGTTTCCTTTTTTTTTTTCTTGATTTATGTAATGTTTCAGTAATATAGCATTCTCCTTCTTCAAGAGGAACGAAAATAGTTGGTAAAGCATCATTCTTCAATTTTGGAAGTCCAAAATGTGGGATGTAAGCATCCTCATTGAAGTGTTTTGAACAGATACGAAATCTATTTCCTTTTTTGTCATCAACAATTTTGCGTGCTAGTTCGTCAACATTATTAAATTTCTGACCGGTTTGTAGTAGCCAAAGTTTAACCTTCTCTACATCATTAGGAAAGGTATGCAGGATCAGTTTTGGCTGTAATTCTTTTCTTTTTTGGGTTGTGTCACAATTATCAATCATACAACCGGGCATTTTCTAATACTTCAAAATGTCCTTAAAAAAAAAAAAAAAAAAAAATTAATTCCGTTTTTTTTTTTTTTTTTTTATAAAATACATACCAAAACATAAATATCTTTATACCTAATGTTCTACATTACAAAATATTACTTCACATTTATTAAAAAATTCATTACAAATATATCAATATATTAACTTAAATAAAGCGAAATATATTTATGCAAGAAATATACAGTTCATATTTTTTTTTTAATGTTTTTTTTTAATATAAATCCAAATAAAAATTAACTGTATTGGCCAGCAAATTTATTGAAGAGTATTAAAAAAAAAATTTGTAGAGTAATTTTTTTATGTTTTTTATTTTTGTATTTTTTTTTTTTTTTTTGGTATTGTATTAGTATTTTTTTGGGTATTGTATTTCTAATCCGATGAGGCCAATTAATGTAATTGATACCACAACAATCATGGAACCTAAGACTGCAAACAGAGTATCATTGTTTTTCTCTCTGTTCAAAACTCACTAAATATTTACGGTAACATAATCAACAGATAAACTTTGCTCCTGCCACTCTGCTGGGTCATTTATTTCAGTATTCAATATTAGACGTATCACTTATTGATTTAGATAGTCAACAGCTGAAATGCATTAAAGCTCATCAATAATGATAAAGATGTTTTGCTGTTGTTATATTTCTTGTGAACGTCGCCTATGCGTGCCTTGAACAGAGACTTTTAAATATTGTTTATTTTTTACAAAATTCATTTATTTAAAGGTAATTTTTAATCACATTGAGACTACCTACATTACGTCAAATAATAATTAATATAGTTAAAATATTAATAAGAAATGTTATATGTAATCTATGTATTTACCTTTGCCGTAAAAGATACACTAAAATTTTTTTATTGTATCCTGTTTTGCTCCAGGATGTTAAGGCGATCAGCTTATCGCACTTTTACATCTTGGGTACATGGCTACCTTGGTAAAGGTAACAGAAGACCGATCCCTTCATGTGTAGTAACTAAAATCCGAACGATGTTCCCAGATCCACAGCAAGATTACGTCGGATTCAAGTATTCACAGGAGCTTCCTGCTGAATTTACATTGTATGAGTAGTGTTATATAAGTTGTGGAGTTATTTAAAATTTTGAAAACTAAAAAATTAAAAAGAAAAGGTCATATGACGTTGAGTTGACGTTATTGTAATGAATCAAACTTACATAACTGGTTTGAAAATGGCATATGCAACAGCTGGGCACAAGATGTTTACATATTTATTGTTACTTGTAAAATGGTTATATTTTGGTATAATGTTAAATATTTCTTATGGGAAAAAGACCAGAAAAATAAAAATAATAATTTTTGAGTTTTATTGTTTCTTAATTTTTCTTTCTTTTTAAAGGAATAAGTTTTCATCATTTGTAAACAAATTTTGTAAAAAATTATTGAGGAGAAATAAGTTAATTAAAATTTTTTTTTTTGAGGCTGTCATTGATTTGACAGTTACAATATTGTTAGACAATACAACACTGACTTATCATCCGCATCAGAATTTTTTTGTTTTTTAGTTAAATAACAATGGGGCTATCATCATTCCATTGTTAGTTGAAGTAGTACATCGATGTCTGACAAGTTTCTTTTTGTTTACTCATAAAGATAAATTTGTGCTATGCACGTTTGTGATCATGACATATGTCACCCTTTGATCATGTCATCACTGATCCAGTGATCATGTCATCTATGCACATGACATCATGCCATCTATGCACATGAGATCATGCCATCTATGCACATGAGATCATGCCATCTATGCACATGAGATCATGCCATCTATGCACATATCATGCCATCTATGCACAAGTGATCATGCCATCTATGCACATGAGATCATGCCATCTATGCACATGACATCATGGCATCTATGCACATGTTATCATGCCATCTATGCACATATTATCATGCCATCTATGCACAAGTGATCATGCCATCTATGCACATGTGATCACGCCATCTATGCACATGTGATCATGCCATCTATGCACATGAGATCATGCCATCTATGCACATGAGATCATGCCATCTATGCACATGAGATCATGCCATCTATGCACATGAGATCATGCCATCTATGCACATGAGATCATGCCATCTATGCACATGAGATCATGCCATCTATGCACATGAGATCATGCCATCTATGCACATGATATCATGCCATCTATGCACAAGTGATCATGCCATCTATGCACATGTGATCATGCCATCTATGCACATGAGATCATGCCATCTATGCACATGAGATCATGCCATCTATGCACATGAGATCATGCCATCTATGCACATGACATCATGGCATCTATGCACATGTTATCATGCCATCTATGCACATATTATCATGCCATCTATGCACAAGTGATCATGCCATCTATGCACATGTGATCACGCCATCTATGCACATGTGATCACGCCATCTATGCACATGAGATCACGCCATCTATGCACATGACATCATGGCATCTATGCACATGTTATCATGCCATCTATGCACATATTATCATGCCATCTATGCACATGTGATCATGCCATCTATGCACATGAGATCATGCCATCTATGCACATGTGATCATGCCATCTATGCACATGAGATCATGCCATCTATGCACATGAGATCATGCCATCTATGCACATGAGATCATGCCATCTATGCACATGAGATCATGCCATCTATGCACATGAGATCATGCCATCTATGCACATGAGATCATGCCATCTATGCACATGATATCATGCCATCTATGCAACAAGTGATCATGCCATCTATGCACATGTGATCATGCCATCTATGCACATGAGATTCATGCCATCTATGCACATGACATCATGGCATCTATGCACATGTTATCATGCCATCTATGCACATGTTATCATGCCATCTATGCACAAGTGATCATGCCATCTATGCACATGTGATCACGCCATCTATGCACATGTGATCATGCCATCTATGCACATGAGATCATGCCATCTATGCACATGACATCATGGCATCTATGCACATGTTATCATGCCATCTATGCACATATTATCATGCCATCTATGCACATGTGATCATGCCATCTATGCACATGAGATCATGCCATCTATGCACATGTGATCATGCCATCTATGCACATGAGATCATGCCATCTATGCACATGAGATCATGCCATCTATGCACATGAGATCATGCCATCTATGCACATGAGATCATGCCATCTATGCACATGTGATCACGCCATCTATGAACATGACATCATGGCATCTATGCACATGTTATCATGTCATCTGTGACCCTCTGTTCATGTCATCTGTGACCCTCTGGTCATGTCATCTATGCACATGTTATCATGTCATCTGTGACCCTCTGTTCATGTCATCTGTGACCCTCTGGTCATGTCATCTATGCACATGTTATCATGTCATCTGTGACCCTCTGTTCATGTCATCTCTGAACATGTTATCATGTCATCTGTGACCCTCTGTTCATGTCATCTATGCACATGTTATCATGTCATCTGTGACCCTCTGTTCATGTCATCTGTGACCCTCTGGTCATGTCATCTATGCACATGTTATCATGTCATCTGTGACCCTCTGTTCATGTCATCTATGCACATGTTATCATGTCATCTGTGACCCTCTGTTCATGTCATCTGTGACCCTCTGGTCATGTCATCTATGCACATGTTATCATGTCATCTGTGACCCTCTGGTCATGTCATCTATGCACATGTTATCATGTCATCTGTGACCCTCTGTTAATGTCATCTGTGACCCTCTGGTCATGTCATCTATGCACATGTTATCATGTCATCTGTGACCCTCTGTTCATGTCATCTGTGACCCTCTGTTCATGTCATCTGTGACCCTCTGGTCATGTCATCTATGCACATGTTATCATGTCATCCGTGCCCCTGCCATATTAGAGCCTGTGATCATGTTTTCTCCCCACTTGTGATCATTCAGACTCTGTTCTAAGTCCCTTGGAGCATGTAGATCCTTACAAATTTCATGTGTATGCCCATTGTACTTGTAAAACTTTTACCACTAATGCACTTATTCAAAAAAGGATAATAGTACATATCACAATTATGATAAAGGGGAGATGCATGGGGAATGAGACTAATGATGAGATCGGCTCTCAGGTGGAGCAGTATTGAACTGGTGGAGCTGAGTACCTGCAGTAGCTCAGCTTAGTGAATGCTAATAACAAGCCCGCTCGGCGTTTGTTCTGAGCCTCACAGGCAATCCATCCATCAGATTCCTGTCTGTACACGGAGCCGACAGGAAGTCACGATGCTAGTGCACGTGACCCTGTCTCGCTCCGATGACGTGCACGGACGGGAGCTGCCTTGGGTGCCCGCCCACAAAAAGATAATATCACGCCCTAATGTGACGTCCTGCAAACAGAGAGGGAGGGGGAGGAAAGCCACTCAGGCTGCATAAGACACAGCCCTCTCGTACTATAGCCCGAGGGAGACGCCCTCAAGTACGAAGTCATGTAAGTTTATAAACTGTTTATTTCGGTTTGCTGTTATCAATATTCTTAGCAAAAACATAGCTGCAATGGTGTACGTAGGGTCCAGGGACATGTATTAACAGCTTATAGACGTCATCTGAGGTGGTTGGTTCCCTTTAAAGTTATATGTTTTTAAAGGAAAATTCAAAAGTAACAATTTGTTTAAGATGCATCTAAAATTAGTTAATTGCTCTCAGTGGAAAAAACTAAAAAAATGGTTTTGTAGTCATGACTTGTGTTAACGTTTTTGGTATATGAAATGCTTAGTGAAAAGTGTCTTTGTTAGAAACACAGGAATGTATGTGAGCAGAACAGCTGTCACAGCTTGAAAGTGTGTGTGTGAGTGACAGAGGCCTCAAGTGATTGATGATGCAGATAAGTAGAAGTTGGTGTTATAAAGTTGGGTTTAGTAAAGAAAACTCAAAAATGACTTACAGTAAATACATTTTCATATTTGAGATAATTAAGTGAACACATCAAGATAGTTCATTCACATTATTAGAATAATTATTTGATATTTCCTAAATTTATAAGACTTTATATTTTTATAGATAATGGATCCAGTCATAGACAAACGTTTTTTTAAATTATGGTTTAAATTAAATACAAGTAGGTGAATATTTTATTTCACACAGATACATGATATAAGACTGATAATGGAAATGTATCCAAAGGTTTAACAAATAACTATCTTTAATTTGATTTTATATAAGAATGTTTTCATGAAGTCATATCTCATGATATGGAAAAAAATAGATGATTAAAAATAATGACATTATAACATCTGGGTAATACATTATTACATCTACATTATTAATATATTTTCCACAATTTGATAAATAAGGAATATCAGTAAGATACAAGGATATATTAGAGATACCGTATATACTCGTGTATAAGCCGAGTTTTTCAGCCCAAAAATTGGGCTGAAAAGTCACCCCCTCGGCTTATACACGGGTCAATACGGTAATCCTAGGTGTCCGGGTGCTGGGGAGGCTGGAGGAGGCGGGGGGAGGCTCCTGACAGAGCGGCCCGTCACATGGGGCCGCTCATTAGATATGCACGGCTCCCCCCGCCCATCACAGCGGCAGGGGGAGCCGTGCATACAGCCCCCAGATGTTTACAGGCCCCCATATACAGCAGGCCCCCATATACAGCAGGCCCCCAATGGCACTAGCCCCCCACACTGTGCAGAGCCCCCCCATCCGATGCATTATGTTACCATCCAGCCGCGTCTTCATCACCGTCCTCCCGTCCATCCTCTCGCGCTGTGTTCGGCTGTCATGTGACCCGGCGCGATGACGTCATCCGACTGCGACCGCCGGGTCACATGAGACCGGGAACACAGCACGCGAGGATGGACGGGAGGACCGGCGGTGATGAAGACGCGGCTGGATGGTAAGATAATGCATCGGGAGGGGGGGCTCTGCACAGTGTGGGGGGCGAGTGCCACTGGGGGCTGGTGCCTGTATATACCTCACTGCTGGGGGCTGCTGCCTGTATATACCTCACTGCTGGGGGCTGCTGCCTGTATGTACCTCACTGCTGGGGGCTGCTGCCTGTATATACCTCACTGCTGGGGGCTGCTGCCTGTATATACCACACTGCTGGGGGCTGCTGCCTGTATATACCTCACTGCTGGGGGCTGCTGCCTGTATGTACCTCACTGCTGGGGGCTGCTGCCTGTATATACCTCACTGCTGGGGGCTGCTGCCTGTATATACCTCACTGCTGGGGGCTGCTGCCTGTATGTACCTCACTGCTGGGGGCTGCTGCCTGTATATACCTCACTGCTGGGGGCTGCTGCCTGTATATACCTCACTGCTGGGGGCTGCTGCCACTATATACCTCACTGCTGGGGGCTGCTGCCTGTATATACCACACTGCTGGGGGCTGCTGCCTGTATATACCTCACTGCTGGGGGCTGCTGCCTGTATATACCACACTGCTGGGGGCTGCTGCCTGTATATACCTCACTGCTGGGGGCTGCTGCCTGTATATACCTCACTGCTGGGGGCTGCTGCCTGTATATACTACATGCTGGGCTGCTGCCTGTATATACCTCACTGCTGGGGGCTGCTGCCTGTATATACCTCACTGCTGGGGGCTGCTGCCTGTATATACCTCACTGCTGGGGGCTGCTGCCTGTATATACCTCACTGCTGGGGGCTGCTGCCTGTATATACCTCACTGCTGGGGGCTGCTGCCTGTATGTACCTCACTGCTGGGGGCTGCTGCCTGTATATACCTCACTGCTGGGGGCTGCTGCCTGTATATACCTCACTGCTGGGGGCTGCTGCCTGTATATACCACACTGCTGGGGGCTGCTGCCTGTATATACCTCACTGCTGGGGGCTGCTGCCACTATATACCTCACTGCTGGGGGCTGCTGCCTGTATATACCACACTGCTGGGGGCTGCTGCCTGTATATACCTCACTGCTGGGGGCTGCTGCCTGTATATACCACACTGCTGGGGGCTGCTGCCTGTATATACCTCACTGCTGGGGGCTGCTGCCTGTATATACCTCACTGCTGGGGGCTGCTGCCTGTATATACTACACTGCTGGGGGCTGCTGCCTGTATATACCTCACTGCTGGGGGCTGCTGCCTGTATATACCTCACTGCTGGGGGCTGCTGCCTGTATATACCTCACTGCTGGGGGCTGCTGCCTGTATATACCACACTGCTGGGGGCTGCTGCCTGTATATACCTCACTGCTGGGGGCTGCTGCCTGTATATACCTCACTGCTGGGGGCTGCTGCCTGTATATACCACACTGCTGGGGGCTGCTGCCTGTATATACCACACTGCTGGGGGATGCTGCCTGTATATACCACACTGCTGGGGGCTGCTGCCTGTATATACCACACTGCTGGGGGCTGCTGCCTGTATATACCACACTGCTGGGGCTGTATACCTGTGCTGGAGTCCACCCTCGGCTTATACACGAGTCAATAGGTTTTCCCAGGTTTTGGGGGCAAAAGTAGGGGGGTCGGCTTATACACGGGTCGGCTTATACACGAGTATATACGGTAATAATATGAAATTATATTATTATAACAATATCTTAAATATATGTTTAGTAAAAAGGTATTAGGGAAATTATTAAATTATTTTGGTAATTCAATATTGGGGCAGAGGGGTGATCAGAAATGTATGAACACATTAAGGGTATACATTATCAGTACTATAAATCTGTCAATCATACAATCAAAGGCCCTATCTTATTTTAATTCTATTTTATTTTGACTTCTGATTTTTATCCTTCTTTTTATCAATTTTTATTGATTACAATTTCAGGTTTTTATTTTATTATTTTTAATTGTTGGTTTTATTTTTTCATTTTATTCATTTTTTGAATATGCCTATTTTTAATATGAATATTTTTATCATTTTACATTTTGACTTATTTTCATTTTTATTTTGAAAACTTCCATTTTTGTCATTATGAATATTTTTATTATGAATTTTAATTAGATTTTTATTAAGTTTTGACATTTAAATCAAAATTTCATAATATTTTTCAATTAAGAAGAACATATGAACATTTTAAGAGAGTAATGTTTATTATAACAATATTATATTATTTGAAATGAGAAGGTTATTCATATATATATAAAAAAGGAAAGTTTCATTTCATTATGGAAATTATTTCATTTAATGGTATAATCTATTAATTTATTTTAATTTATGGTCAGACATTATTGGTATTGTTAGTTTAATATATATAGAATATATAGATATATATTCAAATAGAGAAACAAATATATATATATGTTTAAATTATAAAATTTGGGTAATAACAAAGATTCTAAGATACACATATACATATGTATGTTCGAATGAGAAAATATATATATACATGTTTAAAAGGGTAATGATTAAATAAAAATGTAAATTTGACATATCAAAACATACTGACACCTACAGGTTGAAAGGGGGAATTACACTCATTACATAAGTCATAGTAAATGAAACATATGATTAATAATGTATTATTATATAGTATGGTACTATTATTCTGAACATCAATTATATTTATATTTTGATTATGATATGAGATATTCATATTTTGGTAATAATTATATGATAGACTCATATTTTGATAATAATTATATGAGAATTATTTATTGTTATGGTACGCTATGATATCATAGGTTAGGAAAATTGCCAATTTTTGGTATAGAATAGGGAAAGAAGACTTCAATCAAGATTCCAGAATAATAGTAGAGACTGTACCATTTTAATAAAGAAAGACTTTACATTATTTTTATAATAATTGACTTTTAAAAGTTGCAAGAAGAAAATCATAATCCAGGATTGCAGAGGATGATGATGACCCCACAATGCCAAAGGGGTTGTGCCAATTCCAAGGTTTGTTGTGATCCAGTGTAAAGCTTCACTACACTGATCTATTGGGTGACCTATTCTGTGCATTAAGGACTGTTCTGTGAATGGTTACCGGCTATCAGCTTTAACTCTTGCTATGCTGACCAAAGACGTCACCTGCTCCAGAAGTGATAAGAGGCAGCACGGAGGATTCCGGAAGTGACCAGAGTAAGTCCAGCCAACACTGCACAGGTCACATCACAGACATTGTTTTCCTACCAAATAAACGCTAATAAAAATAAAGACTTTACAATAAAGGAATAAACAATAAAGGACAACGTTATTATCAAAGAGACTTTGTTTATATCGGAGAGAATCATCAGATGAAGGTGAGAAGACACCGAGTGACCACAGATCCGATTGCTTCAAGTAGAACAGGAAAGTATAATTACAATAATGGTTTTACAGTTCATGGCTTACCATAACATGACTCCACATTATATTACTGATTATATTACTGATTATATTACTGTTTATATTACTGATTATACTACTGAAGTAAGATAATTATTGAAATGTCAATGATCATTATTATTGATATATTATCATTACTATTAATTTTACTATATTGTCATGGATTTATATGGATATTATGAACCCTAAATATTAATGAATTAATTTTGAGGCATCCAATCAATTAATGTTTGAATTCCTCGAAATAGGGGGAAATGTAAGAACATATGTATCTTCATTAATATTTACTTCAAATACTGGGTATAGTTATCAAAGTAATAATATATTATTTTATTCGTATATACTTATTGCTGACATGGACTGTACACGTGGTATGTCCATACATAGCTGCAATATATACAGGCTATACATATAAGAGATTGCATCATCCTAGAAGTGTCTAGAAGTATCCATGTATAGTAATAATGTATGTCGCTGTCACTCAATAAGAAGGAGCCATAACATGGGTGGGGGCGCTCCCTCCGGGGGGACTCTCATTATACTCGAGACTGTCCATCGAAGACAACGGAACAGAACCATCATGCCGGACAAGAACCGATCAGAAGTCTTGGAGAGATGGACACCCAAAGACCAGTTGACAGAAGCAAGTATGATACAGACTTAAAAGATAAATGGACTATTTTCCTATAACTATCTGAATAGGTTACTTTACTGTCATACTTTTATTATTGGGTCATTTTGACCAATAAAAGCCAACAAGAGATTTTTATATACTTTTCCGTCTTTTCTCAATAATTCGCACTTGATGATAATTATACACATATAGCGGTATTTAACACCGGGTGATATGTGTCAGCAGCAACCTGGGAAAACTCTTCAACAGCATCCTGAACAAGAGAATCCTCACCTTCTTCACCCAGCACAAGGTCCTCAGCTAGAGTCAAGCAGGGTTCATGTCGAACCACCGCACCACTGACCACATCTACACTCTGCACAGCCTCATCAAGAGCCACATCCACAACACAAAGAATGGGAAGATATACGCCTGTTTTGTGAATTTTAAGAAGGCCTTTGACTTAGTGTGCCACCCAGCATTATTCCTAAAACTGCTGGGGAGCAAAATACAAGGAAAGACATACAATATCATCTTAAGCTCCTACACAGAGAACAGCTGCAGCTTGAAAGTAAATGGAAGGAGGACAGCCTATGTTCAACATAGCCGAAAAGTGAGACAGGGCTGCAGCCTCAGTCCAATGCTCCTTAACATCTACATCAATTAGTTGACGGTGGCTCTGGAGTCCTCCTCACAAGAACTTACCCTCCATGTTACCGAGGTATAATTTCTGCTGTATGCTGATGATCTTGTGCTGTTATTGCTGAGAAAGGCCTCCAAGTTCATTTGAAAATCATAGAGACCTTCAGCAGCACATTGGGCAATGCCAATCAACCAGAAGAAAACTAATATCATGGTGTTCCAGAAAAGAAAGCAGAAACCTGCTGGTCATCCTTCTTTTATGGTAGACAACTGTCCACTTACAGAAACCAACATGTACACCTACTTGGGCCTAGAACTCAGCCAATCAGGAACCTTTAAGCAAGCCATAGAGTTACTGAAAGAAAACACATCCAAAGCCTTCTATGCCATCAGAAGACGTCTGTACCATCTCAAGACACCAGTAACCGTCTGTCTGAAAATCTTTGACACCATCATTACCCCAATCCTTCTGTATGGCATTGAAGTCTAGGGTCCAGTCTCATACCCAAACAGGTCAAAGTGGGACGCTGGGTCGACTGAAATATTCTATCTACAAGCATTTTCTCCAAGTACATCGGAGCACATCAAACAGTGCCTACTGGAGAGATTTCCACTACACTTCACAATCCAGAAGAAGGTGTTATCATTCAAAGCTCATCTACAAAGTAGTACTCCCAGCTCCGACCATCACAAAGCCTTCCTATACCAGGAAGCCCCCCAACACAAAGTACCCAAAGACAGCCTGGCCAAGTCACCAACCTACGTAGCCTGACAAAAGGTGAAATCTTGGAAACGGTACACAGAGGCAAAAAGGAAAATCTCAGTATCTGGAGGAACGAGGTACACAAATCACAGGAACTGATGATATACCAAAACCTACACAGGGAAAACAAACTGGCTCCATATCTAGAGAGACTAGAAAACCCCAAAGAGTGAAAGATCCTGAGCCAGTACAGACTGAGTGCCCACAAAGTCACAGATCCTGAGCCGGTACAGACCGAGCGCCCACTCATCAAATAAGGGTGAAGCCGACAGAACTACAAGCTACAAGAGAGCAGACTGTGCCAGCAGCGCCCCCAGGAGGCCTTGGAGGATGAGGCCCACTTCCTGCTGAGGTGCCCGAAATACTCCTCAATGAGAGACTCTCACTTCAAGAGACTGTCCGATCTCCCTCTAGACTTCACCTCCATGGAGGAGGAAGAGAAACTGCCGAAACTACTGGAGGAAGAGGAAAGAGCAGCGGCCATAGCAGCGCAATATGTCAGTGCCTGCCACAGACTAAGAGGAGACTGATATGTTATAGACATCTATACCTGACCCTGGACATGTTACTATTTCCACCCTAAATATGTTCCTATCCCCCGTCCCTGTATTTTTTTCCATTTGCTTTGGCAATGCTAACATGTACTTATCCTGCAATAAAGTTCATTTGAATTTGAATTGACACAGAGACAGAGAGAAAGACAGAGCGCCTCTTCCATGTTATCTGAGGTCATCTCCACACAGACAGAGCCTCCTCCATGTTATCTGAGGTAACTCTCCACACAGACAGAGCCTCCTCCATGTTATCTGAGGTAAATCTCCACACAGACAGAGCCTCCTCCATGTTATCTGAGGTAAATCTCCACACAGACAGAGCCTCCTCCATGTTATCGGAGGTAAATCTCCACACAGAGCCTCCTCCATGTTATCTGAGGTAACTCTCCACACAGACAGAGCCTCCTCCATGTTATCTGAGGTAACTCTCCACACAGACAGAGCCTCCTCCATGTTATCTGAGGTAAATCTCCACACAGACAGAGCCTCCTCCATGTTATCTGAGGTAACTCTCCACACAGACAGAGCCTCCTCCATTTATCTGAGGTAAATCTCCACACAGACAGAGCCTCCTCCATGTTATCTGAGGTAACTCTACCACACAGACAGAGCCTCCTCCATGTTATCTGAGGTAAATCTCCACAGACAGAGCCTCCTCCATGTTATCTGAGGTAAATCTCTACACAGACAGAGCCTCCTCCATGTTATCTGAGGTAAATCTCCACACAGACAGAGCCTCCTCCATGTTATCTGAGGTAACTCTCCACACAGACAGAGCCTCCTCCATGTTATCTGAGGTAATCTCCACACAGACAGAGCCTCCTCCATGTTATCTGAGGTAACTCTCCACACAGACAGAGCCTCCTCCATGTTATCTGAGGTAACTCTCCACACAGACAGAGCCTCCCCCATGTTATCTGAGGTAAATCTCCACACAGACAGAGCCTCCTCCATGTTATCTGAGGTAATCTCCACACAGACAGAGCCTCCTCCATGTTATCTGAGGTAACTCTCCACACAGACAGAGCCTCCTCCATGTTATCTGAGGTAACTCTCCACACAGACAGAGCCTCCCCATGTTATCTGAGGTAATCTCCACACAGACAGAGCCTCCTCCATGTTATCTGAGGTAAATCTCCACACAGACAGAGCCTCCTCCATGTTATCTGAGGTAAATCTCCACACAGACAGAGCCTCCTCCATGTTATCTGAGGTAAATCTCTACACAGACAGAGCCTCCTCCATGTTATCTGAGGTAAATCTCCACACAGACAGAGCCTCCTCCATGTTATCTGAGGTAACTCTCCACACAGACAGAGCCTCCTCCATGTTATCTGAGGTAATCTCCACACAGACAGAGCCTCCTCCATGTTATCTGAGGTAACTCTCCACACAGACAGAGCCTCCTCCATGTTATCTGAGGTAACTCTCCACACAGACAGAGCCTCCCCCATGTTATCTGAGGTAATCTCCACACAGACAGAGCCTCCTCCATGTTATCTGAGGTAAATCTCCACACAGACAGAGCCTCCTCCATGTTATCTGAGGTAAATCTCCACACAGACAGAGCTGCCTCCAATTACACAGAGGAATATAATATGGCGGCTCCACTTTATGTGTGAGGACATTATACTGTGTGGGGACATCACACTGTGAGGAGACCATGAAAGGGGCCGAGTACTAAGAGCAGCGCGGGATCCGCACCTCCGGCCTCTCATAGTTGGCTCGTCTGTATCTATCAGTGGAAAAGGAACAAAAATGTCACCACAACACACCAAGATAGTCTCAGAGCTGAAGGGGTTAATGTGTCCAGTAATGGGGAATGTGCACATACCTCCACCTGCAGAGCCGCACACTACATATATGGCTGCTCTGTGCTTACAGGACCTGTGATGGTGTCACATGGAGGGGAGGAGTCAGGGGTCACATGATCAGCTCCTCAGTGTATGATGAGGGAACATGTCGCCAATTTCAAATTCCTCCAGAATTTGGCAGACTCAGTTCGGGATTCGAACAATTTCCCCAAAAAAGTCGGTGAACGAGGATTAGTTTATTGGGTTATCGGATTAATGAAAGCATTACTGGTTTAAGTGCTGCTTTTCTTCTACCTTTTGACAGTGTAGGATAGCGGCGGGACGTGTTTGATGAGGGAGGGGGTGTGGAGGGGTCAGAGGAGTGTTGGACTCCATTTTTCTCCAGCATTTTCTGTGTGGATGTTCCTGGTCTGCAGCCAATCAGGGCTCAAAATACATCCACAAGATAAAGACACAAGGGCTTGTGTCATTGGCTGCCAAAGTCACATGTTCGTAGGGTTATAAGGGTATGTGCCCACAGGACGTTTTTTAAGCAGTCCTGAACGCAGCAAAACCTGAGGATCTTAGAGTCCTTGACAGGAGAAGTGCTATGATCTAGTCTGCGTTTTCTGTGCGGTTTTTTGCGTATTTCTAATGCTGCGTTTTTCCTGTTTTTTGCCATTGACTGTAGCAAAAATGCAGGAAGAATTAACATGTCAATTCTCTCCCATCCGCCACCAAAAACGCAGGTATTTGACAGTTCTTGACACCTGCAAAACCAATGTGTGGGCACAGCGTTTCTGTGAAACACATTGGTTTTGCTGGGAATCAAAACCGCAGGAACAAATTAGCATAAATTACCATAAAACCAATGGTAAACTGCATGCAGAAAACGCAGCAAAAACGCAGCAAAAACGTCCTGTGGGCACTCACCCTAATGGCCCCTTTACACGTGGCAACATTTCTAGGTTATCCACAGGTAACTTACTGGCTGAAGTGAAATCATGGAGACATGGTTCTATCTTGTTGCTGTGTACAAATGGAATTATGTCTCCATGATTTCACTGCAGCCAGTAAGTTACCTGTGGATAACCTAGAAATGTTGCTGCGTGTAAATGGGCCATTAGAGTGTAATTGGGTTTGAGAGTGTAACTGGTTACAGACAGTGCTGCTGCCACTCTGTGCTGCTCCGTCTGTATTACACAATTAGATAGCTAGATACTCCATTGCTTTTTAGATAGTATAGGAGGGCGAGAGTGTCCATCCGTACATAGGCATTTTATACTAAGAACAAGTGCGATTCCAAAATCTGTGTGCGTTGGCTAAGCCAGGTTTTTTGCATACAGGATGAATTTGCCAAATCCTTTAGTTTCCCCTTAAAATGCTCTGTTTGGCCTGCAACCTATGAATCTCAAATCCTTTAGTTTGTCCTAAAAAGGCTCTGTTTGGGCCTCTAACCTGTGATTCTCAAATCCTTCAATTTTTACTAAAAAGGCAGTTCTTTTGGCCTCAAAGTAGTGATTGCAAAATCCTTCACTTTCCCCTATAAAGACTGTCTTTGGTCCCAAAGAAGTGTTTTCCAAATCTGTGTGCATAAAAGATAAGTGGGAAATCCCAAAGATTCACATACTACACGGGAGTAAAGTATATGCCCCAATGCCTAAAATCTTTTGGAGTTGGATCCGGTGAAGGAGGAAGAATGGTAACAGCAGAATCGAGACTCCTGTCACCAGACGTTAACCCTCAGGGGTGGAGGTGATGATGATGATGAGACTAAGGTACCTAAAGAACACCCAGACTGTACAGTGCATTCAGTGCAGGAAGTAAAGGGAGGGTAACTCTCATGGCGAAAAGTGGAACAACAGAGAGGATGATGATGATTAGGTTCTGGATGCCACTTGGTATGAACTCAGAGTAACGCAGCTCAGTGGCTCAGCAAAGCAGCAGGAGGAAGAGAAAAAGGTTAGGTTTCTTGTTCTTGCACAGAGACTGAGGGCTGCAAGCATTACAAACGCTATATCCTCAGGCACAACTCTGCCTCTGTACGCCAGCAGTCACGGGTCTGCAGTTGTTCGAGGTGGCAAGGTTTGCCTGGCCTGGGCCTTTTTTGGCATTGCAAAAGATGACCCAACTCATGTTATTTTCAAACTTTGTACCCAAAATTGAGTAGAGGCAAAAATCTCAAAAATCTTGGTGGGGAAATGGAAAACAAATCGTCATGGATGGACTTGCAGGACTCTTCAGGTAAAAGTGGCCTACTGAGATCAGAGATAAATTGCTTGTCTTTGTGACTCTAAAAAAAGCTACTTGGATCTATCACTGTGAAGGCGGCTATTCGCTCCTGGAGGCTATTCCTTTCTAGATCGGCAAAATCTTTCTGGGTGTTGCCACCGATCTGGATTTCTATAGAGTCCTTGGGCCATATTTCAAGTAGACGTAGGCCAGACTCTTGGAAATTGGCAGGAATCACATAAGTTTCAGATATCCTTGATGGGACAAACAATTTGCTTCCCTTTGATGTACTTCAGCGGAAATATGGTCTTGGTGCTTCTGATCTGAGGATATGGTGTAATATCCGAGATATGAAAACGGGGATTGGATTTCTTTTTGCCGGAGAATATCGTACACATGATGTGATACCCAAAAAGTGCAGTGGTGTGGAGGACTGGTTTCATATACTGCAACTTTAATTTAGATGCTACATTAATAAGAACAATTCATGTATATTCCTGGACTAAGGAACTGGGAATCAATCTTCCTACCATATTACCCAGGAGACTATCACCAGAATTGCAGGACACAACACATATGAATCACTTATTCTATTCAAAACAACTTGTATCATAAATGTAAAGCTAAGTGAGAACACTGGAATAACGTCTGGTATACTCATAAAGAGTGACGAGGCTGTGATCACATATAATTTAAAGTTCCTACATTTTCCTATCAAGATAGAGAGGTTTTGGCTGACGTGGCTGTAAAATTTAGATGTAAATATAATTGAATTTTTTATGTTTTGAGAGATCTACGATCATATTAATTTTTCTTTTCTTTACTATATACAGTGCCTACAAGTAGTATTCAACCCCCGCAGATTTAGCTGGTTTGATAAGATGCCAATAAGTTAGAGCCTTCAAAATGCAAACGAGAGTAGATTTATTAACAGAAGCATAAATCTTACAAACCAAAAAGTTATGTTGCTCAGTTGAATTTTTATAAATTTAAACATAAAAGTGTGGGTCAATTATTATTCAACCCCTATGTTTAATATTTTGTGGAATAACCCTTGTTTGCAATTACAGCTAATAATCGTCTTTTACAAGACCTGATCAGGCCGCACATGTCTCTGGAGTTATCTTGGCCCACTCCTCCATGCAGATCTTCTCCAAGTTATCTAGGTTCTTTGGGTGTCTCATGTGGACTTTAATCTTGAGCTCCTTCCACAAGTTTTCAATTGGGTTAAGGTAGAGACTGACTAGGCCACTCCAACTTGATTTGTCCCTCCTTAACCAGCCTTGATTTTCTTGCTTGCTTTGGTCTGTCTTGTTGGAAGATGAAATTACGACCCATCTTAAGATCCTTGATGGAGGAGCGGAGGTTCTTGGCCAAAATCTCCAGGTAGGCCGTGCTATCCATCTTCCCATGTGGATTGCTGACCAGAGCAATGCACCTTGGCATGAGAAACAGCCCACAGCCAATGATGCTGCCAGCACCATGCTTGACTGAAGGTAGGTATTCTTGGGTCGTATGCATGCCAACCAGTCTCCCACGTCACGGTGGGTTGGCACAAAGATCTCGATCTTGGTCTCATCAGACCATAGAACCTTGAACCAGTCTGTCTCAGAGTCCTCCAAGTGATCATGAGCAAACTGTAGACGAGCCTTGACATGACGCTTTGAAAGTAAAGGAACCTTACGGGCTCGTCTGGAACGGAGACCATTGCGATGGAGTACGTTACTTATGGTATTGACTGAAACCAATGTCCCCACTGCCATGAGATCTTCCCGGAGCTCCTTCCTTGTTGTCCTTGGGTTAGCCTTGACTCTTCGGACAAGCCTGGCCTCGGCACGGGAGGAAACTTTCAAAGGCTGTCCAGGCCGTGGAAGGCTAACAGTAGTGTCATAAGCCTTCCACTTCCGGATGATGCTCCCAACAGTGGAGACAGGTAGGCCCAACTCCTTGGAAAGGGTTTTGTACCCATTGCCAGCCTTGTGACCCTCCACGATCTTGTCTCTGATGGCCTTTGAATGCTCCTTTGTCTTTCCCATGTTGACCATGTATGAGTGCTGTTCACAAGTTTGGGGAGGGTCTTAAATAGTCAGAAAAGGCTGGCAAAAGAGATAATTAATCCACACATGTGAAGCTCATTGTTATTTGTGCCTGAACTACTTCTTAATACTTTAGGGGGACCAAACAGAATTCTGGTGGTTTGAGGGGTTGAATAATAAATGACCCTCTGAATTAACTTTTAACGCTTTAAAAAAAAAAAAAAAAAAAAAATTTTTGTGGCACTGCATTTCCCACTTTTAGGCTGATCTACAGTCCAAATATCACAATGCCAAGTTAATTCCGCATGTGTCAACCAGCTAAATCTGCAGGGGGTTGAATACTACTTGTAGGCACTGTATTATTTTAATTGTATTTCTAGTCTGTTCTTTTTTCCATCTTGGAATCTATTGAGAATAATAGTACTTGGAGTTTTGTACATTGTTTCTTTAACTATGGATTAATGTACCTTTTCAAACAAAATTGTACAATTGTCCAACCAGTCTTATTTTATTGTTAAAATTTAATAAAGATTATTTGAATCACATAGTTCTCAGGAGAACCCCTATCAACAGATCATTACATACTAGGTAATGAAAGTCAGAATGATCCTCACTGTTGGGCACTGGACAGTCTGCAAAGATCTTGGTGTGCCAAGGCCCCAATGGTGGGAATCTTAAACTATTTATATTGTCTTGTGGATAAAGTAATATACACTGTGCCCCGAAGGAAAGCCTGCACATTGCCCCCAGGGATATATCTGGTGTGTGACCACAAAGCCTTTGAATGGTTACCACCTAGGCGAGAGGGGAAATGCATTTTGACCAGGTTAGAGCCAGTGTCTCTCCCCACTCCACACCTTCCAACTTGCATCCCTGGCACTACTGTGAGTAATGAAGAGTACCCTAACAACCAAACTGTTTGGTGGTAAGGAGTACTCTCAACCCTAGCATTGTTTGGAGGCATTTGGGGGTGGATTCTGGGAACCCTGTGCATGCTGGGGCTGATCTTTATGGTATGCTGGGCTGTAAATGTTTTGATTAGAATAATAAGGCTCTGTTCACAAGGCCACTAAAAAGGGTTGGCACCAGGTACAGAAAGATCAGTATACAAGGAAGGGCATGATATTGTTTTCTCCTCTCCAGTTTTTGCTAAGAGATATAGACTGAGGAGTCTAGGCGGAACAATGCCATCCAGCTCTTACAGCGACAATAAGATAGAAGTATTCTAGAATTCAAAAGATCCCATTTGAATCCAGGATGCTGAAGTGTGCAGTGAATAAGTATATACATACAGTTGTGGCCAAAAGTATTTACACCCCTGCAATTCTGTCAGATAATACTCAGTTTCTTCCTGAAAATGATTGCAATCACAAATTCTTTGGTATTATTATCTTCATTTAATTTGTCTTCAATGAAAAAAGGAGGAGAGGGTGGGAGGAGGTAAGGGGGAGGAGGTTGTGAGTGGGAAAGGAGGAGGTAGAGGGAGGGAAGGAGGAGGGGGTGAGGGAAGGAAGGGGGAAAGGAGGAGGGATGGGGGAAGAAGGAGGGGGTTGAGGGTAAAGGGAGGCAGGTGGGGGGAGGAGAGAGAGGGAAGGGAGGAAGGAGAGGAGGGGAGGGAAGAGGAAAATAAGGGGGGTGTGGGGCAGCGCTGGGATTGCAGGTCAGAAATACATTGAGCCCGGTAACAGTTCAAACAGCACCCGGTTTTATTGCTGATACATACAGCGATGGCACAAGCTGCCGGAATCCGGGTTGCAGCCGGGTACACTGGATACAGTCCACAAATAAAGTAACCCGCTTCCCTCAGGTTATGTGCTTTCTGATATAGGTCGCCATGAGCTCCCATGCCTCCTGGGCTAGACCGTGTTATTGTAGCACACGGCCCCTGGAGCTCTTGACCTCTCCTGTCTGTCTCTGCTGCTCCTTCAGCTTAGAAAACAAAAACTCTCCAGAGGGGGCCCCGCCCTGTCTCCTAACCAGGCTTTTAACCCTGTGTCTCCTTCCAGGGATCCTGCAAGACCCGGAGCAGAGTGAGTGGACCGTCCCTCTCTCTCACACCCTATACCGGGTTCAATATGTGACAGTGCGCATTCTGTGGGAGACATAGCCCCCCTCGTATATGATCCCCCGCACTGTCTCACACACACCCCCCCTCGGTTCAAACTTGTGGGGTTGAACCCCAGCCACCACACAGGGTGCCCGGGACAGGGCATCCGCATTACCCTGCAACTTGCCAGCCCGATGCTTCACTGTAAAATTGAAGTTTTGGAGGGACAGGAATCACCGGGTGACCCGAGCGTTCCGTTCCTTGGCGTTTCTCATCCAGACCAGGGGAGCGTGATCCGTAACCAACCGGAACTGTCGCCCGAGCAAATAATAGCGTAGGGACTCCAAGGCCCATTTAACAGCCAAGCACTCCTTCTCCACTACGCTATAATTCCTTTCCGCCGGGGACAATTTCCGGCTCAGGTAGTGACCGGATGTTCTCCTCCGTCCACTTCTTGCGATAGCACAGCCCCCAGTCCCACCTCCGAGGCGTCTGTCTGCTCAGCGAAGGGGTGGTTGAAGTTAGGACTGATGAGGACAGGCTGTCCGCACAAGGACTTCATGTACTGAAAGGCTGCCTCTGCTTGGGGATTCCAATGCACCAAAGCAGATTTCTTCCCTTTTAACAGGTCGGACAGGGCCGTCGTTTGCCCAGCAAAGTTGGGTATGAAGCGTCAATAGTATCCAACTATGCCAAGGAACGCCCTCACCTGTTTGGTAGACACCGGTCGGGGCCAATTTTGAATGGCCTCGATTTTGTTTATTTGGGGTTTGATAACCTCTCGCCCAATCACATACCCCAGGTACCGGGCCTCCTCGAGCCCCATGGCACATCTTTTTGGATTTGTCGTCAGGCCTGCTGCCCTGAGTGAATCCACCACGGCCTGAACCTGGGACAAGTGGGTATGCCAATCTGGACTAAAAATGATAATGTCATCTAGGTAGGCGGACGCGTACTTCCGATGAGGTTCTAACACTATGTCCATGAGCCGCTGGAATGTGGCCGGGGCTCCATGCAACCCAAAAGGCAACATGACGTAGTGATAGAGGCCTTCCAGAGTAACAAAGGCGTTTTTTCCTTGGCCGACTCTGTTAGTGGCACCTGCCGGTAACCTTTGGTCAGATCGAGCGTTGTGAAGTACTGGGCTTGCCCCAGTCTTTCAATCAGCTCGTCCACCCGGGGCATGGGATATAAATCGAACTTAAACACGTTGTTCAGCTTCCGGAAATCGTTGCAGAACCGCAGCGATCCATCCGGCTTCGGAATGAGCACGATGGGACTAGCCCATTCGCTCCGGGATTGTTCTATCACCCCTAACTTGAGCATGTGCTTAACTTCGGCCGCGATGGCTTGCCGTCTGGCCTCGGTTACCCGGTACGGTTTCACTCGCACTTTTACCCGGGGCTCAGTGACAATGTCATGTTGAATGACGGAAGTGCGCCTGGGCAGGTCAGAGAACACATCAGGATTCTGCTGTACCAACTTTCGAGCCTCGCGTCGTTGGGCCTTAGTGAGGGTGTCGCTTATTTGTACCCCTTCGGACTCCCTCGTGGCCGAGGGGGAAGGGTCTCCGGGTGCATCAGAAGCCTCCATGATCAGGCACTTCCGGTCTTTCCATGCTTTAAGCAAATTAACGTGGTATAGCTGCACGGGTTTCCTTTTCCCAGGCTGGTATACCCTGTAATTTACCTCCCCTACTTTTTCCCGGATTTCATAGGGCCCTTGCCATTTGGCCAATAATTTGCTTTCCGTAGTGGGCACTAAGACCAATACCTGGTCCCCCACCTCAAAGGTCCTAACGGTGGCCCGTGTATTATACCTGCGGCTTTGAGCTCCTTGGGCATCCATTAGGTGCTCTTTTACAATAGGCCGGACCTCTGTGATCCGGTCCTGCATTTTCGCCACGTGGTCGATAACGCTCCTATAGGGAGTGGGTTCCCGTAGACGACTGCGGTACCTCCCGGATGGCGAACATTAAATAGGGCAGTAACATGTCCCAATCCTTTCCATCCTTCGCTACCACTTTTTTTAGCATGGACTTCAGGGTTTTATTAAACCGCTCAACTAACCCGTCGGTCAGGGGATAATACACCGAGGTGCGCAGCTGTTTTATGTTGAGCAGTTTACACAGTTCCCGGGTCACTTAGGACATAAAAGGAGGCCCCTGATCCGTGAGGATCTCCTTAGGTAGTCCTAGGGGACAGAACATAGCAAACAGCTCCCGGGCAATCAGTTTCGCCGAGGTGTGGCGTAACGGAATCGCCTCCGGGTACCGGGTGGCGTAGTCGACAACCACCAGTATGTGTTGTTGGCGTCGTGCTGACTTCACTATAGGCCCCACCAAATCCATTGCGATCCGTTCAAAAGGTCCCTCTATAACTGGTAGAGGTACCAATGGACTACGGAAGGTGGCAATGGGTGTGGTCAGCTGACATTCCGAGCAGGAGTCACAGTACCTCTGGACATCCGCATACACGCCCGGCTAGAAGAACCTACGCAAGATGCGTTCTTGTGTTTTTTTAGCCCCAAGGTGGCCCCCTAGCAGGTGGGAGTGGGCCATCTCTAGGACCCGCCCGGAGGTGTGGCTGCGGTACTACCAGTTGGTCCACGACCTCATCCCTGATTTTGTCCACCCTATAGAGTAACTCCCGTTTAATCACCATGCGGGGAAATACATTCTCTTCCCCCAGATGCTGAGCTACCCCGTTTACTTCGGTTACCCTTTCTCGGGCCCGGGTCAGTGTGGGATTCTGTAGCTGGGCTGTCCCAAACGCTCCCGGGATACTTCCAACTCTGTAATCGGTGGGGTCTCCTCGACCTCTCCTGCCAATACGTCTAGCGGGAACCTATCGGGCTAACACTCTAGCCCTATGTTGGCGACCCCTACGGCAGGTGTCCCGATCTCAGGGTTGTCGGGTTCAGCACCCTGATTCCCTGGCCTCAGGGGAGGGTTACTCCTCCTTCCCCATAAGGACCAAAACAATGGTAAGTCTCTTCCCAGCACCGTCCCGTAGGGTAGAGATTTTACCACTCCGACCACGTGGGTCACCTCTCCACATGGAGTGGACAGAGTCACCTCCGTGGTCGGATACTTGCGTAGGTCCCCGTGTATACACCGGACCCCGATCAATCCCTCAGTGAGTTGCAATCCGGTGATTAAGGACGCACGAACCAGCGTCACCAAACTGCCAGAGTCCAAGAGAGCTTCTGCTCTGTGTCCATTAATGAGCACCGGGCACAGATGTGGTTCCGTTAGGGGAACCACCACATCTGCGGTGAACACGGGGCTGGCATACATCGAGAGCCGGCGTGTGAACCCGCAGTCCATGGGTTCCATCGTTAGTGCGCAATAGGCAGCCACATGTCCCGATCCTTTGCACCGCCAGTACCACGTAGGAGTGGCAGCGCCGGGCCGGAAGCTCCCTCTTGGGGAGCCTGGTCTCCTGCCAACCCCATTCTGGGGTATCCTCTTGGCGGGTACGTTTTTAGGAGACTTCCCTGTGGATGGACGTACAACTTCACCCGGCTCCGGAGACTGGCGTAACTGCCGCAGTGGGGCAGAGTCCAGTATGAACTCCTGGGTGGCTGTATATCGCTCTATCAAGCTAACCACCTGGTCCAAGGTACCTGGGTCCCCTTGCCCCACCCAACGCTGTATTGCAACCGGCAGAGTCCGTACCAGCCGGTCGACCACCACCCTTTCCACCATCTGTCCCGGAGTCAAGCTCTAAGGCTGGAGCCACCGTTTCACCAACTGCAATAAGTCATACGCCTGGGAGCGAGCTGGCTTGGACTCCACATAGGACCAGAAAAACACCCGTTGGGCTCGGACATAAATATTGACCCCTAGTCTCGCAAGGATCTCACCTTTGAGTTTCCCGTAGTCCTGGGCATCCACCCAACTGAGGTCTGTGTAGGCCTTCTGGGCGTGACCCATCAGGAATGGCGCCACCACTTCAGCCCACTGAGCGGCAGGGAGGCCTTCTTGCTCTGCAGTGCGCTCGTACACGGTGAGGAAGGCTTCTACGTCGTCCTCCGTACTCAGCTTCCTCAGTGCCGATCGGACCCGGTCCCGGGCCTCACGCCGTTCCGGAAGAAGCGCCGCTGGCGGGCCTCGTAGGGCCATAACTTGTTCCAGGAGCAGTTCATTTGTTTTCTGCTGTTGCTCCTGCTGGCGGAGCTGCTGCTCCTCGTGTCGCTGTTGCTGCTCTTGCTGCCATTGATGGGTAAGTACCAGCTGCCTTAGGAGTTCCTCCATACTCGCGGCAGGCATGAACTGTAGCGTGGCCGGCTTCAGTACGGACATGCAGTTCGTGGTTCAGGCTGCCCGCATTCTCCACCATATGTGGGGCAGCGCTGGGATTGCAGGTCAGAAATACGTTGAGCCCGGTAACAGTTCAAACAGCACCCGGTTTTATTGCTGATACATACAGAGATGGCACAAGCTGCCGGAATCCTGGTCGCAGCCGGGTACACTGGATACAGTCCACAAATAAAGTAACCCGGTTCCCTCAGGTTATGTGCTTTCTGATATAGGTCGCCATGAGCTCCCATGCCTCCTGGGCTAGACCGTGTTATTGTAACACACGGCCCCTGGAGCTCTTGACCTCTCCTGTCTGTCTCTGCTGCTCCTTCAGCTTAGAAAACAAAAACTCTCCAGAGGGGGCTCCGCCCTGTCTCCTAACCAGGCTTTTAACCCTGTGTCTCCTTCCAGGGATCCTGCAAGACCCGGAGCAGAGTGAGTGGACCAGCCCTCTCTCTCACACTATATATATTATATATATATAAAAACTATGTTTTTTGTTCAATTTGTCAACAAAATTTCTCCCAGTGTGAGTTATTTTTGTTGATAAACAAATCATGATTTTCCAGTAATTCTTTTAACATTTTAGTTACGATAATGACTTACCCCTGTGTGAGTTCTTTGGTGCTTAACAAGATGTGTTTTCTGTACAAAACATTTCCCACATTCCGAACATGAAAAAGACTTCTCCCCTGTGTGACCTCTCTGATGTCTAACAAGACCTGATTGCTGTACAAAACATTTCCCACATTCTGAACATGAAAAAGGTTTCTCCCCTGTGTGACCTCTCTGATGTCTAACAAGATCTGCTTTAGTTGTAAAACATTTCCCACATTCTAAACATAAAAAAGGCTTCTCCCCTGTGTGAGTTCTCTGGTGACTAACAAGTGATGATTTCAGCGTAAAATATTTACCACATTCTGAACATAAAAAGGGCTTCTTCCCTGTGTGAGTTCTCTGGTGACCAACAAGTATTGATTTCTGTGTAAAATATTTCCCACATTCTGAACATGAAAAAGGCTTCTCCCTTGTGTGAGTTCTCTGGTGACTAACAAGCATTGATTTATACGTAAAACATTTCCCACATTCCGAACATGAAAAAGGCTTCTCCCCTGTGTGGGTTCTCTGGTGACTAACAAGAAATGATTTACGTGTAAAACATTTCCCACATTCTGAACATGGAAAAGGCTTCTCCCCTGTGTGTGTTCTCTGGTGACTAACAAGAAATGATTTACGTGTAAAACATTTCCCACAATCTAAACATGAAAAAGGCTTCTCCCCTGTGTGGGTTCTCTGGTGACTAACAAGAAATGATTTACGTGTAAAACATTTCCCACATTCTGAACATGGAAAAGGCTTCTCCCCAGTGTGTGTTCTCTGGTGACTTACAAGAAATGATTTACGTGTAAAACATTTCCCACATTCTGAACATGGAAAAGGCTTCTCCCCTGTGTGAGTTTCCTGGTGACTAACAAGAAATGGTTTACGTGTAAAACATTTCCCACATTCTGAACATGAAAAAGGCTTCTCCCCTGTGTGAGTTTTCTGGTGACTAACAAGTATTGATTTATATGTAAAACATTTCCCACATTCTGAACATGAAAAAGGCTTCTCCCCTGTGTGAGTTCTCTGGTGACTAACAAGAAATGATTTACGTGTAAAACATTTCCCACATTCTGAACATGAAAAAGGCTTCTCCCCTGTGTGAGTTCTCTGGTGACTAACAAGTAATGATTTCTGTGTAAAATATTTCCCACATTCTGAACATGAAAAAGGCTTCTCCCCTGTGTGAGTTCTCTGGTGCCTAACAAGATTTGATTTCTTTACAAAACAATTCCCACATTCTGAACATGAAAAAGGCTTCTCACCAGTATGAATTCTCTCATGAATAACAAGATGTGATTTGTAGTTAAAATATATTCCCACACCTACAACAAGAAAATCTCGTTGTGATGTTTAACAAATGTTTAACAGAAGCTATTTCAAGGGGAAAACTGAACTGTAATGAATTAGAAGATAGGACCCGTTTCATAGGATCAGATGATGGATCTTTGCCATGAAGGGATGATGGAATATCTGGAGTAATGACATTCATGTCAATTGTATCCTGTGTGGTTTCAAGTTCATCTGATTTATAAATTGAAGATGTCAGTTGTCCTTCTGATCTCCTGGTACAGTCATCTGACAAGAATAAAAACAATTAATATTTTTGACTAAAATATACCATCACCTGTCAATGGAAAACTTAGAGGGTTTCCACATTATTAGTGGCTCAAAAGCTCTTGAAAAGCAAAATGATTTCCATAAACCAATCCAGCAAAATCAACCCTCCCTAAGTAAAATTACCTCCTCGGCTTTGAGCGTTGCAGTGTGCCCAAACTACCTATAGCATCTATGTACAGTATATCACAAAAGTGAGTACACCCCTCACATTTTGTAAATATTTCATTATATCTTTTCATGAGACTGCATTGAGGATATGACACTTTGATACAATGTAAAGTAGTCAGGGTACAACTTGTATAACACTGTAAATTTGGTGTGTCCTCTAACTCCACACAGCCATTAATGTTTAAACCGCTAGCAGCACCCCTATGTGAAAATGGCTAAATTGTGCCCAATTAGCCATTTTCCCTCCCTGGTGTCATGTGACTCTTTAGTGTTACAGGGTTTCAGGAGTGAATTGGAAGCAGGTGTGTTAAATATATGTTATCGCTCACATACTCTTTCTTACTGTTCACTGGAAGATCAACATGGCAAAAAAATTCTTTGAGGATCGAAAAAAAATAATTCTTGCTATACATAAAGATGGACTAGTCTATAAGATTGCTAACACCCTGACACTGAGCTGCAGCACAGTGGCCAAGACCATACAGAAGTTTAGCAAAGACAGGTTCTACTTACAAGAGGTCTTGCCATGGTCGACCAAAGACGTTGAGTGCACAAGCTCAGCATCAAATCCAAAAGTTATAAAACGTCATTAGGAATGCTTATTTGTAACCCAAATATAATAATAGGGAGCATTTATCCATGGAAAAGACTAAAGGTACCGTTACACGGTACGATATCGATATCGTGAACGATATCGCTGAAACGTTACGGGTTTGGAGTCGTTTAAATGACATCGTTAGTACATCGTTGCGTCTGACACCGAGATACGACTACGATAAATTGTTGGATCGTTGATCGCAGATTTGAGAACATGTTCTCAAATCACACGATCTTCAATCAGCCAACCTGCTGCATCATTCAGTGTGACACCGTGATAACGATGTTGTTAACGACTTCCCCTATTCACAACAGTGAACAAGGATCGTTCGCTGGGTTGTGCGAACGATAGCTGCTCGCCACATCGTTGGTGCGTCATTCACAATATCTAGGCGTGAGACATTGAAGTGTGTAAGGGTACCTTGAGTGGCGCCTAAGGCCCGAATGAAATTAAAAATAGAAACCATGACCAAATGTCTTACGAATATATAAAAGTACAATTTTTATTTTTTACATAACCAGAGTGAGGAGACGAAACAACATCTCTGCAGCGAGGGATTTTTGTCATCTTGGCAAGGAAAAGTGGGACCTATATTGAGACCTAAACAGTGGTGGCCAGTTAGATTTCTTATACTTTTGTGTCGGTGCTTTAAGCTTCAACACTTGCTGCACCTATACCATTTGAGAATATATGTGCTGCTTAGAAAGATTAAGCACATTGGTCCCACTGTTCCTTGCCAATATGACAAAAATCCCTCACTGCAGCGATGTAAACAAACACCGCTCGTAGGTGCCGACACATCCTCGCTGTCTCTATGGCTGCGGTGACGCAGGTAGGCGTTGCCGCGTCTGATTGGACGCCCCCGCCTCTCCGCTTCCGGGCAGCGCGCACGCGATGGTGCACACCTGCAACCGGTTACAATCAGCTGGCCGGCCTTTTTAAACCCTCACTTGCCACAAACTGGTGCCTCCTGACGAAGGTCCCGAAACGGCCGCAGGGGTCAGCGGTATCCCCCTTGATGAGCTGCCACTGGCAATAATCTTTGTGGATGGTTGGTTAACCCTTGTTGCTCTTGCATCTAACTCATGATTGATGTATTGTTGCCATGAAATTTGTGCCCCATTTCAATACAAGAAAGAATAATGTCTAGATATAACAGGTTGTACTATTTTTGGCTGTGATACTGCCTATATACACATAATAGGCTGTACTAATCTTGGCTGTGATCTTGCGTCTGTACATGTTGATGTGTGATATATATACATTTTTAAATAACTCACAACTAGATAATTACTAATTTTTGTAGTATCTGCTGCTTTGCAAACGGCATATAACAAGGGATATCCTACAATTATATGTACTATCTTACATCCTTCAGCTCAGGGGAGCCAGCTCACCATCTGGGTTGTGTAACCCTGTTGTTTTGTCTCCTCACTCTTGTTATGTAAAAAATAAAAATTGTACTTGTATATTCATAAGACATCTGGTCGAGGTTTCTATTTTTAATCTCATATCCAAAAGTTGTTTTTTTTTTACAAAATAGACATGAGTGCTGTCAGCATTGCTGCAAAGGTTACAGGGTCTGGGATCAGAGGTAAACCTGTCAGTGCTCAGACCATACACTTCACACTGCAGAGGTTACAGAGGTGTGGGGAGTAAGCGTGTCAGCAAAGAATATATGCCGCTCACTGCATCACATTGAACTGCATTGCCTGTCATCCTAGAAGGAAGCCTCTTCTAAAGATGATGGATAAGAAAGCCAGTAGACAGTTCACTGAAGAAAAGCAGACTAAGGACATTGCCCACTGGAACCATGTCTTGCGCACTGATGAGACAAAGGTAATCCGTTTTGGTTCAGATGGTGTCAAGCTTGTGTGGCGGCAACCAGGTGGGGAGTACAAAGACAAGTGGGCCTGCCTACAGTCCAAAATAGTAGCGCTAGTTGTCACGTGTTGACTGTTTGGCAGTCCATGAGTGCTGGCTTTTAAATTTGAGGTTTTTTCCTTAGTCTGCTGTGTGCAACTATGCAGATGGAGGGGTGAGCCATAGCATTTGGGTGGCGGTGGAGGGGTGTGTCTGAATATTCAGATTTCCCCTCCCCCAGCCTTGCTATAGCTCCACTTCCCTCCACTAGGTGTTGCAGATAGAGTTCATTTTTACTTGGACCCCGTGCTGCGAAGTCGTGCTGTGTTGTGTCGAGCTGTGTTTTTGCTGCCATTGAAGCTGTTGGGTTTTCCTGGTTTGTGGGTGGAGGTAGGGGCTCTTAGCCTAGGGATGATCAGGAGCGAAGGGTTAGGGTGGTGGCTGAACCTCCTCACCGTCAGGGTACCTTTACACGCCGCCACAGTGTGGTAGCAACTGCCTGGCAATGGGGATATTTGTGCCTTGAAATTGCTACGAAATGGCGGCGTGTAAATTGGGTAAGTCATCGGGTTTCCTGCAGTTGACTTGGATACCTGTTTCTGAGCCGTGCTCAAAAACCCAAGGCAACACAAAGGCACAATTGCCATGGTAGTGGCGTCTAAACGGGGCACAGGGATGGAATTTGCGTCGCCTATTGAATTCCCAGGGGCGTGACACAGCCTCATGGATACCGCGCCCCATCAGCAATGATTGGTGGGGGCTACTGTGTTTCCATTGGCTGTCCTTTCACAGGGCGCCATATGTAAAGAGCTGTCCGTTCACACTCCACAATTGAAATGGCGTCATGTATTAGCCAGCCTTCCTGCGCAGGCTGCCCAATCATGATGCTATTGCGTTGTCCAATCAGCGTTTTAGCGTCACGGAATACACAACTCTGTCACGTCTATGTACTTGCGGCGCAAAAGTACACAATACCTTCAGTTGACAACGCAATGGCGGCATGTACATGCGGCATCGGCGATCGGTATCAACCGTCAAAAACGTGTGCGTGCATGTACGGTGGATACCTGTTGCTAGGCACAGTGGCGGCGTGTAAAGTTACCCTCAGGGGTACCTTCGGGAACAGGGCTAGTCAGGGACCCCAAGTCCATGGCCAGACTAGCTCCCCTGAACGCCCTTGCCCAGGTTACCATCTTGCCTCCTGATTCCCTATCCGTTATACCACCCCATGACAGTAGTGACATAACTTAGGGCTGCATGAATGCCGATGGCTTTGGGGAGCTACAGTTCATTGATGGAACCATGATTGCCAACATGTACTGTGATATACTGAAGCAGAGCATAATCCCTTTTAAAAATTGGGCACAAGGCACTATTCCAACATGATATTAAGCCCAAATACACTTCCAAGACAGCCAATGCCTTTAGATTTACATAGAAACTGAGTCTAAAGGTGATGGACTGGCCAAGCATGTCTTCAGACCTAAAACATACGGAGCATCTTTGGGCCCTCTTCAAATGGAAGGTGGAGGAGTGCAAGGTCTCTAACATCCACCAGCTCCTTAATATTGTCCTGGAGGAGGGAACAGGATTCCACTTGCTCCTGTGAATCTCTAGTGAACTCCATGCCCAAGAGGCAATACTTAAAAATAATGGTGAACTCACAATATATTGCCACTTTGGACCATTTTTATCACTTCGGGATGTACTTACTTTTGTTGCTAGCAGTTTACATACTAATGACTGTGTGAGTTATTTAGAGGGCACACCATATTTACACTGTTATACAAGCTGCACACTGACTACTTTATATTGTATCAAAGTGTCATATCCTCAGTATTGTCCCATGAAAACAAAATATTTTCAAAAATGTGAGGGGTGTACTCACTTTTGTGATATACTGTATTTGGCATTGCTGTAGTGAAAGAACCCACATAACATTTTACAGTTTGTGTCTCCTGGGCACAATCTGGGCACTGTGTGTTGGGTAATAAATATCATATTTGCAGTTTTTACTCTACAACATCCACTGGGTGCTAATCTCTGGAAAGTGTCTGTGGAGTAAACATAGTCACTGCTGCTATAGAGGAACTCACTGAGGGTTATCATTTATAAAATGGAGTCACTTTATGGGGTTTTCTACTGCTTTGTTTTTCTGTCATTCTGTCACATTAAGGCTTCAGCAATGTAGTGTCACATCTCCTCTGAGATCTGCTCCTGTGACATTTGCTTCTGTCATCAGTCACCACCTTATTCATTCTGCGGGTGACACTGGTAATGGAGGAGAAGCTGTGGGCGGCTCAGTCTCTATCCAGCCACTAAGAATAGGGTGATTAGGACCAGTAGAACCATCCAGTCTGGCAGTATAGGGGTGTGTGCAGTCCAGCTGGAGTAATCAGCTCTCTGCTTCAGCCAATTACAAAGCACCACACTATACTAAAGCACAAAGCATATTCCTGGAAGCTGCCAGATATAGCCTTGTTCTCCTCTGGTTCACTCCTGTGTGATCAGCCCTCGGCTTGTGTATTTGTTTCCTGTTGTCACCCCGGCCTGTTTACTGACTACTCTTCTAATATACACTAAAGGGGGGAGAAATAGCGCAAAATAGGGTCTTAACTGTGTGATAAATGGTCATGTAGGTGTGTGTTGTGCTCACCTTTTTAGGTTGTGCCCAGTCACAACACCTTAAATGCGTATCCGGCTGCTGCACCTCCCAGTAAAAATGATGATCTCCAAAGTAAAAGAAAGGGATTTTTTCGTGCGCTGCCTCCAGACAATAGGCGATCCAAATAGTATCCAAACTGTTCTTTATTACTCTACGAGTTTCGTGAGAACCTCTCACTTCCTCAGGAGTTATACAAAGTTCACTGTATAACTCCTGAGGAAGTGAGAGGTTCTCACGAAACGCGTAGAGTAATAAAGAACAGTTTGGATACTATTTGGATCGCCTATTGTCTGGAGGCAGCACACGAAAAAATCCCTTTCTTTTACTTTGGAGATCATTACTGACTACTCTTGCAACTTCTGATTTTGCCTATTGTCTGCTCCCCTAATTCTGACCGGCTACCTGACTATTCTACTTGTGATTTCACACCACCAATTAGCAGCTCTTAGTCTCCCACCTAGGCATCACTGTGTAAATCCAAATCCAGGCATTGGGTAAAAGGGATAAGGGCAAACCAATCTCTGGTATATGGAAAACAGAGAAAATAGCGCCACATCCGTTCATGGCAGCCATTCTTTGAGCTGCCAGGTGATTACATGATTGTGGCCAGACAGACTGGGGTCCCTGTGTAAGTCCAAATCCCTGCATTTGGGTTAAAGGGTGCAGGACAAGCCAATCTCTGGGATATTGAGAGCAGAGTAGATAGTGTCACACTCTTTGGTAGTCAACTTTTGAGCTGACAAGTGAGTACATGATTAAAAGTGGTGATGGCCGAACTACATCACTGATAAAGCAGCCACAGCCGGTGACTGAGAAGAATCTGTGACTTCTTTGTATTTAGTGGTCACTACTCACCTGGGCGGTTATCTGTAGGAATCTCCTCGTTACACCGCTCATCACCCCTCACATATGTCTCTGTAGTATTAATATGGGGCAGATCATCATCACCCTCACATATGTCTCTGTAGTATTAATATGGGGCAGATCATCATCACCCCTCACATATGTCTCTGTAGTATTAATATGGGGCAGATCATCATCACCCCTCACATATGTCTCTGTAGTATTAATATGGGGCAGATCATCATCACCCCTCACATATGTCTCTGTAGTATTAATATGGGGCAGATCATCATCACCCCTCACATATGTCTCTGTAGTATTAATATGGGGCAGATCATCATCACCCCTCACATATGTCTCTGTAGTATTAATATGGGGCAGATCTTCACCCTGAAACAAAGATTGTAAAAGTCACAGACAGATGGAGAAGTCCCATCTATGATCAGCTGTAATCTGCCATCTCCACCGTTCTCATTACACAAGTATAAAACATATACCGTATTTTTCGGATGATAAGATGCACATTTGGTCCCCTAAATTTTGGGGGAAAAGTGGAGGGGCTGCATCTTATAATACGAACTAATGTACAATAGGAGAGGGCCAGCTATGAAGTGGTGACTGGAGACTGGAGGAGGCTGGCTGCGGATTGCAGAGACAGCAGAAGGTCACATGACCCCCTCAAATAACTGCAAGCGTCGCTGTCTACCTCTCAGTGCTGAAGTTGCGCTGGGAGATGGACAGGGGGAGCGGTGCATATTATATGAGCCTGCTCTCTTCCCCCATCCTGCACTCACCCCCTTCATTCTGGATATGCTCCCCCAGTCTCTCTATACGTCTCCATGCTGACGCGCACACAGTAAAATAAAAACAGCTGTCAACTTACCCTCCTCCGCTCACTTTCTTCTTGTATCTGTCCTGCTTGGTATCCCATCATGTGACAGGGGTCCCCACACCAATGACATCATCGCTGTGGGCCTCGGTCACATAATCGGAAGATTCCGGGCACAGAGACAGGAAGAAAGTGGCGAGCTGTGAACACAGAGCGTCGGAGGGTAAGTTATCAGCTGTTTATTATTTTACTGTGAGCGTACCAGCATGGAAGGCTATGTACCAACACTAGGAGCCATATCCAGGATGGGGGGCTACGTACCATCACTGGGGGCCATATGCAGGACGGGGGGGGGGCATATCCAGGATGGGGGGCAATGTACCATCACTGCGGGCCATATCCAGAAATGGGAGCTATATACCATCACTGGGGTCCATTTCCAGGATGGGGCGCTATGTACCATCACTGGGGGCCATATCCAGGATGGGGGGCTATGTACAGTGTTGGCCAAAAGTATTGACACCCCTGCAATTCTGTCAGATAATACTCAGTTTCTTCCTGAAAATGATTGCAATCACAAATTCTTTGGTATTATTATCTTCATTTAATTTGTCTTCAATGAAAAAAACACAAAAAGAATTGTCCTAAAGCCAAATTGGATCTAATTCCACACCAAACATAAAATAGGGGGTGGACAAAAGTATTGGCACTGTTAGAAAAATCATGTGATGCTTCTCTAATTTGTGTAATTAACAGCACCTGTAACTTACCTGTGGCACCTAACAGGTGTTGGCAATAACTAAATCACACTTGCAGCCAGTTGACATGGATTAAAGTTGACTCAACCTCTGTCCTGTGTCCTTGTGTGTACCACATTGAGCATGGAGAGAAAGAAGACCAAAGAACTGTCTGAGGACTTGAGAAACCAAATTGTGAGGAAGCATGAGCAATCTCAAGGCTACAAGTCCATCTCCAAAGACCTGAATGTTCCTGTGTCTACCATGCGCAGTGTCATCAAGAAGTTTAAAGCCCATGGCACTGTGGCTAATCTCCCTAGATGTGGACGGAAAAGAAAAATTGACAAGAGATTTCAACGCAAGATTGTGCGGATGGTGGATGAAGAACCTCGACTAACATCCAAACAAGTTCAAGCTGCCCTGCAGTCCGAGGGTACAACAGTGTCAACCCGTACTATCCGTCGGCGTCTGAATGAAAAGGGATTGTATGGTAGGATACCCAGGAAGACCCTACTTCTTACCCCCGAGACATAAAAAAGCCAGGCTTGAGGGTGCCAAAACTGAAAAAGCCTAAAATGTTTTGGAAGAATGTTCTCTCTTTTTGGGCAAAGGCATCAACATAGAGTCTACAGGAGAAAAAAAGAGGCATTCAAAGAAAAGAACACGGTCCCTACAGTCAAACATGGCGGAGGTTCCCTGATGTTTTGGGGTTGCTTTGCTGCCTCTGGCACTGGACTGCTTGACCATGTGCATGGAATTATGAAGTCTGAAGACTACCAACAAATTTAGCAGCATAATGTAGGGCCCAGTGTGAGAAAGCTGGGTCTCCCTCAGAGGTCATGGGTCTTCCAGCAGGACAATGACCCAAAACACACTTCAAAAAGCACTAGAAAATGGTTTGAGAGAAAGCACTGGAGACTTCTAAGGTGGCCAGCAATGAGTCCAGACCTGAATCCCATAGAACACCTGTGGAGAGATGTAAAAATGGCAGTTTGGAGAAGGCACCCTTCAAATATCAGGGACCTGGAGCAGTTTGCCAAAGAAGAATGGTCTAAAATTCCAGCAGAGCATTGTAAGAAACTCATTGATGGTTACCGGAAGTGGTTGATCGCAGTTATTTTGGCTAAAGGTTGTGCAAGCAAGTATTAGGCTGAGGGTGCCAATACTTTTGTCTGGCCCATTTTTGGAGTTTTGTGTGAAATGATCAATGTTTTGCTTTTTGCTTCATTCTCTTTTGTGTTTTTTCATTTTAGACAAATTAAATGAAGATAATAATACCAAAGAATTTGAGTATTATGTGACAGAATTGCAGGGGTGTCAATACTTTTGGCAAACACTGTACCATTACTGGGGCCATATTCAGGACGGTGGTCTATGAACCGTCACTGGGGGCTATGTACTGTAACTGGGAACTATGTACCGGCACAAGGAGTCACAGGGGGCCATATACAGCATGGCGGAGCTATGTATCGTCACTGGGGGCCATATACTGTTACTGGGGGTTATGTTCTGTCACAGGGGGCCATATCCAGCATGGGGTGGCCATGTACCAGGATGCAGGGATATATATACCAGGATGGAGGATATATATAGAACTACGGATATATATACTGATTGTAAGACAGACACTGGCATTATAAGACGGACCCCATTTAACATTAGAATTTATTTTTCTCTTTTCCTTCACCAAATTTGAAGAGCGTCTTATAAAGCGAAAAATACAGTAATACTGGAAGATAAAACAAGACTGAGCACAAGACCTTCACAGCCGTCTACACATCATAGGGAGATCTCATCACACCTTCTCTCCATCTACCTGATGATCCGGAGGAACATCGGGATCTTCTTGTTTACAGTCCTGTGGGAGAAGAGGACGGGGACATCTCTCTGGTGTTGTCCTCTTACTGGATAGACCTGGAGGAGACACATACAGGACTGAATTCATTCTTTACATACAGATCATTATAGGCCGTGTGTATTTAGTCCTGTCTATTACCTGGTGATGTGAGGGGCGGCCGGGGAACCTCCATCATGACTATGTCCTTGTACAGATCTTTGTGTCCTTCTAAATACTCCCACTCCTCCATGGAGAAATAGACGGTGACGTCCTGACACCTTATAGGAACCTGACACATACAATGATACCATTGTCATCTTTCCCCGATCCCTTCATAGCGTTACTGTATAATGTCCCAGCAGCATTCCCAGCAGTGTCACCTCTCCAGTCAGCAGCTCAATCATCTTGTAGGTGAGTTGTAGGATCTTCTGGTCATTGATGTCCTCATGTATCAGGGGGTGAGGTGGAGGCCCCGTGATTGGGCTCAGGGCTCTTCCCTCAGACACAGGGTCCTGACAGCACAGATCACTAGAGCTCTTCACTACTGTGTAATCCTGGTTATGGAGAGACACATTAATAAATCTCCAGTCTCCAGACATTTCCAGAGTCCTCACCTCTCCAGTTCTGTCATCTGTTATTCTGTCCATAGATAAGAATGATGTCATGTGACATTGTCATCACAATCTCTCACCTCTCCAGTAACAAGGAAGAGGATCTCTAGGGTGAGGTGGAAGATCCTCTCCGCCATCTTGTCCCTGTCCAGATCCATCCTTGATGGGTGAATCAGGAGAATTCTCTTATATAGAAGATCTCCACTGAGAGGATCCGGTATTGTAGGGACCTGAATGGGGAGAAGATGATCTGATGGATCCGATGCTCCGGCAGTTTTCTTACCTTGATGAATTATTACATTACACTGATTGTAGAGATACAGAAGCTGCTGTGTAAGGGTGCCTTCACATTAGCGTTTGGCGCCGCAGCGTATGCTGCGTTCCCATACGCATTCAAACGCATGCGCACTGCGTTCCTATGTTTAACATAGGAACGCATGGTGCCTGCGTTTGCTGCGTTCGGGTGCGGATGCGGACGATATCTGCTCCTTCCGGTGTCCAGCATCCGCACCCGGGACGCAGCATGTTGCATTTTTTGTGCGTTTGGGGATCTTGGAAGATCAGCAAGCGTCCCCAAGCGTACAAAAAATGCATTGCCGTCAATGGGTCCGCAGTGTTCAGCGCTTGACAGCGCGGGAGAACGCTGCGGACCCATTGAAAAATCTCCCGGTGGCCGCCGGTGATGTCACAGGAGCTCACCGACGGCCACCGGGAGATCAGCTGACCCTCTGCTGTCCTCCTTCTCCCCGCCGCCTGTAATCTGCTAGCGATGTCGGCGGGGAGAACAGCTGATGTGACAGCTGTTTGAATCTTCCCGCGCCGACATCTCCTCACAGTGTCGGCGCGGGAAGATTCAAACAGCTCTCAAATCAGCTGTTCTCCCCGCCGACAGTCCCGGAGGTTACCGGCGGCGGGGGGGGCGGAGATCTCCGGCGCTGATCTCCGCCCCCGGACAGCGCCGATTGGCTGCCGGGCTCCATAGTGATGTGTCCGCAGGCGGACATTATCCGCTGCGGACACATCATTTGGACCCTGCTTCTGACAGCGTTTGTGTCTGCATGCCATCAGCATGCAGACACAAACGCTAATGTGAAGGCAGCCTAACTTCTTACATCAGAGATGAGCAATTAACTTTCCCAAGGAGACACATGAGAGACCCTGACTGTTGTGGAGGCCAAACTTTATTGTGCTCATTATTAACCCCTTCACGACCTTGCCTTTTCACTTGAGTATGAGGTCTCCACACACACACAGTTTAATGACCCCAAAGACAAGCAAGATGTCCCCAAATCCCATCACACAGTATTATGTCCTCACACAATATAATGGACCCACACACAAGTATGATGTACCTATAGCCCTCACACAGTATGATGGCCTCTTTCCCCTCACACAGTATGATGGTCCACACACACAGTATGATGTCCCCTCACACAGTATTATGTCCCCACACACAGTATGATGTCCCCACAGCCCCTCACACAGTATGATGTCCCCACAGCCCCTCACACAGTATGATGGCCCCACAGCCCCTCACACAGTATGATGTCCCCACAGCCCCTCACACAGTATGATGGCCCCACAGCCGCTCACGCAGTATGATGTCTCCACAGCCCCTCACACAGTATGATGTTCCCACAGCCTCTCACACAGTATGATGTCCCCACAGCCCCTCACGCAGCATGATGTCCCCACAGCCTCTCACACAGTATGGTGGCCCTACAGCCCCTCACACAGTATGATGTCCCCACAGCCTCTCACACAGTATGATGTCCCCACAGCCCCTCACACAGTATGATGACCCCACAGCCTCTCACACAGTATGATGTCCCCACAGCCTCTCACACAGTATGATGTCCCCACAGCCCCTCACACAGTATGATGACCCCACAGCCTCTCACACAGTATGATGTCCCCACAGCCCCTCACACAAGCATTATAGTCAAACAAGTATGATGAGCAATGACCGAATTTTTGTTTTCCAGGAAAAGTGCTACGATTGTGGAAAAGTAGCAAAACAAAACAATCTCCTATAGATACAGTATAATGACATACTTATTTTCCAGGTATTCCTGTGTATGGGGGAGTCAAGGACAGAGCTGTAACAGGGTATTTAAGTGACTTAAAGGTGACCTTTGTAATATAATCAGATCATGTCCCTGTAGAGTCAGACACATCCATTACACAGTACATAGCAGGGACACGTATATAAGATTATCTCCGCATAGGATATGTGGTATGATCAGACCATGTCCCTGTATGATCAGACACATGCATTACACAGTATATAGCTGGGACACATATATAAGATTATCTCAGCACAGGAGATGTGGTATGGATCAGACCATGCCCATGTACGGTCAGACACATCCATTACACAGTACAGAGTGGGGCACATATATAACATTATCCCAGCACAGGAACATTTTTTGTTAACATATCAAATTGTGGAAGTTATTTTTATTCCAAGATCTATTGATTAAAATGTTCTTTGTGATTAAACCCTTTCAGCAGATAAGGTAAATGGCGATCTCCACCCTCTTCGGGTTACAACAACCAAAGCATGATGTAAAGCCTGACACAACGTTATTGTCGTCATCGGGCCACTAACCAAAAGAGATTCCAGAAGGTACGAGGTGGTCTGAAGCCCTGTACTGAATGGAATGAAGGTGCGCATGTTCTGCCGCCATTATCTTCATTGTCTTTCTTTTAATGTTCTTTTTATTAATTTGAGAAAATAACATAGAAGAACACAGGTTTACAATAGTATACTGTAAGGTAACACACAGATCAATGTAAGGCTTTGTTCAGAAGAAAGAGAGTAACAGCATCTGAAACATCTACACCTTCCATACCTTCTAGGCTCTCGACCAGGGGTGAATGCTAGGCTGTGGCAACATCTGTGAGGTTCCAGAAGCCTTCAGGGGATAGATGGATACATCAGTAGAATAAAATCAAATGGGGATAGTGTTGCCACCATGCTATGGCAAATAAGAGATGTCATTGAACATAAAATTGGAGCCAAAGAATCTCAATTTGATGTACACATAGGAGGAGATAGAGGAGAAATAGGGGTCAAAGTAGACAGTGGAAGATAGTTTGGAATGGAGATGTGGACAAAGGGGTGTAGGGGTGTTAGTGTTCTGGGGGGCTGAGCTGTAGTCTATAGGATCGGGCACAGTATGATTTGGTCACTTAACCACACGTTTGGGGAGCAAATAATGGCCTTGGAAGTGGATTTGGTCTCTCAAGTAAGAGTAAGGGCTCTGGTAAGCTCGGGGGTGGCCCTGTATCTTAACCATGGTGCCCACGTTTTTTTTTGTATAAGGGGTAGGAACTGTAGGAGAGGGCCGCTATTTCTGCTCATCTGTACAATCTATTTCTTTTTAACCATTTAATTTTTATTAAAGTTTTTAGTTTTTATTAAACGAACATACAATATGCCCAACATAGGCAATAAATTTTGGAATATTGGTAGACGAACAGTCTCGTCAGTTAATCATATCCAATTCCACATAATAACCATCAAATCAGAAAACCAATAGGGGGAAAGACAAAGGAAAATAAAGGGAGATAAGGAAAAAAAAATGGGGGGGGGGGGAAGTAGGGAGAGAAAATTGGGGTAAAGGTCGTCAGATTCTTCAAGAATTAAATACAGAATACTTGCTATTAAATTCAACGAGATATTATCCATAACAGAGAATCACAATGTGAAACAATGGCCTACCGCTCATTTAGGGATCGAGACAAAATTGTGGGCAGAGCAAACCCACGGATCCCACCAAGACAGTATTTTACGATTCCTGGTATTGTCTGAGGCGAGGGTAATCTCATGTAAGAAGTGCAAATTGAGCTGGTTTATAAGATCTGCCAGAGTGGGGAGGGTATCCACCCGCAAGTGCCTAGCCAAGCAGTACCGGGCTGCAACCATTATATTGGTAACTGTAGGTCTGAGAGGTCTTGGCAGGTCTGCTAATTCTAGCCCCAATAGTGCCATTTGAGGGGATAATGTGAGTGACAGGCCCGTGAGTTGTGTTATCAGAAGTTCAACCTGTTTCCAGAAGGGTTAAATTTTAGGGCACGTCCACCAAACATGAACAGTAGTACCCACGGTTTTACACATTCTCCAACACAATGCCCTATCAAGGGGCCAAGTTCCTATCAAATTTTGCAAGTTTCTCCGGAGATAGATACCAGTCGAAATGCAATTTCTTTGCTTGCTCATGATGGTTTAAGCAAGAAGAAAAGCGAAGCGCATGCCTCGAAGCATCCCTCCAAGCGTCTAACGTCGCGGAGAAAGACAGTTTAGATTCCCACCTGATCATAAAGGGAAGTTTAGAGTTTGACCTAGCCCGCATCAAGGAGTTATATAATCAAGGAGACTCCATGTGTAACGGTGGAATCTTGTTTAAAGAAAGACTGCAGGCTGAAATCATGATCCTGGACATCCCCAGAAGGAAATCTAGTAGCACGAAGGAAATCCTTCAATTGGAGATATTGGTAATGGGATGTAGGGGGCAGGGAGAACCTATCCCTGAGGGATTCAAATGAAAAAATCTTCTGCCGATCCGCTACATCTAACAGTAAAACAGCTCCCCCCATCCTCCACCGGGCGAAAGAGAAGGAAAAGGGACTCGGACATTGCTCCACAGCGCGTAAAGATATATAACGGTACAAGAACCTTAGGTGAGTGAGGGATAGCCTAGTCCATACAAAGAGGACTGCCTGCATTGACTTCAAACCCTGCAATAGGGGTCTCTGACGGAGGAGCCGGCTCTCAAGCAAAATACGGGTGGAATGAAACGGTGCATACCACGATTTAATCTGAAGCCATAAAGGCATAGGGGAAGACGGTATTGACGAGGCACACCAAATCTTTGCTATATCTAATGTTACAGCTTTATAACACCCATGTATATCAGGGGCACCCATTCCTCCCAGAGATGTTGGCAATGTCAGGGTTTGTCATGGCAATCCTGTGCGTTTTTTTATTCCAAATAAAAGAACCCAATGTTGACTGGAAAAGGTTTAAAATGCTATGGGGAAAATGGTGAGGGATAGAACGCAATAGATATAATATTTTAGGGAGTAAGATCATCTTAGTTATTTGTATTCTGGCGATCCACGATAATTGGTACGAGTCATACGTCGACAAAAGAGAACGCATATCCTTCAACAACAAGTCGCAATTGCGTTTTAGTAGACGTTTAGTATTGGTTATGAATATTCCCAAATAAGTAAAACCATCCTCTGCCCAGGTGAAAGGGAACTGCCGGCGTAGATTAGATTGAACATTAGCAGGTATGTTAATGGGGAACAAAGACGATTTGGATAAATTCAGCTTATAATATGATGCGGCCGAAAAGGCATCTAAGATAGAAATCAGAGTTGGGATCGAGCGTTGAATGTTTGTACATGCAAAGATGACGTCGTCCGCGTATAAGCCGACCTTATGTTCTACAGGGCCTACCCACACCCCCGAGACCTCTAGAGTGGTACGAACAATTGACGCCAATGGCTCCATAACAAGAGCAAATATCAAAGGAGAGAGGGGGCATCCCTGTCTAGTGCCGTTAGATATCAAAGCTTGCGGAAAGAAAGCCTGATGCTCTGACCATGGTAGTTGGTGAGGAGTAAAGTGCCATGATGGAGTCCTTAAATCGACCACCAATGTGGAATCTATCCAGGACTTCACTGAGGAACACCCAATGCACCCGATCAAACGCCTTTTCCGCATCCAGCGAGAGGAGTGCACTGGGGGCGCCCCCCCTCTCCATGATTTCCAGTAGATTTATGATCCTTCTCGTGCCATCCCTAGTCTGGCGACCAGGGACAAAGCCCACTTGGTCTTGACCAATAAGACTAGGGAGTACCGTCATAAGACGGGAGGCTAGAATTTTAGCATAAAATTTAAGATCACAATTTAGTAATGCGATCGGGCGAAAATTGCCCGAGGAACTAGGAGGCTTTCCCGGCTTGGGGAGTGTGGATAAGACCGCTCTAAGTCCTTCTCCATCAATTCTACCCAAAGATTGGCAAAAATTGAAGGTCTTAGTCAAATAGGGGGTTAGTAAGTCAGCAAAGGAGGCATAATATTTATAGGAAAACCCATCTGGGCCTGGGGCAGATTGTTTTTGGCAGTTTTTATAGCTTTCAGGACCTCTTGATCTGTGATAGGGGTGTTTAGCCAGTCAGCCTGGGCAGGCTGCAGAGTAGGGAGTTGGGCTCTATTCAGGAAAGAGTTAATGGCGACATGGTTAGGTTGAGGAACGTCAGTAGTGTCTTGTAAATTGTATAACGACTCATAATAAGTGCGGAATTTGTCCACAATGTGTAAAGGGTGTCTAATATGAGAGCCATCAGAAGCAATTAGATGTGAGATCTTTGAGTTGGCTGTTTCCTTACTCTTCTCGCTAGCAACTTCCCCGCTCTGTCGCCCATAGAATAAAATGACGCCCTGGTCCTGACCAGATCTTTTTCCACTTTAGTAAGTAGGAGGGACCAGAGCTGCCTGCGAAGTTGTAGCAAGGCAAAACACGTGGCCAGGGAGGGATAGTTTTTATGTTGGGTGTGTATAGTTTTAATTTGTGCAATAGTTGCACGTAGGGTTTCCGTGCGTTTTCTCTTTGTCCAGGCAGCAAGTTTAATTAATCTACCCCTAATTACCGCTTTGTGTGCGAGCCACAACACCTCCGGAGAGACCCCCACTGTATCATTATGAAGGAAGTACTCCTTAATATTTTCCACTAGGTCCCCAAGGTTGGCTTCTGATGACAGAAGATATTCATTAATTCTCCAAAGACCTGGAGGGGTCACCGCAAGCCCGTCTTCTATTGATATTGAGACAGGGGCATGATCAGTCCAGGTAATCACGCCAATATCCGCTGATAAACAAAAGGGAAGCAAGGCGTCATCAATCAATAAATAATCAATCCTGGAAAGAGTGCCGAACCTTGGAGACATATAGGAATAGTCTCGCTCTCCAGGATGGAGATACCGTCACACATCATGTAAGTTAAACTGAGAAAAAAATAGACCCCACATCTCTTCTATGCAATCCAGGAGCAGAGCAATCCAAACCTCTGTCCGCAGGGGCATGAAAATCCCCAGCAATCAGCTTCCGCCCAGTGGAGGAGGGGAACAGCTTCTCAAAAGTAGCTACAATAAACTTGGACTGTTCAGCATTTGGGACATATATGGAAAAGAGGGAGTAAGACATATTATTGAGTTTACAATTAACCATGATATAACGACCCCCAATATCGGCTTCTATTGACATCAAATCAAAGGCTAACCGTTTATGTATGAAAATAGCCACTCCGGTCCTCTTTGTTTCCGCGGATGCGATGGGGATACATGGAGGCGATGGGGATACATGGAGGAAGACATCCGATGTACATCTGATGCCAATAAATGGGTCTCTTGTAAAAATAATACATCATAGTGAAGCTTCAGTAATTGGCGCCATGTCATTGAGCGCTTCTCAGGTGAGTTGAGGCCATTAACGTTAACAGAACCACATGTAATACTCATAGCCTTACATTAATATTTACCCATCGTGTGTGTAACTCATTGAACAAATAAGGCATGAAGATCATCCGACCTGTGGGAAAAGGAAGCGGGGAGGGAGGTGGAAACAAGAGGAAAGGGGGGGAGACGAGAGAACAACGATAACACATGAACATGTCCGAAAAACCGGAGACAAAAAAGAGACTTCGTCCTCCAACAGGCAAAGAGGACAAATATAAGGTTCACCCCTTAAAAAAAAAGAGTGACAAAAAATACACTCACGGGGCAAAAATTATTCCCAGAAAAGAAATAGAAAAGTGAGAGCAAGAGGAAGGAAAGATTAGAAGCTAGAACAGAGGAGAATAAAAGCTTATAAGCAAGAGGAAGAGGGGAGTAGTAAATAGGAATGAAAAGTGAAAGATAATGGATTAGAGAGTCTGGGAATGGTGGTTACATCCGGAGAGAAAAAAGTTCCTGAAGAAACCACGGACAGCACAGTGCAGATAGTCCACCAGTGACCTTCAGACTGTGGACCATTCTGGGTCGATGCAAACTCCTCTTTTCCTCTGGGCTGGGGTGCTATCCAGAAGGGAGGAGGTGGAATCTCCTGCGACGTCCGATGTTTGTAATAATCCCCATTGTACAAGTAGCTTCTTGGCTTGTTTTGGAGAAGGCACACATGAGCACGGTCATCTTTCCTGATGATTAACTTTGTGTGGAACCCCCATCTATAAGGCTTTGAATTGTCCCGCAGGAGTTTTGTATATGGCTGGAAAGCTCTGCGCAACATAAGGGTCCCTGGTGAAAGATCTTGAAATATCTCCAACTTCGCAAACCTCTCAGGGAGCTGGGCACCATTCCTTAATACTTTGAGAAAGTCCTCCTTAATTTTGAAGTAGTGGATTCTAGCCAGAACGTCCCTGGGGAGGGAGGGGTCCAAGGACGCGGGCTTAGGGATCCTGTCCACTTTGAGATCTCTAAAGTCGGTATCAGGGAGGACGGCAGTTAATAGATCCTGGAGATAAGTGCGCAACTCCGTGGACAATACTGTCTCATCCACCCCTCAGATTCTGACGTTGTTTCATCGCGAGCGATCTTCCAGGTCTAGGTTTTTGGCCTGGACCTTGGTCAGAGTTTCTTGCAGTTGGTCATGGGAGTCTAATAAAGCATTGTGGGATCGTATTATTTCTGCCAGTTTTCTTTCCAAAGTGTCAGGGCGTGATCCCAAATCTGTTACCTCTCCCCTTAGCTCTGAAATCATCTCCCTCATGTCGTCATGTAAAGAGGCACGAAGATCTGAGAGGAGCTCCTTCATACTGGCATGTGTGAGGGGAGTATCAGAGAGAGCAGCCGCTTCTGAGAGACCCTGCGCTTGTGGTCCTCGCCGTGCTGCACGAGCTGCTCTAGGAGACGGCGGCGCCATGTTTGTAGCGGGTGGAGGGGAAAGGCGGGAAGCTCCGAAGTAATCGGAGACTCACTTTGCAGGCTGTGCTAGGGCTGGTTTACCTTTTCCCATGTGGGCTGAAGAGGCACCGGAGGGATATGCGGTGGTAGGTGCAGTTTGAATAGTCCGTGGGAAGCTAGAAATGCCGCTTCTTTGTCCGGGGTTGCAGGAGCTCCGGATTATGCGGCCTCCGCCATTGCCAGTCAGGCCACGCCCCCCCAAATCTATTTCTTGAAGAACACGGGTCTTAGTAGGGAGCAAGGTGGAGTTCCAATGTGTAGGTATAAGCATTCTGGCTGCAGCTAAAATGTTGCTAGCCAGTCGGGACGCTGTGACATCTTTCAGACACATCTGGAGATTAAGAAGAGAGATTTGTGGCATCAGATTAGATTCCCTCACTATCTTCATTGTTTATCGGGCTGTAAAAAATAACTGAGCGCTGTACTCAGCAGTCCCACAGACAATGAATTAAGCAGAGTCAGAACATGGGCACCTCATCTCCATCCATGACATTATTGTAAAGCCCCAATCTCAGGGTTACCGATCCCTGTTCAATGACTCACTGGGATCCTAAGTTGTCGGACACCAAGCGTTCAGCAAGATATTACCTATCCTATGGTTAGGGTACTACTTGATTTTGTTTTTAAACAAAACCTTTATCCCCTGATGGAATATCACATACATGGACATCATTAGCCAGAGTGCCCATGTGGGGAGAGGGCTCAGAACTTGAGCTAGGTTACACAGTTGGTATCTGTATCTGTTATTGCTACTGATAATCATTTATTTACCTCTGTCAATCACTGACTTTGGCTTTTATATGGCGCAGTTACCAATGCTCACGCACCGGTTCACTTTGGTAAGCTGGGTAGCGTTGGGTTACAAAGGCCGCCCGGGGCCTGCTGAAGACTCCTACTGCCAGAGGTTGAGCTTCATAGGAGACTGCTTTATTCACTATAGGCTGAATTATACATTACAGTATATAGTATAAGTGATCGGATGATTGAAGGTTCAAGTCCTGAAAGAGGACTAATAGAAAAAGGTAAAAAAAAAAAAAAAAATCTAAATCACTCCCTTTTCTCTCAACAAAACTAAAGACATTGTAGCATGGTGACCGGCTACTCTGGTACCTGTAGTGCTGTGAAACCGATTTATGCATTACAAGGGCCCGGTTTGCAGGTATCTGGAGATGGGTGTGTCTGGCTGTCCACATACCCTCACCAATGGGTGTGGCTCATATCATACAATGTGTCTGTTCATCCGGCACATGGTCTGACAGAAAGAGAGAAAGAGGGGAAGAAGGCACCTTAGAGGGGGTGGTGTGGGGCACCGTGGTGCAGGCTGGAGGCTTTCACTGGAGAGCCAGGCCCGCACGCGACCCTGGTGGTGTCAGACTGAGGAATGATGTATTAGTTAGCGCCCAGCTGGGCAAGGTGCTATTGTGTTTGTCATATGATGGAATATGCTGTAATGTGGCTGGCAATAAAAGCCTTATGTTCCCTGTAAATGGACTGTTTGGGGACTGTCGCTGCCATTCCGCACTATAATGCCCTGCGCGTTACAATATGCTGGAGTAGATTCCTACAACAGTAATAATAGAAAAATGTAAAATAAAGTAAAAATCTAAAAATAAATTGACTTGTATGGTAAGAGAAAAAAATCGAAATGACAAAATTATCGAAATATTGAATGTACCACAAATTAGTAATAATAAAACCATAACTTCACTACTTAAAACACAAACCTCACAAAGCTCAATCCATAGGAACCAAAACGATTTGAGTGTTGGAAAATGGTGACACAAAGCAATATATTTTTATCAACCTTCCGATTTCTTTTTCATCACTAAAAGAAAATTATTATTATTATTATTTATTTATATAGCGCCATTAGGTTCCATGGCACTTTACATGAGGATGAGGGAGACAAGAACAAGTACACTAAATCTAGGCTATCAGGACGTACAGGTACAGGAGGGGCAGGGACCCTGTCCACGAGGGCTCACAGTCTATGAGAATAAAATCTTTGAAGATTTGATATCACAGTAATCCGACCGACCGCGAGACTCAGGTGTAATATCAGTTGACTTTTCCCAAATAATGAACGTCGGGAAAGCAAAACCCCCATAACATGGCGGAATATCATTTTCTTTCAGACGTAATTTTCTTCCTGTTTCTAAAAACAATTACAAGTCTTCCTGCAAAAAGAACAAGTCACATACAGCTGTGAAAAATAAAGAGTTATGGTGGGTGAAAAAAAGAGGAAAAAGAATTAAAGAATGTAAATTGTCTGCAGAGACGAGAGGTTCAGTCTATGTTCACACAACATTTTTGGGCTCAGTTTTTACCATGGCTTTATGCCAATCTAAACCTGCATTTATTATTTACAGCAAAACCTAAAGGCCCCGTCACACCTGGCAACGGGGCTGGAGATGTCGGCGGCGACTGGCGGGTGCGCGTACGTTTTTGGCGCCCCGCCAGCGTCGCTGTCCCCCATTTACATTGGGCGACATCTCCAGCGCCGCACCGGCAATCTGACAGGCGGCATCGCCGCCGGGGTGTCTGAAAACCCCAGCGGCGATGCAGGACAATGGGAGCCCATGGCTCCCATTGCCTGACAGGTCGCCGGCGGCCGGTTACATGGGGCGATGTGTACACATCGCCCCAGATCGGTCGCATGGTTTCAGAGCACTGCTCTGAAAGCAGGCGACCTCCCGGCGGCGCCGACATCACCCCTTTACATGAGGCGATGTAGGGGCGATGGCACCGCCGATAGGCCACGCCTACGTCGCCTATGTAATCGGCGGCGATGTCGCCCTGTGTGACGTGGCCTTTAGTGATTCAGGGAAAGCTTCCACACACATTGGTTTAATTTCTTTGCAGAAGCTGTAAACACCACAGGTTTTGTTGAGTTTTTGAAAGAATGAACAGGTCAGTTGTATTCTGTGTTTTGCAGCGTTCTATGGCAAAAACATGACTTGCCCAGGGTATGGGGACTCAGGTGTCTGGGCCTCTGCTGCTGTTGGGGTTGTCCCGGTGGCTTGCCCAGACCCGTGGTCCAGGTGGTCTGTTTTTGAAAAGGGGAAATTGAAATGGGAGAAATAGAGTATATAAAGTTCACGTGACGCCTCCCGCAGGTTCTGGTGATTGAGCACCAGCGCAGCTTCAGACCTCCGGAGGGTGGTGGTATGACGGCCAAGATGGTACAGCTCCCTGCAGGTGGAGCTGGCCCTCCGGGGCAGGGATGCACTGGGGATAATCGAGGTGCTGATGATGAATAGAGCAGGGGACAGTATAGTAGAGAAACAATTACACGGAGACTCAGTCACTCTACCTGGGTACTTTACTGGAACAATGCAGATGGTGGTACAGTTCACAGTGGTAAAACAGTCTTTATCTGGCCAGGTAGTCACAGTGGGCTGCAAAGTCTCTGGAAGTCTCCCGTGGTATGCCTTCTTGGATCTAACCCATGTCCTGCTGCTTGTGCCTGTCCTGGGGTAGCCTGTTTAATACCAGGCCCGTTGAGGTGCTCTGAAGATCCCGGCTTCCACTCTCTCTCTCCCTCTAGTCCCTCTGGGACTCGACCCTGGTGGGTTATCCTGGTGTGACTAATCCCGCCAGACAGGATGTCGGGGCCGATAAACAGACCCACGATCTCCGGTGTTCTCGGCTCAGGGGCTGGACTCCCTGACTGTCTTCGGAACCAGTACTCCGGTAAAGTGGACCAGGGTTCCCTCCATGAGTATAGGTGCTCGGGGGGTCCCCTCCTTCAGTCTGGGCTGCCTGTTCTCTCTCTGCAGGCCCCCTCCCTGGAAGTCTCCTTTTCTCGCTCGGAGGCTCCCCGTGCTCAGTCTTTCCTCAGTGCAAACTAGAACTCACTGTGTGTCCTCTCCCCTCCCCCAAGGGACTGGACTCCAACCATTTGCCTAGACTCGAGTGTGGGAGTGCTGGGTTGGGATCCTCCCATAGACATCTGCCTTCCCACTGCGACAGGGGTTACCGCACACTCATTTATGGGTGCAGTACCCCAATTGTGACGTCTGACCAGGTGGGGCGCCACAAACACAGGAAACAAAAACGTAGTAAATATCCTGCCAAGAAATCAGGTTTGGCTGCCGTTTTGCTGCAGCAAAAACCAACATGTCAGGACATAGCCTAAAGTTGCCAGGCTGATGATTCTCCTACTCTATATAATTACTGTATCTACATAAAACAAGACTGAGCACAAGACCTTCACAGCCGTCTACACATCATAGGGAGACCTAATATTGCCATTTCTGTATGTTTTTCTATCATTACTCCCCAGCAGCACGCCCGCTGTCTTGGGGTCATATTTGACTCAGATCTCTCCTTCACTCCCCACATCCAATTCTTAAGGATAAGATTCTAAAATCTGCTGAAAAACATTATGAAACCCGGAAATATATATACTATACCAAATATCTATACCTATATTCTGCTATATTTTATGAAACCTTAATGTATATCTATTAATATGTTATATTGGCTACGTCTGCATTTTGATATATATATTGTGAAACTTTGATGTATATGTATATATTGTGAGATATCTGCACTTGTGTTTTATTTCATGATCTGATTGAGCTGGTTGCAGTCGGTTGTGTGGTGAACAAAAGATGCATTTCCCTTAAGAAGGCTCTGGAATGTGTAAGGGGAATGTCCAGAGGAGGGATATAGCCATACAGGGACAAGTTATGCGAGGATTCGGATGCTGGTTGGTTGAATGCTGCAAAGCAACGCCAAGTTACCACCTTTCTTTGTGCTGGATAGAGCTAATGTGGAAAATAAAGGCACTTGTGGGTGTCCACTCCATCGAGAGAAGTCTTATATCCGACTGTCTATTATTAATTCGTCGATGCACTTGATTAAGTTAATTTGACAAGGGATAAGCAAATAGTCGAGGTCCATGGAAACTCACCCTAACACGATCACTTGCTCAGTTGTGTTACCTACACCTCAAAAATATCCCTAGAATTTGTCCTTTTCTTACCGTTGACTCTGCAAAAACTCTGTCGCCCTTATTTACGCTTGTCTGGATTACTGCAATTCTCTACTAATTGGTCTCCTTCTTACTAAACTCTCCCTCTCTAATCCATACTGAATGCAGCAGCCAGGATCATATTCCTCTCCAACCTCTTCACCGATGCCTCTATCCTGTGCCAGTCATTGCACTGGTTGCCAATCCGCTATAGAGTACAATATAAAATTATCACTCTCGCCCACAAAGCCCTCCACAGTTCTGCACCACCCTACATCTCCTCCCTCATCTCGATCTATTGCTCTACATGTGCCCTCCGTTTCTCAAGTGATCTTAGACTGACATCAGCGGACTACCAAGAACAATTCAATTAATTCCAAATATCCATAGTTTTAAGCAAGTGTTAAAAACACATCTCTTTGGCTGGCTTCACACTTGCGGACCCCTCCGCAGTGTCCTGCGGAGGGGATCCGCAAGCTGACCGCAGCCACCGCCAGCCCCTATGTTTATAATGGGAACGCACGGTGCAGCGCAGGTCTGCGCATGACCGTGTGCTCCCATTCACTGCAATATGTGATTTGTACGCAGGCGGATGCCCGCGCACAAATCACACACTCTCGTCCGCACCAGGAACGCGACTATGTGCTAACCACTGAGCCACCGTACACAGTGCTAACCACTGAGCCACCGTATACAGTGCTAACCACTGAGCCACCGTACACAGTGCTAACCACTGAGCCACCGTACACAGTGCTAACCACTCAGCCACCATATACTGTGCTAACCACTGGGCCACCATATACAGTGCTAACCACTGAGCCACCATATACAGTGCTAACCACTGAGCCACCATATACAGTGCTAACCACTGAGCCACCATACACAGTGCTAACCACTGAGCCACTGTACACAGTGCTAACCACTCAGCCACCATATACTGTGCTAACCACTGAGCCACTGTATACAATATGTAGGCACTATATAAATAAAATTACTATTATTGTTACCTTCTCTCTATCTACCTGATGATCCGGAGGAACATCGGGATCTTCTTGTTTACAGTCCTGTGGGAGAAGAGGACGGGGACATCTCTCTGGTGTTGTCCTCTTACTGGATAGACCTGGAGGAGACACATACAGGGACTGAATTCATTCTTTACATACAGATCATTATAGGCCGTGTGTATTTAGTCCTGTCTATTACCTGGTGATGTGAGAGGCGGACGGGGAACCTCCATCATGACTATGTCCTTGTACAGATCTTTGTGTCCTTCTAAATACTCCCACTCCTCCATGGAGAAATAGACGGTGACGTCCTGACACCTTATAGGAACCTGACACATACAATGATACCATTGTCATCTTTCCCCGATCCCTTCATAGCGTTACTGTATAATGTCCCAGCAGCAGCAGCAGCATTCCCAGCAGTGTCACCTCTCCAGTCAGCAGCTCAATCATCTTGTAGGTGAGTTGTAGGATCTTCTGGTCATTGATGTCCTCATGTATCAGGGGGTGAGGTGGAGGCCCCGTGATTGGGCTCAGGGCTCTTCCCTCAGACACAGGGTCCTGACAGCACAGATCACTAGAGCTCTTCACTACTGTGTAATCCTGGTTATGGAGAGACACATTAATAAATCTCCAGTCTCCAGACATTTCCAGAGTCCTCACCTCTCCAGTTCTGTCATCTGTTATTCTGTCCATAGATAAGAATGATGTCATGTGACATTGTCATCACAATCTCTCACCCCTCCAGTAACAAGGAAGAGGATCTCTAGGGTGAGGTGGAAGATCCTCTCCGCCATCTTGTCCCTGTCCAGATCCATCCTTGATGGTGAATCAGGAGAATTCTCTTGTATAGAAGATGTGAGAGGATCCGATATTGTAGGGACCTGAATGGGGAGAAGATGACGATGTAACATCATAAAGATCCTGTGTAATAATACAATGACTGGAGATAATAAGGGGAAACATATCAGGAGATAGAACGTGTAGAACATAGAGAAATAGAGAGAACATAGAGCTCCACCTGCAGAGCCGCACACCTAATATATGGCTGCTCTGTGCTTACAGGACCTGTGATGATGTCACATGGAGGGGAGGAGTCAGGGGGTCACATGATCAGCTCCTCTGGTTGTCATGGTGATGGATGAGGTGAAGGTTATGTGTGGGGTCAGGAGGGATTTAAAGTGTGCATGGAGCGGATCCGTGTGTGTACGAGGTGTACGGAGCGGAGCCGTGTGTGTATGAGGTGTACAGAGCAGAGCCGTGTGTGTATGAGGTGTACAGAGCAGAGCCATGTGTGTATGAGGTGTACAGAGCAGAGCCGTGTGTGTATGAGGTGTACGGAGCAGAGCCGTGTGTGTATGAGGTGTACAGAGCAGAGCCGTGTGTGTATGAGGTGTACGGAGCAGAGCCGTGTGTGTACGAGGTGTACGGAGCAGAGCCGTGTGTGTACGAGGTGTACAGAGCGGATCCGTTTGTGTACGAGGTGTACGGAGCAGAGCCGCGTGTGTACGAGGTGTACGGAGCAGAGCCGTGTGTGTACGAGGTGTACGGAGCGGAGCCGTGTGTGTACGAGGTGTACGGAGCAGAGCCGTGTGTGTACGAGGTGTACAGAGCGGATCCGTTTGTGTACGAGGTGTACGGAGCAGAGCCGCGTGTGTACGAGGTGTACGGAGCAGAGCCGTGTGTGTACGAGGTGTACGGAGCGGAGCCGTGTGTGTATGAGGTGTACAGAGCGGAGCCATGTGTGTATGAGGTGTACGGAGCAGAGCCGTGTGTGTACGAGGTGTACGGAGCAGAGCAGTGTGTGTACAAGGTGTACGGAGCGGAGCCGTGTGTGTACGAGGTGTACGGAGCGGAGCCGAGTGTGTACGAGGTGTACAGAGCAGAGCCGTGTGTGTATGAGGTGTACAGAGCAGAGCCGTGTGTGTATGAGGTGTACAGAGCAGAGCCGTGTGTGTATGAGGTGTACAGAGCAGAGCCGTGTGTGTACGAGGTGTACGGAGCAGAGCCGTGTGTGTACGAGGTGTACGGAGCAGAGCCGTGTGTGTACGAGGTGTACGGAGCAGAGCCGCGTGTGTACGAGGTGTATGGAGCAGAGCCGTGTGTGTACGAGGTGTACGGAGCGGAGCCATGTGTGTATGAGGTGTACAGAGCGGAGCCGAGTGTGTACGAGGTGTACGGAGCAGAGCCGTGTGTGTACGAGGTGTACGGAGCAGAGCCGTGTGTGTACGAGGTGTACGGAGCGGAGCCGTGTGTATATGAGGTGTACAGAGCGGAGCCATGTGTGTATGAGGTGTACGGAGCAGAGCCGTGTGTGTACGAGGTGTACGGAGCAGAGCAGTGTGTGTACGAGGTGTACGGAGCGGAGCCGTGTGTGTACGAGGTGTACGGAGCGGAGCCGTGTGTGTACGAGGTGTACGGAGCGGAGCCATGTGTGTATGAGGTGTACGGAGCGGAGCCGTGTGTGTACGAGGTGTACGGAGCAGAGCCGTGTGTGTACGAGGTGTACAGAGCAGAGCCGAGTGTGTACGAGGTGTACGGAGCAGAGCCGTGTGTGTACGAGGTGTACGGAGCAGAGCTGTGTGTGTACGAGGTGTACGGAGCGGAGCCGAGTGTGTACGAGGTGTACGGAGCAGAGCTGTGTGTGTACAAGGTGTACAGAGCAGAGCCGCGTGTGCACAACATGTATGTAGCAGAGTCGTGTGTATATGTGTATGGAGCAGAATCATATGTGTACGATGTGTATGGAGTGACGCCATATATACTGTAAATTCTTGTGTGTCCCCCTTGTCACACCCAGTTATGTCCTTACAGCCCATTTCTCTGACCTGAGCTCAGTTCCGGGACCCGGCACTCTTTGTGTTATAGATTTGTACATCTTGGTAGAAGTTTGTGCTGTTCTCTTCTTTAGACCTCGATCACATGAGCGTATGAATCAGACGAGTGAATGCCAGAAAGTCTTGGACCAATATTATTCAATGGGGCAGAGCAGGTCTGTGATTTTCGCAAGCCAATTCAGCATGAGAGAACAATCCCAGCATGCTGGGAGTGCCTCCACTAATCGGATATGTGCAATCATATGAGTCTATTGGGGTACTTGTAACATCCCACTGCACTCAGATGCCACTGGGACTGGCAATGGAGAAGATGGAGAGATGAATCTCTAACTCCTCTCCACACCTGTGATCCGAATATCGCATGTGACAAAATCAGATCACAACAATGACATTCGGCACACTCACAGCAGAGTTTGAGCCGAGTGTCATTAGCATCTGTCATTGGATGCCATAAGCTTGTGTGAACCCCGGCTTTACACTGACTCTTGGTCACATTTACAGCATCATTTGCTCCTCGCTTCTCGCACAATTACCCCGTGTCAGATTTTTTCTGCTTAGATGACAAATAGACCTGACAAGTGAAATAATTATTACAAATTAATGGAGATCTACTATATGGCAGTACTATATTCTTGAATGTCCCTTTTTGTTTTTTTTCTCCTTTCTTTGAAGTAATTTGGAAGCATTATAAGTGTAGCAGGAAATTTCCAAATTACTTTTTTGTGAACAGTTCATTTCTGTTGATTTGAGGGGTTCAGATATCATCCTGCATTAAATGCTTCACCTCTAGAAGTATTCATCATAGATTATAGAAATATTGGTAAAGGATTTGTAAGGTGTCTCCCCCACTTTAGAAATAAGCATGAGGGCCATGGCTACTACCTGATAAATATAAAGAATTGCAACACTAAACACTAAATGAATATGAATAAGCATAATGGCTATCAAATGAATAGCAGGGCTATGTGTACAGCTAAGAATGTGTATATGGCAAGGAGATATAGTAAATACTACTTTAGATTATAAAGAGAATGAGAGACTTAGCTTAAGCACTGGCCACTGCGAAAGAGCCCGATAACCTCGTCAAGGTGCTCTCGTCTTATCGGGTCCTAACTCTATGCAGTGGTATATCTAAGTTTTCTGGCACCTCGGGCAAGAATTCAGTTTGGCGCCCCCCCCCCCCCCCCCCCCCAATCCGCCATGCTACAGGGTCTCTGAATTCTCACAGTGTGTGGGCTGCACACTTTCAGGATTTTCCTGTGCAAATGGGAAGATTGAAGGTCATGTAAGCACGAAAATGCAATTTATATACTTTTAGCAACATTCTGACTAGACGTGTCCAGCCTCATTCAATTCATATTCATTGATCGAGGCCACTCATGTCTAGTCAGAACGTGACTGCATGCATGTAAACTCACGTACTTCCAGTTTCATGACCTCCCAGTCTTATTTCCTGCACCAGAGAATCCTGACAGCGTGGAGTGTGCGCATGGTGAGAATTCAGAAGTCACCTAGAGTTGCACAATAAGCACATGCAGACTCATCCGAAACTCGGTACAACTCCTTTAATGCTCTAAGCAAATAAAAACATTGAGCCATTAAAAACATAGAACCCTTAATTTGTCAGATGGCACAATACTTTATTAACATAGTCATGTATCAAGTAAGCTTACAAGTTATGGATTGTTACATGTGTACAGGATCACAACCTATAACAGCACAGGAATACATCACCAGACCCACCAGAGGTACAGACGTTTATCACCAGAACCCTCATCAGTACAGAAATGCATTACAACAACCACCCAGAAATTCAACATTAGAATCACCATCTGAACAGGAATACATCACAACAACCACCTGAGGTACAGAAATACATAACTTGAACCATCATCAGTAAAGAAATACATCCATGTAACTACCATCAGTAAAGAAAAAAAGCATCAAAACCCTCATCAGTACAGAAATACATCACCAGACCCACCAGAGGTACAGATATACATCCATGGAACCCTCATCAGTATAGAAACACAGCATTAAAACTCTCATCAGTATAGGGATACATCACCAGAACCACTAGAGGTACAGAAATCTACTATATAATCGTTTAATGTTCTATGTCTGTCACGGAAATCGAGCTTTAGCGCTGATTGGTCCGCCCGGCCGGGCTCGACCAATCAGCGACGCAGGATTTCTGTACACAGAATGAGACAGAACAAAAGATGGCGGCCGCTAGCGCGGCCGCAGCGGACTCCTGTTCCTGCCTCACCCCAGCCTCATGGACACTAACCCCACCACGAGCCGCCCACTGACACCAGAGACTGGGGGCTGCCGGAGTTGGGGCTCCCAGGGTGTACGGAGCAAGGGGAGAACGCATCGTGCAGTTGCTCCACACTCTCCTCCGTCCTATGGCCGCACAGTCTGTCACCACCCCTTGGAGCCTCTGCACACACATTCCGTGCCTGCCAGGGGCGGTGACAGACTGTGCAGCCATAGGTTGATCCCGGTTGTCAGCCGCCTCCTGTCAGTGCAGCTGGGTGGCAGCAGCACATGCCAGCCGGGGCCAAGCTGTACTGGCAGGAGGCGGCTGACGCCCGGGATCATCCTGCACACCGCCGCCTCTGCACCCACCTCCTCCACACCTGCGCTCTGCTCTGCTGACACTGCACTCAGCACCAGGGACATGAGGGCCAGCACTGGGACCGCCAGGGGACGGAGAGGTGAGAGCCCATGTGTTTGGCTGGGAGTATGAGTCTGTGTGTATTGGGTGTGTGTGTCTGGCTGTGGGCGCGAGTCTGTGTGTGTATATGTGTGGGTGTGAGTCTGTGTGTGGGTGCGAATCTGCTCCTTCCTCCCTCTGCCTGTGCCGCTACGTCCCCCCCCCCCCCCCGCCGCTCTGTGCTCCGTCCTCCCCCTGCTGCTCCGTCCTCCCCCTGTCTGTGCCGATCCATCCTCCCCCACCATACCGCTTCCCCCTCCTTCCTTTGTCCTCCTCCCCTCCATCCTCCGTCCAGCACAGGGGGGTCGTGTGCCAGCACAGGGGGGTTGTGTGCAGGCACAGGGGGCTATATGTCCTGGCACATGGGTGTTATATCCAACATAAGGGGGCCATATTGAGAATGGGGGACCATGTACTAGGATGAGGGGGGCTATGTACCAGGATGGCGGTTATATACACACACCAGCATAAAGGACATATAAATTATTTCTAAGACTGACACGAGCAATATAAGATGGACCCCTTTGAACCTCTTAATGACCAATGACGGCTATACCCGTCATGGCTTTGAACTGTCACTGCATGTAAACACTTTATTTGGTCAAAGAAATGCAGAAAATATCATCCTAAATTTACTACTAACATGAAGTCCAATATGTCATGAAAAAAACGAACAAAAAAAAAAATTGTCTTTTCCTTGACCAAATTTGGGGGTGCGTCTTATAATCCAGTGCGTCTTATAAAGCAAAAATACGTTATATGTAGCCAAATCATAATAAGATTTCATACCTATGATATGACATACCTAAGGACACAGTTTTAGTTGTTCAAAACGCATAAGATGCCTGCATGTTTGGATCTATGGCTTCTTCTTCAACCAACCGGGATTTTAAATAACTTAAAATAAAATGAAATTTTAATTTTTATCTTTATGGTGCGATAAAGTACTATTTTTCCTTGTACTCCAATTTCCCTGGTTCTGGACTCACAGATCCAAACATACTCCCAGCATCAGATAAAGAACTGCATCACTATAATTCATGGTGTACAGTAGGCTGAAAGTTTTTTTCCTTTATTACATATTTAATTTAGGGATGCAGACAACAATGCTATGGAAAGCACATTTTCACAGCCTCAGAGTGTGATAACATGCTAAGTGAGCTGACTAGGGGAAGGAACAAACGCCCCCTTGACTAGTCAAAGCCCTAATTAGCATATCATTAATGATCTTTAGAAATACTTTTTCTAAAGATCTGTTTATGTATGCTACAACATGCTGGGACTATCAGGCAGGGTTTTGAGATATGAACCCAGAACTACTCATGGTTCTAGGTGCTTCGGGGACCTGATAGGTTCCCTTTAATTACATAATGTGGAATATCTCCTGAAAAAAATGAATCAAGTGAAACAGCTATTTTGTAAAGAGCACTCATGTTAAATACAAAAGAGCAAATGATAAACAATTTAAAACATGGGAAGGAAAATATAAAAAAATTAAAGCTTGCTGTGAGACTTGTATCGGCACCCTTTACATGAAATTAGTATGGAAACACATTTGGACTCCCCTGTGATAAATCACAAATGAGACTCACCTGTGATAAATTGTTAGTGCCCATGTGACATGAATTAGCCAATGAATAATGACTTTAGTGTTCTAAAAAGCCACGTTACGCCCTATTCCTTTGTCATAGTGGAAAAGACAAAGGAGCCGTCTGATGACATCAGAACTGCTATTACTAGCAAACACAAGACTTCCAGAGGGTATAAGGCCATCTCCAAAGACCTTGGTATCCCAGTTTCCACAATGAGCAATGTTATTAAGAAGTTTGCCAAGCATGGAACATCTCTGGACATGGGGAAAGAGGAAAATTGTCATGAGAGGTATTTGAAGGTTGGTGCGAATCGTGGAAAAAACACCATGTCAAACATCCAAAGACCTGAAGGCCAACCTGGAACTGTCAGGGTCGTGGTTTTAACAAGTACCATAAGCCTCACATTAAAGCAAGCAGAGGTTTATGGTCGAAGGCCAAGGAAGAAACCATTGGTGAAGAAAAGATATAAAAATTAATGAGATAATCCTTGGGAAAAAGGGGGAGGGGAAGTCTGCTCCACAGGACACGCGTGCAGCCGTAGGTGCCAGGTAAGGAAGTCTGGAATCCTTTCAATGCAAATGAATGATGAAAAACCGGCTCCTGGACAAATGCTTCATTTTCTTGTGATTTTATTTGTTATTCCATAGAGATAAAATAGACAACAAGGGAATACAGTCCCCCCCTTCCCCCGCTGAACGCGTTTCGGACTAGCGTCCTTTGTCTACAGCATAAACTGAACAGTTTTCCCAAAGTATATATACATTTTAAAACCACTTCCTATGGAACACACATTGAATTTGATTAGGTCCTTTAATTAACCATTTATAATCCGGGTTGAAGCTACCCGGTTGTTTGAGAGTGACAGCAGTCAAACTAATCCTGTTGCAGCTCTGAAATATATATTGTATTGCTCGTCAACGTTTATCCAACACATAGTAATACATAACATCAATGCAACTGATACAATATTAAATGTTGATGTTTCATCATAGCAAAACATTATTGTTATCTTACTGGATGAAATGCATTTTTACTCATGAGGTGACTCAATCATCTGTTATTTCCATACGGACAAATCAATAAAAATATGCAAGATCCGATTTATAATTTAACCCATCGGGTATTCTTGCATTCAGTTTCAGGATCCACAACAGTTCCCTACATCGGACAGATCTCTCCCAATCTCCTCCTCGTTTATTTTTATAGATCCTGTCTATCCCCTTCACACAGAGGCCGCTCATATCCCCTCTATGCTCATCCCTAAAGTGTCTTGACAACCCTGAGAGATTCCTTTGTGAAGAGTTGCAGTCAGGATTTGAAGCAGTGATGTGTTCACTCAATCGTTTCTTCAAGGTCCTAGACGTGCAACCTACATAATCCTTACAACACTTGGTGCAAGATGCAAGATACACCAAGTGAGTTGTGTTACAGTTGATATATCCATTGATATCAAACATACGATTGGTTTTCCTATCACAGAATTGTTTGGTCACATGCATGTAGCGACAGAGGTTGCACCTACTGCCGCCACACTTGAAGTTACTCTTGGTTGTCAACCAAGTGGATGATTGTACAGTACTTGTAAACAGAGATGGGGATAAAATATTGCCTATAGTGAGTGACTTCCTTGGGACACATCTATAGCCTTTTGAGAGCACCTTGTGCAAAATGGGATCCTGAAACAGGATTGGCAGAAACTTGTGAATACGTTTCACAATCCCTTTATAGTCTTGACTAAAACTTGTCGAAAAAGTGGGAACATTACTATCGTGTCCTGATCTCTTCCTATTTGTCCTACGGACACCTCAGAGTTTTGCACGGGATCACTATTGGATAAAAGGGAATCCCTGGATCGTTTATGAACTTTATGTAGAGCTCTATTCACACAACCCAGCTTGTATCCACGGTTCAGTAACCGATTTTTTATGCGATCCGCCTCCTCCTGATATGATTTTTCTGTGGTACATGTTCGTTTTGCCCTAATTAGTTCACCAAGCGGTAAGTTTTCAATGACATGTCGCGGGTGGCAACTCCCTGCATGTAGGAGGGAGTTACCACTCACAGGTTTGCGGTATAGCGTGGTGGCAATGGTCCTCGTCTCGCTGAACCCCTGCAACCTGATGTCCAAATAGGAAGCCTCACTGCCATACACCGCATGGGTGAACAGAATATTATACAGATTGTTGTTAATATATTAAATAAATTTCACAAACTCAGCAGAAGCGTGGGGGGCACACCGGCGACGCCACTCCAAATGATGATGACGTCGTCGATGTACCGCTCCCATCATTTAATCTGCCGCAAAAAGGGGTTCCCCCGACAGTGTATGTAATTCCTCTCCCAGAACATCATGTACAAGTTTGCCAGCGACGACGAAAACCCAGCCCCCATCGGGCAACCGCATCGCTCTGCATAATACTGCGAGTCAAATTGAAAATAATTCAAAAGATGTTAGAGCAAAATAAATGTCCTACCCAGTGTAAGAAAACTTGGTTTGAGGCGAAGATCAGGGTTCCTCCAGCAAGACAATGACCCAAAGCACACATCCAAAAGTAAACAGGAATGGTTGAAAAAGAAAAAAATTGACTCTTTTAAAATGGCAGCAATGAGTCCTGACCTCAATCCCATTGAAAATATTTGGGCTCAACTGAATTCTGCCATTGGGAAAAAGAACCCTGCAAACAGTCAAGAGTTCGAACAAACTGTAAAGTAAGAGTGGAAGAAAATACCTGCTGAGATGAGCAAGAAGCTTATAGATGGCTACAACAAACGTTTGGAGTCTGTTATCAATGTCAAAGTGTATGCAACCAAGTATTAATTAGGGGGCCTTCATTGCTGCACATGCTGTTTATTCTGTTTCTTCTTTGAAATAGGAACATGTAAGTTGACAATGTTTTATTGTTGTATTACTTTGGACCACCAATTAAAAAAAACCTGAGGATAGAACTTTGGTAAATTTCCATTTATTTCAGAAGATATTGTACAGTCCATGAAAAAAATGAAGGGGTGCCAATCAGGGCTGTGGAGCTGGAGTCAGTGTCTATTTTGGTGGAGTCAGAGTCGATATAAAATGGACCAACTCAGACTACTAAAATATATAATAAATTTGGTACAGTAGTTCACTGCAGTATGTGCTGAATATTATTATGTTCTATCTAAATAGCTTGAATATTCTGTCATAAAAATGATTAAAAGCCGGATGGTCACATTGTACTACAATAAATTTATCACTTAAACACGTATGAGACAGTCGGATTCAGTGAAATTGAGGAGTCAGAGGTTTGGCTAAACTGACTCCACAGCCCTGGTGCCAGTAATGTTGAACATCACTATACATCAGTTTGGAGAAGGAGGAGATCTCTCCGTGATCGGGAAAGACACTGTCTCAGTGTTCTCCTCCGTCACAGAAAGCTGCATCTGGACTATAAAAGGATCTCACTTATTAACAAGATTTTTTCTTGCTAAAAGTGTGTCCTTATTGTTCCCAAAAAACGGTAACTTCTAAAATAATGTCCCTTCTACATTCATTTATACAACTATATTTTTTTATTCAATTAGTCAACAAAATTTCTCCGAGGGTGAATTATTTTGGACGGTAAACAAATCATGATTTTACAATAATTCTTTTTTCTACATTTTAGTTATGATAATGACTTACCCCTGTGTGAGTTCTTAGGTGCCTAACAAGGTGTGATTTCTGCACATAACATTTCCCACATTCTGAACATAAAAAAGGCTTCTCCCCCGTGTGACGTCTCTGGTGTGTAGCAAGATCTGATTTATGTGAAAAACATTTCCCACATTCTGAACATGAAAAAGGCTTCTCCCCTGTGTGACATCTTTGATGTCTAATAAGATCTGATTCATATGAAAACCATTTCCCACATTCTGAACATGAAAAAGGCTTCTCCCCTGTGTGAACTCTCTGATGTCTACCAAGTTGTGATTTATGTGAAAAACATTTGCCACATTCTAAACATGAAAAAGGCTTCTCCCCTGTGTGAGTTCTCTGGTGAGTAACAAGATCTGATTTATATGCAAACAATTTCCCACATTTTGAACATGAAAATTGCATCTCCCCAGTGTGACCTATCTGATGTTTAATAAGATGTGCTTTCTGTGTAAAGCATTTCCCACATTCTGAACATAAAAAAGGCTTCTCCCCAGTGTGAGTTGTATGGTGTGTAACAAGAGTTGATTTATGTGAAAAACATTTCCCACATTCTGAACATGAAAAAGGCTTCTCCCCAGTGTGACCTCTCTTATGTATAACAAGCTGTGATCTCTGTATAAAACATTTCCCACATTCTGAACACGAAAAAGGCTTCTCCCCTGTGTGACCTCTCTCATGTCTAACAAGCTGTGATTTCTGTACAAAACATTTCCCACATTCTGAACATGAAAAAGGCTTCTCCCCTGTGTGACATTTCTGATGTTTAACAAGATCTGATTTACGTGAAAAACATTTCCAACATTCTGAACATGAAAAAGGCTTCTCCCCTGTGTGTTTTCTCTGGTGACTAACAAGATTTGATTTATATGCAAAATATTTCTCACATTCTGAACAAGAAAAAGGCTTCTCCCCTGTGTGACTGCTCTGGTGTCTAACAAGATCTGATTTCTGTGTAAAACATTTCCCACATTCTGAACATGAAAAAGGCTTCTCCCCAGTATGAATTCTCTCATGTCTAACAAGATCTGGTTTCTGGCTAAAATATTTCCCACACTTGGAACAAGAAAATATCTTTTTCTCTGTGTGATTTTTTTTATATTTAACAAAAGATGTTTCAAGGGGGAAACTATTTACACATTCTGAAAGTGAAAATGGCTTCTTTGCTTTAAGAGCAGTTTGTTTTGTATTCCCTTTTTTGTGACTTTTATTTTCCTTAATAGTCTGTAATGAATCAGAAGATAAGACCTGTTTAATATGATCAGATGATAAATCTTTGTTGTGAAGGGATGATGGGATATCTGGAGTAATGTCATCCACTTCAATTGTGTCCTGTGTGGTTTTAAGTTCATCTGATGAATAAATTGAAGAGGTCAGTTGTCCTTCTGATCTACTGGTATAGTCATCTGAGAAGAAAAAAAAAAATTAATAATTCACCAAGGCAATGACAGTTCAGTCTAATTGAAGACCTCATGGTATGAACCACTAGAGCGTGGTGTTCAACTCTGTTTATTCTGCCTCCCACATATTAAAACAAAAAGCCACAAACAAGGAGAATTTTGTGTACTCACCGTAAATTCCTTTTCTCTTAGCCTCTCATTGGGGGACACAGGACGATGGGTTATGCTATTCTGCCACTAGGAGACGACACTAAGCAATCAAAAGTAAGCACAGTGGCTCCTCCCTGCAGTATATAACCGCCTGACTGGCACAGTCTAGCCAGTTTTGTGCTAAAGCAGTAGGAGTAAAACTACACAAGCCGATAAGGCAGCCAAAAAACTCAAGAAGGTCCAACAGGCCCAGGGAGGGAGCTGTGTCCCCCAATGAGAGGCTAAGAGAAAAGGAATTTACGGTGAGTACACAAAATTCTCCTTTTCTCCTTGCCTCATTGGGGGACACAGGATGATGTGACGTCCTAAAGCAATCCCTGGGTGGGAACAAAGAACATCCCAACTGAAAACACACAGTCTACAGGCTAGCAGCCGCTGCCTGTAGGATGCGTCTACCCAGACTCGCATTCGCTGAAGCCCGAGTATGTACTCGATAATGCTTTGTAAAGGTGTGCAGATGGGACCAAGTGGCCGTCTTGCACACCTGCTCAGCCGTAGCCTGGTGCCTAATAGCCCAGGAGGCACCCACCGCACGAGTGGAATGAGCACGCAAACCCAAAGGAACTGACAGGTTGTGCAGAGAGTATGCTTCCTGAATGGTCAGCTTAATCCATCTGGCAAGCGTGGCCTTTGACGCAGCCACCCCTTTACGGTGACCCTCAGGAAGGATGAACAGTGTGTCCAACCTCCTGAAACACGCTGTCCGAGACACGTAGATCCGAAGAGCACAAACTAAATCCAAGGTATGCAAAGCTTTCTCAAAACGATGCACAGGGGCTGGACAAAAAGAAGAAAGGATAATGTCTTCATTCAAATGAAACGTGGACACGACCTTAGGAATGAAAGACAGTACCGGTCGCAGCACCCCTTGTCCTGGTGGAAAGAAAGAAACGGTGCCTTACAAGAAAGCGCCGCCAACTCAGACACTCTCCAAATAGAAGTGATCGCCACCAGGAAAACCACCTTCTGAGAAAGAAGGCGCAAAGAAACCTCCCTAAGAGGTTCAAACGGTGGCTTCTGGAGAGTCTCCAGAACAAGGTTCAAATCCCAGGCCTCCAAAGGCCTCCTATACGGTGGAACTATCCGAGCCACACCCTGTAAAAAGGTACGGACCTGAGTCTTTGAAGCCAATCGACGCTGAAAAAGTACCGACAGTGCTGAAACCTGCCCTTTAAGGGAACTCAAAGAAAAACCCTTATCCAATCCCGATTGGAGGAACCCCAGGACCGCCGGGAGCGAGAAGCGCAAGGGAGAAACCTGCACTGACTCACACCAAACAAAGAACATCTTCCAAGTTCTGTGATATATCCGGGCAGAGACAGGCTTCCTTGCACGCGCCATAGTGTGTGCAACTTCTTCCGAGAACCCTGCCTGAGTTAGAATTCTGGTCTTAAGGGCCACGCCATCAAATGCAGAGCCCCGGAATTCTGATGCCAAATCGGACCTTGACACAGAAGATCCGGACGGACCGGCAACTCTCAAGGAGCATCTGCGACGAGCTGAACTAGATCGGCGTACCACGACCTCCTGGGCCAGTTGGGGGCGATTAATATCACCTCCACTCTCTCCGTCTTGATCTTCTGGACCACCCTGGGAATGAGGGCCCTAGGTGGAAAGATGTATGGGAGGCGAAACTGCGTCCAGTCCTGAACCAGAGCATGTGCTCTCAGAGCCCGGGAATCGCGGGACCGAGCAAAGAAGTTGAGAACCTGAGCATTCATCCGTGATGCCATGAGATCCACGTCTAGAGTCCTGAATCGTCTGCATATCTGCGCGAACACATCCGGGTGAAGAGCCCATTCCCCTGACGCAAGCCCCTGACGGCTGAGATAATCCGCCGCCCAGTTCTCGACCCCCGGGATGTGCACTGCCGACAGTACAGCTCCTGAGGATTTGGCCCAATGCAGAATCGGTTCCACTTCCCGCATCGCTGCTCTGCTGCGCGTCCCGCCCTGATGGTTGACGTAAGCCACCGCCGTGGCATTGTCCGATTGGATGCGAACATGGCAACCCATCAGAAGATGCTGGAAGCTCTTCAATGCCAAGTAAATGGCCCAAATCTCCAGAAGATTTATGGGCAGAGAGGACTCCTAAGGGGTCCATCGAGCCTGAGCCGTGTGACTCCGGAACACCGCCTCCCAGCCAAGGAGACTTGCGTCGGTAGTCAGAACAGTTCACCACACTGGTAAGAAGGATCTCCCCCGCGAGAGAGACGGCGGGATCAACCACCACCGAAGAGATCTCCTCATTGTAGATGACGGGTGAAAGAGGTGATGAAGGGTGAAAGGGCTGCGGTTCCACGCCGACAACAAATCCAGTTGTAAGGGACGCAGATGCAGTTGTGCAAACGGCACCGCCTCCATTGCCGCCACCATTTTCCCCAAAACGCGCATCGCAAACTGTAGGGAATCCGAATGAGGGCCACACAATGCACGAACCGCACTTTGCAGAGACCGAACCTTGTCCTGTGGAAGAAGCACCAGACCCTGAGATGTGTCCAGGACCATCCCCAGAAACGTGAGTCTGCGGCTCAGAACCGGGGAGGACTTCGGCAGGTTGAGAATCCAACCCAGCCGAGACAGCGTGTCTATCATAATGCGAACACTGTCCTCGCAGTCCTTGAACGACCGACCCTTGAGCAAGAGGTCGTCCAGGTATGGGAAGATTACCACCCCCCGACCGTGCAGAACGGTCATGACCATGCCCATGACCTTGGTAAACACGCGTGGAGCAGTTGCCAACCCGAAGGGAAGGGCGACAAACTGATAATGATCCTCACCCACCGCGAACCGCAGGAATCTCTGATGAGGGCCAGATATCAGGATGTGCAGATAAGCGTCCTTGATATCTATGGAGGCGAGGAACTCCCTTTTTGCATGGACGCAATGACGGACCAGAGACTCTCCATCCGGAACCGTCGGATTCGCACGAATCTGTTCAAACGCTTCAGGTCCAGAATGGGACGGAAGGAACCGTCCTTTTTGGGCACGATGAACAGAATAGAATGAATAGAACCCCTGACATCGCTCGTTCAGAGGCACTGGCACAATGACTCCTGCCCGCCTCAGAGACTCGACTGCCTGGGAGAAGGCATGTTCCTTTTCCGGCATTCTCGAAGGGCGAGAGAGAACAAATCTTCTGGGAGGGCGAGTATGAAACTCTATGTTGTATCCGTAAGACACCAATTCGAACCCACTGATCGTCTGTAGCAGCGAGGCATGCCGAAAGCGGGAAAGTCGGCCGCCCACTTGGGAGGTGTCTTCCGAATGTGACGAGTCATGAGGAGGGGAACCTCTGAGACCCGGAGTCCTTGGATTTATGTTGTTTATTCCGGGACTGCCAGGCAAAACCCGATTTATTGGGCGTGTGGAAACCCCTGTCCGTACGCGACGACCGATTCTGGAGAGGCGGACGGGAAACCGACCACCCAGACGAATTCCGAAAGAACCGGAAACTCGTCTGTTGACCCTTGGGGAACCTACATCTTGCTGTCTGTTAAGGTGCTTTTACCACCTGTGGCGTCCGAGATCATCTTATCCAGCTTTTCCCCGAATAAGCGATCCCCTACATATGGCATGCCCGTGAGCGACTTCTTGGAGGCCGAATCCGCCTTCCACTCCCGAAGCCAGAGAGCCCGGCGTATTGCAATAGAATTAGAGGTGGCTACTGCAGTGCAATTAGCTGCATCAAGGGATGAGTGAACCAAAAACTCCCCAGCCACCGAAAACTGACCCGCCAGATCCAATAATTCAGGATCAGCCTCATGACGACTCAAGGCGGAGTGTAGATCCCCAGCCCAGGTCATGATCACCTTCGCCACCCACATAGAGGCGAAAGAAGGGGACAAAGATGCCCCTGAAGCCTCAAACACTGACTTGGACAGTTGTTCCAACTGGCAATCGGCCGCATCCTTGATGGAGGCACCATCAGGAAGGGACATCAGAGTCTTAGAAGCCAAGTGGGACACCGCGGGGTCCACTGATGGGGACTCTGACCACGCCTTTGCCACTGTCGGCAGGAAGGGGTAACGGGCTGCAATCACCTTATGATTACTAAACCTTTTATCAGGATGAGCCCAGTGCTTTTGTAAAACTTCCTGGATCTCAGCATGATCCGAAAAAACCTTCGGAGGTCTCTTAGGTCTCTTAAATGAGATTACATGATCCGATACCGACACCGGGGCTGGATCAGCCACCAACAGGGCCTGAACGGCCGACACCAAGTTGTCCACCATGGCCAGAGTATCAGAAGACGTTGAGTCAAAAGGATTCACCCTGATCCCGATCCACCTCAGATTCATGAAGTTCACCTGAAGAGTGGGAATCATGAGATCTACTCCGCGTATGGGAGGTCATGGAGCCCTGAGATAGGGCCGAGGAAGAACCCGTCCAGGATCTCTTCCTACCCACCTTACCAAGGGGAAGGGAGGTACTCGATTGAGACTCCTCATGGTCAGAACCCCCCTCCAATTGGACCTGCTGGTCCGGACGTGGTTGCACCACCCGGAGCAGTGTGTCGGAGAGCTGCTGTATCACTTGGCTCACGGATTGTGACAGAGTAACTGCCCATTCTGGGGTAGCAGGTCTAGCAACAGTCACCTCTACTTCGGTGGGTGCCTAACCGGAGTCAGAGACACTAGACTGAGGGGGGTCAGAAGCACAGGCCTGGCAGAGCGGGGTCGAGCACCCACAGGGCAGCGCAGCTTTTCATGCTGTGCAAAAAGCATAGTAAACATTAAAGGCCTTAGGTGCCTTCTTGCCCATGCTGCCCGGCATTATGCAGCTTTCCTCTACTGCTGCGCTCAGACTACACACCACAGTGCAGAGGGTAGTATGATAGGAAAGGAGCCGCTGTGCTGATATGCCACTGCTGCCTAGGGCTATTGCGGAGCTAACCGCTGTGCCCGGTCACCTGAGAGGCTAGAAGCCAAAAAGCGCCAAGTCCTGTGTCCCCCTGGTGTCCTGTGCTGCAGCAATGGCGTCTGTGGAAGGGAAATGGCGCCAAAATAGCGGTGTGAAGAGGGATAAAACAAAGCCACGCCCTCTCCCATGATGCCCTGCGTAGCCACCCTCCCCCTAATGTTACTGGCCAGCAACAATGGCCGGGGAGGCCCTAAGGCAAAGCAACATCACTGGAAGAGGAGACCTCCAGTGCTAGGCCAAAGCCGGGGACTAAATTAATAGCTCCGGCCGCCTGTCAGCAGGGGTCTGGCGCGGAGCACCGGAAAAAAACGTCGCAAGCACAGGACGCGACAGGGGACACGCAGCACTGCCTCATACCTTAATGGCTCATCATCCTTCAGCCCTACAAGGTACAGGAGGGCGGACCAGTCATCCCCCACAGCTGTATCATAGCTGTTACGGCCATGAGCAAACAAAAAAACTCTGGTGGCCCAGGGGGGATACCTCCTACAACCAAGAGTGGGGTCTGGGGAGGGATGCTGCAAGAGCCTGCCATCACTGTAACACGGAGCCCCAACTGTGAGGTCTGTGAAGGGATGGTGCAGCGGTCCGATAACGTCAGCTTCAACCTAGAACCCCAACTGAAGGGCCTGTTGAGCAACGATACAACAATAGGATAAAATACCAAACTAACAAAATAAACAGTGTCTTGCCTCCTAAGACACTAAGCAAAAATCTGGCTAGACTGTGCCCGTCAGGGGGTTATATACTACAGGGAGGAGCCACTGTGCTTATTTTTGATTGCTTAGTGTCGCCTCCAAGTGGCAGAATAGCATAACCCATCGTCCTGTGTCCCCCAATGAGGCGAAGGAGAAATGTTATGTAGGTGAAAATGATGACACTAAAAACTTCTACTCATCCCGCAAAAAACAAAAACCCCTTCAGGTCCATCATCTGTCAATGATAAACTAGAGGATTTCCACATTATTGGTGGCTCAAAGTCTCTTGAAAAGCAACATGTGTTCCATAAATGAATCCAGCACAATCAACTCTCCCCAAGTCAAATCTCCCTCTCGCTTCCTAGCCTTACAGTGTGCCCAAACTACATACATCATCTACGGTATTTTTCGGACCATAAGACGCACTTTTTTACCTCCAACTTTGGTCTGAACGTACTTTTGCTGTGGGAGGGGGTTTGCTGCAGGGTGCGGGCCTCGTCAGACTGCGATCACAGGAGGATGTCCTCCCTGTAGGAATCCGGCGCTGGGGAAACCACGTGGTCCCGATGCTTAAAGTGAAGGAATATTCATTAGCCACATCCCCGCCCACCTGTCAGCGCCGAGCAGTGAGCGGGGAACAGCAAATGAACATTCCTTCACTTAAACATCGGGCACACGTGCTTTGCCCAGCAGGATTCCTGCAGCAGCTGGGAAGATGTGTGTTCGGTGGAGAAGGAGGCAGCAGGAGCAGGGTGCCACAGTAGGGATCACCGCAGACATGCCTGGCCCTCAGTTACTACAGATCCCTGCAGTCACACGGCCAGGTACAGCATACTCGACATGCTGCCGAGTGTTCCCCATCATTGCAGGGCATGTGGTGACGTAATGAAGAGGGTGGGCTGCAGCATCACATGACAGTAAAGGGCCCTCCCTCTTCATTACACCACAAGACCTGCAGACATCCATTAGAAGCTTCCTCTTACAGGACGTGTGGTGAGGTAATAAGAGGGAGGGCTCTGTGCGGTCATGTGATGCTGCAGCCCTTCATTACCGCACCACAGGTCCTGTAAGCTGTAGAGAGAGGTGACTGGAAGAGCTGTGGTGATATGAGCACAGCAGTATAAGTAAGAATGAATTAAAACTTTATTAATTACAACGCGTAAAAAAAGCACTCTACCACTCCTGTGGTGAACTATAACTCCCAGCATGCCATAGGATCTGCAGGACAAGCTGGGAGTTATATTTCTCCCAAGCACTGGAGTGGTGTTTTAAATATAAGCCCCTTTGTCCCCATTGTTATACTCACCCTCCAGCGTCTTCATATGGTACGTTACTGACACCACACTGGTCCCGCACTACAATCTCCTGCCCTTAGCTTCCAACATAACATACTATAATATATCATAACACAACATATAATAGTATGTTATTTATGTTATTAAATATTTTCCCAAATTTTTTGCTTCAAATATTTTTTTCCACCTCTAAAATCTGGGTGCGTCTTATAGTCCGGTGCGTCTTATAGTCCAAAAATACAAAAGTGAATACAGCCCTCACATTTTTGTAAATATTTTATTATATCTTTTCATGAGACAGCACTAAAGATATAGTTGTATTGGGACGAAGTGTCTCAGGATCCGCGCTGCTGAATGAATGAAACCAGAAACTGGAACACTGGTTTCAACGGGTGTTCTTTATTCCTATGTGTTTCAGAGCGTTACCATGATCCTTCCTCAGGGTCAAAAGCTTGGTAACGCTCCGAAACTCATAGGAATAAAGAACACCCGTTGAAACCAGTGTTCCAGTTTCTGGTTTCATTCATTCAGCAGCGCGGATCCTGAGACACTTCGTCCCAATACAACTATTGTTCGCCACGTCGATCGTGAGTGTGTGGGTCCTGCAGCAGCTGTATCCAGGCGCGCATACTTGTTGTGTGTAACACAACATTTCCTTTCAATAAGGTTCTTGCCGATATCTGTAAGGAGATAAGACCCTATTTGCGCATTGTCTCACCCCCTATAGAGCACTAAAGTTATGACACTTTGATACAATGTAAAGTAGTCAGTATACAGTGTATATAACAGTGTAGATTTGGTGTGCCCTCTAAATAACTCCACACACAGCCATTAATGTGTAAACAGCTGGCAGCAAAAGGGAGTACATCCCTAAGTGAAAATGGTAAAAATTGTGCCCAATTAGCCATTTTCCCTCCCCAGTGTCATGTGACTCATTAGTGTCACAAAATATAAGAAGTAAATGGTGAGCAGGTGTGTTACATTTTGTGCTATCGCTCACACACTCTCTCAAAGGCCAGCTTCACACCTACATGCAAAAAACACATGTTTTGACAGTCCTTTTTGTGCATCTTTGTGGCCATCCGTGTGTCTGGATGTCTCATCTGGGTGTTATCCATGTGTAACATCCATGTGTCATCCGTGTGACACTTGCTGAAGAAAAACGCATGCCACTGAAATAAATGGATTATCTGTGTAAAAGATGTGAAAAGATAGATAAAATGATCAATGATGATAGATGGAGAAGAAAGGTAGAGATGTATAGAGAAAGAATAGATACATACATACATAGACAGATAGTTAGTTACATAGCTAGATAGATATTTAGATAGATGGCAAATGGCTATGTAATGTCTCACCCCCCTATATATTGTAACCTTGCACCCTTTAGTGCCTTTCATGTGGCTCTAGAGGGTGTTTAGCTTTGTATTTATCTAAAAAGTAAATAATTATGAAAAAAAACGGTGTGGATTCTCCCATATTTTTATCACCAGCTAGGGTAAATAAACTATTTATTGGTGTGGTTATTGTGTCCTTTCTGACTTGGTTAGTATGATCAGGTATCTGATTGACGCTTCAACATTACTATCCTCAGAGCTTGATGTCAGTTGACATTACTCAGCTGGCATCAACTCCAAATAGGATTAACCCATTTGCCAATGCCCCAAGGCCGTGGGAAGAGTTGGGGTGAAGCACAAGTGTAGGCGCATCTAATTAAGGTGCCAGCTCTGGGGTGGCTGCAGACTGCTATTTTAGGCTGGGGGAGGGCCAATAACCATTTCCAACCTTTTGGCTTTACCTTGGCTGATTTTCCAAAATGGGTGGGGGGGAGGGGGACTTCACACTGATTTTTCAAATTATTTATTTAAATATAAATAAATCATTTGCAAAAATAGCATGGGGTGACCTGTTTGGATTACCAGCCAGGGTACAGCTGCCAGCTGTGGCCTGCAGGTTGCAGCTGTCTGCTTTACCTTAGCGGGCGATCAAAAATAAGGGGTATCCCATGTTTTTTTATAAATAATTATTTATTTTTTAGCTAAATACAAGGCTAGACACCCTTTAATGCCATGTAAAAGGGCACTAAAGGGTGCATTTTATCTGCCTATCCATTTATCTATCTCTCGCTATCTTTCTCGCTCTTATCATTATCATTTATTTTTGAACATCTTTTACACATAAAAATCAATTTATTTTAGTAACATGCATATTTCTCCAGTACGTGTCACATGGATGTTACATGGATCACATCCAAGTGCAGTTTGTGTGGCATCCGTGGTGTTGGTAAAAAACAGACTTGTTTCCGTGTGAGTCACACAAACGCATGCATGACTCACATGGACACACGTTCCTTGGCAAAACACGGAGGTGTGATGTTCTCGATCATGTATCATTATCATACATGTAAACGTGTCCCCAGGGAGTTTAAAAACAAACACCACACCTGCTGCAAACAGGAAAGTGTGAAGGGGGCCCAAGCTGGAAGTTCAACATGGCACCTTATTGGGAAAGAGCTCTCTGAGGATCTGAAAAAAAGAAATGTTGCTCTACATAAAGATAGACTAGGCCATAAAAAGATTGGCCGCACTCTGAGACTGAGCTGCAGCACGGTGGCGAAGACAATACAGCAGTTTAACAAGACAGATGCCACTCAGTACAGACCTCACCATGGTCAACCAAAGAAGCTGAGTGCCCGTGTTCAGCGTCATATCCAGAGGTTGTCCTTTCAAAATAGACATAGGAGTGCTGCTAGCATTGCTGCAGAGGTTACAGGGGTGGGGGGGGACAGCCTGTCAGTGCAAAGATATAAACCGCACACTGCATCGCACTGGTCTGCATTAGTGATGAGTGAGCATGCTCGGCGCTACTCGTTACTCGCACGAGTATCTCGGTACTTGGGATGCTCGGCGAGTACAGCCGAGATGCTCGGACTCTTCACTAATAATTATCGCTCTGACACAAATACACAGCTCCCTTCAGTGCACACAGTGAGCTGGCACCTCACAGAGAGCAGATTGATTGTTAGGGTCCCTCTGGGGGGCACAGCAAGGTGTTGTATGCTGCGACAATTTGAAAAAGCCCACCCTCTCGCCCTTTCCCAGAAACACTCATTTATAGCCGGAAGTCTGTGGGCGGAGCCTGTCACTAATTGTCTTACATTGGGCTCGGTGCTCGGTCGAGCACCCGAGCATCGAGCACCGAGCATTTTAGTGCTCGCTCAACACTAGTCTGCATGCCTGTTGAGACCTAGATAAACTTATTTGGTTGACATGGTGTCAAGCGTGTGTGTGTGGCGGCTCATACAAAGACAACTGTTGTGTCTTGCCTACCATCCATCATGGTGGTGTGAGTGCCATTTCTTGAGCCTGCATGAGTGCGGCTGACTGTGAGGAGCTACAATTCATTGATGGAACCATGACTGCCAACATGCACTGTGACATACTGAAGCATGATCCCCTCCCTTCAGAAACTGGGCTGTGGGGCAGTATTCTAAGGCTGCCTTCAGATTTGCAGATGCCTCCGCAGAGTTTTGCGGAGGCATCTGCAAGCATCTGCATGCAGACCGCAGCCCCTATGTTTATAATGGAGCGCACGGCGGTCTGCAGATGCTTGCAGACCGCCGTGCGCTCCCATTGCCTGCCATATGTGATCTGTGCGCAGGCGAATGCCTGCGCACAAATCACACACTCTCGCCCGCACCAGGGACGCAACATGTCGCGACCCTGGTGCGGACGAGAGTGTGTGATCTGTACGCAGGCATCCGCCTGCGCACAGATCACATATAGGACTGAATGGGTGCGCACGGCGGTCTGCAAGCATCTGCAGACCGCCGTGCGCTCCATTATAAACATAGGGGCTGCGGTCTGCATGCAGATGCTTGCAGATGCCTCCGCAAAACGCTGCGGAGGCATCTGCAAATCTGAAGGCAGCCTAACAGGATATCAACTCCAAATACACCTCCAAGACAACCACTGTTTCTAAAGAAATTGAGGGTAAAAGTGCTGGACTGGCCAAGCATGTCTCCACAACTAAACCCTATTGAACATCTATGTGACATCCTCAAACAGGATGTGGAGGAGCACAAGGTTAGTAACATCCACCAGCTCTATGATGTCACCATGGAGGAAGGGAAGAGGATTCCAGCGGCTCCGGTGAAGCTCTAGTAAACTCCATGCCCAAGAGAGTTAAGGCAGTGCTTGAAAATAATGGTGGCCACACAAAATACTCACAATTTGGCCATTTTCACTTAGAGGTGTTCTCACTTTTGTTGCTAGCGATTAAGACATTAATGGCTGTGTGAGTTATTTAGAAGTCACACCATATTTACACTGTTATACAAGCTGTACACTAATGACTTTACAATGTATCAAAGTGTCATATCCTCAGTATCATCCCCTGAAAAGATATCATAAAATATTTACAATAATGTGAGGGGTGTACTCACTTTTGTGATATACTGTATTTGGCATTGCCATAATGAACAAACCCACATAACATTTTACAGTTTGTGTCTCCTGGGCACTATGTGTTGGGTAATAAAATGACATATTTGCAGTTTTCACTCTGCAGCATCCACTGGGTGCTAATCTCTGGAAAGTGTCTGTGGAGTAAACATAGTCACTGCTGCTATAGAGGAACTCACTGAGGGTTATCATTTATAAAATGGAGTCACTTTATGGGGTTTTCTACTGCTTTGTTTCTGCCATTCTGTCACATTAAGGCTTCAGCAATGTAGTGTCCCATCTCCTCTGAGATCTGCTCCTGTGACATTTGCTCCTGTCATCAGTCCCCACCTTATTCATTCTGTGGGTGACACTGGTGATGGAGGAGATGTTGTAATCAGAACAGTCTCTATCCAGTCACTAAGATTAGGGTGGTTGGGACCAGTAGAACCATCCAGTCTGGCAGTATAGGGGTGTGTACAGTCCAGCTGGAGTAATCAGCTCTCTGCTTCAGCCAATTTGAAAGCACCACACCCTACTAAATCACAAAGCATATTGCTGGAAGCTGCCAGATGTAGCCTTGTTCTCCTCTGGTTCACTTCTGTGTGCTCAGCTTTTGGCTTGTGCATTTCTTTCTTGTTGTGACCCCGGCCTGTTCACTGACTACTCTTGCAACTTCTGATTTTGCCTTTGCTCTGCCCTCCTGGTTCTGATCCGGCTACCTGACTATATTCTTCTTGCCATTTTGCAACACCAATTAGCAGCAAATTCTTTGTCTCCAGCCTTGGGGTCCCTGTGTAAATCCAAATCCCTTGGGATTAAAGGGGGAAGGACAAGATAATCCCTGGAATATGGAAAGTAAAGTAGATAGTTTCACATCTGTTCGTACTAGCCATCTTCTGAACTGCTGAGTGATTACATAATCAAAATTGGCGATCACATGATTGTGATATGGCCGGACTACACCACCGATAAAGCAGCCACAGCCGGTGACTGAGAAGAATCTGTGACTTCTCTGTATTTAGTGGTCACTACTCACCTGGGCGGTTATCTGTAGGAATCTCCTCTTTACACCGCTCATCACCACTCACATATGTCTCTGTAGTATTAATATGGGGCAGATCATCATCACCCCTCACATATGTCTCTGTAGTATTAATATGGGGCAGATCATCATCACCACTCACATATGTCTCTGTAGTATTAATATGGGGCAGATCATCATCACCCCTCACATATGTCTCTGTAGTATTAATATGGGGCAGATCTTCATCCTGAAACAAAGATTGTAAAAGTCACAGACAGATGGAGAAGTCCCATCTATGATCAGCTGTAATCTGCCATCTCCACCGTTCTCATTACACAAGTATAAAACATAGAATACTGGAGGATAAAACAAGACTGAGCACAAGACCTTCACAGCCGTCTACACATCATAGGGAGATCTCATCACACCTTCTCTCCATCTACCTGATGATCCGGAGGAACATCGGGATCTTCTTGTTTACAGTCCTGTGGGAGAAGAGGACGGGGACATCTCTCTGGTGTTGTCCTCTTACTGGATAGACCTGGAGGAGACACATACAGGGACTGAATTCATTCTTTACATACAGATCATTATAGGCCGTGTGTATTTAGTCCTGTCTATTACCTGGTGATGTGAGGGGCGGCCGGGGAACCTCCATCATGACTATGTCCTTGTACAGATCTTTGTGTCCTTCTAAATACTCCCACTCCTCCATGGAGAAATAGACGGTGACGTCCTGACACCTTATAGGAACCTGACACATACAATGATACCATTGTCATCTTTCCCCGATCCCTTCATAGCGTTACTGTATAATGTCCCAGCAGCAGCAGCAGCATTCCCAGCAGTGTCACCTCTCCAGTCAGCAGCTCAATCATCTTGTAGGTGAGTTGTAGGATCTTCTGGTCATTGATGTCCTCATGTATCAGGGGGTGAGGTGGAGGCCCCGTGATTGGGCTCAGGGCTCTTCCCTCAGACACAGGGTCCTGACAGCACAGATCACTAGAGCTCTTCACTACTGTGTAATCCTGGTTATGGAGAGACACATTAATAAATCTCCAGTCTCCAGACATTTCCAGAGTCCTCACCTCTCCAGTTCTGTCATCTGTTATTCTGTCCATAGATAAGAATGATGTCATGTGACATTGTCATCACAATCTCTCACCTCTCCAGTAACAAGGAAGAGGATCTCTAGGGTGAGGTGGAAGATCCTCTCCGCCATCTTGTCCCTGTCCAGATCCATCCTTGATGGTCAATCAGGAGAATTCTCTTGTATAGAAGATGTGAGAGGATCCGGTATTGTAGGGACCTGAATGGGGAGAAGATGACGATGTAACATCATAAAGATCCTGTGTAATAATACAATGACTGGAGATAATAAGGGGAAACATATCAGGAGATAGAACGTGTAGAACATAGAGAAATAGAGAGAACATAGAGCTCCACCTGCAGAGCCGCACACCTAATATATGGCTGCTCTGTGCTTACAGGACCTGTGATGATGTCACATGGAGGGGAGGAGTCAGGGGTCACATGATCAGCTCCTCTGATTGTCATGGTGCTGGATGAGGTGAATAATAATAATAATAATAATTTATTCATTTATATAGCGCTATTAATTCCATAGCACTTTACATACATGAGTAATGATGTCTCTCTTGGAGCTCACAATCTAAACATCCTATCAGTATGTCTTTACAATGTGGGAGGAAACCGGAGTGCCCGGAGGAAACCCACGCAAACACGGGGAGAACATACAAACTCCTTGCAGATATTGTCCTTAGTGTCCTTGGTGGGAATTGAACCCAGGACCTCAAGACCACAGTGCTGCAAAGGCTACAGTGCTTCACAGGTGAAGGTTATGTGTGGGGTCAGGAGGGATTTACAGTGTGGATGGAGCAGAGCCGTGTGTGTACGAGGTGTACGGAGCAGAGCCGCATGTGTACGAGGTGTACAGAGCAGAGCCGTGTGTGTATGAGGTGTACGGAGTGGAGCTGTGTGTGTATGAGGTGTACGGAGCAGAGCCGAGTGTGTACGAGGTGTACGGAGCCGAGCCGTGTGTGTACGAGGTGTACGGAGCGGAGCCGTGTGTGTACGAGGTGTACGGAGCGGAGCCGTGTGTGTATGAGGTGTACGGAGCAGAGCCGTGTGTGTATGAGGTGTACGGAGCGGAGCCGTGTGTGTACGAGGTGTACGGAGCAGAGTCAAGTGTGTACGTGGAGTACGGAGCAGAACCGAGTGTGTACGAGAAGAACAGTGTAAGGAGTGGAGCCGCATGTGTACGAGATTTGGCCCTGTAATAACAAGCATTTGCACAGGGCAGTGAGCATTTAACACCACGCAGGGCCAAAAACCGGCCACAGAGGAGATTGCGTACACCTATGCAATCTTCTTGTTCAAATGTGTTTATTAGGTTTTATAACATATGCTCAAATAACATAACTTTTAAATACTAGTGCATGTAACTGTTGCAAGATATTTATACAAGAGTATTACATAAAATGATTTCACCTTATGCAATCAAAGATTGATCATATTAGGTATCGTTAAAGTTCGCATCACAATTAGTTATGTTTGCATGTAGATTGTGTTTAACAATTCTATTCAAGATAGATTTATAAAGCGGCCGTCACACGCTAAGATATCGCTTGCGATATTGTAAGCGATCACGTGCACGCGCGATCGCTTACAATATCGCTCACATCGCTGGTGAGATGTCACACAGACAGACTCACCAGCGATGTGGGCCAGCGAGATCGCTGGTTACTATGGTACACATCGGGTTACTAGGCGCCGCGCGTCGCATAGTAACCCGATGTGTACCATAGTTACCATCTCCCAGCATAGGCTCTGCCGCTGGGAGATCGTTCATGGTGGTGTTATACACCATGATGAGACAGATCGTGACATCGCTCATCGCAAGATCTGAGCTCCGGAGCTCAGATCACGATTTTGCGATTTCATCAATTCTCGCTCATCGTATATTGCCGTCACACGCAGAGACATCGTTCACGCGATGTTAAATCTAGCGCGTTCAAGCGATATCTTTCGCGATATCTTAGCGTGTGACGGCCGCTTAACAGATAAAAAACATAAATAAGACGAGGGGGGAAACAGACAACATTAAAGGAACTTACATCCTAATCATACAGTTTGATTTACAAAAAAAGTAACACTTTCTTTTCACATCCCAAATTCTTACAAGAAGCACCATATCCCAAGTTTCACAAATGCTTTCAGATAGTATATTGAATAAAGTAATATAAATACACCGCTATTGAAACTGAAATCAAAAATCGTAATTTCACAACGTTAATGGGTTATCAGGGGATTAAGTTTGGCATAAAGCTTTGCGACCAAATTTCCCATTTAAATTTATATTTATTCAAGTTCTGCTAAGGGCTATATTGTATTCATAGACATTGTGGACAGAGACTCTGTCTATTACATCTGCTATGGTTGGGACTTCAACTTGCTTCCATCGTGAAGCTATCAGCAATTTAGTTGTTATTAAAATGTGGCAAATTATATGTCTAAGGTTGTTTCGAAAAGCATCTATACCAACCAGCAGAAGAACTAGTTGTGGATTGAGGGAAACTCGTAAACTAGTGAGGCTCTTGATAAGTTTTCCTACCTCTGCCCAGAGATTATTTAGTTTGGGACACCCCCAGAAGATATGTGAAAGAGTCAGAGGCGTAACTACAATAGGTGTAGGGGTTGCGATCGCACCCGGGCCCTGCGGCCTAGGGGGGCCCCAAAGATCCCTTTGGCGCATAGAAAAAGACTAATAGTATTAAAGATTTGCAATAATTGGGGGCCCCGTTGGAGTTTTCCCTGGGCCTGAAGTTACGTCAATGGAAAAAGTCCCCACCCACCCGCATCCCCTCCAACAGTCGGATGATGTCGATGGTGAAATTTGGTGGATCCTCTCCGGTATTTAATACCATCTAGACAGGATCTCATAGTGGGACTCATGTAGGGAAGCACACAAGGTGTTCGAGTAAATAATGTCTAGAGATTTAGAAAGTTGAGATATGTTTATCTGAACTTGGAGTTCTTTTTCCCAAGATATTATGTTTTTAGTTTTTAGTAATTCAATGTCATCACCATAAGTACATAAATACAGACGGTTTGTCACCCATTTGGGGCTGTCAAGGGTTTTATTTAGGTCAGTAATAAACTGGGGGAGAGAAAAGAGGATGTTTATTGAAGTCAGAAATAATTGTATTTTTAACCACGTTGATTTCTCCGTGTAAGGCTGCCTTCACATTAGCGTATGTGAACGCAGCTTATGCTGCATTCCCATACGCAGTCAAACGCATGCGCACTGCGTTCCTCTGTTTAACATAGGAACTCATAGTGCCTGCGTTTGTCAGCGTTTGCTGCGTTCGGGTGCAGATGCGGACGATATCTGCTCCTTCCGGTGTCCAGCGTCCGCACCCGGGACGTTGCATTTTTTGGGCGCTCGGGGACCTTGGAAAATCAGCAAGCGTCCCCAAGCGCACAAAAAAAGCATTGGTGTCAATGGGTCCGCAGTGTTCTGTGCTTGACAGCGCAGGAGAACGCTGCGGACCCATTGAAAAATCTCCCGGTGGCTGCCGGTGATGTCACAGGAGATCACCGACGGCCACCGGGAGATCAGCTCAGCCTCTAATGATCTCCTCCTCCCCGCCACCGGTAATCTCCTAGTGGTGTCGGCGGGGAGAAACAGCTGATTTGACAGCTGTTTGAATCTTCCCGCGCCGACATCTCCTCTTGGTGTCGGCGTGGGAGATTCAAACAGCTGTCAAATCAGCTGTTTCTCCCCGCTGACACTTCCCGGAGCTTACCGGCGGCCGGGAGGAGGAGATCTCCAGCGCTGATCTCCGCCTCCGGCCTGCCCCCGGACACGTCCGATTGGCTGGCCGGGCTCCACAGTGATGTGTCCGCAGGCGGACATTATCCGCTGCGGACACATCAAATGACATTGCTTTTGACTGCGTTTGTGTCTGCATGCCATCAACATGCAGACACAAACGCTAATGTGAAGGCAGCCTTAGGTAGAATATATTTATCCTGGAGGGATTGGAAAGGGATAAGATTATTATCCAGAATTATATCTTGAATTGTTGAGATACCGAATTCCAACCATTTATTCAATTTTAGGAATCAAAATTTCCAAAATTTGGAGTGGTAAAGAACTAAGCTGCGATTCTTTAAATTTTGATTTAATTTTTTTGAGCAGATCACTCCAGACGGTGATTACTGCCTTTGGTGTCTGCAAATTTGGTGGAGGTTTGCTAGGGTCTATAAGATAAGCCGTGATAACTAGCTTCAAATCACTGTAATTTATTCGGGCCTTTTCCAAAGAGACCCAAGGAATAGGATTATCCCCCAGCAGCCAACCATTTGAAAGTTTCAAGATCGTAGCCTGATAATAACTTAAAAGATTTGGGACCCCTAGTCCATCCCGTCTCTTATGCTTCTCTAAAAGGTTGGATGATACTCGTGGATGGTTTTTGTTTGAAATAAATAATCTGAGTTGTAATTGAAATTTACTGAACCATTTTTTAGGTATTGGCTACAGGATACATCAAATTACATATAAAAATCTGGGGAGGGCCATCATCTTATAAGTAATGATTCTCCCCAACCAGGATAGATCTATTTTATTTAGATGAATTAATTCGGTCTGAAGGGATTTATGAAGGGCCGACAGGTTATCATTGACCGTAGAGGATGGAGATCCTGTCAGAATGATACCCAAGTATGAAATCTGATGCGGTTGCCAATTAAAGTCGAATTGTGCCTTCAAAGCAGTAGCCAGATCGTCTTCTAAGTTAAAAGTCATACATTGGGTTTTTGTAAAGTTGATTTTATAAAACGAAACCTCAGCGAAAAATTTTATCAGTGAGTTTAAATGCTGGAGCAAGGAAAGAGGGTTCGACAGAGTAAGCAGAATATCATCTGCAAACAGTGTGATTTTTTAGCAGGTTTGTTTGAAACTTATACCTTCTATATATGGGTCGGACCAGTGGCGTAGCTGGCCAGCTTCGGGCCCCGGGGCGAGATCACCGCCCAGGCCCCCCATGCGAGGATGGGGGGGGGGGTGCTGGTGGAGGGATTTGAGGACGGGGGGGGGGGGGTGCTGGTGGAGGGATTTGAGGACCGGGGTGTGGGGTGGAGGTGTGAGGAGGACCGGACCGGGTGCAGAAGGGCGCTGATACTCACCGCGGCCGGCCGCCTGCGTGCGTGCGTCTGCTGTAGGAGAGGGAGGAGGGGCGTGCAGATCTGCACAGCAGGAAGTCCCGTCCTCCCTCCCCTCCAGTCGCGCGGCTGCCAGCTGCCAGCACGGGGCCCCCCCAGGGACTGCGGGGCCCCCCCAGGGAGTGCGGGGCCCCCCCAGGGCGGCCAATGGGCCCTCAAGCCGGGGGGGGCCCGGGGCGATCGCCCCCCCTGCCCCCCCGCTAGCTACGCTACTGGGTCGGACCTAATTTTTGCAGCTAGAGGTTCAATGAATAGGGCAAAAAGTATAGGCGAGAGGGGGCAGCCCTGTCTGGTGCCGTTGGATAAAATAAATTTAGGTGATAAAAAGTTATTTGTGTACACCCGGGCCGATGGGTTCGAATACATTGCCGTAATGCTGTTGAATATCCTGCCCTGGAATCCAAATCTTTCATGAGTTTTAAATATTTAAGACCAGTTTTACCCTGTCAAAAGCTTTCTCCGCGTCGAGGGCCAGCAATACCACCGGAGATTTCTTTTTGTCTATGTGTTCTGTTCTCACTAAATGGGCCGGGGGCTCATGAATTTAAACAGACAGCTAAACCTTTATACTGAGTCCAATGAGAAGACTGTGGTGAAGTCTGTGCTTTTATTGAACGTTGCAGTATATTTTTAAATGGTAAAACTGGAAACAATGAGAATACAGAAGAATCAGTGCATGGTACAGCAGAATACACATTATACATGGATATACAATATGCATGAACTAGTAACTAATCTAGACTATAACTGGATGAGCCAGGCTAAAACTAGAGCAGAAAACAACTAAAGAAGGCATGAATACATACCGGCAATGCAATCGCATGGGAACAGTGATGCTGAATGTCTTCCTTCCAGAAATGAAAGTAAAAATGGGGGCTGAGCTACCAAATGCATTGCAAGAGGGAGGAGAATTAGACATAGAGATTAAATAGACTGCGAACATAGCATTGGCTGCTAGAGGGAGCCTGAAACTCATTAACAATCTACAGCTAAACTATTTAATAACATTACGCAAAACAAACATTGGAGATGAATTAGGCGTTGGAGACAGAACACTCCCCGTCTGGCATCACCGGATGTCACTATCTCTGTCTTCTGAGGGTAACAGCAAGACCAGTTCAGATACCGGTCTGAGAAATGTCTTAGGTTCATTTCCCTTAGTCATTCTTAGTCCGACCTTGCGGACATTACCGTCATTGCTCGGGAATGTTGCAGTAACTAGACAAAGTGGCCACTGGTTCCGGTGTACTTGAGAGTCTTTCACAAGAACAAGGTCACCTATGCTCAGATTGGGACAAGTAGATTGCCACTTTGTCCGTGGCTGCAGGGTAGACAGATGTTGTTTGCGCCATCTGTCCCAGGAAGTATTCGCAAGACTTTGTACCTGTCTCCATTTGCGCTTGTAGAGGTCTTTGGCATCGAATCCTCCTGGAGGAGCACTGGACAGTCCCGTTTTCTGGGTAAGGAGGGTAGCTGGAGTCAATGTATGAAGTGTAGACACCTGAGGGCGGATTTCAGCATCTGTGTCCTCTCCTACTAGTTCAAAGGTGTCTGGAAGGTGTTCTTCAACATATAATAGTTTTGGTCGTGAAAGCCACGTTGTACTTTGTAGCTGACTTCTGTTAACTGCCCTGGTTGAATGTGCAAGCTTGGTCTTCCCCATAACAAACCCAATGTGGCTCTGACATTTGGAGTCTTTAAGGTAGGCAACAGCAGCGATTGCTTTGACAGAAGCATCCGCGAATATGTACGGTTTTTGGCTTTGTATTTCTGTTGATGGTACAGGGGTGTATGGTCTTGGCACGTTCAGGTTGGAGAGAGTAGCTAACGAGTTCTTCCATCCTTCCCACTGGATTCTTCTATCCGGTGGCAGAGGTGCATCCCAGTCAGATGTTTGCCTAGTTAAGTCTCTTAGTAGGGCCTTGCCTTGTATCGTGACAGGAGCTGCGAAACCCAAGGGATCGTACAGACTGTTGATGGTAGACAGAACACCTCTACGTGTGAAAGGGTTTTCTCCTTGGCTGACCTGAAAGGTGAAAGTGTCTGACCGTAGATTCCAGAGAAGGCCGAGGCTACGTTGCATTGGTGTGGGGTCTGACCCTAAGTCTAGGTCTCTGAGGCTGTTACATAAGTCTTCAGAAGGGAATGCATCCATGAGTTCCTGGCTGTTTGAGGCTATTTTGTGAAGCCTGAGGTTTGAGCAAGCAAGCATTTCCTGGGCTCTCCTGAGAAGACTGATGGTGGTTTCATTTGAAGGCATGGCTTTCAGACAGTCATCAACATAAAAGTCTCTTTGTATGAATTGTCTGACGTCTGCTCCGTATTCTGTTTCTCCTTCCTGGGCCGACCTTTTGAGTCCGTAAATGGCGACTGCAGGTGAAGGACTGTTTCCAAAGATGTGCACTCTCATGCGATACTCTGTGACTTCCTTAGTAGGATCATTGTCTCTGTACCAGAAGAATCTTAGGAAATTCCTGTCTCTCTCTCTCACAAGAAAACAATGGAACATTTGCTGGATGTCAGCGATGAAGGCAATGGAATTCTTACGGAAGCGCATCAGTACTCCCAGTAGTTTGTTATTGAGGTCTGGACCTGAAAGTAGAACGTCATTCAGGGAGACATTATCAAACTTGGCACTGGAATCGAACACCCCTCTAATCTGGCCTGGTTTCTTAGGGTGGTGCACTCCAAACATGGGTAGGAACCAGCATTCTTCAGAGTCTTTGAGGGTGGGAGCTAACTCTGCATGACGGTTCAGGAAAATCTGTGACATGAAGGAGAAAAAGTGATCTCTCATCTCTGGTTTCTTTTGCAGATGGTGCTTGAGAGAGGAGAAACGCTTTAATGCTTGATTCTTGTTGTTCGGTAGACGTGGTCTGTTGGTTCTGAAGGGAAGGGGTGCGACCCAGCTGTTGGTCTCATCCTTAACAAGCCCCTTATCCATCATCTCTAGGAACAACTTATCCTCTACCGACATTGCTACTTGATTGTCCTGTTTAGTTCTCTGAAAGACTGTGCACCCTAACTCCTCCTCACAGCCTCCCGACACTATACTGTTGTCGTGTGTAAAGTCTATTAGATGCTTGGGCAGTTGGATGCTGTGTGGCAATTCTCTGATGTGAAACTCATTATCACAAGGGTTAAACAGAGATGGGCGTCCTTTCTCCAGAGTATTTGTTAGCATGCTTGTCACAGAAGAGGGGGCGTGTATGCGTCCCAGGCATACGTTTCCTATTATGACCCATCCTAGGTCTAGCCTTTGGGCATAGGGAGCATTGTGGTGTCCATTGATATGACGTCTCACTTTATGCACCTGCAGGATATCTCTTCCCAACAGCAGGATTATCTGGGCCTGATGGTCTAGTTCCGGTATGAGGTGAGCTATGCGTTTTAAGTGAGCGTGGTGGGTTGCTACATCTGGCGTAGGAATTTCAGATCTGTTGTCTGGGATCTGGTTGCATTCAATGATCGTGGGTAGTGGTAGGCAGAATTGTCCATCTAAGGACTCGATTTGATAGTCAGTAGCTTTCCTGCCTGCTGTTGTCACAGTACCTGCACACGTCTTTAATGAGTAGGGAGTGCTTGGCCCTTTGATGTTGAATAGGTCAAAGAATGTTGATCTAGCCAGGGATCGATTACTTTGATCATCCAAGATAGCATACAGTTTTATAGCTTTGTCTCTGTGGCCCTTTGGGTATACTCTGACGAGGCATATCTTAGAACAGGACCTACTGTCTATTGTCCCTTTGCAGACTTCTGTACATTGTGAAGTGATCTCTGGCGTAGGTGTAGCAGTGTTCCTTTCCTCCCCGCCATGCTCACTGTCAGCTGATGTGTTTTGTGTATACCATGGAGCTGGGCCAGGGTGTAGAGCTGTGTTATGGTCTGTGGTGCCACACTCTGTGCATTTTACACTGACCTTGCAATCCTTGGCGAGATGAGCTGTGGACGAGCAGCACTTATAGCAGATACCGTGTTCTTTCAGGAAGCTTCTGCGATCTGACATAGATTTTCCTCTGAAGGTTCTGCATTCGAGAAGAGGATGGGGCTTCTGATGGAGCGGGCACAGCTTGTCAGGGTCCTGCATCTTTGTCTCTGATTGGGAGTAGTCAACAGACCTGTGATTGGAATCTGAAGAAGAGACATTAGTTTTGTGTACAGCCACAGACGTTCTGCGTGGATTTGTTGCTGGTGACGGTGCGGCATACGACATTGTAAAGTCGAAGCTGGGATCATTTCTAATTCTCGCTTGTTGGTGTATAAAGTCTACAAAAACAGAGAAGGGAGGGAATGGAACACTGTGCTTGTATTTGTATGTGGAACCATGTGTGAGCCACTTCTCCTGCAGATTGTAGGGTAACTTTTGGACTATAGGGTTCACTCCTCTGGCTGTGTCGAGGAATGCAAGTCCCTGTAGATCATCTTCATATTTGGCAACTTGGACTTCCATTAGCAGGTCGCTAAGTTCTGTAAGTTTCTGTAGCTCTTTGTTAGATATTTTAGGGAAGTCATCGATTCTTTTGAACAAAGCATTTTCTATTACCTCTGCTGAGCCGTAACGCTCATCCATTCTCTTCCAGATCTCTCTGAGGCCAATCTCAGGGTGGCTTATATTAGCATCTCTGATCCTTATTGCATGTTTGACTGACTCTTCTCCCAGGTACTTCACTAAGAGGTCTATCTCTTCCCTGTGTAGCAACCCCAAGTCTCTAGTGACATTTTGGAAAGAGGCTTTCCAAGCTCTGTAGCTTTCAGCTTGGTCAGTGAATTTCATGAGTCCTTTGGCAACCAGCTCACGTCGCATCAAGAACTTAGCAAATTCTGTTGTGAAAAGGTTGTCAGCAGAGTATACTAGTGATGGGTGCACTGGTAAGGGTAAGTGGTGTGAGGTATGTTCGTACCTGTTAGTATCCTGTGGGTGGCGCCAGCCGGTGTCATGTTGCTTCGGTCTGACGTACGATGTGTCAGCAAGGTGGTTTACGTTGGTTACCTGTTGAGAGGCAAGGTAGTCATTAGCAGAGTTGTTTTGTGCAACATTTTCGAGTTTGCGTCTGTCCTGGAGCTGGGGCTCATGACGGCTCCTGCTTTCTTCTTCACTGGAGGTGTCGTGTTCGCGTTTTGGGTCCAGATCAGGATTGTAGTTTGGATCGGGGAGTTCATTAACGTACTGAGATGTGCGTTGTGGAGGATCTTGCAGTGGAAACTCCAGACTCAGCACACTGTTTCGCCTATGCAGTTCTGGGTTTTGTGAGGCTTCTAGTGACTCTGCTTCTGCGATGGCGGCTGCAGCCTCCCTTTTCGCTACTAGGTTTTCTAAGGCGGCATCCAGGCGTGCCTTCTCTAACTGTGACCTTCTGTCTTGGTCATCCAGGCGTGCCTTCTCTAACTTAAGTTGCATCTCTTGTTCAGCAAAGCTTGCTCGCATTTTGGCGGCTTCGGCATTTGCGCGGGCGATGGCAACCGCACTGCTGATGGATGTTGTCTTTGAGGAGGTAGAAGTAACGGATCTTGTCCTGTGTGATCTGTGGGACATGGTGTTCTGGAGAAGTTCTTGGCTGTGCAGAGATTGCTGTAGCTGTACAAAGTCTCTGTGTAGCCGTTGACTTGTATCCTACTATCTGGATGGCTGCTGCTTCACTGTTTCCCAGTAGGATGGCTGCCGTTTTACTGTTCTGTTCTCACTAAATGGGCCGGGGGCTCATGAATTTAAACAGACAGCTAAACCTTTATACTGAGTCCAATGAGAAGACTGTGGTGAAGTCTGTGCTTTTATTGAACGTTGCAGTATATTTTTAAATGGTAAAACTGGAAACAATGAGAATACAGAAGAATCAGTGCATGGTACAGCAGAATACACATTATACATGGATATACAATATGCATGAACTAGTAACTAATCTAGACTATAACTGGATGAGCCAGGCTAAAACTAGAGCAGAAAACAACTAAAGAAGGCATGAATACATACCGGCAATGCAATCGCATGGGAACAGTGATGCTGAATGTCTTCCTTCCAGAAATGAAAGTAAAAATGGGGGCTGAGCTACCAAATGCATTGCAAGAGGGAGGAGAATTAGACATAGAGATTAAATAGACTGCGAACATAGCATTGGCTGCTAGAGGGAGCCTGAAACTCATTAACAATCTACAGCTAAACTATTTAATAACATTACGCAAAACAAACATTGGAGATGAATTAGGCGTTGGAGACAGAACACTATGATTGAGATGAGGTTAAGGGCTCTTCTTGTAGCATCTGATGTCATTCTTCCCCGAATAAAACCCACCTGATCTTGGTTAATTAGTCTGTGTACTAAAAATTGAAGTCTTTGAGCTACTAATTTAGCCAATAATTTAGTGTCGCTGTTCAAAAGGGATATGCGCCTGTCATTTTTTGTGTCGTTCGGATCACCTTTGTCTTTGGGGAGCACGATCACCAGAGCCTCCAGCATCTCAGCAGGCAAGTGGCCCTCGATCGCGGATTTATTTGCTAGTCTAACTAGGGGATCATTAATAATGACCTCTCCCTGAGTCGCAGCTTCATCTATTTGCTTTATGAGGATATTCTCCTCCACTTCCATTATTGTTGGAGACTTATAACAAACCCCTATCAGTAATTTATTATTTCTTCCCCCTTCCCTTATCTCCACCCACAGGGACTCTACATTTCCATTAGATTCACCTATATTATCACGCAGGATGGGTTTTAAGGATGATTTTACGTATAAACATACACCTCCTCCTCGCCTATTTGTACGGTCATTTCTGAACAGACAATAGCCCTGTAAATTAACAGCCCAGTCATGGCTCTCATCCAGCCAAGTCTCCGAAATCCCCACCATGTCATAATTATTTTCCAACAAAATCAATTCTAATTCCTCCATTTTGTTGGTGAGGCTTCTGGCATTAGTGAACATGCACTTTATGCATCTCTCTTTACCTCTATTCCTTCCTACTAGATTGACTGTTCTAACCCCACCCTCCATGCCACCCCCAATTTTATTACTTGTGCCCAGGTTACTGTTTACACTATCTTCCCCTCCTATACAATGAATACCCTCCCCCCCAATCCCTAGTTTAAACACTCCTCCAACCTTCTAGCCATTTTCTCCCCCAGCACAGCTGCACCCTCCCCATTGAGGTGCAGCCCGTCCCTAGCATAGAACCTGTAGCCAACAGAGAAGTCGGCCCAATTCTCCAGGAACCCAAACCCCTCCTTCCTACACCAATTCCTGAGCCACTGATTTATCTCCCTAATCTCCCGTTGCCTCTCTGGTGTGGCACGTGGTACAGGCAGTATTTCAGAGAATACTACTTTGGAGGTCCTTGCCTTAAGCTTGCAGCCTAATTCCCTGAAATTATCTTTAAGGACCTTCCACCTACCTCTAACTTTGTCATTTGTGCCAATGTGCACCATGACCGCTGGGTCCTCACCAGCCCCTCCCAGTAATCTGTCAACCCGATCAGCGATGTGCCGGACTCGAGCGCCAGGTAGGCAGCACACTGTTCGACGATCCCTGTCTTTGTGACAGATTGCCCTATCTATTCCCCTAATAATTGAGTCCCCCACTACCAGCACCTGTCTGGCCTGCCCTACTCTCCTGTTTTCCCCCTTACTGGAGCAGACACTCCTCTGGCTTTCAGAGGTCATGCCCTGCTGCAGCAGTGCTATCCCTGAACTTACACCCCCCTCATCTGCCAACATAGCAAATTTATTGGGGTGTGCCAGATCAGGGCTAGCCTCCCTGGCACCCTTCCCTCTACCCCGCCTTCTAACTGTCACCCAGCTAGCTACCTCACGGTCCTGCAGCTCCATACTACCATCCTCCCCCACATCTATCCCATTGAGCAGCTGTTCAGTGAGCAGCAGACTCCTTTCCATATTGTCTATGGATCTCAGCGTTGTCAGTTGTTCATTTAGATCCAGTATCTGGGCTTCCAAATGCACAACGTACTCACATCTCACACAGCAGTATGAACCCTCGATCGGCTGGTCAAGGAATGCATACATGTGGCAAGATGTACACTGGATGGCATTGCCAATCATGGAGCTCATTTCCTAATGGGGATTGCACCAGACAGAAATGATAAGTAAAAAGAAATGCAAAGTATTAACAAAATACAACCAGCAATTCAGTAAATCCTCCCTTCCAAACTCCCTGAATCCAAAGTCACTGAATCACAAGTCACACACTTACTTCTGTCGCACTTGCTCTGTCACACTTAGCTCGCGGTCACACTCGCTAGAAAATCAGATATAAAGAGGTTTTTTTTTGTTTTTTTTTCCCCTTAGCAGAAAATCAGCCTGTATCTCAGTGTAGATTATTTTTTTTTGCACTGGGCGATTTTTCAATGTTAGAAAGTGATTTATCCAACTACTCTATTGTTAAATCAGGATATATAAAATCCTCTGTGTTGGAAGTTACAGGTTCTTTAAAATGTTCTGCCTGCAGAGTATTTTTCTCATTTGCAAGTTGCTTTCTACAACTGTCACAAATTTTCATGCCTGCATTGATTGATGGATTTATTTGAAACATAAGTTTAACATTTTTTTCTTGTTGTTGTACAGTTTTTTCAAAAGGATTACAACAGCATATATTATAAAATATTGTTCCTTGAGAAGTATCAGCTATTGCTGTGTGAGAAAAATAAAGTTAATATTAAATAAGGAAAATGGGTAATAAAAATAAAGATTTACAGTACACTTGAGATATAACTGTGTTACTATAAAGTTAGGGCTATCGCACACACAGCTTTTTTGTCTGCGGATAAACACTGCGGTTTTGGCAGCATTTTTCCTCCGAATTTTCACTGTTATCTGCATTAGTTTTTTTTAATCGCTAGTGAAAACGATGGCTGCTTTTTTTATATATATAAATAGTGGTTCTAGGGGGCGTGTCCAGCAGCTAATGGCGCCGGACGCGTATTGAAGAGGCTCCGCCACACAGATCCCAAACGCGGCACCTAACGGCTCACCCCGAGCTCCAACAAGCAGCCCCGGAGCCCGTCTGCCACCACAGCACAGCCGGTCATGCCGAGAGCGAGTTCCAGACGGAGGGAAACCGGGAACAAGCTCACCAACTTCTTCCAGCCTGAGGGGCAGAAATCATCCAAGATGGCGCCCGCCAGGGAAGACACAGCAGCCCCGGTCCACAACTCGGCTCACTCGCCCCGATCTCCCCGCCGCTCAGCTGAACAGCACGCAGTGACCAGAGATGACTCTCCAATCACTAAGAGGTACATGAGAGACATGTTGGGAGCAATGCGGGACTCCATGCTAGGAGAACTGCGCAGTATGAGGGAGGAGATGAAGGCAGAAATGGCGGCCATAGGAGAGAGAACCTCTAAGGTGGAAGCAAAAATGGCCGACTATGCCTCGGCACATAACAACCTAGCAGACAGCTATGATATCCTGGATAGGGAAATGGGCTCCATGCAGGCTAGGCTGTGCCACCTGGAGGATGGACTCCGTAAAAGTAACATTAAACTGAGAGGGGTTGTGGAGGAGCAGGAAGTAGAGGATCTCCCGGGGATTGTAGCTGCATTTCTGACCGCAGCGTTGCCGGACACCCCCCCGGAGATGATGGAAGTTGTGAAAGCTTATAGGCTCCCAAAACCTGCTAAGCTTCCTAAAGAAACCCCTAGAGACATTCTGATATCATTTCTGAGACCTGATTCGAGAGACACACTCCTTTATGCCATGAGAGCTAACCCCCCCTTACCAAAGCCTTTTGACAAGGTGGCAACTTATCCGGACCTGTCGCCGGGAACGTTGGCCAGGAGACGTGAATTCTCTTCCAGCTGCCGTATATTACGCGAGAAGGGGATCCAATATGCATGGGGCTCTCCATCAGCTGTGAACTTTCGCTACAAGGGAACCAGGCACTCCTTTGCGTCCCCTACCCTGCTCAGAAAAGCTTTAAAATCATGGAACATGGTGGCCCCCAGCCCCCAACCACACTCACCAAGAACCCCTCATGAGGATCCCCAGGCTACACATCCACGGGGTCAAGATTGATTGCGACGCATCTTGGGATAAGAAATTCTGGATCTTTGTGGCTCAGCCTCCTTGTTTGGCTATTTGCCAGTTTAGTCCCACTGAACTTCCTCCGCAGGCTTGTTGGTGGTCCTCCTGGACTAGAGGACTCCTCTGGATCCGGGGTGTTCCCGGGCCTGACCTTTTCTAGGAGAGACTCTAGTGGGACTCCTATTTCTACCCCCATAAGCTCAGACATTTTAGTCTGACTTAATTGCGAGTTTACATTTCTGTTATTTCCCTGTATATAACCTCCCCTCCCTAATCTCCCCCCAACACCCTTCACCCCTACCCAGCTGCTCTATCTTTACATATCTTTACCCCCCTTCCTTCCAATTCTGTCATCTTTTTCTAACTTCTCCAAGGGCTGTTTCTCGGCATCCCCTTGGGTGCCTCCGCACGTTTGTAGGGCTCTCACAACTTTTAATAATGTCCCAATCTGCCTTGTCAAACTCACCTTCCATTCTGCAGATAGCATCCCTCAACGTAAGAGGATTGAACTCTCCAGTGAAACGCTCCTTTTTGTGGAGAGAGACCAAGAGACTCAAAGCAGACGTACTCTGTATTCAGGAAACGCACCTACTGTCGGAAGACAACCATCGGGTAAGACACTCCTCCTACCCCCACATATTTTTCGCTAATAACAATACAAAGAAAGCAGGAGTCTGCGTGATGGTTAGCAACAGAGTCCAGTTTCAGTTGAAATCTATGGAAGCAGACCCGTTGGGGAGATACCTCATTCTAAATTGCTACGTAGCAGGGGAGCTGCTCACCATAGTGACGGTATAACGCCCCGAACACAGGCCAAATGAAATTCTTGAGGTCCTTCTTTAAAAGAGTGAGAGAATCCACAACGGGATCTTTGGTAGTATGTGGTGATTTTAACCATGTTTTGGAAGCTAGACTGGACTCTTCTGCGCCCTCCACAAGGAGAAGAGGAGACTTGGCCGATATGAGTAGGGAGTTCAAACTCCATGATGTGTGGCGGTATCTACACGCGGAGGAGAGGGACTACACCTTCTTCTCCAGCTCCCACAAATCCTATTCTAGGATTGATTTCTTTCTAGTGGGAGACGACATTTTGCCCCGTTGCTCTGCAGCCTCCATAGGCCTGATCACGTGGTCGGATCATGCGCCTGTGGCGCTGTCGATCAATCTGGGGCAAAAAAGCGGTACCCACCGCCGCTGGAGGATGAACGTCGGACTCCTATCGGACCAACTCACTCTTGACTTCCTAGACACGAAACTGGAGGAATACTTCCTCATAAACGACAACAAGGAAGTGACAGATGGCACTCTCTGGCATTCCCATAAGGCAGTTCTCCGGGGCCTCCTGATTCAGAAAGCTTCCCAGCAGAAGAGGGTGCGAGAGAGGTTGTGGAGGGAATGGACGGATCAAATACGGGATTTAGAGAAGGTAAACAAAATTAGCCCTTCCCCTCTTCTGACCTCTCAAATACTAGAGTTACGCACAAAACTTAGAGCCCAACTGCTTTTCTACCACGAACTAAGCTTGAGAAAAATAAACACTCAATACTACTCGGCAGGGGATAGAGCAGGTAAACTACTCGCTAAAAGATTGAAAAAGCGGGTAACACGTTCCATGGTGACAACTATGTCTACGCCTGAGGGAAGACAGGTCAGGGACCCAACGGAGATAGTGGAAGTTATGGCAGACTATTATTCCAGACTATACAACCTTGCCAGCGATCCCCAGACTCCACAGCCCTCACAGAACCTAATTCAGGACTATTTGTCGCGACTTGACCTCCCAACCCTACAGCCGGACATACTGTCAGACCTGAACAAACCATTCACGCTTTCTGAAGTGACAGCAACCATCCAGTCACTCAAATCTAACTCAGCTCCAGGCCCAGATGGGTTTGCCAATGAATACTACAAAGTCTGTTCGTCCCGACTGGCACCCTACCTCCTCCGACTTTTCCAGTTTTGGCAAGCTGAGGGCTCTCTTCCAGCCGAAGCACTGGAAGCCACGATCACCACTATTCATAAGCCGGGGAAACCTCCTGACATGCCGGGCAGCTATCGTCCCATCTCGTTACTCAATACAGATGTGAAGATATACGCTAGGCTGCTGGCCTCCCGTCTGGCACGGGTGATCCCGCAACTGGTGGACTCGGACCAGGTGGGCTTTGTAGCGGGACGTCAGGCGAGAGACGGGACCAGACGTGCGTTGGACCTGATTGAGATAGTGGAGGGAAGGGGGTCCCCCAGTGTATTCCTGTCTCTGGATGCCGAAAAGGCGTTCGACAGGGTACACTGGGGATACCTGAGAGAGGTACTAGGAAAATTTGGATTCTCTGGCCCGATCCGGAAGGCCATCCTGAGTTTGTACTCCAATCCCGGGGCCCGGGTATCTATGTCAGGATACTCTTCACGACATTTTGCAATCACGAATGGGACGAGGCAGGGTTGTCCCTTGTCACCCCTGATATTTGCCCTGGTCATGGAGCCTCTTGCCGCCTCGATCAGGTCCAACCCACATATCACTGGTATTCAGGTCGGATCTAAACAACATACTATAGGATTATATGCAGATGACGTTATAGTGACATGCACGAACCCCGACGACTCCCTCCCGGCCTCAATTCGGGAACTTGAAACCTTTTCCAGAATTTCCTACTACAAGTTGAACATGGAAAATCGATGGCTCTCCCGATTAATATATTGGGGTCGGAGCTAGGGGCCCTCTCATCTCGATTCCCCTTTACATGGGCGCCGGACGGCATACCCTATTTGGGAGTCGTGCTGTGCTCTTCACAGAAAATAGCACGTGTTAATATATCGAAACTGATGGATTCTCTGAGGGGCTCCCTAGACTCTGGTCCCTGTCCTCCTTTAACCTGGATGGCTCGCATCCAGGCTTTCAGGATGATCTGGCTGCCAAAATTGCTGTACCTGTTCCGATGCCTCCCACTGAACTACCCGACCACGCTACTCACACAGTTACAGAGACAAATTAACAGTTTTGTCTGGGCGAAGGGCAGACCGAGGGTCAATAAACAGACGATGTACCTGAAGCTTAGGGGCGGAGGCATGGGAGTGCCAGATGTGATGACATACCTAAGAGCAACGATCCTCGAGGCGTCGAGAGAGCTGTGGAGGGGCCACTCGGGTTTGGGCTGGGTCCAACTGGAGACGGAGTTAGCACCAGAGATTGCTCCAAACAAGCTCCTGGCTGGGGTTGGATTGGGTCCTGTGGGGGTGGTCCACCCGCTGGCCACGATTCGATCAATGCAAAAAATCTGGGGAGGGGTTCCTGTTTCCTGGACCAGACTTGCTCCTGATAAGCTCCCCATGGAAGCTCTCCAGACCCATATACCAACGTTAAACCTGACAACATGGCAAGGTTTGGGAGTCGACACCCTGGGGGCCTTGATGAGTGATGGTAAGCTACTCTCCTTCCGGGATTTTACCGGAGGAAGGGTGAGCTGCAAAATACCTTCCTCCAATATTCCCAGATCTGCCATTTTCTCAGATCTTCAGACTGCACACACGATCTGAAACAGCCTATTCCTTCCCCATTTCAACAACATATTCTCTCCGAAAGTACTGTCCATAAGGGCCTATCCTCTATCTATGAGGGATTGTTGTCCCAAAACGCTCCTAACAAATTACATTATATGGAAATTTGGGAGAGGGAATTGAACTTTTCTGCAGATGTAGATGAATGGGAGGGAGCAATCAGAAGTGTCACCCAATCCACAAGATGCATAAACCACCTGGAGTCCCTCAAAAAAATACACTTAAGATGGTATACCCCCCCGTCCAGGCTGGCTAAATTTGGGACAGGTGGTTCACCCCTGTGCTGGAGACAATGTGGACAGAAGGGGGATTTGTCCCACATGTGGTGGTACTGCCCTAGGATTTCCCAGTTCTGGACTCTAGTGGCTAGCCTGGTGGGGTCGGTTACCGAGACGTTCATCCCCTTAACCCCACAACTTGCAGTATTACATATAGGAGCGGAGGTCCTCCCTCCGATCCCCAGACATGTTACCTCATACATCTTAACTGCGGCCAGACTGTGCGTGGCGGCTGCATGGAAGAGTACAGCACCACCATCTCTGGGTGATGTTACCAATAAATTGAATCTAATTTTCTGCCATGAATATCACCTAGCGATGGACGCTCCAAAACGCAGATATATCGCTGAGGCTTGGCAGCTGTGGGCGAATCACCCGGCTGCTATGAAACCTATGTTTTAGGCGTCAACCGGGGCGGCCGGGAGGCAGCTCCTTACTTTGTTACTTCATCACCTCATAACTTTCCTCACAATTTCCTCATAATTAACTCCATACACTACTTCATAACCTATATCTCGACTTCTCCTTCTCTCTCAATCTACTCTCTATCATTCCTCCTGGCTCTTCCCTTCTTCCCCCCTTTTCCCATCTCAATCTACATAACTTCCCTTCTTACCACTCTCATTTCTAAAATTCCTGATCTCTCCCCTCCCTGCCACCCCCCCCCCCCCAGTTGGTTTTGTTCTTCCCCCTCCCAATCAAACCTTAGGGGTTGAGTGTTTCTACCACCAGCTCTACTTTCAGGCCGGCCCCAATGCGGGAAAAATGCCCGCCGACAACCTGGCCTCATGACCTCTGTATCAGATCCCAGACCAAAGATTATAACGTACCTTCAACTTTGCAGTATCCATACGGCCCTGGGCCTTCAGATCATGCCTGAAATCCTACTGTGCTACAAGAGTCATAGCTCCTATTCAACCTAACCCCAATAGACTCCCTAACCTCCCTTCCTCGTCTCCACCCCCCCCCCCACCTATTTCAATATAAATTTCCTGATGTTTTACTATGTCTGAAGCATTGTTGTGCTTTAAATATATGTGATTGTTATCAATACTTACATGTACATTTTACCCTATTTTGTTCAACTCTTACACCCAATAAAAATTTATTGAAGAGTAAATAGTGGTTCTAAGCTGTAGCATAATAAAATAATACAGTAAGGATACGTTCAAACACAGCGCTTATTTAGCGCGGGTGCTTTTTGCAGCGTTTTGCACCCGCTCAAAAAGCCCCGTAAGAAAACGTGGTGCATTCACACACAGTGTTTGTTTACGGGCTCACTTCTCCCCCTAAATCGCAGGGAGAAGTAATGTCACACAGGGGAGGAATAATCCTCCTATGTGACAGCCCTTTTTGATTTCACAGTGTATTAATATACACTGCGAAATCTGTCTAAAAGTAAGCCAAATGTATTAAAAATAATAAAGAATGAATACTTACACTTCCGCTTGACTGTTCGGGCTATCCGTAGCTGAGACAAGTACAGGTACCGACCTGCAAGGACCTGTCATCTGTGATTGGCCGCTCGCGGTCATGTGATATGCGCGTCATATGCACGTCATATATCACATGACCGTGAGTGGGCAACCACAGATCTTCCAAGGCTCAGGAAGGTCGGTACCTGTGGATGTTTCTGCTCCCGGCTTCCGAACACCCGACGGAGAGGTGAATATTCAATTTTATTGTTTTTAACACATTTGCTTTACTTTAATTTAGAAAAATGGCTACTTGTTGCCATTCCCTTGCTCTTGGTGATGGCCGGAGTGAAGACCGGTGTTCTCTGGGAAGAGAACGAATCTGATTGTCAGGATGTTGTGCCTTTTTCTTTTTTCTTTCCCCTTCCCACCACCCTCCATTCCCCCCCTTATTATGTCGGGATAGATTGAAAACCTTTGAAATGTTGAAGGAGGAATTTGAAATCTCAGACATATAGATTTCAGTATAAACAGATACAACATGCCTATAGAGCCCAATGCAAGCGGACTGTAGTGACGATACAGACGGACATACTATTGGATTGAGAGGTAAAATCACCACTACTTTGGATCTTAAGTGTTCAGTGCCCCGCATTTCTGCCTCTCAAATATTGATACTATTGGATTGTATTGGGGAGCAGGGGGACACAAAGGGTGTTATTTCAAACATATATCATGACCTAATGCAGACCTTTTTGTTTTAACATCCAATATAAAGCCAGACAGAGAAGGGAGGAGGAAATTCATGGGATCATGGACGACAGATAGGAATCAATTCTGGAGTATGTGCCTCGGCTGTCCTTGAGTGAACCAGGGAGACTGTCGCAGCTCTACGTAATCCATAGAACATACAGAACTCCAGAGTTGATGTGCAGGGCTTGCCTGCGTGCAGACTCGGAGGCGCAGGTCTATTTGCCTTCTGGACTACAGTCTTGAATAAAATAGAAGGGGTATATAACTGTGTAATTAATAGAGATCCATTAATATGTGTATTGGGCTATGTAGAAGAAATTAGAATTAGTCATGTCTAGAAGACTGCAATTGCGAGATTATGATTTGTGACCCGTAGGTTGATCGCAAAGCATCGGATAGATGTGGAGCTCCCGTCAAGGGGTGAATTCTTATCCCAGGTGGCGTATATTATAAAATTAGAAAAAATAATATATCAAAAACGAAAAAAAGAGAAAGTTTTTGAGAAGTTATGGATGCCCTGGATGAACACGAGTTGAATGACAGATTGTTTGGGGGGGATACTGGTTGGAGGGGATTTCAACTGTCTGAAAAATTTGATGATGTTATTATATATATGTCATTTGTGATTTGTCAAATAAAAAAAAGATGGCAGCAAGAAGCTTTTGCAGACTGTCATCAATACCAAAGGGTGTGCAAGCAAGTATAAATTAGGAGGTCTTCATTGCTGCACATGCTGTTTATTCTGTTTCTTCTTTGAAATTCCAACATGTAAGTTGAGAATATTTTATTGTTGTGCACTCCCTGACTAACGTTATGTCAGTTATCCATGTTATGTAAATAAACGCTTATAAGCTGATGTTAAATTCATCCATTGGTTGTATAAATTACTCTTTTGAAAGCTGAAACCCTCCCAAATGTGGTTTAGGTTAAGAAAATAAAATGGCATCAATGCTGAAATATTGATCATTTAATGAACACAGAATGGTCAGATTTTGGCAAGACAAAAGTTTTGTTGCCCACAGAAAGTAATGTGATATTCAAACATATAATTAACTTAAAATACAAAATACTTAATATACAGTATGATGCATAACATTGGTGAAGGAAGTTGTGGTGCTATTAGAGTCATATGTAATATGTTGTGTGACTTCCATGAGCTTGAAGGACTGCATCCATGCGGATCAACAATGATTCATGCAATATATTAATGAAGTCATCAGGAATAGCAAAGAATGCAGTCTTGCATACCTCCCAGAGTTCATCTAGATTTTTTGGTTTTGTCTTCCAAGCTTCCTCTTTCATCCTACCCCAAACATGCTCAATGATGTTCATGTCTGGTGACTGGGCTGGCCAGTCCTTGAGCACCTTGGTCTTTTTTGCCTGGAGGAACTTTGTTGTAGAGATGAATGTGTGAGATGGAGCACCATCTTGCTGAAGACCCTTTTATGATTTGGAATGTAAGGGGTAGCTAATACTTCTGGATATTTTAGGCTATTGATATTGCCTTCTACCATGCAAATGTTTCGCACACCCCCATACTGAATGTAACCCCAGACCATGATCTTTGCACCACCAAATGTAACTGTTTTATGGGTGTATTTTGGATCCATATGGGCTCCAGTAAATCTCCTGCAGTATTTGTGGTGGCTGTGGTGTAATTCTACTGAAGATTCATCAGAGAAATCCACCTTCTGCCACTTTTCCAGCATCCATCTGTTTAGCAGGCTGTGGGACTTTGCAAATGCCACACAGTTTTTTATTTGCCTTTTGTTTAGTGCTGGCTTCTGGGCACTGATTCGACCATGGAGGCCATTTCGAGACAGAATCCTACAAACTGTTCTAGTTGACACAGGGACTTGAGGTGACCAGGCCTGTTGGAGCTCTGCTGCAGTGGAAGAGGGGCTTGCTTTGGATTTTCTGACCAACAAACGCTCTTCCTGAGCAGTTGTCTTGTGAGGTCTGCTGGACCTGGGCTTGTCAAACACATCTCCAGTCTCTTCAAATCTTTTTTTAATTCTTTGTGCTTGACGCTGAGACACATTAAAGGTGCCAACCACCTCAGCAGTGGATCTGGTCTTCAGCCTCTTGATAATCAAGGCTTTGGTCGCAGGGTGGATTTTTGGCATGTTATCAGAGCTCAAGTTGCAGTTCAAGTGAAGGTCTGGGGTGCTGGGTTTCTTTTTATACACACCCACTAATTAACCGATCATTTACGGAGCACAGGTGAGGATGTAAACTAGGATTGGGTGCACTATATGACCAGGCGACAAAACTTTTGTCTTGCCAAAATCTGACCATTCTGTGTTCATTAAATGATCAATATTTCAGCATTGATGCCAATTTATTTTCTTAACCTAATCCATATTTGGGAGGGTTTCAGCCTTCAAAGAGTAATTTATAAAACCAATGGATGAATTTAACAGGTTATAAGCTTTTATTTACATATCATGGATAAGCGACATAACTTTTGTCAGGGACTGTATTAATTTGGACTACCAATTAATAAAACCTGAGGATATAACTCTACTACATTTACATTTATTTTGGAAAATTATGTACAGTTCATGAAAAAATGATTGGCAAATCAGGGCTGTGGAGTTAGAGTCATGAAGTTAGAGTCAGTGTCCATTTTGGTGGAGTCGGAGTCGATATAAAATGGACCATCTGCAACTCATAAAATATATATAAAATATGGGGTACAGTAGTTCAATGCAGTACAGGCTGAATATTATTATTATCTTTATCTAAATAGCTTGATTATTGTATCATATACTGATGTTCACATTGTACTATAATAAATTTATCACTGAAACATGAGCCATGCAAGAGGGAGTTGGAGTCAGATTCAGGATAATTGAGGAGTCGGAGGTTTGGCTTACCGACTCCACAGACCTGGTGCCACTAATAGTGAGCAGCACTATACATCAGTGTGGGGCAAGGGGAGAAAGAGCAGTTCTCTCAGTGATTGGCAAGGACACTGTCTCAGTGTTCTCCTCCGTCACAGAAAGCTGCATCTGGAATATAAAAGGAACTCACTCATGAGCAAGATTTTTTTCTTGCTAAAAGTGCGAATTTGGTCCCCCCAAAAAATGGCAAGTTCAAAAATAATGTCCTTTCCTCATTCATTTATACAACTATGTTTTTTGTTCAATTTGTCAATAAAATTTCTCCTAGTGTGAGTTATATTTGATGGTAAACCAATAATGATTTTCCAGTAATTCTTTTTTCAACATTTTAGTTAGGATAATGACTTACCCCTGTGTGAGTTCTTTGGTGCTTAACAAGATGTGTTTTCTGTACAAAACATTTCCCACATTCCGAACATGAAAAAGACTTCTCCTCTGTGTGACCTCTCTGATGTCTAACAAGATGGCATTGCCGTACAAAACATTTCCCACATTCTGAACATGAAAAAGGTTTCTCCCCTGTGTGACCTCTCTGATGTCTAACAAGAACTGTTTTAGTTGTAAAACATTTCCCACATTCTGAACATGAAAAAGGCTTCACCCCTATGTGAACTCTCTGATGTCTAACAAGATCTGATTTAGATGTAAAACATTTCCCACATTCTAAACATAGAAAAGGCTTCTCTCCTGTGTGAGTTCTCTGGTGACAAACAAGGTCTGATTTAGATAAAAAACATTTCTCACATTCTGAACAAGAAAAGGGCTTCTCCCCTGTATGAGATCTCTGATGTCTAACAAGTTCTGATTTAAGTGAAAAACATTTCTCACATTCTGAACATGAAAAAGGCATCTCCCTATGTGAGTTCTTTGATGTCTAACAAGATTTGATGTGTGTGAAAAATATTTCCCACATTCAGAACATGAAAAAGGCTTCTCCCCTGTGTGACTTCTCTGATGTCTATCAAGATAAGATTGCTGTACAAAACATTTCTCACATTCTGAACATGAAAAAGGCTTCTCCCCTGTGTGGTATCTCTGATGTCTAACAAGATCTGATTTCTGTGTAAAACATTTCCCACATTCTAAACATGGAAAATACTTCTCCCCTGTGTGACGTCTCTGATGTTTAACAAGCTGTGATTTATGTGAAAAACATTTCTCACATTCTGAACATGAAAAAGGCTTCTCCCCTGTGTGGTATCTCAGATGTGTAACAAGCTCTGATTTCTGTATAAAACATTTTCCACATTCTGAACATGAATATGGCTTCTCCCCAGTATGAATTTTCTCATGTCTAACAAGAACTTGTTTCTGGCTAAAATATTTCCCACACTTGGAACAAGAAAATCTTTTTTTCCCTGTGCGAGTTGGTTTATATTTAACAAAAGATGTTTCAAGGGGGAAACTATTTATAGATTCTGAAAGTGAAAATGGCTTATTTGCTTTAAGATCAGTTTGTTTTGTATTCCCTCTTTTATGACTTTTATTTTCTTTAATAGTCTGTAATGAATCAGAAGAGAGGACCTGTGTAATATTATCAGATGATAGATCTTTGCTGTGAAGGGATGATGGGATATCTGGAGTAATGTCATTCACTTCAATTTTATCCTGTGTGGTTTCAATTTCATCTGATGAATGAATTGAAGATGTCAGTTGTCCTTCTGATCTACTGGTACCGTTATCTGACAAGAAAAATAAAACAATTATTATTTTGGACTAAAATATGCATGAAATGTATCTTTTTGAGCATTTGTACTTAAAATGTTTATAAAAATAGCAAGCTAAGTAGAAAAAATTAAATTATTTACTAAGTCAATGACTGTTTAGTCTAATAGAAGAACTCATGGTATGAACCACTAGAGCGTGGTATTCATCTGTTTATTCTGCCTCCCAAACATTAAAACAAAAAGCCACAAAAATTTTATGTAGATGAAAATGATAACACTAAAAACGTCTACTCATCCCACAAAAAACAAGATCCCATTCAGGTCCATCATCTGTCAATGAAAAAATTAGAGGGTTTCCACATTATTAGTGGCTCAAAGTCTCTTGAAAAGCAACATGGCTTCCATAAACTAATCCAACAAAATCCACTCTCTAAATCAAATCTCCCTCTCTATAGTGATTTTAACACTGGAGCTAGCAGGTGGAGCTCAGCGCTAAATCTTTACCTCCTCTAATGGCTATTATCAAAGGGAAAATAGCCTGACAGGCAGTATTGGACACCACAGCAAACTCCCCGAAGCTCTGCTCAGCCTCTGCCCACCCCGACACATGACCGCAGCGTAGGCTGTGACGTATAAGTCAGCTGACCGGCAAACCAGGAAATGCGCGACCACTGGCCACAGCGCACATTTCCATCGTTCTCACACAGAGACGCTGCAACTAGGATGGAGCCAAGAGGGGGAACCCAGAAAGCAGACAAACCCCACAATAAAGGCCCTGTTACACGCAACGGTATCGCTAACAATATCGTTGCAACGTCAACGGTTTTGTGACATTGCAGCAATCTCGTACCGATGTCGCTGCGTGTGACATGTACCAACGACCAGCGATCTGATCGCTGATCGTTGGTAAATGGCCAGGACCATTTTTCGATTGTTAATCTCCCGCTGGGCGGCTAGCATCGGGGTGTGTGTCAGCGGGAGACCAATGATCAACAACCTTCCGGCCGATGCCCAGTGCCGCACAGTACACACTGGGACATGGTAACAACGGTAAACATCGGGTTACTAAGCGCAGCACTTTGCTTATTAACCCGATGTGTGCCCTGGTTACCAGCACGCTGTGCTTGGTAACTAGGGTGCACATCGGGTTACTAAGCAGAGCGCTGCGCTTAATAACCCGTTGTTTACCATGGTTACCAGCATTCTCCCGCTTACCCCAGTGTAGCGGGACCTCAACATCGTGGAAAAGAATATTTTATATTTTTTTACACGATCTCGAGGTCGTTACATGGGTCGCTGGTGAGTCTGGGTGACAGCTCACCAGCGATCAGATAACGATATCCCAGCAAACCCGATCATTGGTTGGGTCTCTGGAACATTGTAGCATGTAACCCGGCCTTAAGGTAGTGTGGAATACATGTAATCCCTTTTAAGCAAGATTAAATTTGCAGCATTACTTAAGGAATAGCAAATGTATTTACATGCACAATTGTAATTTAACACCAGCAGGAGTCCATACCTTAAACTCCAAAGGTAATTTACATAGTGACAGTAGAAGAGAGGAATGGGACCAGAGGTATTTAATCACTACAATAGTGTATTATAAGGGTGGAACAGCTTTAGACATTATAACCACCTTTTTTGTCAAACAATTATTATTATTATTTATTTATATAGCGCCATTATATTCCATGGCGCTTTACATGCTGAAAGGGCAGACAAGGAAAAGTACAATAAATGTGGACAATCAGGTCGTACAGATACAGTAGGGGAGAAGATCCTGTCTGTGAGGGCTCACAGTCTACGAAGGGTGGGTGGGGATACAGTAGGAGGGTGAGGTGCCGGTTGTGAGGCGGTGTGGTGGACTGGGTCTCAATGCAGGTTGTAGGCTTGACGGAAGAGGTGGGTCTTCAGGCTTCTTTTGAAGGTACCCAGGGAAGGAGAATGTCTGATGTGGTGGGGAAGAGAATTCCAGAGTTCTTGGGAGGATCGCAGGTTGCGTGAGGGTGGGTATCGGGAGACCATGTCAAAGATGTATGGAGGGGACAGCTTGTGCATGGCTTTGTATGTCATGGTTAGTGTTTTAAACCGGGATCTCTGGGAAGCAGAGAGTCAATGAAGGGCTTGGCAGAAAGGGGAGACAGGGGAGTAGCGGGAAGACAGATGGATTAGATGGGCAGCGGAGTTTAGGATAGATTGGAGAGGTGCAAGGGAGGTAGCTGGGAGGCCGGTGAGCAGGAGGTTGTAGTAGTCGAGGCGGGAGATGATGAGAGCATGAATAAGGGTTTTAGCAGTGTTGAGGTCATGAAAAGTGTGGATCCGTGAGATGTTTTTGAGCTGGAGTCGGGAGAAGGTGGCGAGGGCCTGGATGTGGGGCTTGAAGGAGAGAGAACAGTCAAGGATTACCCCGAGGCACTTGGCGTGGGGGACTGGCGAGAGAGAGCAGTCATTGACTAGGATGTTTAGGTCGAGTAGTGGGGGGAGTGGCTAGGGGGGAAGATGATGAATTCAGTTTTGTCCATGTTCAGCTTAAGGAAGCGAGCAGAGAAGAAGGATGAGATGGCGGACAGGCAGTGTGGAATTTTGGATAGTAGGGAGGTGATGTCAGGTCCCGACAGGTAGATTTGGGTGTCGTAGAGGTGGTACTGGAGGCCATGGGACTCAATGAGTTTCCCTGGGGCCGAGGGTGTAGATTGAGAAGAGTTACAGTCCCAGAACCGAGCCCTGGAGGACCCCGACAGATAGGGGGTAGGGCGAAGAGGAGGTGTAGGAGTGGGTGACGCTGAAGGTCCGGTCCATTAAGTAAGAGGTGATCCAAAAGAGGGCAAGGTCTGTGATGCCAAGAGATTCCAAATCCAAAGTAGAAGGGAGTGGTCAACAGTGTCGAAGGCGGTGGATAGGTCGAGGAGGAGAAGGACAGAGTAGTGACGTTTGCTCTTGGCAGTCAGTAGGTCGTTGGTGACTTTAGTCAGGGCTGTTTCAGTGGAGTGGTGGGGTCGGAAGCCGGACTGCAGGCGGTCAAGGAGGAAGCAAGAGGAGAGGTGAGAGGACAGCTCTAAGTGAACGTGTTGTTCAAGTAGTGTAGAGGCGAAAAGGAGAAGAGATATGGGGCAATAGTTAGAGACAGATCTTGGGTCGAGGGAGGGTGTTTTGAGGATGGTGTGATCAAGGCGTGTTTGAAGGCTGAGGGGAAGGTAGGTGCCAGTGGTAAGTGATAGGTTGAAAAGATGGGTTAGGGCTGGGATGATAACAGAGGTGAGGTTGGGAATGAGGTGGGATGGGAGCGGGTCGTGGGCGCTGGTGGTGAGGTGTGATTTCGACAGGAGGGAGGAGAGCTGGTCTTCAGTTATGGGGGGGAAGCAGCTGATGGAAGGCGAGGGCAGTATAGGTGAGAGGGGAGGCTGTGGGGACAGCGGGTCAAATCTGTCTCTGATTCTGTCAATCTTTTCTTTGAAGAAGGAGGCAAAGTCTTCAGCAGAGATAAGGGGAGAGGTAGGAGGATCGGGCAGGCGGAGTAAAGAACTGAAAGTTTTGAAAAGCTGTTTAGGATTGTGGGACAGGGAGGTTATTAGGGATGAGAACAAGGCTTGTTTGGCGGCAGCAAGTGCAATCCTTCTAAATATGTTCCTCTAATAATTACAGACACAGGACATTGGTGTACACACTAAATACAAAACAGCAGTATACACGGATCAGCATAACCACAATTACAACATTAAGGTAATATATCCCAGTGATTAAGTCCACATTTAAGATTTGTGCACTCTGACTATATAAAAGAAAGCTAAATATTTCTCCATTTCTTCTAGCTGGTTATGAAAATTGTTTGCAACAGTTTGGCACGTGATACACAATAAGCGAAGCCCAGAGAACAACCTTGGATAAGAGGGTTACCTACACTAATATAATCATAAACCCTTCCATTCCAGGACAATATAGGGCCCCCTAAGCACAGCAAAAGGTTTAACCGATATACACTAGAGATCTGCGATTTTAGCAGGAAATTGATTAAACTGTATATAGTTATCGAACTTCAATTTTAAATCTTAATTTTATTGTAATTTGTGCATGACCTTTTAACTTTTTATAATAAACATCCTGAAAAACGGTTGAACCCACTCTCGGTCTATTTTCCCTTTGTTAATAGTGTGAGGCACGGCAGGCATGGTGCCCCATGGCCGGGGTGCATCACATGGGCTTTGTGAGGTATGGCCTGGCATGGTAACACATGGCCGGCATACAGCACAAGAGCCTTTTCACATGAGCCTGTTTTTACTCTGTGTGTTTGCTGTATTAGACCTGACCGGTGCACAGTGGGTTAACCCCTTCCCGACCCTTGGCCCACCGTTTGGGCCATGAAAACAAGTTCATTCCCGACCCATGGCCCACCCCCTGGGCCATGGAATGATCGGGCTACTGCAGGTCGAGTGAGGGTCTCACTGACCTGTTACTCGGCCTGCAGGTACATAGGGAGTTGTACAACACAGTTTGCCCCCCCCCTCCCGGCTACAGGCGCGGTGATTGGCACTCAAAAGTGAAAGTCACAGCGCCTGTCACGTTTCCCTGCCTGCCCCTGCTATCCCTACCCTCCGATCTTCTTCCCTGTCATCCTCTAACTGCCCCCCTGTCCCCCACCTCTCTTTCCTGCCCCTTTTCATCTTTCTTGCCCCCCCCTCCGCTTCCTTTCCCTGCCACCCGCTTCCTGTCCCTGCCGCCCGCTTCCTCTTCCTGACGCCCGCCTCCTCCTGCCTGCCCCCGCTTCCTCCTAAGTGCCCCCCTACATCTCCTGTCACCCCCCTCTTCCCCCTTCCTGCCCCCCCCGATCACCGGAGCGGCAATTGCCTCTCCCACTCACCTTTCTGGCGGCCGCTCTGTCATCTGCGTCCCGCTCCTCCTCCTCCTCTTTGCCGCCTCCGGATCTGACAGCTCTGTGCTGGAGCTGCCAGATCACTTTCTACAGCTAGATCCTGAGGATCCAGCTGTAGAAAGTGATCTGACAGCTCAAGCACAGTGATCCACAGTGACCATTATGTGATCACTGTGGATCACTGTGCTGGAGCTGTCAGATCACTTTCTGCAGCTGGATCCTGGGGATCGAGCTGCAGAAAGCAATCTGACAGCCCTGGCGCAGTGATGCACATAGTGGGTCACTGCGCCCGGGCTCTTAGATCGCTGCTCTGCAGCCCAATCTCCCTGCATGGGCATCGAGCTGCAGAAATCAATCTGACAGGCCGGGCGCAGTGATGCACATAGTGGGTCACTGCGCCCGGGCTCTTAGATCGCTGCTCTGCAGCCCGATCTCCCTGCATGGTCATCGAGCTGCAGAAAGCGATCTGATAGCCCGGACGCAGTGATGCACATAGTGGGTCAATGCGCCCAGGCTGTCAGATCGCTTCTCTGCAGCCCGATCCCCCTGAATGGGGATCGAGCTGCGGAAAGCGATCTGGCAGCCCAGGGGCAGTGATGCACATAGTGGGTCACTGCGCCCGGGGTGTCAGATCACTTTCTGCAGCTCGATCCCCATGCTGGCGGATCGGGCTCCAGAGTAGCGATTTGACAGCAAAGGTGATCAAGCGTCGTGGGACCTTCGTTGTGGACTACGTCGGAGACAATCGAACATCGAGGGACCTTCGTTATGGACTACGTCGGAGCGATCGAGCGTCGTGGGACCTTCGTTGTGGACTACGTCGGATCTTTTTATAATAAAGATGGAGTCCGAATTGTGTCTATGTTTTTTTTTTCAAATAAAAAGATTTTTCTCTGTGTGTATTTATTGACTATTTACCATACTAGAGATTCCTAATGGCGGGTCTAAAATTGGCCCAATATTATGAATCTCGGGCTTAGTGCCAGCTGCCAATAAAAAGCTGGCATTAACCCCTTTATTACCCAGTTAGCCACCGGCACCAGGGCAACTGGAAGAGCGTGGGTACAGCGCCAGAAAATGGCGCTTCAATGAATGCGCCATTTTCTGGGGGGCTGCTGGCTGCAATTCGCAGCATGGGGGGCCCAGAACGCTTGGGCCTCTCTATGCTGAGGATTCCAGCCCCCAGCTGCTTAGTTGTACCTGGCTGGACCAAAAATATGGCGGAGCCCCACGTAATTTTGTTTTCTAGAATTCGTTCTAGAAATTAAAAAAAAATGGGCTTCGCTGTATTTTTGTTTGCCAGCCAGGTATGACGAGGCAGCTGGGGGTGGGTGGCAGTCTAGCTGCCCAGTTGTACCTGGCTGGACCAAAAATATGGCGGAGCCCTATGTCATTTTTTTTTCTAGAAATAATTCTAGAAATAAAAAAAAATAGGCTTCACTGTGTTTTCGGTTGCCAGCCAGGTACAATGAGGCAGCTGGGGCTGGTGGCAGTCCGTAGCTGCCAAGTTGTACTTGGCTGGACCAAAAATATGGCAGAGCCCCATGTCATTTTTTTTTTAAATTCTACAAATAAAATTACATGGAGCTTTGCCGTATTTTTGGTTGCCAGCCAGGTACAACTTGGCAGCTAGGGGGCTGGAATCCTCAGCATGGAGAGACCCAAATGTTTTGGGCCCCCTATGCTGCGAATTGCAACTACTAGACTAGTATGTTTTTTCACAAAAAGTTTCTTTATTCATTTATACAGCTCAATTTGTGAAGCACATGGGGGTTCAAAGTGCTCACTGTGCATCTAGATACGTTCCCTGGGGGGTCTAGTTTCCAAAATGGGGTCACTTGTGGGGGAGCCCCAATGTTTAGGCACACAGGGGCTCACCAAACGCAACATGATGTCAGCTAACAATTTGTTAGCGGTCACCATGTCACGTTTGCAGAGCCCCTGTGTGCCTAAACATTGTAGCTCCCCCACAAGTGACCCCATTTTGGAAACTAGACCCCCCAGGGAACGTATGTAGATCAGTAGTGAGCATTTCAAACCCCCAGGTGCTTTAAAAATTGATCTGTGAAAATGAAAAAGTACTTTTTTTTTTCACAAACATTTTCTTTTAGCCTAAAGATTTTCGTTTTCACATGGCAGCAGGATAAAATTCATCCTAAAATTTGTTGGGCAATTTCTGCTGAGTACACCGATACCTCATATGTGGTCATAAACCACTGTTTGGGCGCACGGCAGGGCTCAGAAGTGAAGGAGCGCCATTTCACATTTTGAATGTAAAATTAGCTCCAAAATTCAAATTGTGCTCCTTCCCTTCTGAGCCCTGCCGTGCGCCCAAACAGTGGTTTATGACCACATATGAGGTATCGATATACTCGGGAGAAATTGCACAACACATTTTAGGATCCATTTTATCCTGTTGCCCATGTGAAAATGAAAGAATTGAGGCTAAAGAACATTTTTGATAAAAAAAAATAAAATATCAATTTTTTGTTTCCACTTTGCTTTAGCTCCTGTGAAGCACCTGAAGGGTTAATAATCTTCTTGAATGCAGTTTTGAGTAGCTTGAGGGGTGCAGTTTTTGGAATGGTGTCATTTTTGTGTGTTTTCTGTCATGTACAGCCCGCAAAAGGACTTCAAATGTGATGTGGTCACTGAAAAAAATGGTTTTGTAAATTTTGGTTGAAAAATGAAAAATTGCTCATGAACTTTGAACCCTTATAACGTCCTACCCAATTTTTTTTTTTCCAAAATTGTGCTGATGTGAAGTAGACATGTGGGAAATATTATTTAATAACTTTTTTGTGTCCCATATCTCTCTGGTTTATCAAAAAAAATGTGAAAATTGTGAAGTTTTCTAAATTTTTGCCATATTTTTGATTTTTTTCACAAATAAACGCAAAAATTATCGACCTAAATTTAATACTAGCATGAAGCCCAATATGTCACGAAAAAACAATCTCAGAATCGCTAGGATTGGTTGAAGCGTTCCAGAGATATAACCTCATAAAGGGACACTGGTCAGAATAGCAAAAAATGCCAAGGTCTTTAGGGTCAAAATAGGCTGGGTCCTGAAGGGGTTAATGGCACCCAGGTCTGAGAATGTGTTGATTGCTCACCTGACCAGTGCACAAAGGGTTAACTGCAGCCAGGTCTGTGGCTGAGAGTGGATGCTGATTGCAAGCACTACATTGCAGGTGTGAGAGGCAGCCAGGATAAGAAGCTGCCTGGTGCTCAGTCAGAGAGAAGAGAAGTTCAATCTGTGAGAAACATCCAGCCAGTGAGGATGTGAACTCAGAGGATTCCCGTCCCTTTGGGTCGTGAGAGAAGCCTGTCCATCTCCATGAGGGAGGCACCTATCCCTCTGACGGAGTGTGTGAGAGCCTGTGGCCATACGGCGGGTTATAATGGCTCCTGGAGTTGCGGAACCTTGGCCGAACCTGGAGTCTGCTTGCTTAGACGTGTGGAGCTGTAGCCGTGGCCCGGAAGACTTGCCTGGTATGGAGGTTTGGAGGCGGTTGGCATCCTGAAACACGTGCTGGAGGAGACCTTGGGACGCCTGGTTTACCAGTAGTGGTTTGCTAAACCCAGTCTGGGGCGGGAAAAGCAGCAGCACCATGGATATTGTATGATGGGTTGTGTGTGGGTGGAACTGTATGTATGTGGTCCATGGATGTAGTGTGATGGACCGCATGGGGAGTGTAAGTTGCCGGTCAGGCTGGAGCCTGTACTATGCCATGTGATGTGAGAGACCGAGTACAGCTCAAGGGCCAGGCGATCGTAGCTGCCATTTGGACCGAACATAGGTTATGTTATGGTCCCATTGACCTTGGATGAATGTGTGTAGGCTGTCTGCAGTATTGCAGCCTGTATGAGACCTGTGTGAACAGGACTGTACCCGGATCCTGGTGGGTCTGTGTGTCTCTGGTGTTCCATTAAGGTGGTGACATGTACCATGCACTGGGACTACAAATATCTCATACAAGGGGTTCCCGGTTATGTAGCATGTAAATAGATAATGTAAAGAGAGCCCGGGGGATGGAACCGCCATTGGGATTGACGGTTAGGTTATGATGTGATCCCGTTGATAGATATTAATATTAAATGTATTTGTAAAGTATAGATAAGGCCCGGCGGCCATGACCACCATTAGAGCAGTCATTAGTGCTCCTAGTGTTCAATGGAGAGGTGTTTACGGGTCCCGGTGAATGTTGTGCTAAATGTAATAGGTCTTCTATTGTATATGTAATGTATATATTATGTGATATTTAAATGAAGAATGCTTATGTGCAATGTCTTATGTGCTACCCGTTTTATATTATATGTGTGGTGCAAAATAAACGGGTGGACATTTGTTACATTTAATCACGAATTGGTGTCAATTATGCGGAAATCGAGTCCACCGTATGCACTCGGCATGCGCTAACCTCGCAATAGCCATTGGGGGAGGTAAAGATTTAGTGCTGAGCCTTAATCCTACAAAGTTTACGAATCTCGCTTCTGAGCCTTGCAGTGTGCCCAAACTACATATAGCACCCATGTACAGAATATCAGAAAAGTTAGTACACCCAAAAACATTTTTGTAAATATTTAATTTAATCTTTTCATCAGACATCACTAAAGAAACGCACTTTGATACTATGTAAAGTAGTCCGTGTACACCTTATATAACTGTGTAAATTTGGTGTGCCCTCTAAATAACTCTACACACAGCCATTAATGTCTAAACAGCTGGCAGCAAAATTGAGTACATCCGTAAGTGAAAATAGCTAAATTGTGCCCAATTAGCCATTTTCCCTCCCCATGTCTCTCATTAGTGCTACAAGGTCTCAGGAGAGAATGATGAGCACGTGTTAAATTTTGTGTTATCGCTCACACACTGTCATAGGGTCCTTGTCCGGTATCCCACAATCAACAGAGCGAGAGATGCATGATCAGCCCAAGAACCTTTGTTGCTTGAAAAACATAAAATTCCATCAAAACAATCCAGCAATATATTGTATGTCCATGTAATCCAGGTTTCTCTAAATCCCTTTGTGGAGCTGGTCTGAACTCAGCTTCGCACACACAGACTAAATCATACTGCTTCTCCTACCCCCAACACCTCCCCAATCCAAAACCAGTTCTATGGAGACTCCGGGGTGGTGGTACAAAGCTTTACAGACAAAGGTCTTGAATGACCAAATAAGGACATTTCAACAGTAATTCAATTATCAACTGGGGAGTGTAATTTGTACACAGGAAGTGGGGAAGGGCTGAATACACAGTATTGCAAGAACAAAGCACCTGTAAAATGCAGTTACAACATCACCCACCATATCCACCATCACAACCTCTTCCCCCCTTTCAATAAGTGAGCAAGCCATGTGGTCTACGCAGACCTTTGGCCATCTCACTTTAGTCCACATTGCTTAATTGTCAATAAGTCTTTGCATAATGGCAGGGTAGGTCAGCCTGAAGGAGTCTATGGTTCTTCTTGTTGAGTGTTGGCTTCCATAAAATGGCACTGTAACTCCCCAAGGTCGTTTCCTATAAGGATATCTGCGGGAAGTCCTTCCATAACTCCAATGCAGCACAGTTTTTCCCCATAACCATAATTCAAACACACCCAGGCTCACTGTATGTATTTGCATGTACCCCCGCCAGGAGAATAGGGAACCTGGGGCCTGGGTGAATTGCCTCTGGTCAAACCACACAGTGGTCAGCAACAGTCAAGAAAGCCCCTGTGTCTCTAAATCACAACACTTTGCATCAATCTATTGAGACATCCTGAACTGAACTGTCAGTTGAGGTTGAATACCACTATATGGGTATAACAGAGTCCCCTCTTCAGCAAGATAATTCCGAACAGGAGTGCAAAGGTTACTAGAGATTATTGCTTAGGTGCAGTTTCCAAATTTTGATTATTTAATTTACCCATTGTGTGACCTAATATAACCTCAGTGAAGTCACGGCAAGTCACACTGCCGGAAGCTGTGCAGTGCCTGCTCTTCCAGCATATGAAGGATGCAGTCACTGATATTGCCACCCATATGCTGGAAGATTGAGACCGCAAGGGACATCCATGGGACTGTGACAGACATCACTTTCTTTTTGATGGGGATTAAATTGACTAAAGAGGGAGTGTCTCGTCTTTCTTTCTTCACTAATGTTCTCTGGTGTGTTTTGCAGATTCGCTTTTTCTGAGGACAACATCGGATTTAGTGGTTTCTGTTGGAAACCATGGACTACTTCAGGACTTTTTTTTTGTTTGATCTTTTTTTTCTCCATGTCTTTTCAAAAAAAAATTTGGGGGGTTGAATGGTAAAATTAAAAAAAAATGTATTTTAATGACAAAATAAATTGGTGAAAGAGGAATGTCATGGAGAGTTTCTTTTCAAATAAAATATTTATTGGCGTGTTTAATAGTGTCCTTACTGACTTGGTTAGTAATATGGGCATCTGCTTGACGCCTCGACATTACTAACCTCTGAGCTTGATGTCAGTTAACATTACCCAGCTGCAAGTAGGATCAGATGGCTAGCACTCAACTTTTTTTTAGAAGTCACAGTGCTTAGTGAACAGATCTTTGGATCCCATATACAGTTAATGATAGAATCACAGCACACATATAGAGTTTGTTTTGCTTCACAGTGAGAAATTTATTGTGATACAGTCAGTAGTTAAGTAAGCGACTTAGCAGGTGTTGACATGTCGGCCAACTGGTGGCCTTGATCACAGAGTCGCTGGAAATAAGACAGAGATAAATACAAACCATTATTTACAAATGTTTACAATATATACAGTATATACAATGGTTGAACAATACATATCAATTCCGATGATACGTTGAAGAGAATTCTAGTATACTGTGTTTGGGGAATAGGGAAACAGTTTAGGGTATAGTCAAGACAAGAACAGAGTGAGGAGATTTAGAAAACATGGTATGATCAAGGAAGTGCTTATGTGGCCTGTCTATACCTGCTAATAGAATAGCCCTGGTTATTATGCTGTATTCCTTGTACTGTGCTTCAACATATGAGTCTAGTTGGTCGAAATGTCAACACCTGATAAGTCGCTTGCTCAACTACTAACTGTACCACAATAAACTTCTCACTTTTAAGCAAAACGAACTCTATACGTGTGCTGTGATTCCATTATTAACAACACTACCCAGCTGGCGTCAACTCCAAATACGATTACCCTGTTTGCCAATGCACCAGGGCTATGGGAGGAGTCAGGGCAAAGCATCAGGATTGGCGCATCTAACGGAGGTGGCAGTTTTGGGGTGGCTGCAGCCTGCTATTTGTAGGCTGGGGAGGGTCAATAACCATGGCCCTTCCCACACTGTCGGCTTTACCTTGGCTGGTTTTACAAAATGGGGGGGGGGGGGGGCTTCACACCAGTTTTTTCAAATGATTTATTTATAAATAAATAATTAATTAGCAAAAATATAGTGGGGGGACCTACTTTGGATTATCAGCCAAGGTAAAGCAGCCAGTTATGGCCAGCTGGATGGAACTGTCTGCTTTACCCTAGCTGGCAATCAAAAATAGGGGGTAACCTATGTGGGTTTTTTTTAGATATATTTTTTAGCTAAATACAAGGCCACATGAAAGACAATAAAGGGTGCAATTTAACTATCCATTTAGCTCTATTTTTCTCTCCTCTCATCATTATCATTTATCTATTTTTGAACATCTTTTACACATAAAAATCAATTTATTTCAACGACATGCATATTTCTACAGTACGTGTCACGCGGATCACTTCCATGTGCGGTTCGTGCGGCATCTGCACTGCTGGTAAAAAACAGACTTGTTTCCCTGTGAGTCACAAGAACACGTGCATGATTTACATGGACACAAGTTCCTTGGCAAAACACGGAGATGTGATGATCCTTATCGTATATCATTAGGATACCTGTAAATAGGTCTCCAGGTGGTGTGAAAATAAACACCACACCTCCTGGAGACAGGAGACAACCACTGCCTTTTTAAAGAAGCTGAGGGTAAAGGTGCTGGACTGGCCAACCATGGCTCCAGAACTAAACCCTGTTGAACATCTTTGGGCCGTCCTCAAACAGAAGGTGGAGGAGTGCAGGTCTCTAACATCTACCAGCTCTGTGATGTTGTTATGGAGGAGTAGAAGACTCCAGCGGCTCCTGTGAATCTCTAATGAACTCCATGTCCCAAGAAAGTTAAGACAGTGCTTGAAAATAATGGTGGCCACACAAAATACTGATAATTTGGGCATAATTTGGCCATTTTTATTTAGAGGTGTACTCACTTTTGTTGCTAGCAGTTTACACATTAATGGCTGTGTGTGGAGTTATTTAGAGGGCGCACCATATTTACACTGTTATACAAGCTGTACATTCACTACTTTATATTATATCAAAGTATCATCAGTATTGTCCCATGAAACATATAATAAAATATTTACAAAAATGTGAGGGGTGTACTCACTTTTGTGATATACTATGTTTGGAATTGCTGTAGTGAAAGAACCCATTTTACAGTTTGTGACTCATGGAGAACAAGCTGGGCACTATGTGTTGGGTAATATCTACTATATAATTGTCTAAGGCATCTGTCGGTCACACAAAATTGCGCACCAGACAAAGGCCGCTGATCGGCGCCAATGAGCACAAACTATGCAGATAGGTGCGAGAATTCAAAGATCGAATTTCGCGCCTATTTGCAGCCCGGCGCACCACGATACACGGTGGCCGCAGCGGCGGCTCTCCTCACAGCCCCCCCGCTCCTCCTGCCCCCCTGCACTCCTCGAGGCACCCCTCCCTCTGCCCCCCCCCCACTCCCTGTGGCCCCTCTGCTCCTCCTGTTCCCCCCGTTCTTTCTCCCTGGTGTCCTCGCTCCTTCTCCCCGGTGTCCCCGCTCCTTCTCCCCGGTGTCCCCCGCTCCTTCTCCCCGGTGTCCCCCGCTCCTCCACATTGATAATAAAAAAAAAATCCTCAGTGAGGATACTCACCCCTCCGCCGGCTCGCTGCTCCACGTCCGTCTTCGAGGTCCTAAGGGGCTTGAGAACCTGTCGTTGCCTGGGAAACCGATCAGCTGATTGTTTTCCCAGGCAACGACAGGTCCTGTCCTGGGAGCTACAAGACGGAGGTGTAGCGAGTCGGCAGACGGGTATGTCCTCTGAGATCTGCTCCTGTGACATTTGCTCCTGTCATCAGTCACCACCTTATTCAACCTGCGGGTGACACCGGTGATGGAGGAGACGTCACAACCAGAAGCTGTGGATGGCAGAGTCTCTGTCCAGCAACTAAGAATAGGGTGGATGGGACCAGTAGAACCATCCAGTCTGGCAGTATAGGGGTGTGTGCAGTGCAGCTGGAGTAATCAGCTCTCTGCTTCAGCCAATTGGAAAGCACCACACCCTACTAAAGGCCAAAGCATATTCTTGGAAATTGCCAGAAATAGCCTTGTTCTCCTCTGGTTCAATCCTGTGTGATCAGCCCTCAGCTTGTGTATTTATTTCCTGTTGTGACCCAGGCCTGTTTACTGACTACTCTTGCAACTTCTGATTTTGACTTTTCTCTGCTCTCCTGATTCTGACCCGCTACCTGACTATTCTTCTTGCCATTTCACACCACCAATTAGAAGCTAATTCTTTGTCCCCAGCCTGGGGGTCCCTGTGTAAATCCAAATCTCTGCATTGGGGTTAAAGGGTGAAGGGCAAGCCAATCCCTGGGATATAAAAAAATCGTTGTAGCGGTCTATGAGCACTAGGGTGAAGGGGTATTAAAACATCGATTATAAGGACAAACCTTTATTAACCCTTAAGGCTACAACGATTTTTTTCTATTTCTAAGTCCTCCATGTGAGGGTCACAGCAGCAGCTGCTTTGGGATATGCTAATACATTCAGCGGTAAAAGGACCTGCGGTGACGTGTTTCCGGTCCCCGAGATCATGTGACCACAACCGGGAAGCATCACAAGGAGCGAGGCGGACAGCTCCCTCCAAGGTCCTCATCTCTATGCTACCCACTGGGGTTGTGCAGGGGTGCACAACCTGTTGAGGTGAGTGACCAATTGGCCCCAATAACTGTTAGCTCACTGGACCACCAGGTGCTTCTCATCATGAGCCCGTCTCTTCTGTATTTGTTCAAATTCCTGAGCTATGGAAAGCAGTGCAGATAGTGCCACATCCGTGAAGGGTAAGCCAATCCCTGGGATATGGAGAGAAGAATAGATAGTGCCTCGTCCGTTTGTGGTAGCCATCTGTTGAGCTGCCAGGTGATTACATGATTAAAAGTGATCACATGATTGTTATACGGCCGGACTACACCACTGATAAAGCAGCCGCAGCCGGTGACTGAGAAGAATCTGTGACTTCTCTGCATTTAGTGGTCACTACTCACCTGGGCGGTTATCTGTAGGAATCTCCTCTTTACACCGCTCATCACCCCTCACATATGTCTCTGTAGTATTAATATGGGGCAGATCATCATCACCCCTCACATATGTCTCTGTAGTATTAATATGGGGCAGATCATCATCACCCCTCACATATGTCTCTGTAGTATTAATATGGGGCAGATCTTCATCACCCCTCACATATGTCTCTGTAGTATTAATATGGGGCAGGTCTTCACCCTGAAACAAAGATTGTAAAAGTCACAGACAGATGGAGAAGTCCCATCTATGATCAGCTGTAATCTGCCATCTCCACCGTTCTCATTACACAAGTATAAAACATAGAATACTGGAGGATAAAACAAGACTGAGCACAAGACCTTCACAGCCGTCTACACATCATAGGGAGATCTCATCACACCTTCTCTCCATCTACCTGATGATCCGGAGGAACATCGGGATCTTCTTGTTTACAGTCCTGTGGGAGAAGAGGACGGGGACATCTCTCTGGTGTTGTCCTCTTACTGGATAGACCTGGAGGAGACACATACAGGGACTGAATTCATTCTTTACATACAGATCATTATAGGCCGTGTGTATTTAGTCCTGTCTATTACCTGGTGATGTGAGGGGCGGCCGGGGAACCTCCATCATGACTATGTCCTTGTACAGATCTTTGTGTCCTTCTAAATACTCCCACTCCTCCATGGAGAAATAGACGGTGACGTCCTGACACCTTATAGGAACCTGACACATACAATGATACCATTGTCATCTTTCCCCGATCCCTTCATAGCGTTACTGTATAATGTCCCAGCAGCAGCAGCAGCATTCCCAGCAGTGTCACCTCTCCAGTCAGCAGCTCAATCATCTTGTAGGTGAGTTGTAGGATCTTCTGGTCATTGATGTCCTCATGTATCAGGGGGTGAGGTGGAGGCCCCGTGATTGGGCTCAGGGCTCTTCCCTCAGACACAGGGTCCTGACAGCACAGATCACTAGAGCTCTTCACTACTGTGTAATCCTGGTTATGGAGAGACACATTAATAAATCTCCAGTCTCCAGACATTTCCAGAGTCCTCACCTCTCCAGTTCTGTCATCTGTTATTCTGTCCATAGATAAGAATGATGTCATGTGACATTGTCATCACAATCTCTCACCTCTCCAGTAACAAGGAAGAGGATCTCTAGGGTGAGGTGGAAGATCCTCTCCGCCATCTTGTCCCTGTCCAGATCCATCCTTGATGGGTGAATCAGGAGAATTCTCTTATATAGAAGATCTCCACTGGGAGGATCCGGTATTGTAGGGACCTGAATGGGGAGAAGATGATCTGATGGATCCGATGCTCCGGCAGTTTTCTTACCTTGATTAATTATTATATTACACTGATTGTAGAGACACAAAAGCTGCGCCCACAGGCAGGTTTTGCTGCGTTTGAGATCAGGTTTTGCATTGGTTTTATGTAAATCTATGCTAATCTAAGGCTACGTGCACACGCTGAGTATTTGATGAGTTTTTTACCTCAGGATTTGTAGCCAAAACCAGGAGTGGATGATTAAATACAGAAGTGGTGACGTGTTTCTATTAGGCCACGTGCATACGCTGAGTATTTGATGATTTTTTTACCTCAGGATTTGTAGCCAAAACCAGGAGTGGGTGATAAATACAGAAGTGGTGCAGGTGTTTCTATTAGACTTTTCCTCTGATTGCTCCACTCCTGGTTTTGGCTACAAATCCTGAGGTAAAAAACTCACCAAATACTCAGGGTGTGCACGTGGCCTAATTTTGAGTTTTTGATTTCCATCAAAACCTATGTGTGCAGGGAAAAGCTTTCACACACACTGTTTTTTTTCTCTACAGAAAATGGAAACACCACAGGTGTTTCCACTTTAGCAAAAGTTCAGCAAAGAATTGACATCCTCATTCTTTCTAAAACACAGCAAAACCTGAGGTGTTTCCACTTTTTTCACCAAACACAAACCAATGTGTTGGGAGCTAATCCTAGAATCATAGGTTTTGCTGGAAAACAAAAATGCAGCAAATCCTGTGGTGTTTACACTGTCTCCAGAGAACAAAAAACAATGTGTGTGCACAGCGCTTCTGTGAAACACATTGGTTTTGCTGGGAATCAAAACCGAAGGAACAAATTAGCATAAATTACCATAAAACTAAAAGGTAAACCGCAGGCAGAACATACCCTAACTTCTTATGGTGTGTTTACACGTCCCGATATCGGCGTCCAACTCCGACCAAAAGTCACGTGGTTCGTGCGTTGGCCCCGATATCGTTCGTGCGTTGTATGGTGTAAATGACCAATATGATGCACAAACAATGTGAAACCGATATCGGGGATCGAATGACCGTGCTATTCAACGGGCCGATATTGGATGGACGTTGTGGCCGGATCGTGCTGTGTAAAAGCCCAACTACGATGTGCAGTACAACTTCCCCTATTCTCTCCCATGTTAAATAGTCGTTCCTGGGTTGGCCGTACAAGGGGGGCGTAGACATCGTAGGGACGTTGTATGCCGATATCGCGCTGTTAACATCTCCTATGCGATCTTGGAATTCTGCCAGAAAAAGCGCGCTCCCGCTGCGTTGTATCCAATATCGGACCGATGTTGGGACATGTAAACCCACCATCAGATCAGAGATGAGCAATTAACTTTCCCAAGGAGCCACATGAGAGATCCTGACTGTTGTGGAGGCCAAACTTTATTCTGCTCATTATTAACACCTTCATGACATTGCCTTTATAGTTTTTTGCATTTTCATTTCTTTCTCCCCTTCTACCAAGAGCCATAACATTGTTATTTTTCCATCAACATGGACATATGAGGGCTTGTTTTTTGTGGGTCAAGTTGGACTTTTGCATTACATCATTTATTTTACCATATAGTGTACAGAAAAACTTGAAAAAAATTCCAGGAGATCCAAGATGGCCGCGGAGGAGGGAGGCTGCACTTATTAGCTCTCCCACAAAAAGATCGCAATCCGTGCCATCCACCCTCGTGAGGGTTTCTAAAACACCCAGAAGGCACCTAAGATCATACCAAAGGACCTTATACACCGGTCCTGGACACCATTTCATCCTCTGGTCCCTTCTACAGCGGCAGAGAAAGCCCCTCAGTGAAAGGCGCGCGGCCCCAGGCGGAGGAAGGAGACCGGACCGGATCGACTGCGCTGCAGAGCAGAAGAAGCGGTGCTGCAGTGGGAAGATCCCGGGATCCTGGACTCCGGACCGCAGCTGGATGGTAAGAGAAGCCGAAGCTGACCGGCGCCCAGCGGCTACAGGAGAAATCCAGCAGCACGTGGCACCGGAGACAGGCGGTAAGGAAGACGCTGAGGCAGGCGGTCCAAGTACAGGGCGACCGCTGACGGCCTGCGGCCCCCCAGAGACCCGGCGCGCGTGGTAGCTGAGTGGAGTGAACGAGTGAGAGTGCCGGGAGATCTGACCCGCGAGAACCCCGGCAGAGGTAGCGGGAGGACACACTGAGCCCCACGACTTCAATACTCGCTGCCAGCTTAAGATCACAGACCGGGACAACTCTGCATGACAGCCCCAGGGACCCGGGAATAGAGGATCACAGAAACAAGAGGTACCAGCTTTGCCTATATAACATCTAATCCAGACATATAGTGGGTCACAGAGCAGCACACAGTCTGCAGGGCAGAAAGCTGAGGAAACCATCTCTAACCTGTGCCTGGGCTAATTATACAGGTATTCCAGACCCTTTAAACCACGAGACTGGTATATAACAACAGGATACCAGTAGATCTCCACAACAGTTGTTTAATTACCAATTCACTAATTCAGCAACACATTAACATGATGCAATAACCCCTAACAGCCAGCAGGGGGAGCTCCGTGACCATATCCTTCAACCAGCATTAAAATTTGACTCATTACTAATATGGGGAAAACTGGAACAAAAACCCCCAAGGGATCCCTGAAATTACCTAAAGCAGTCACGCAAGCTGATGTGGATAAATTCTTAAAGAAACAAGCCGCTCTGACTGACTCAGATGTGCCCTCTAAACTAAATGATCCAATATTAATGGACGATACGGACACAGATATGGATAGCGAATCTGAAAGTATATCAACAGATAAAGATACACAAGTAACTCGCTCATTCATAGCAAGAATCCTCTCGCAGAAATTAGACCCAATCAGTAAGGAGCTAGCAGAAATAAAACGTGATCTCACCCAGCAAGGACATAGATTGGATACAGCTGAAAGCACACAGACGACCATTATACAACAATCTAATGCTATGCTGGAATGCCTACAACAACATGAGAACATCCTCCACGCTGCACATACATCCTTAGAAGATCACGAGAACCGAGAGCGCCGAAACAATATTAGAATCCGGGGCATGCCGGAATCTGTGGCGCTGGAAACGCTCACCAAAGCGGCCATCGAAATATTCAAAGATGTATTGGATCAGGAAAAACCGGAAAACATCGAATTGACAAGAGTACATAGAGCCCTCAAACCTAGACCATCACAAGGCGAACAACCAAGGGATGTACTCTGCCGTTTCTTAGACTTTAGAGTAAAAGATCTGGTACTCCGGAAAGCGAGAGACAAACGAAAGATTATATATGAGGGTAATACGATTCAGTTATATCAGGACTTATCAGCTATTACACTGCGAAAACGGCGACTCTTGAAGCCATTCACTGAGGCCCTAACAAGCAAAGGTTATAGATTCCGATGGCTGTTTCCATTCGGCATATTTATAACGGCTGGAGACAAGAGGCTCCAAGCTAGGACCTCGGCGGACGTTAAACAAACCTGCGAGGAACTAGAGATCATACTGGACTCCTATCCGGATTTGGAAACATTCCACTCTGCTTCCTTACTCCAGCGAATTCCACCTCCACCAACATGGCAAGTAGTCACCACACCTAAGGCTCAAAGAACGAAGCGTAAAACGGCCAAGTCTCCAGCTGCCAAAGACCTGGCCGACACAACTTGACATTCTGAAGCCCTAACACCTGATAGAATAACTATCTACAAATAGTTGGCAGAACCTTGCATCTTGTTTTCCACCCCTTTGATAATAACCAGGCTTAAAAGCAAACTTTTGGACATATTACACCCGAAAAGAGCCTGACTATCCGGAAGTGACGAAACAACTTGTACAAAGCACATCAAAACTAACGAAACTAAGAGGACTAGACTGCACGAAAAAACCCCTCTTCTTCTTATGGCAACGATGAGTACTAACGGATATGGACCCAACCGATTGACACTTGGTCCATAACATATGTCTTCCCCTACCTACCACCCGCCCCATCCCCCAATACCCTGATGCCCACTCACATCCCCCAACCCCTTTTATACTTTACCATCATATTCTCCTTACTCTTACGACTACCCAACTCCCCCCCCCCCCCCCCCCTCGCCAACCAACCCCTACCCACATCCTCCCCTCTAATGATAAGTATTATTACCTGAAGACCTGGTTACACATCAGCATTAACAACCTTGAATGATGATAATCTCCCCGGAGCTGGCTATTGAGGCCCTTTGTAGCTCTATGCTGAACAGACTCAAATTCACATTTATATCTGTGAAATTATTACAGTTTTTGAAAAGTTATGCTTTATTTTCTCTCTCTTTCTTATCTTTTCTTTTACTATACTCGCCCTCATCTCTTCCCCCCTCCCAGTCCAGTGTTCCAGGAAGGTCGAAAAACGAGAAACAGACGATGCCGAAGCTCAAAGACCGAACCAAAAGAGAAACGAAATGGCAGACATAACTAAGGTAATTACATTTGCTTCACTCAACACACACGGCCTAAACTCACCGATAGCAAGACGACACATACTACACAGACTTAAACAACAGAAAGCGACAGTACTTTTTTTACAAGAGACACATTTTAAGTCTGACAAAATACCTGATCTGACCCGTTCTGGTTATGATAAGTGGTATCACGCTACTACGGCCCAAACAAAAACCAAAGGTACCTCAATAGCGATAGCCAAAGGAGTGACATTTCAACTGAGAGACACGCTAACTGACCCCCTGGGAAGATATATACTAATTAAGGGACTACTTAATGGGTCCTTAGTGACGCTATGTAGCTTATATGCCCCAAACAAGAAAGTGGTTAAATGGCTGACAGCAATGATGAAAAAAATAGAAATATTCAAAGAGGGTGTGCTGGTGGTCGGTGGAGATCTTAATGTAGCGCTGAACCCGCTGGTGGACACCTCTAAGCAGAAGAGTACACTCTCAGCAGGGGATCTAGCTAAAATACAAAGATGCCTGAACTCCCAACATCTGGTTGACACATGGAGATGCCTGAACCCCGCCGACCGCGACTACACCTTCTATTCCTACCCTCATAAAACCTATCATAGGATCGACTATATCTTTGTCCACAAAAAGCAGTTAACTAACATCAAAAATTCGAACATATCACCAATTATATACTCTGACCATTCCACAGTGACTCTGGAAATGTCATTGGAAAAACAACACCCCAACAATAGAACATGGCGCCTAAATGAAACCATATTAGCTGAACCTGGGGTCAAAATTCGCATACAAGAAGCATTGCACAGATACTTCACACTTAATGACACACAGGATATGTCGGCCCAAATATTATGGGAAGCACATAAATCAGTCATCCGGGGTGAACTAATATCGATCTCCTCCCACTTTAACAGAAAACGACAAAAAGACATATATGAACTCTATGAAGAGATAGCCTCACTAGAACTAAAACATAAAAGACAACTCGACCACCAGACCATGCATTTGTTAGCTACAAAGAGACAACACCTAAAAGACCTCTTAGCTCTCCAATCGGCAAAATATTACAGTGCATGGAAGAATAAATTATACGCCCATGGAGACAAAGCGTCCAAATTCATGATCTCACTCATACGCAAGAGACAGTTACACACTCAGATTGGTGCGGTCAAGAACAAACAAGGTGTTAGCTCCGATAACCCCACACATGTGGAAAATGCATTCTTAGACTATTACAAGCACCTCTATGATTTGAGACCGAACGAATCTAGTGAGCAGACCAGATTGCGGAGGGATGAGATCAGGAACTTTCTAAAATGTTTGGGACTACCCAATCTGACGGAAACACAAAAGATAGAACTGACAAAGCCATTCCAAATTACAGAGCTCCAGTCCACTCTGTCAAAGTGCCCGACTGGAAAATCACCAGGACCTGATGGGTTTACAGCACAGTATTATAAAACTTTCCCCAATGTACTACTACCACGGTTTTTGGACCTATGTAATGCAGTTCTTAAAGGTCTACCCCTTCCACAACAAATGTTGGAGGCTAGCATCTCATTGATCCACAAAGGGGGGAAGGACCCCGAGCAGTGTAGTAGCTACAGACCAATCTCTTTATTAAATGTAGACCTAAAACTGCTCTCCAGCTTGATAGCGCGAAGAATGGCGACACTGTTGCCACACTTGATTTCGCCTAGTCAAACGGGATTTGTGGAGGGAAGAGAAGGGAAAGACAACACGCACAAAATATTGCACCTGATGCAAATAGCTAAAAACCGTGGATCCCCGTTAGTACTCCTAGGAACTGACGCTGAGAAAGCATTTGACAGAGTGGACTGGACTTACCTTGAAGAATCCCTACATACTTTTGGGCTACCCCATGCACTTACAAGAGCCATCTTAGCAATGTATAACAACCCCACAGCCAGAATTAGGATAAATAACTCACTAACAGACACATTTGTAATAAAAAACGGCACGAGGCAAGGTTGCCCGCTCTCGCCGCTACTCTTTGTGCTTTCCATGGAGCCTCTGCTGAATGCCATACAGTCCCATCAGGACATTGAAGGCATCACATTGAACCACAAACATTATAAAACGGCGGCGTTTGCGGATGACCTACTTGTACTAATGACCTCCCCATTACGCGGATTCCCGGCTCTAATGAAATTACTAGACCATTTTAGCCATCTCTCAAATTTTAAGGTTAACCCCTCTAAATCCGAAGCACTAGACATCAACATTGACCCCACAACTTTAACAAAAATAAAAGATCTATATCCCTTCACATGGCCCACCACATACATAAAATATCTCGGGGTGAAATTGGGGAGAAACAGCAGAGATCTTTTCCAACTCAATATCAAACCAATGCTTGAAAGCGCTAGGTCTACTATTGACACATGGAAGGATAATCATCTTTCATGGATGGGTAGAAAAAATTTATTAAAAAGCTTGATCCTCCCCAAGTTCACATACATGTTCAATATGCTACCCATATTGATCCCGATAACATTCCTTAATAAGATTAATGCCCTATTTAGTAAATATATCTGGCATCAGAAAAAGCCCCGCATATCATACCGAACACTAACGCTTCATAAGAGTATGGGGGGAATGGGAGCACCCGACATACGGAAATACTATCAAGCCGCAATAATCTCGAGGGTGATTGACATTATTAGAAACCCACGAGATAACCAGTGGATTGCAGCAGAAGAAGCACTAGCGCCAAATACGCTCAGGTCCTTATTCCTTTTACATGAGAAGAACATTAAGTTATCCCAAATACACAACATACACACCAAAGCCACCCTTCAGGTCTGGTCGAAACTGCGCCACATGATGATACCTACATTATCACCCTTACTTACACTAATGGACCTTCTCCCTGGCAGACCCGACACCACTACTGATGAAGCGCACAAGATACCCGCCCTGAAAAACCTGACCGTAGACCGAATTTTGATTGATGGCACCATGCCGACCTTCTCTGAGTTACGGACCACACCTGGTCTCCAAAGACTGAACTTTCTGCACTATTCCAGCATTAAATCAAAACTGAAACCACATCTACAGCAGGCAGACCTCTCACGTGCCATGACACCGTTTGAGAAGCTATGTGCGGCCACCTCGAAACCAAAAAAAGTATTATCCACATTATATCAAACACTGCTGATGGCTGCATGTAGCCCAAAGCGGAGCTATGTCACGCATTGGGAAAAAGACTTGGGCTATTGCTTTACCCCAACGCAGCAACGATTTATATATGAAAGATCTCATGGCCCCTCGCAATGCGTACGGGCACAGGAAAATGCTTTCAAAATCGTGTCACGGTGGTATATGGCACCCAAACAAACTTACCATTGGCAGAGAGAGAGCCCAACAAACTGCTGGAGATGTAATGATCCCAACGGAGAGTACTTTCACATTTGGTGGACTTGTCCCAAAATCAGAGATTTCTGGAATAGAGTAGGCATGTTCATACAGACTGTGACGAACAAAACACTTAAGCTTTCACCAGAGACCACGTTATTGAATTTCCCAATATGGACAGATGATAAATACGCGTCTGACTTAGCACGACATTGCATTACCGCAGCAAAATTATTAATACCACTATACTGGAAGACACCAGACCTACCGACCACTGCACAATTATATGACAAAATAAATGCTTTATATAGAGTAGCAATGACTGTGGCGTCAGTTGAAAATAGACAAACGAAACTCACATATATGGGCCCCATGGATTACTTTCCGGACAACGCACAATTGCATGCATGACTAAGATATTCCCCGCTCAAATAACAATGTGAACGGCATCCGACATTGACTTCCTGGTAGCTGGACTGGACTGCCTGCCCCCCCCCGTACCTTCTTATTTCCCCCTCTCTCTTACTACCCTTCCACTTCAACTCTCCCACACTATCTACCATCCTCTTTAACATAATCTTTCACTCTCTTACTCTCTTTCTTCATCCTTTTTTTTAATGTTGATTACTTAAAAATATGGTATTGCATGGAAAATAAAGTCCTGGACAATCCCAGACGTGAAGAAGACACACGACCAGGATTCCGTAAGCCATTCCGCATTACTGAGATGGCACATAATAATTCTCCTACTTTCAAACAGTGCACCAGCAATAACGAACAACATGGAGAACTCCGGTTATATGATATGCACAGATGAATACCACGCACATGCGTGATATTATGTTCATACCATGCACTACCTTTGTAATACCTTTGTAATACCTTTGTAACACCTTAGTAATACCTTTATAATATCTTTGTAATACCATTGATAATTTCTGACATTTTTGATGTTATTATATGTTACATGTAACAACATGTTGATTGTTATGTTATGCAAACATCACCAATAAAAAGACCATTGAAAAGAAAAGAAAAAAATTCCAGATGTGGTGAAACTGCAAAAAAAAGTGCAATTACATGACAGTTTTTGGAGTTTTTATTGATTATGTTCACTATATGGTAAAACTGACGTGTCAGTATGATGCCTTAGGTCGGTACAAAGTCTTAGATACCAAACATGTATACTTTTACTTTTATACAAATGATGAAAAAAAATAGTTTTTAAAGAAAAACAATTGTGTTTTTGGTGTCATTTTCTGCAATCCGTAGGTTTCTCATTTTTCGGGATCTGGGGCTGTGTGACCGCCTGTTTTTTTGCGTCTTGAGCTGACGTTTCTAATGATACCATATTTGGGTAGATGCAATGTTTTGATCACCTGTTATTACAATTTAATGCAATGTTGCTGTTACGCAGTTTACAAATCTAATTAATTGAGTTTATAGTTTGGGGGATCCGGCATTTCTGAATGCAGTGATACCAAATATGTGTTTTTTTTATAGTTTTATTTACAAAGGGGCAAAAGGGGGGCTTGATTTGACCTTATGTTTTCATGTAGTAATTTCATATTTCAACTTTTTTCTTACCTTTACTTTATTTTACTTGGCCCCTTTAGGCACCTCAGCACTGCTCAGCACACAAAAAGTAAGATGCCCCCAAATCACATTATACAGTATGATTCCTCACAGCCCCACATACAGTATTTTGTCCTCACACAATATGACGGCCCCATACACAAGGATCTACCTATAGCCCTCAAACAGTATTATGTCCCATCACACAGTATAAGCTCCCCACAGCCTCAGACATAAGTATGATGTCCCCACAGCCCTTGATACAGTATATGCTCCACACTGTCCCTAACACTGTACTATAGCCCCTCACACAGTATAATAGTCCACACACGACTAGGATGTTCCCATAGCCCCTCACCTAGTATGATGTCCCCTCAGCACCTCACACTGTATAATGGTCAACACTGTCCCTAACATTGTATTATGGCTCTTCACATAATTATTATGCATTCGCTGCCCCTCACACGGTATAATGGTCCACACTCACGATTATGCTGTCCCCACAACCCCTCACACAAGTATGGTGTCTCCACAGCCCCTCACACAAAGTATAATGGTCCACACACAACTAAGATGTCCCCACAGCCCCTCACATGGCATAATGGTCCACGCACATGATTAGGATGTCCTCACAACCCCTCACAGCATGATGTCCCCACAGCCCCTCACACAGTAGGATGTCCCCACAGCCCCTGACACAGCATAATGGTCCACACACATGATTAGAATGTCCCCACAGCCCCTCACACAGTATGATGTCACCACAGCCCCTCACACAGTATGATGTCTACACAGCTCCTCACACAGTATGATGTCCCCACAGCCCCTCACACAGTAGGGTGACCCCACAGTCCCTCACACAGTATAATGGTCCACACAGCCCCTCACACAGTATGATGTCCCCACAGCCCCTCACACAAGTGTTATGGTCTGAAACACAAGTATGATGAGCAGTTACAGAGAAAGGTTTTTTCTCTGAGAAAAGAGCTATTATTGTGGAAAAGTAGTAAAAGAAAAACAATACAACCCCCTATACATACAGTAATATGCAATAATGAGGTATTGTCACTTGTTTTTCTAGGTGTTCCTGTGTATGGGGGAGTGAGGGCCAAAGCTGGAACAAGGCATTTAGGTGACCTAAAGGGGACCACTCTGTTATGATTAGACCATGTCTATGAACGTTCAGACACGGCAATTACACAGTACATAGCAGGGGCACATGTATAAGATTATCTCAGCACAGGAACATTTTTTAAAGGGACACTGTCACCAGGTTTTTGTTAACCCATCTAACAGCAGCATAATGTAGAAATAGAGACCCTGATTCCAGCGATGCGTCACTTACTAAGCTGCTTGCTCTAATTTTCATACAATTACTGTTTTCCCTGCTTCATATTTAGCAGTAAATGAATGTGCTGGACTACTTGATTAGTCCTATAATGTTAATCTCCAACTGATTAAACAGTGATTGAATGAAAACTACACTGAGCAGCTCAGTAAGTGACACATCGCTGGAATTAGGGTCTTTGTCTGTACATTATGCTGCTGTCAGATGAGATGGCAAAAACCTGGTGACAGTGTCCCTTTAACACATCAAATTGTGGAACTTATTTTTATTCCAGGTTCTATTGATTAAAAAGTACTTTATTTGTGAGAAAAGCGCTTTAAAGGGGAACTCCAGTTAGAGAAAACGTTTTACTACAGTCCTTGCCCACCTACATAATGAAGCAGAGCTGTACACTGCAGTTCTAGATTCTATAGATCGCTTATAAATCAATACAATCATACTGCTCTTTTGCTCTCACACCCCCCCTAAGGGGTCTGAGAATTTCAGCTTCATGATGCTGGAGAGAAAAGGTGTGTTGGGGGGCATGGATTCTGGGAGCTGCAGGATCATCCTACATTCCCACCCCGACACAATTCTGTATGGGGAGGGGGTGTAGCAGGGGCGTGGCCTCCGGCCCCATGCTCATACTACAATCCAGCCCCTGATATACCCTTCTATGTAAGGTGACAGGGGTATTTTCGCTTCAAATAGAAATCATGTCACCAAGCAGATAGAAATACATGCTGTGATCTTTTGCTGTATGATGATGCATAATGTGTACTGTTGTATTCAGCATTGCAGTGGTCTCCCCTCCCCATAGGAATTTGGTAAGAGTCTGTAGCATCTGTAGCATGGTATAAGTACATACAAGTTACAGTACACACACCTGTATTATCAAGTAATATCTGTTAAAGGTAAAAACAAATGCTATATTAATGTTCCCAATTATAGATGGTCTTATATCAATCTAAATCTAGGAATATATACCGTATATGTACAGTATTATGGCTTATTCGGTTTATCAGTCCATGTGAAGGTACTTTTTGTTTGTATTATAGGGAACCTGTCAGCTGGCTTTTGCCCCTAAGCTACCACTACCTGTCCCTGCACCATCCTAGCACATCCCTATGTCACCTAATAGTGTCATTGGTGCACAATATAAAGAACAGATAAAGGAATAATGAAACTTTGGGGTTTATACCATGTGGAACAGATGCTGCAGACTCTGGATGTCTTGCCTGAGGAGTGATGATGCATAGAAAGTTTCAGGGAAAGGAAGCTACCAAGTTCCTGAGGGGAGACCATGGCAGTGCTGAATCGATCAATGAAATGCTTTGCCTCTGCTCCTAGACTGACAATAACAGTACACATTATGCATCATCATACAGCAGAGGATCACAGCCTGCAGTTCTATCTACTTGGTGACATGATTGCTATTTGAAGGGAGAACACCCCTGTCACATTACATAGGATGGTATATCAGGAGCTGGATTGTAGTATGGGCATGGGGTCAGTGGCCACACCTCTCGCCATGTCCCCACCCCATACAGAAGCGTGAGGGGGCTGGAATGTAGGATGATCCTGCAGCTCCCAGCATCCACGCCCCAACACACCTTCTGTTCTCAGAAACAGCATGAGACTGTCAGGCTGACATCCTCGGACCCCTGAAGGCCGGGTTAGAGCAAAAGGACAGGTATGATTTTATTGAATTATAATTGATCTATAGAACTGTAGCACTAAAAAGTTCTCTCTCCCCTGAGTTCCTCTTTAAGCAAATAAGGTAAATGGCGATCCCCACCCTCTCCGGGTTACAACAACCAGCAGGTCCTTTGCAAACAGTGCAGCGAGCTTCAGGTGGTATTGCAGCTAAGGAAAAAAAAACTATTTAAATCATCTGTTGCCCTGGTGCCGGTGGCTTACTGGGTAATAACTTGGTTAATGCCACCTTTTTTATTGGCAGCTGGCACTAAGCCCGAGATTCATAATGTCGGGTCAATGTTAGACCCGGCCATTAGGAATTTCTAGTAAATGGTCAAGAAAACCAAGAAATTGATGCGCCACACTGTGCAAATTAGCCGAAGCAAGGGGTTATATTGATATGTCACTCACCTTTTCTAGTTGCGCCCCCTGCACAACTAGGTTGATGATTTGAGGTGAGATTTAACCGCAGGCATAAATCCGTTGCTACGTGTAGAGAAGCCTTTCCTTATGGAACTTCAACGTCTCTCCCAGAGATCACGAGCCCAGGGAAGGGCAGCTCCTCTGTGTTGACCAAATCCTGTCCCAGAGCTGCTCTCAAACCACACTCCCCAAAGGGAGCATTTGAGCACGATATGAAGTAAAAAGGTATGATAAAATGAGCGCTAGGGACAGAAACAGGCACTGGGCTCTTATCGAATATTACCTTTCAAATTTATTGTGAACAGTAGATGTTATAGGTCTCCTCGCCACAGCATGTTTCGACACTAAAGGTGTCTTTCTCAAGTGGATCCACCTTTAGTGTCGAAACATGTTGTGGCGAGGAGACCTATAACATCTACTGTTCACAATAAATTTGAAAGGTAATATTCGATAAGAGCCCAGTGCCTGTTTCTGTCCCTAGCGCTCATTTTATCATACCTTTTACTTCATATCGTAGTAAACGGTCAAAAAATACACCACACAGAGAAAAATCTTTTTATTTGAAAAAGAAAACAAACAAACAAAATTTGGACTCCATCTTTATTATAAAGATCCGACGTAGTCCACAAGAAAGGCCCACGATGCTCGACCGCCTCCGACGTAGTCCACAACGAAGGTCCCACAACGCTCGATCGTCTCTGCTACATCCAGAGACTGCAGCAAGGGATCAAGTGTCCTCTTGTTGCAGTCTCTAGTATCATAGTGATGATGCACTGTATGGCAGATCATTGCTATACAGTGCAGCATCACTGTGCAAACCCAAGTCTCAGAGATCACAACGTTGCAACGCAACGTTGCAGTGAAGTGATCTGACAGCCCTGGCACAGTGATCACATAAAGAATCAAAATTAGCAGAGGGTACAAAGGTAAGACCCAATCCCAGCACCTCCACCTGATCCTTAGTTAATATATGTGAGGATAAATTAATTACCTCAAGTTGGTTCCTGTTACCCAGACCAGATGGAGGTGGTGGGACAGCGCCTCCCTTCGGGTCCCTCACTCCCTTATTCTTGGCTGCCTCAGCACGAGTAAACGGTCGACCACCATTATCCTCGCCTCCCGACGGATCATCATCGAGAGAAGACACTGATGAGGCTGGAGGGCCCAATGGTAGAGGATCGGCTGGTTTAGGTTTCTTGCTGTTTTTACCCATCTTTCCGCGCCATTTGTAAACCCTGTCAGAACGGAAATCTGTGACATCCCTTTGGTACTTCTTAGATTTTATCTCCACAATCTCCTTCTCCCATTTCTGAAATTCACGATCTAGCATCTCATTAGTCTTGGTCATCTCCACTGGAGAAAGTGCCGAGGTCAAAGCCTCTTGACTGCAGCTCCACATGCATGGGGATCGAGCTGCAGTGAAGGGATCTGACAGCCCTGGCACAGTGCTCACAGTGATCACATAGTGGATCTCTGCGCCCGGGCTGTCAGATCACTACTCTGCAGTCCGATCCCAATGCATGGGGATCGAACTGCAGAAAGCAATCTGACAGCCAGGGCGCAGTGATCCACTATGTGGATCACTGCAATCGGGCTGTCAGATCTCTACTCTGCCGCCTGATCGGATCAAGCTGCAAAGAGCGATCTGACAGCCTGGGCACAGTGATCCACTATGTGATCACTGTGAGCACTGTGCCAGGACTGTCAGATCCCTTCACTGCAGCTCGATCCCCATGCATGGGGATCGAACTGCAGAAAGCAATCTGACAGCCAGGGCGCAGTGATCCACTATGTGGATCACTGCAATCGGGCTGTCAGATCTCTACTCTGCCGCCTGATCGGATCAAGCTGCAAAGAGCGATCTGACAGCCTGGGCACAGTGATCCACTATGTGATCACTGTGAGCACTGTGCCAGGACTGTCAGATCCCTTCACTGCAGCTCGATCCCCATGCATGGGGATCGAGTTGCAGTGAAAGGTTTCCCACAGGTCAGGGGGACTTACAGGACGTCGGCAGTAAAGTGATGACAGGAAGTGATGACGGCGGCGGGAACTGGAGCGCAGGACCAGAAGGAGGAAGACCGGAGCAGTGAGGAGCAGAGCACAGAGGGCCAGAGGTGAACAGGAGGAGGCGGCGATCACCGGTCCGTTGATCACAAGTCCGGTGATCAGACACCGGAGGACAGGGGAGATGAGCGGGGATAAGCAGGAGACAGCGGGGATGAGAGGGGGAGCAGGAGACAGCGGAGGATAGGTGGGATGAGCAGGGGGGGGGATGGGCAGGAGACTGCGGGGAACAGGGGATGACAGAGGGAGCAGGAGGAGACAGTGGAGGACAGGGGGGAGAAGCAGGAGGCAGCAGGAGGCAGGAGGAGACCGCCGATTACAGTCTCTGTAATTTGCGGATTAATTTTGAACCATAAATCACCGTGACTGTAGCCTCGGGGTTTTAAGCGGCCCCTTCCCCCCCCCCCGGGATAAAGTATGGGTCCTTGCGATTCTGCAGCTCCGGTGACTTGTTACTGAGCCAGTCACCGGAGCTGCAGGACAGCAAACAAGCCATGACGTTATAGAGATGTCATGGGTCGGGGACGCACCGACTTTCATGACATCTCTATAACGTCATAGGTCGGGAGGGGGTTAAAGGTATGTGATTGGAAGCCTTTTTCTAACATAAGGAGCTACATGAAATAAAGATCTACTTATGTTATAGGACAGCATATATCCGGTAGAAAGAAAGCCACAATCAACACATCCAGGGTAGAAACCCCCTACACGGGAAAGAGGTGTGTATCTTTCCAATTTAATCAAGGTAAGGACACTCATGATTATTAACACTAAAGACAGTCTTTTACTATTTTTCACAGACCAAGAAACTCCATCTTTGACCTTAAAACAGAGACAGACAAACAGTAAAGAGTCAAGTTGGAAAGAAATAAATGCTTAGTATCCCCTTTTTTTAATCTATTTATTCTTTTTTAACCTGTTAGATTGGTAGATTTTTAGATTTTCATTGTATATATTATGAATACAATTTTTATTGAATTTTAACCTATTGATTTTGTCAGTGAGTTGATTGATACAGGTGCCATCTATAGTAGCGCTGGGTCCTATCTAGATAAATTATAATTATATATTGAACTTTAATTTGGATAAATGTAAGGTCATGTGCTTGGGCAGAAGAAATAACATTTATAATTACCATATATTTCAGATTTAAAACACACTTTTGTTCCCCCAAATTTTGGGGGAAAGTGGGGCGTGCGTCTTAGCATCCGAATCTACTGTCTTAGTACTGTGGAGGGGGGAACACTTTGGAGCCGAGTCCGGGGCCGGAGGAGGCTGCAGAGGCAGGTTATGTGCTCCTGTTCATTAGCCAGATTTAATATTCACTGCAGCTGCTGCTGTCCATCACCAAGGATGTGGCCCCCACCATCACCCTATATGTCCTCTGCTGGCACACATCGCCCCACCGTCGCGGATATGCCCCCCCCCTGTCACGCTATATGGCCCCCGCTGGCGTGCAGACTGTAAAATAACAAACACTGTTACTCACCTTCCGATGATCGCTCCGTACTTCAGCTGAGAGGTGACTTCCTGTGTCTGTGCCGGCATCGGGTCACGTGATTGGCACAGCACAGAGTGCATTACAGAGTGCAATGGTTTCTTTTCGTAATACTGCATTATGTTTAATTAACACCTGCTCACATTATATCTCAGGTGTAATGTCAGTTGCTTTTCACCAAACAATGAACGTCGTAAATACAAAACCCCCATAACAATGGCGGAATAAAAAGATTTTTCACTTGTAATGCTCTTCCTGATTTCAGCACATTGTATGGTAAAATGAATGGCGACATTAAAAATGACAACTCTTCCTTCAAAAAGAACAAACCACATACAGCTATATGGTTAAAGGGTTAAAGGGTAAGGCTGATTTGACTCTTTACAGTTACTGTATCTACATAGCACAAGACCTTCACAGCTGTCTACACATCATAGGGAGATCTCATCACACCTTCTCTCCATCTACCTGATCATCCGGAGGAACATCGGGATCTTCTTGTTTACAGTCCTGTGGGAGAAGAGGACGGGGACATCTCTCTGGTGTTGTCCTCTTACTGGATAGACCTGGAGGAGACACATACAGGACTGAATTCATTCTTTACATACAGATCATTATAGGCCGTGTGTATTTAGTCCTGTCTATTACCTGGTGATGTGAGGGGCGGCCGGGGAACCTCCATCATGACTATGTCCTTGTACAGATCTTTGTGTCCTTCTAAATACTCCCACTCCTCCATGGAGAAATAGACGGTGACGTCCTGACACCTTATAGGAACCTGACACATACAATGATACCATTGTCATTTTTCCCCGATCCCTTCATAGCGTTACTGTATAATGTCCCAGCAGCAGCAGCAGCATTCCCAGCAGTGTCACCTCTCCAGTCAGCAGCTCAATCATCTTGTAGGTGAGTTGTAGGATCTTCTGGTCATTGATGTCCTCATGTATCAGGGGGTGAGGTGGAGGCCCCGTGATTGGGCTCAGGGCTCTTCCCTCAGACACAGGGTCCTGACAGCACAGATCACTAGAGCTCTTCACTACTGTGTAATCCTGGTTATGGAGAGACACATTAATAAATCTCCAGTCTCCAGACATTTCCAGAGTCCTCACCTCTCCAGTTCTGTCATCTGTTATTCTGTCCATAGATAAGAATGATGTCATGTGACATTGTCATCACAATCTCTCACCTCTCCAGTAACAAGGAAGAGGATCTCTAGGGTGAGGTGGAAGATCCTCTCCGCCATCTTGTCCCTGTCCAGATCCATCCTTGATGGTCAATCAGGAGAATTCTCTTGTATAGAAGATGTGAGAGGATCCGATATTGTAGGGACCTGAATGGGGAGAAGATGACGATGTAACATCATAAAGATCCTGTGTAATAATACAATGACTGGAGATAATAAGGGGAAACATATCAGGAGATAGAACGTGTAGAACATAGAGAAATAGAGAGAACATAGAGCTCCACCTGCAGAGCCGCACGGTAGATGCTAGAGAATACAGGCTGCTTGCAGGTGTGATGTCATTAGAAGAGGCGGGGCCTCTTCATTTCAGGGGCGTGCCCTCCTTTTCCCTCGTGCTTCTCCCTTTCCCTCGGGCAGTGTGGATTATGGCGGGCTTTTGTGAGGCTGGGGCGGATAATCTTCTGATTGTATGTGTAAACTGCTTCTCAGGGATCTGAGTAGGTAAGGAAGCATAATGCTTAAATGGGACTGATTGCTTGCTGGGGGGTCTGTTTACATGGCACTGCTTCTCAGGGATCTCCGTGGGTAGGGGAACATAATGCTTACATGGGACTGCTTGCTGGGGGTCTGCAGGAGCTATTATGCTTACATGGGACTGCTTGCTGCGAGATCTCAGTGGCTAGGGGAACATAATGCTTACATGGGACGGCTTGCTAGGCGTCTGCAGAGGCCATGATGCTTACATGGGACTGCTTCTCAGGGATCTCCATGGGTAGGGGAACATAATGCTTACATGGGACTGCTCAGGGATCTCCGTGGGTAGGGGAACATAATGGTTACATGGGACTGCTTGCTGGGGGTTTGCGGGGCAATGATGCACACATGGGACTGCTTCTCAGGGATCTCTGTGGGTAGGCGAACATAATGGTTACATGGGACTGCTTGCTGGGGGTTTGCAGGGACCATGATGCACACATGGGACTGCTTCTCAGGGATCTCCGTGAGTAGGGGAACATAATGGTTACATGGGTCTGCTTGCTGGGGGTTTGCGGGGGCCATGATGCACACATGGGACTGCTTCTCAGGGATCTCAGTGGGTAGGGGAACAATACTTACATGGGACTGCTTGCTGGGGGGTCTGAGTGGGTAGGGGAACATAATGCTTACATGGGACTGCTTGCTTGCAGGGGGTCTGTGGGAGTGGCTAGGGGAACATAGCTTACATGGGACTGTTTCTCAGGGATATGAGTGGGTAGGGGAACATAATGCTTACATGGGACTGCTTGCTGGGGGTCTGTGAGGTGCATGATGCTACATGGGACTGTTGAGTGGGTAGGGGAACATAATGCTTACATGTGACTGCTTGTTTGCTGGGGGTCTGCGGCAGTGGCTAGGGAAACATAATGCTTACATGGGACTGCTTGCGGGGGCATGATGCTTACATGGGACTGCTTCTCAGGGATCTGAGTGGTTGGTGGGGGTCTGCGGGGGACATGGTGCTTACATGGGACTGCTTCTCATGGATCTGTGTGTAGGGGAACATAATGCTTACATGGGACTGCTTGTTTGCTGGGGGTCTGCGGCAGTGGCTAGGGAAACAATGCTTACATGGGACTGCTTGCTGGGGGTCTGCGGGGGCATGATGCTTACATGTGATGGGACTGCTTGCTGGGGGTCTGTGGGGGGCATGATGCTTACATGGGGATGCTGCTTTCTAGGGATTTGCATGGGTAGGTGGGCAAGTTCTTTGCAGCTACTTGCATGGGCTGCTGCTTGATAGGGATTTGCGTGGGTAGGGTGGCATGATGCACCCATGGGGCTGATCTGCGTGGGTAAGGGGGCATGATGTTTGCATGGGGCTGCTGCTTGCTTCATGGGGATCTGTGTGGGTAGAGGGCCATGATGCACGCATGGGGCTGATGTGCATGGGTAGGGGGGCATGATGCTTGCATGGGGATCTGCGTGGGTAGAAGGGCATGATGCTCACATTGAGCTGCTGCTTGATGGGGATCTGCGTGGGTAGAAGGGCATGATGCTCGCATGGAGCTGCTGCTTGATGGGGATCTGCGTGGGTAGGGGGGCATGATGCTTGCATGGGGGTGCTGCTTGATGGGATCTGCGTGGGTGGAGGGGCATGATGCTCGCATGGGGCCTATTATACCAAAAGAGCCATTTGTGAAGGTGGCTCTTATCCCCAGGGACCTCCTACTTTGTTCCTCAAGAGCGGCGCCTGCGCAGATCTCTCAGCTCTCGGGCTTCTCACATGGTTCGAATCTGTCGCCTGCGGAAACAGCGTGACTGCGCCTGTTCCCTCCTTGCCAGATTCCCAGCCACACAGTCTATATCTTTTCTAATAAAACCCTAAGCCAGCTTCCGTCAGTATGTCATCGAAATGACGTCACATTCTGACAGAAGACGGCTGTATCCCTAAGCAAGACGGCCGATCATTAGCGAGAGCGGGGCTAATACTGCCCCACTCTTGCCATCGGCGGCCTCTCCTGCGCACCCGCTCCTCCTTGCCCTGATCCGCTCTTCCTGCTCCCCGCGGCCCGCCATCCCTCTGCCCCCCGCAGCCCCCCTCCCTCTGCCCCACCGCTCCTCAATGATGATAAAAATAAATAAAGCCCATAAGGATACTTAGAAGACAGGTGGACCGTGGCTGCGGAGGGTAAGTATCCGTATGGGCTTTTTAAAATTTTTATCACCATTGAGGAGTGGGGGCAGCAGAGGGAGGGGGGTCACGGGGAAAGAGGGGGGTAGGAGGAGCGCCTACATCCTGCCCCCGCCGGCTCCATCCTGCTCCCTCCCCCCATCCTGCTCCTCCGGCTCCATCCTGCCCACCCCCCGACTCCATCCTGCAAAGGCTCCAACCATAAATAAACTACATACATAGTCTAGAATACCCGATGCGTTAGAATCGGGCCAACATCTAGTACAGCATAAGAGCACTCTGGGCGGGATCTGGTGCCTATGTGATACCATCTGACCTCAGCTTCCAGGCAGAGCTCTCGTAGATGCCCAAGAGCTGAGAGATCTGCATCACTCGCAAGGAACAGAGTAGGAGGTTCCCGGAGGTGGGGTAACAGCAGCATGGTGTTTAGGTCCTGGGAGGGGAGTATACCTCCCGGACCTAAAATAATTTCTCATAAAGTGATTATTTTGGTGTCCGGGTGGGTAGGGGGACAAGAGCCACATTCACTCCTTCACTAAATGCAGCATAGGCGCTGCTGAAGTTGGCTTTTAGTTTAATAGGCCCTGCGTGGTGACAGTTTCCCTTTAAAACTTTTTTCTTATTAATAGTATTGGGGACGCAGGACTCTGTGTTTCCGCTCGGCCACCAGGAAGTTTCAAACTACATAAAAAAACTTGGCTCCACATTTCGGGCCGTGTTCTGTCCTCGGACTCTGTGGATCAATTTTAGCCTTGTTTCCATAGGAGTCAGGCACAACTTGTATCGAGTGTTTCTGCATGATTTTTTTTTTTTTTTCTGTTCTAGGTATTGTGGATTTCCCCCATCTACAGCAGGGTCACTTCCCTGTGGAGAACATTTCATCACTGCTCGTCTCTAGAATCCATGTGAGGCCGTTGAAGAGGTGACACTGTGGGAGCCTGACAATGTCAGATGAGTATAATCACTCCAAACAACCCTCCCTCTCTCTATCTCTTAGCTTGCTAGGGTTTGCTGTCTTGGGGGTCTCTCACCCTTCTATTTTCTTTTGGGCAAGCTTTCTCCCCTTCTCCTCCTTTTCCGCCTTCTCCCCCCTCCTCCTCCTCCTCCTTTTCCACCATTCTCCACCCCTCCTCCTTTTCCGCCTTTCTCTGCCCCCTCCTCCTCCCGCCTTTCTCTGCCCCCCCCACTCCTCCCGCCTTTCTCTGCCCCCCCCACTCCTCCCGCCTTTCTCTGCCCCCCCCACTCCTCCCGCCTTTCTCTGCCCCCCCACTCCTCCCGCCTTTCTCTGCCCCCCCCCACTCCTCCCGCCTTTCTCCGCCCCCCCACTCCTCCCGCCTTTCTCTGCCCCTCCTCCTTTTCCGCCCTTCTCCGCCCCATCCTCCTCCCGCCTTTTCTGCCTTTCTCCGTCCCCTCCTCATTCTTCCGCCTTTTAATCCGCCCCCCACTCCTCCCGCCTTTCTCCGCCCCCCCCCACTCCTCCCGCCTTTCTCCGCCCCCTCCTCCTTTTCCACCTTTCTACGCCCCCCTCCTCCTTCTCCCTCCTTTTCCGCCTTTCTCCGCCCCCCCCTCCTCCTTCTCCCTCCTTTTCCGTCTTTCTCCGGCCCCTCCTCCTTCTCCCTCCTTTTCCGACTTTCTCCGCCCCCCTCCTCCTTCTCCCTCCTTTTCCGCCTTTCTCCGCCCCCCTCCTCCTCTTCCTTTCTCCGCCCCCCTCCTCCTCCGCCTTTCTCCACCCCCCCTCCTCCTCCTCCTTTTCCATCTTCCTCGCTTTCGCCCCCTCCCCTTTCTCCGATTTTATTTTTTTGCTGCCACCAGGTCACCTTGCTGGTATCCTCACAGGCACCTCCTGGGCTCTGGTCATTTCACATATTCTTCTCTGGGGACATCGGTCCTCCGGCGTTATCTGGACGGCTCAAATGGACACTACCTTCCTGATGCCAGCATATCTCATGGCTACAAGATTGCATGTCCTCGAGTTGCAGAAGATATACCCGCGCTCGTGTGTTCTCCAATGTTTTACACGATAAATTTTATAAATACAGAAATCAGATTTTCAACAATTTTCATAACTGAAGCGCAGGGGACTTGGGTCCTAAAGATTTTGCTTTCATTCTCACTTATCTCCGACGTAACTTGTTTATATATTGTTTTTTTAAAGTTGATTGTTCTACATTTGTATAAAAATATAACGTTCTCCTTTTTGTTACAAATATTTTATATATTTGCTATAATAAAACTGAGAACAATGGGCAGAATTTTCATTTCAATAATCGGTGGCGTATCTGGGGGGGGCACTGGTGGGACATCTGCCCTGGGCACAACAGGCAGGGGGCACCGTTGGGCCTTTTGATGCAGCGCCCGAGATATCTTCCCGCCGGCTGCATATGTTGCCTCCCCTTCACCCCCCCCATAGTAGGAGCCAGCTATTCTCTGACACGTCAGCTGCCAGTGGGTCAGAGAAACTGCCACATGCTGGTTTCCTGCAATCCGTTTTACAAGTGTCAGACACTCTGTACATTGGAAGCAGCACACTTTTACCGGCATTCCAGGTCAGGGAGACATCAGCAATGTGTCACCACCGTGGGGTCTGCTGCAGCGTTCCAGCGACCTCTCCCTGCACCCTCAGCAGCCAGAGAAGACCTCCCCGCCTGGCACCCACGTTCCAGCACCCTCTGCTGGAGTAGCGCCACTCAGCTCCTCAAATTCCATGGCTACTGCTTGAGCACATGAAACAACATCTCCAAACCTGTTTCTTCTGAAGAGACTGCAGAGAGCATGCTCCTCCCCTCAGCCAATCGCCTAGCCTCTGTGTCCTGCCAATCAGGACCGCCCTGCTGATATATAAGCTTCCTGTTCCTGTCAGTCTTTGCCAGGGCAACTTCTACCTATTGAAGTGGCTAATCCTGGTCTGGTCAGGTTGTTCCTTGTTTTGCTGGTTAACTGATTTCTGTGTGTTTCCTCCTACAGATCTCCGCCTTACCGGCTCCTTGCTGACTCCCGTGTTCCGGGTCACCCTTCTGGATCCCTTCCTAGCTGAATTGCTGATTCAAGTCCTGCTCCAGATTCTCTTGGTTCCGGTTCTCTGTGTTCTATCTTACCCGGTTGCTGTATTGTTTCCACGTCGCCTTGGGTCGGTTTAACACACGTGTCCGCTTCATTGGTCCCTTCGAGGCTGGTCCCGGCGGTATCCCTGTATAGGGGTCAAGCGCTCCAGGGTCTCCCTCGCTGGTGTTCCGGTGCTGTGGCCGTGTGGCCCTCCCCTGGGGCGTGGGTTCTATTCTGTTCTGTTCTGTTCAATAAACCCGTTAACTCGACTGTACTGGTCCGCCTCTCTATCAACCAGGTATCAGCATCCGCTTTACGCGGTCCAGTGAGTCCACGTGTGGGGTCCGTCAGTAGGACGTGACACAATGTGATCAGATCAGCTGATAGTGCCTGCAAAGGTGACAGATGGATGGTGTAAAGCCCTCCATACAGGAGCTGAAGACACTGTTTCCCCCCCCACCCCCCCTTCCCTTTCTGTAATGTAATCACTGAAAAGGAGAGAGGGTGGGGAGTGTAAGAGCAGCACATGGGTGTAGAGTGTGGGGGCGATATATGTGAAACAAACAGGAAGGAGGATGTGGGTGAATAATATGTGAATCAAACAGAGGGAGAGGGTGACGTGCTTATTAAAAATCAGAAAGTAATGAAAAAAATGCGTGGCCGAAAAAATTAGCAATACAACTCATCACGCACATAAAAAAGGCCTTACATGACTATTTTGGCACATTTACAGAAAAAGCCGAGCTCTCAATATAAGGCAATGCAAAATGTGAACCAAATCAAACACGCAGCGTTTCTTCGTTTGTGTAATAGCAGCCAAACATAAAAATAAGATCTAAATCTGGTATTGCTGTGATTGCACCGATCCAAGAATAAAGCCATCTAATCACCTATACCGCACAGTATAAATTAAATAAATAAAGGCAAATCTTGACCTGCTGTTGATTTATTTTTCCTCCTAAAGATCTTTAGTAATGGCCACGTTACACGTCCCGATATCGGCGTCCAACTCCGATAAAAAGTCATGTGGGTCGTGCGTTGGCCCCGATATAGTTTGTGTGTTGTATGGTGTAAATGACCAATACGATGCACGAACGATGTCAAAACGATATCGGGGATCAAATGAGCGTGCTCTCCAACAGGCCGATATTGGATGGATGTTGTGGCTGGATCGTGCTGTGTAAAAGCCCAACAACGATGTGGAGTACAACTTCCCCTATTCTCTCCCATGTTAAATAGTCGTTCCTGGCTGTCCAAGGGGGTGTACACATCGCAGTGGCGTTGCCTGCCGATATCGCGCTGTGTAACATCTCCTATGCGATCTTGGAATTCTGCCCAGAAAAAGCGCGCTCCCGCTGCGTTGTATCCAATATCGGACCGATGTTGGGACGTGTAAAGTGGCCATTAGGCTCAGCTCGCACTTATCTTGTGCTAAACGCTGATCACTTATGTGGCACCCCATGGGTTAATGTGCCACAATAACATCACATGGTTCTCTCCCCCACTACACACTGACAAACACTACCACCTCTGGGCAAGAGGGGGAGCACCACCTGCTTCCTTATATACTCTTGCCCATGAGGGAGAGCTCAGACCGTACAGCACGGTGTAGTGCTGTGAAGAGCACACTGAGAGCAGAGTTAGCTCAGTGCAGACCTAGCAAGGGTCAAAGGAACAGGAGAACGAAAGACAGAGGAACACATCTGGGAGCTGGAGTGATATCTTCACTTGCCCCAGAAGTACGCACAGAGACGGACACCGGATCCGGTACTGTGTCTGGCACCCACAGCATAGTGAATCCAGGAACAGTGGGATCTCTAGATGCCCCCTAGTACCAGAGCGAAGCAACACGGAGGGGTCAGCACAGCATAGAGAACTCAAGTTGCCTAGCCAAGTGGTACCAGCAGCATACAGATAGACGTGAGGAATCCCAGCAGCTCAGCTAACAGCAGCAGCCAGGACACACACACAGTGCAGCATAAGGACGCTGACGACCCCGGACAGGGTTGGGAGAGAGCTTAGCCCCATTACAGACTATAACCTGCAACAACATCTGCAGTAAAGCTTTGGAAAACGGCAAAACTGTGAGTCTGTGTATTGATTGCGACCTTTGCTCCAGATTCAGCACAGAGAGCCTCCCTACAGATCCAGCCTGTCGGCTCTGCAGCATCGGGGGAAGAAGGGAAGTGCACCAGTGTCGACCAAACGTGAGTGTGTGTCCTCCAACTCTTCTCCACCATCTATAACCCCAATAGACTTTAACCCTTACTGCCCCGGGGGATACAGTTCTCCCCACTAGAACTATACCATCCCCGCTGCCATTCCATCACCCCCGGAGGTTCTGCAGCAGCGGCGGCCCCATCACTGGCCGCACCAAGTGGGTGGCGTCACCCGTGACAATCCTCTTGTAAATAAATCCACCAACTTTATTGTGAGGGCCCAGGGACACGGTCCGGACCAAGCCACCCGTGACATCCCCAGTACCGTCCGGTCCGGTACCGAGTACCCCAGTCCCGGCTGGGGCTCCACACTTACACCAGGGATTATGTGTAAACATTTGAAATACTTTGTCCAGTGTCTCCCTCTGCCTCATTTAAGGGCCATAAGGGATTCTGTCTGAATAGTGTCTGGCTTATGATCTGACGGTGTCCCTCTTTTTAAACACGCACAAAAGAGCAGGTGACCACAGGTTTGAGTCTGGAGCAAAGCTGTCTCATTAGTAAATGGATCCACCTTGAGTTTCATATGAACCATGTGTTTCAGATATATAGGAAGTGCTTAGCTTAGAGCACTGAATACATGTGAACTGATGCAAAATGTTATCTAAAGCGGCCGTCACACGCACAGATATCTCTTGCGATATTGTAAGCGATCACGTGCACGCGCAATCGCTTACAATATCGCTCACATCGCTGGTGAGATGTCACACAGACAGACTCACCAGCGATGTGGAGCCGCGATCTCGCTGGTTACTATGGTACACATCGGGTTACTATTCGCCGCGCGGCGCTTAGTAACCCGACGTGTATCATAGTTACCATCTCCCAGCATAGGCTCTGCCGCTGGGAGATCGTTCATCGTGGTGTTATACACCACGATGAAGCAGATCGTGACATCGTTCATCGCTAGATCTGAGCTCCGGAGCTCAGATCAGCGATGTCACGATCAAGCGATTTCACATCGTAAATCGCTTGATTACATGCAACGATTTCCGATCAAAAAGGAGATCGCTTAAACGATATCGGGCAAGAAATCGTTGCGTGTGACGGCCGCTTTAGGCTGGTTTCACATCACGATCTTGAGGCATCCGAGTGTATCAGTTTCAAAACGGATGCGATTTGTGTTCCCATGTAGCCCTATGGGCTCGGATGTGTCCTTTTTGCCATCCGATTTAAGCAGCCTTCCGATTTATTCACGGAGCCAAAATCACAACCTGCTGCGATTTTGGTGTCCGTGACTAAAATCAGACACCAGGGATCCGTGACAGATCCGTGATGGCCCATAGGGCTACACAATGGGAGCCTATGGACATCGGATCCGATGTCGGCTCCATGATTATGTACTGATCCTGCCCAGTACATAACCCTTAACCCTGCCTGTCCCTGTCACTCCCTGACTGTCCCTCTTCTATCTCTGCTCCCCCCCCTATCCTCTCCCCCCTGTCTTATTCCGTGTCCTCTTCCCTCCGTTATCTAAAAAATAAAAAAAATCCTCCCAGAGGATACATTAGTGACTGTCGCATGGAGCCGGCGAAAGGTAATGTATCCTCTGGGAGGATTTTTTCTTTATTCTTTAGATACCGGAGGGGAGAGAATAGGGGTGAGGACAGTGGGGAGCAGGGATAAAAGAGGGACAAATAGAGAAGATGCAGGGAGAACAGGATCCACACAGATCCTGCATCAAATCGGAAACGGATGGCTATTTGCCATTCGATTGCAGGGATCCGTGGGGATCCTGTCAAAACACGGATCCCCACAGACAGAAATCTTGATGTGAAACCGGCCTTATGGTGAGAAAAGTGATGGGTAATTAAGCTAATGAATATTCACCTTCTTGCCCACTCCTCTGAACCCTGATCAACACCCACACTCTGCCTGCTGTAGTGATAGAGGATCGTGATACACTGCAGCACTCCTAGGCTGAAATGACAAAAGTGTATTTCTGTCACCCTCTGCTCAGGAGTGCCATGGGGTCGTGGTGAGAAAGTGTCAGCTAATTAAGCTAATGCATATTCAACCGCACTCTGTCTACTGTATTGATCGAGGATCGCATCGCACCGTGAATCTTCTGAGCTGAGGGTGACAGCTGTATAAAAAAAAAAACAGTGTCAGACTCGGCTCCGGAGTGCTGTCGTGCATTGCTATGCAATACTTCATCAACAGCAGGCGGAGAGCAGGTGTCGTTCTGGTTTAAGTGGGGTGGGCAAGTGGGTGAATATTCATTAGCTGGCACTTTCTGACAGCCATCCACTGTGGCTCTCCTGACCTGAGAGTGTCAGCGTGCATTTCTATGCAGCTGTCACTCTCAGCTGAGGAGAGTCAGCAAAGGTTGCAATGAGAAAGTGCTGACAGTACCGTAATGCAAGCAGTCAGAGTGTGTGTCCGTGCAAGACTTAGGCTGGCTTCACACTACATTTTTTTCCCTGATCAGGTTCGATCAGGTTTGTGTGTCAAAACCAGGAGTGTCTCCAAAACTCAGAACAGGTGTCACTCTTTCAATTATTCTTTTTCTCTGCAAGTTCCTCTCCTGGTTTTGGCACCCAAACCTGATCGAACCTGATCAGGGAAAAAACTGCAGTGTGAAACCAGCCTTAGCGCGGCTTCACACTGCGGTGTGATCCGGTCCAGGGATGAACCTGCATCGTCCACAGATATAAGAGGAGAGGGAGGAGGTGCAGGGGACGGAGTAGAGAATTGAGAGTTTTGAATAGCTGTTTAGGATTGTGAGACAGGAAGGTTATTAGAGATGAGAAGCAGATTTGTTTTGTGGCGGTGAGTGCAGACTTGAGGCTGGTGAGGGACTGCTTATACATGGCCAAGTGCTTGGCAGAATGGGATTTCTTTCATCTCTGCTCAGCAACCCTGGAAGCCCGTCTCAGGTCTTTTGTGAGGCTGGTGTGCCAGGGCTGCCTGTTTGTGCGAAGTTTGTTGAATGTGAGGGGGGCAGCCAAGTTGAGGGCAGAAGTTACTGTGGGGTAATATAGGGCGGCAGCAGCATCTGCGTCATGTAAGGACGCTATGCCTGCGAGTGGGAGAAGGGATTCTGAGAATGAGTGCACATCAATATGGTTGAGATTTCTTCAAGGATGAGTCGGTTTGTGGAGTGGGGGTAGTGTATTAGGAAAGGAGAGGGAAGAGAAAGTCAGTAGATTGAGGTCGGACAGGGAGAGGGGTGGGTTGGAGAGGTTAGTGAAGGAACATAGGCGGGGGAATATGATGTTGAGTGTGTGGCCATCTTTATGAGTGGCAGAGGAGGACCATTGAGAGAGCCAAAAAGGATGCAGTGAGTGATAGAAGTTTAGAGGCAGGGTGGGGAGTGTCAATGGGGATGTTGAAGTCGCCCATGATGGTAGTGGAGATGTCTGCAGAGAGGAAGTGGAGTAGCCAGGTGGTGAAGTGGTCAAGAAATGTGGAGAATGATTCTGGGGTGGTGGTAGATAACAGCTAACTGAAGTTTGCAGGGGGAGTAGATACGACAGAGTGTACCTTGAAAGAGGGGAGAATAGCAGAGAGTGGCAGTGGGATTGGGGTACAGGACCAATTGTCAGACAGGAGTAAGCCCATTCCTCCATGCTTGTTGCTAGGGCGGGGGGTATGAGAGAGACTGAGTCCAGCTGAGGAGGCTGCATCGGGGTGAGCCAGGTTTCAGTTATGCCAATGAATGAGAGATTGTTTGTGGTGAAGAGGATGTGGATGTAAGAGAGTTTGTTGCAGATGGAGCGAGTGTTCCATAGTGATTCAGGTAGAGGGATTGGGGAGCTGGGGCTGGTCGAATGGGTATAAGGTTATTAAGGTTGCGGAGGTTAAAGTTGGAGTGTGGGTATCGGTTAAAAGTAACTGTGGAGATGTGATGAGGGGTCCAGGATTTGGAAATATGTCATCAGCAAGTAGGAGAAACAGGGAGAGGGTCAGATGGTGGGGGTAGGAGAGGTTACGTGCATGTTTGGAGACAAAGGATTGTATGTTGTATGTGAAGAAATAGTTCTGTGGAGGAGGTGAGGTGGCTGGGCAGGATAGAGGGAGAGAGTATTACTTCATTACTGGGTGGATGGATAAATGGAGTTAGTATGAAAAGAAGTAGTATAGGGGTGAGGGTAAAAATAAGAGGAAACATAGTTGACAGTAACTATGTACTGCAGCACGTAGTGATGAGGTGCAGCAGGGGTGAGAAGCAGCCATGGGAGCAGATGCTGCCAGTTATCAGATGCAGCGAAGAGATGTGTGGTAGCGATGAAGTTGTGTCAAGTCAGGACCAAGTCTATAACACATAGGGATGAGGTATGGCATGGGATTGATGTAGCCAGGGATTAAATGCAGTGGAAGGATGTGTGATGGTGATGAAGTTGTGCAAAGTCAGGTCTGCATGCGCAAGTGCAGCCGGGGATCTGATGCAGTCAGGGATTAGATGCAGCCAGGGGTCAGATGCAGCTAGGGATCAGGTGCAACCAGGGATCAGATGCAGCTTGAAATCAGATGCAGCCAGGGGTCAGGTGCAGCTAGGGATCAGATGCAGCCAGGGGTCTGGTATAGCCAGGGATCAGATGTAGCCGGGGATCAGGTGTGACCGGGGATCAGATGCAGCTGGGGGTCAGCAGCAGCAAGAGATGAGCGGTGGTGATGAATCAATGCCAGGGTGTAGGCTGTTGGCGTTGTGCTGCTGGTTCAGGCATTCGGCAGAGGCTGGTGCCTGGCAAGCTCGTCGGCTTGTACTGTAAGGTGCTTCCCTGGACCTGTGTCTTTGGTGCAGGACAGGGATGTAGGAGATAGGAGGGGTCGTGACCAGAGCTAAGAAGCTCCGGGAGGTAGTAGTATAAGTGGACGGGCCAGTATAGAGGTACAGCCGGGGCAGGCCATTACTGAAGATGAACGGAACTGCCAAGCCAGGCCAGGGACCAGACTGGAAGCGGGGGACCAGCTTGCGGCCATCACAGTTGCGGCTGGGAAGGGGTTCGGAAGGTTCGGGCGGTGCTCGCCAGGGGGGTCCAGTGACTTCTCGGCCCGGAGGTTGGTGGATGGGCCTCTGTCAGGGATAGATGTAGGCTGGCGGCCTTAAGGTGGGAGGGGGGGACGGTACCTGCAGAGTGGTCTTCAGTGGCCTCATGAACTACCCAGAGGAAAAGGGGCACAGCTATGTGTGCCTCAGTGGTGCCCCAACGGGATAGGGCTACGATAGAGGCGATGAGAGGTGCCACATTTGTGGGATGGTAGAGATTAGGGCAAGATGGTAGGAGCCCTGTGGCACACGTGCCTCTCATACCGCGGCCATATTGATACTTTTATTTAGCAGCTATGCAAACTCCCTTAGTATGTCTTATTTTCAGGGTATGTCTTAATTTCGGGGAAATAAGGTAGATTCTCCAGCTCCTCCATGGAGTGCACGCTTGCCATTCCCGCATGCCGCAGTGTGATGACCCCATCACGGTGCTGCACACTGGGCCGCGGAACGACTGTTTTCCAGACGCAATTAAAGGTAAAGTGCCAGTCCTCCGGCGGCCATAGGACTGCCTTGGGACTGGCCAGGGCAGACTGCCGTGCAGTGACAGAGATATACATCCACGGGGACACACATCCATGTGAAGCAGGCGCTGGGGTCAGGGGTCGGCGGGCCTGGTCATGACCCTTATGAGCCCGATCGTTATGTCCTGCCTGGAAGGAGCTCATACATCCAGATGTAGTCACTAATATGTACCAGGAAGCAGCCCCCACTGTGTAGTGTCTTCAGTGGTGAACCAGCTACACTGTATGGCCTGCAGTAAGGACCTGGAAGGAGACCATACATTCTGATGTAGCCACTAGTATACACTTGGAAGGAGCCTGTATTCTCTAGTGTCTTCAGTAGTGAACCAGCTAGACTGTATAGGCTTCAGTCAGGACCTGGAAGGAGCCTGTATTCTCTACTGTATAGGCTGCAGTCAGGACCTGCAATTAGCCTGTACTCTCTAGCGTGTATTAGTGAAGCTGCTAGACTGTATAGGCTGCAGTCAGGACCTGCAAGGAGCCTGTACATTCTGATGTAACCACTAATATATACCTGGAAGGAGCCTGTATTCTCTAGTGTCTTCAGTTGTGAGAAGCTAGACTGTATGCGCTGCAGTCAGGACCTGGATGGAGCCTGTATTGTCTACTGTATAGGCTGCAGTCAGGACCTGCAATTAGCCTGTACTCTCTAGCGTCTTCATTAGTGAAGCAGCTAGACTGTATAGGCTGCAGTCAGGACCTGGAAGGAGCCTGTATTCTCTACTGTATAGGCTGCAGTCAGGACCTGGAAGGAGCCTGTATTCTCTACTGTATAGGCTGCAGTCAGGACCTGGAAGGAGCCTGTATTCTGTACTGTATAGGCTGCAGTCAGGACCTGGAAGGAGCCTGTATTCTCTACTGTATAGGCTGCAGTCAGAACCTGCAAGGAGCCTGTATTCTCTACTGTATAGGCTGCAGTCAGGACCTGGAAGGAGCCTGTATTCTGTACTGTATAGGCTGCAGTCAGGACCTGGAAGGAGCCTGTATTCTCTAGTGTCTTCAGTTGTGAAGAAGCTAGACAGTATGGGCTGCAGTCAGGACCTGGATGGAGCCTGTATTGTCTACTGGATAGGCTGCAGTCAGGACCTGCAATTAGCCTGTACTCTCTAGCGTGTGCATTAGTGAAGCTGCTAGACTGTATAGGCTGCAGTCAGGACCTGGAAGGAGCCTGTACATTCTGATGTAACCACTAATATATACCTGGAAGGAGCCTGTATTCTCTAGTGTCTTCAGTTGTGAAGAAGCTAGACAGTATGGGCTGCAGTCAGGACCTGGATGGAGCCTGTATTGTCTACTGGATAGGCTGCAGTCAGGACCTGCAATTAGCCTGTACTCTCTAGCGTGTGCATAAGTGAAGCTGCTAGACTGTATAGGCTGCAGTCAGGACCTGGAAGGAGCCTGTATTCTCTAGTGTCTTCAGTTGTGAAGAAGCTAGACAGTATAGGCTGCAGTCAGGACCTGGATGGAGCCTGTATTGTCTACTGTATAGGCTACAGTCAGGATCTGCAATTAGCCTGTACTCTCTAGCGTCTTCATTAGTGAAGCAGCTAGACTGTATGGGCTGCAGTCAGGACCTGGAAGGAGCACATACATTCTAATGTAGTCAATAGTACCTGCAAGGAGCCTGTATTCTCTAGCATCTTCAGTAGTGAAGCAGCTAGACTGTATGGGCTGCAGTCAGGACCTGGATGGAGCCTGTATTCTCTGTACAGGCTGCTGTTAGGACCTGCAATTCGCCTGTACTCTCTAGCGTGTTCATTAGTGAAGCAGCTAGACTGTATGGGCTGCAGGCAGGACCTGCAAGGAGCCTGTATTCTCTACTGTATAGGCTGCAGTCAGGACCTGCAAGGAGCCTGTACTCTCTAGCGTGTTCATTAGTGAAGCAGCTAGACTGTATGGCCTGCAGTCAGGACCTGCAAGGAGCCTGTACATTGTAATGTAACCACTAATATAAACCTGGAAGGAGCCTGTACTCTCTAGCGTCTTCATTAGTGAAGCAGCTAGACTGTATGGACTGCAGTCAGGACCTGGATGGAGCCTGTATTGTCTACTGTAAAGGCTGCAGTCAGGACCTGCAATTAGCCTGTACTCTCTAGTGTGTTCATTAGTGAAGCAGCTATACTGTATGGGCTGCAGTCAGGACCTGCAAGGAGCCTGTACATTCTGATGTAACCACTAAATAATACCTGGAAGGAGCCTGTATTCTCTAGCGTCTTCATTAGTGAAGCAGCTATACTGTATAGGCTGCAGTCAGGACCTAGAAGGAGCCTGTATTCTCTAGCGTCTTCAATAGTGAAGCAGCTAGACTGTGTAGGCTGCAGTCAGGACCTGGAAGGAGCCTGTATTCTCTAGCATCTTCAGTAGTGAGGGTGCTAGACTGTATAGGCTGCAGTCAGGACCTGCAAGGAGCCTGTATTCTCTAGCATCTTCAGTAGTGAGGGTGCTAGACTGTATAGGCTGCAGTCAGGACCTGGAAGGAGCCTGTATTCTCTAGCGTCTTCATTAGTGAAGCAGCTAGACTGTATAGGCTGCAGTCAGGACCTGCAAGGAGCCTATATTCTCTAGCATCTTCAATAGTGAAGCAGCTAGACTGTGTAGGCTGCAGTCAGGACCTGGAAGGAGCCTGTATTCTCTAGCATCTTCAGTAGTGAGACTGCTAGACTGCATAGGCTGCAGTCAGGACCTGGAAGGAGCCTGTATTCTCTAGCATCTTCAGTAGTGAGGGTGCTAGACTGTATAGGCTGCAGTCAGGACCTGCAAGGAGCCTGTATTCTCTAGCATCTTCAATAGTGAAGCAGCTAGACTGTGTAGGCTGCAGTCAGGACCTGGAAGGAGCCTGTATTCTCTAGCATCTTCAGTAGTGAGGGTGCTAGACTGCATAGGCTGCAGTCAGGACCTGGAAGGAGCCTGTATTCTCTAGCATCTTCAGTAGTGAGGGTGCTAGACTGTGTAGGCTGCAGTCAGGACCTGCAAGGAGCCTGTATTCTCTAGCATCTTCAGTAGTGAGGGTGCTAGACTGTATAAGCTGTAGTCAGAACCTGCAAGCAGCCTGTATTCTCTAGACTCAACCAGAGCCGCACACCTAATATATGGCTGCTCTGTGCTTACAGGACCTGTGATGATGTCACATGAGGGGAGGAGTCAGGGGTCACATGATCAGCTCCTCAGTGTATGATGAGGGAACATGTCGCCAATTTCAAATTCCTCCAGAACTTGGCAGATTCGGATCAGGATCAGAAATCCGAACAATTTCCCAAAAAAGTGGGAGAACGCGGATTTGTTTGTTGAGTGATCGGATTAATGAAAGCATTACTGGTTTAAGTGCTGCTCTCCCTCTACCTTCTGACAGTGTAGTATAGCGGTGGGACGTGTTTGATGAGGGACAGGATGTGGAGAGGTCACAGGAGTGTTGGACTCCATTTTTTTCCAGCATTTTGTGTGTGGATGTTCCTGGTCTGCAGCCAATCAGGGCTCATAAAACATCCACAAGTTGGAAGACATAAAAGCTTGTGTCATTGGCTGCCAAAGTCACATGTCCCACGGGATAAAAGAAGCGGCCATTTTCCATAGTGGCCATTATCAGGGTGTTACTGGTTACATACAGTGCTGATGCAGCTCCGCACTGCTCCATCTGTGTTACCCAGTTAGATAGTTAGCTACTCCATTGCTTTTTAGGTAGCATAGGAGGGCGAGAGTGTCCATCCGGACATAGGCATTTTGTGCTGAGAGTAAGTGTAATTCCTAAACCTGTTTGTGTTGGCAAATCAAAGGGAGGGATTGCCAAATCCTTCAGTTTTCCCTAAAAAGACTCTGTTTGGCCTGTAAGCTGTGTGAGGTATACCCACAATGTATGTGACGCACCTTCAGGGGCCGGGGTACTCAGAGCCGGACCGTACAGTCTCTGGTTTGCCACAGTGGCGTGGCCCGGCTCCGTGGTCCCAGGTGCGGCAATAAAAGGGGGAACTTAATAAAGTTTATTGGGTTTATTTGTGACGCCCCCCCGTGGGTCGTCGCCAACGCTGCCATGGAATCTGCCGGGGAAGGTGGTAGTGGTGGCAGCCGGGATGGTGAGCCTTCCACGGGTAGGGCCGGTATGTTCGCACAGACTGTTTGCCTGGGACTGGTAGTACTAGGAATCTTACTTTATTTTAAAGGGCTGGTTTTCATAGGATGTTGAGAAGTGATCGGAGGGACTGAACATCCACATACCTCCCATAGGCATGGATATAATGAGACTCCTGATGGATCATATGACTGTAATGTAAGCAAGGTCCTTCACCCTTCCTGTGTGAACCAGATGGCAACTAAACATGTCCGATAGTGCTGATGGTTAGAGCTGCTGGAGATCCAGGAAGTTACTGGGGCTTTTGAAGGTATGGACTCACGACAGGAGCTGATACGGAGCAAGTCCCAGGACCTGATGAATGATCCCAGTAAGTATCTTCCTGGAAGGCAAGACTGGCAGGAGCTAGTCTGAATCCTGCTACGCTGCAAGAGCAGGAAAAAAACAGCAGGTAAAAAATAGTATGAAGTGAAAGACTATATGTTATGTACACTACCTTGTGTGATATCCACTACATAGCTGTAATAGTGGTTTATGCAGGAGGAGGAGATGGAAAAAATCACGTTCCACTGAGCATTTTGCGCTGTTCAAATAGTCCCTCATCGCCTTCAAGACTGCACTTGCCACCGCCAAACAAACCTTCTTCTTATCCCTAATAACCTCCCTGTCCCACAATCCAAAGCAACTTTTCAAAACCTTCAATTCCTTACTCCACCCACCTGCTCCCCCTCCCTCTCCCCTTATCTCTGCAGAAGACTTTGCCTCCTTCTTCAAAGAAAAGATTGACAGAATCAGAGACAGCTTTGATCCACTGTCCCCACAGCCTCCCCTTTCACCTATACTGCCCTCTACTTCCATCAACTGCTTCCCCCCTATAACTGAAGACCAGCTCTCCTCCCTCCTGTCAAAATCACACCTCACCACCAGCGCCCAAGACCCGCTCCCATCCCACCTCATTCCCAACCTCACCTCCGTTATCATCCCAGCCCTAACTCATCTTTTCAACCTATCACTCACCACCGGCACCTTCCCCTTAGCCTTCAAACACGCCTTGATCACACCCATCCTCAAAAAACCCTCCCTCGATCCCACAACTGTCCTCAACTACCGCCCTATATCTGTCCTCCCTTTTGCCTCTAAACTACTTGAACAGCATGTCCACTCTGAGCTGTCCTCTCACCTCTCCTCCTGCTCCCTCTTTGACCGCCTGCAATCTGGCTTCCGACCCCTCCACTCCACTGAAACAGCCCTGACCAAAGTCACAAATGACCTACTGACTGCCAAAAGCAAGCACCACTACTCTGTTCTCCTCCTCCTCGACCTGTCAGCCGCCTTCGACACTGTTGACCACTCCCTTCTACTACAGATCCTGGAATCTCTTGGCATCACGGACCTTGCCCTCTCTTGGATCTCCTCATACTTAACGGACCGCACCTTCAGCGTCACCCACTCCCACACATCCTCCTCGCCCTACCCCCTATCTGTCGGGGTCCCTCAGGGCTCGGTACTTGGACCATTACTGTTCTCAATCTACACTCTCGGCCTAGGGCAACTCATTGAGTCCCATGGCCTCCAATATCACCTCTACGCCGACGACACCCAAATCTACCTGTCTGGTCCTGACATCGCCTCCCTTCTATCCAAAATTCCACACTGCCTGTCCGCCATCTCATCCTTCTTCTCTGCTCGCTTCCTTAAGCTGAACATGGACAAAACAGAGTTCATAGTCTTCCCCCCAAGACGCTCCCCCTCACTACCTGACCTATCCATCGTCGTCAACGACTGCTCTCTCTCTCCAGTCCCCCATGCCAAGTGCCTCGGGGTTATCCTTGACTCTTCCTTCTCCTTCAAGCCCCACATCCAGGCCCTCGCCACCTCCTGCCGACTCCAGCTCAAAAACATCTATAGGATTCGCACTTTCCTTGACCACGACACTGCTAAAACCCTTATTCACGCTCTCATCATCTCCCGCCTCGATTACTGCAACCTCCTGCTCACCGACCTCCCCAATACCTTCCTTGCACCTCTCCAATCTATCTTGAACTCCGCTGCCCGCCTAATCCATCTGTCTCCCCGCTACTCCCCTGCCTCCCCCCTCTGCCAAGCCCTTCACTGGCTCCCTACTTCCCAGAGATCCCGGTTTAAAACATTAACCATGACATACAAAGCCATTCACAACCTGTCCCCTCCATACATCTCTGACATGGTCTCCCGATACCTACCCTCACGCAACCTGCGATCCTCCCAAGAGCTTCTCCTCTACTGCCCCCTCATCTCCTCTTCGCACAACCGCATACAGGATTTCTCCCGTGCTTCACCCAGACTCTGGAACTCACTGCCCCAACACATCAGACATTCTCCTACCCTGGGAACCTTCAAAAGAAGCCTGAAGACCCACCTGTTCCGCCAAGCCTACCACCTGCAATAAGGCCCGGTCCACCACACTGCCTCATGACTGGAATTTCCCCCTCCCACTGTATCCCCACCCGCCCCTCGTAGACTGTGAGCCTTTGTGGACAGGATTTCTCCCCTCTTGTATCTGTATGACCGAATTGTCAACATTTATTGTTACTTGTATTGTTACTATGTTACTTGTCCTAGTCTGCCCTTTTAGTATGTAAAGCACCTTGGAATATAATGGCGCTATATAAATAAATAATAATAATAATAATAATGCATGATGGTAAACCGGAATGGACTATCTTTTATAGAAAGAGTGCCTGTGTTTCTGAATTGCGCAGCTAAAGCGCGAGTGTTCCCCAACACGCTCAGTGGTCGCTACTAGAGATTAGCGATGTTCGATTCGAAATGTTCACCAATCTCAAATTCGAGCTGTTTTGGGCGGTGTTCCAGTCATTCCACGAATGCGAACAATTAGCTTCAAATCCGGCAGTTCGAGGTTATGTTCAATAACAGTTCGTTCACCAAAGGGACCCTATAGTGGTCTGGGGGCAGAGGAAAAGGCTGAAATGGAGGCATGATTGTTTAAAAGCCAGCGGTAAAAAGCCGCTGGCTTTTAAACAATCACTCAGCCTGATCCTCTGCCCCCGCAGCCTCCCATCCCAATCCTGAGTTAGGACCGGGCAGGGAGCGAAGGACCAGGGCGGGGAAGCCAGCGGTGAAGTCTTCTCACCGTTGCCGGCTTCCCCACCCTGGTCCTTCGCTCCCCGCTCAGCATCAGCTGATCATTTGAAGTAACCAGTGGGAAAGCCAGCGGTGAGACTTCAACGCCGGCTTTCCTGCTCTGTGCTGCGCTCCCCACTCCCTGATGCCCCCTCGTCGCTCCCCCCGCCGCCTCCCCGCCTGATGCTAAGTTCCCAAGTGGGGGAGCAGATGCAGGGAGTGGGGAGGGGACATCAAGGAGCGGGGAGCACAGCACAGAGCAGGAAAGCCGGCAGTGAAGTCCTCTTCTCACCGCTGGCTTCCCCGCCTGTGTCTTTCGCTGCCTCCTCCTAGTGCTGCGCTCCCCCCTCCCTGTAGTTGTTCCCCCGCCCGGTACTAACGTAAAACATATGTTACATTGATTTTCAATGGTGTTCGATGAACATTCAACGAAGATTTGATGAACACACAGCAAATTCGACGAATCAAATAGAATTTGAACATCGGGGTGGTGGCTCATCTCTAGTTGCTACTTCACATATGGTAGAGAGAATGTGAGCAGTGCAGCCTAATTGCTAGCGGCAATGGCACAAAAGCAAAAGTGGGGATAAAGCATCTGGCTGTGACTCGGCGAGGTTATGACACTCAAACCCAGTTTGCTGTGGCTCAGTGGGGCATGCGCAGTGTACATTCTGAACACTCCGTACACCTCGTACACACACGGCTCCGCTCCGTACACCTCATACACACACGGCTCCGCTCCGTACACCTCATACACACACGGCTCCGCTCCATACACCTCATACACACTCGGCTCTGCTCCGTACACCTCGTACACACGCGGCTCTGCTCCGTACACCTCATACACACGGCTCCGCTCCGTATACCTCGTACACACACGGCTCCGCTCCGTACACCTCGTACACACACGGCTGATCATGTGACCCCTGACTCCTCCCCTCCATGTGACATCATCACAGGTCCTGTAAGCACAGAGCAGCCATATATTAGGTGTGCGGCTCTGCAGGTGGAGCTCTATGTTCTCTCTATTTCTCTATGTTCTACACGTTCTATCTCCTGATATGTTTCCCCTTATTATCTCCAGTCATTGTATTATTACACAGGATCTTTATGATGTTACATCGTCATCTTCTCCCCATTCAGGTCCCTACAATATCGGATCCTCTCACATCTTCTATACAAGAGAATTCTCCTGATTGACCATCAAGGATGGATCTGGACAGGGACAAGATGGCGGAGAGGATCTTCCACCTCACCCTAGAGATCCTCTTCCTTGTTACTGGAGAGGTGAGAGATTGTGATGACAATGTCACATGACATCATTCTTATCTATGGACAGAATAACAGATGACAGAACTGGAGAGGTGAGGACTCTGGAAATGTCTGGAGACTGGAGATTTATTAATGTGTCTCTCCATAACCAGGATTACACAGTAGTGAAGAGCTCTAGTGATCTGTGCTGTCAGGACCCTGTGTCTGAGGGAAGAGCCCTGAGCCCAATCACGGGGCCTCCACCTCACCCCCTGATACATGAGGACATCAATGACCAGAAGATCCTACAACTCACCTACAAGATGATTGAGCTGCTGACTGGAGAGGTGACACTGCTGGGAATGCTGCTGCTGCTGGGACATTATACAGTAACGCTATGAAGGGATCGGGGAAAGATGACAATGGTATCATTGTATGTGTCAGGTTCCTATAAGGTGTCAGGACGTCACCGTCTATTTCTCCATGGAGGAGTGGGAGTATTTAGAAGGACACAAAGATCTGTACAAGGACATAGTCATGATGGAGGTTCCCCGGCCGCCCCTCACATCACCAGGTAATAGACAGGACTAAATACACACGGCCTATAATGATCTGTATGTAAAGAATGAATTCAGTCCCTGTATGTGTCTCCTCCAGGTCTATCCAGTAAGAGGACAACACCAGAGAGATGTCCCCGTCCTCTTCTCCCACAGGACTGTAAACAAGAAGATCCCGATGTTCCTCCGGATGATCAGGTAGATGGAGAGAAGGTGTGATGAGATCTCCCTATGATGTGTAGACGGCTGTGAAGGTCTTGTGCTCAGTCTTGTTTTATCCTCCAGTATTCTATGTTTTATACTTGTGTAATGAGAACGGTGGAGATGGCAGATTACAGCTGATCATAGATGGGACTTCTCCATCTGTCTGTGACTTTTACAATCTTTGTTTCAGGGTGAAGATCTGCCCCATATTAATACTACAGAGACATATGTGAGGGGTGATGATGATCTGCCCCATATTAATACTACAGAGACATATGTGAGGGGTGATGAGTGGTGTAAAAAGGAGATTCCTACAGATAACCGCCCAGGTGAGTAGTAACCACAGAGAAGTCACAGATTCCTCTCAGTCACCGACTGTGGCTGCTTTATCGGTAGTTGTAGTCCGGCCATATCACAATCATGTGACAGCTCAAGATATGGCTACTACAACCGGACGTGGCATTATCTACTCTGCTTTCCATATCACAATTATTGTCTTGACGCTAAAAGGACAGCTAGCGACACCTCCATATGTGAAAGGTGCTAGCCAGAAAAACCATCAACAAGAAAGTATATCGGCTGCAACACTAACACTGGAAATATGTGAAAAAGCATATTAGCTAATGAATGCAATGGCTGGCTATGTGCAAAGCTGCTCAATGTGAATAGGGTATACAGGCACAGCAGAAAACTACTTCATGATATAGAGGAAAAAAAATGAGAACTTAGCTAATGCGATGGCCATAGCATTTCAGCCCGGTAACCAGCATCAAGGTCTCTCATACTACCGGGTCCTATCTTTGTGCCTCTTCCTGCGGTATGAATTGCTTGAATGGGTGTCTGTGCCCTTCACTTTTTCATCCCCATACAGAGATTTGGACATACACAGGGACCACTAGACTGGGGACACAGAGATAGCTACTATGTGGTGGTGTGAAATGGCAAGAAGAAAAGTTAGGTAGCCGGGTCAGAACCATGAGGGCAGAGAAAAGTCGAATTCAGAAACCGCAAAGAGTAGTCAGTAAACAGGCCGGGGTCACAACAGGAAAATACACAAGCAGAGAGCTGAGCACAGAGGACTGAACCAGAGGAGAACAAGGCTATATCTGACAGCTTCCAAGAATTTGCTTTGGGTTTTAATATGGTGTGGTGCTTTCAAATTGGATGAAACAGAGAGATGATTACTCCAGCTCGACTGCACCCACACCCCTATTCTGCCAGACTGGATAATACTGCAGGTCTCATCCACCCTAGTCTTAGTGGCTGGGGAGAGATTGTGCCACCCACAGCTTCTGGTTGTGACGACTCCTCCATCACCAGTGTTACCCACAGAATGAATAAGGTGGTGTCTGATGACAGAAGCAAATGTCACAGGAGCAGATCTCAGAGGAGATGTGATACTACATTGCTGAAGCCTTAGTGTGACAGAATGGCAGAAAAACAAAGCAGTAGAAAACCCCATAAAGTGACTCCATTTTATAAATGATAACCCTCAGTGAGTTCCTCTATAGCAGTAGTGACTATGTTTACTCCACAGACACTTTCCAGAGATTAGCACACAGTGGATGTTGCAGAGTCAAAATTACAACAATGCCATTATATTACCCAACACATAGTGCCCAGATTGTGCCCAGGAGACACAAACTGTAAAATGTTAAGTGGGTTCTTTCCCTATAGCAATGCCAAATACAGAAAAGTGAGTACACCCCTCACATTTTTGTAAATATTTTGTTACATCTTTGAGCATATGACACTTTGATACAATGTGAAATAGTCAGTGTACAGCTTTTATAACAGTGTAAATATGGCGTGACCTTTAAATAACTCAAGACACAGCCATTAATGTGTAAACTGCTAGCAACAAAAATGTGTACACCCCTAAGTGAAAATCGTTAACTCGTGCCCAAAGTGTCAATATTTTGTGTGGTCAGCATTATTTTTCAAGCACCTTAACTTTCTTGGGCATGAATTTCACTAGAGATGTACAGGAGCCACTGGATCTACTTCCATCCTCCATGACAACATCATGGAGCTGGTGGATGACATTACAGTGCTCCAAGTTATGTTTGAAGATGCTCCACTTATACTCAATAGGGTTTTGGTCTGGGATCATGCTTGGCCAGTTCAGCACCTTTAGCTCAGTTTCTTTAGCAAGGCAGTGGTTGTGTTGGAGGTGTGTTTGGGGTTAGTTTCATGTTAGTACACTGCCCTGCGGCCCAGTTTCTGAAGGGAGGGGATCATGTTCTGCTTCAGTATGTCACAGTACATGTTAGCATTCATGATTCCCTCAATGAACTGTAGCTCCCCACAGCCGGCAGCACTCATGCAGCCTCACATTTTAACATTCCCCAACCGTGTTGGACTGTAGGTAAGACTCACTTGTCCTTGTATTCTCCACCTGGTTGCCTTCACACATGCTTGACACCATCTGAACAAAATAAATTTATCTTGGTCTCATCAAAGCACAGGACATGGTTCCAGTAAACCATGCCCCTACTCTGCTTGTCTTCAAGTAAACAGTTTGTGAGCTTTCTTGTTCATCTGTAGGAGAGGCATGCTTCTGGGGAAACAGCTTTGCAGACCAATGTGATGCATTATGCGGCGTATGGTCTGAGCACTGACAGGCGGACCCCCCCCCCACTGCTGTAACATCTGTAACAATGCTGACAATGCTCATAAGTCTATTTTGAAAAGCAACCTCTGGATATGACGCTGAGCTCGTGCACTTAACTTCTTTGGTTGGCTATGGCGAGGCCTATTCTTACTGAAAGCTGACTTCTTAAACTGCTGTATGGTCTTAGCGACTGTGCTGCAGCTCAGTTTCAGGGTGTTGGCAATCTTCCTATAGCCTTGTCCATCTTTATGTTGAGCAACTATTCTTTTTTCCAGATCCTCATAGATTTCTTTGCCACGAGTTGAACTTTGAGTATGCGAGTGATAACACCAAAAGTAACACACCTGCTCCCAATTCACTTCTTATGGCCGCTTTACACATCCCGATATCGTCCCGATATTGGATACAACGGCACGGGAACGCGCACATTTTTGGCAGTAATCCAAGATCGCATAGGAGCTGTCACACAGGGAGATATTGGCAGGCAACACAACTGCGATGTATACGCCCCCTTGTACGAGCGAGCCAGGGAACGACCATTTAACATGGGAGTGAATAGGGGATGTTGTGCTCCAAATCGTTGTTGGGCCGTCACACAGCACGATCCGGCCAGATCGTCCATCCAATATGGGGCAGTTGGAGAGCCTGCACAATTCTTCCCCGATATCGTTTTGGCATCGTTCTTGCGTCGCATTGGTCATTTACACCACACAACGCACGAACGATATCGGGGCCAACGCACGAACCACGTGACTTTTTATCGTTGTTGGACAACGATATCGGAAGGTGTAAAGCGGCCATTAGACCTTTTAACACTAATGAGTCATGTAAAGCGGCCATTAGACCTTTTAACACTAATGAGTCACATGACACCGGTGAGGGGAAATGGATGGTTGGGCACATTTTGGCCATTTTCACTTAGTGGCGTACTCCTCTTTTGTTGGCAGCGGTTTAGACATTAATGGCAGTGTAGAGTTATTTAGAGGGCACACCAAATTTACACTGTTATATAAACTGAACACTGACTACTTTACATTGTATCAAAGTGTCCTATCAGTCTCATATAAAGATATAATAAAATATTTACAAAATGTGAGGGGTGTACTCACTTCTGTGATATACTGTACATCAGGGTCTCAAACTCAATTTACCCGGGGGCCACTCGAGGGAGAGTCTGGGTGAGGCAGGGCCGCATCAAGTTTTCCACAAGAAAAGCTCGTACAAAATATTATTATTATGCACTTTTTTACAAATTCACCTTTTTTGAATGGCTTTCCTGCTTTAGCAATCATCTCACTAACCACGTAGCTGGCTTCCACTGCTGCATCACTCTCTTTGGTTGCTTTCTTAAAGATCTGTTGTTACCTCAGTAGACATGTTTTAAGTTTAGCGACCTGGTTGGCTCTCTCATCTCCCTCATATATTGCATACTCCTCAGCATGTCTAGTTGTGTAATGACGTTTCAAATTGTATCCTTTGTGTACTGCAACTTTCTCTGTGCAAATAAGACATGTCGGGATGCCCCTGTGCTGAACAAAGAAATATTGCACTTCCCACTTTTCCTGAAATTGTCTGTGCTTATCACCAACCTTTCTCTTCAATGCAGGCTTTGATAAAGACATATTTGGGTAATATTATCCTTTCTGCCTTATACACAAGGTCAATACTTAGGCCTATAGTGCCTTGAGGTATACCTCTGTTTCTCCAACTCAGGGCAAGGTGGTTGTGCAGCAATGGAGGGGCATGTGATCATCAGCCCATCCACTGATTCCTCTCGACATCCACTGCGGCGCGCATGGCATTAGGCGCCTGCGCAGTGCTTCCCCGTCCTGCTGTGTCGGATCCTAGCATTGTAGATCTTCACAAGTTTTCTGACCTAACACGCTAGCTAGGCTGTCGCGGAAGCTTTGTCGGAACATACCAGATTCTGTATTCGCGAGTCCCGAATTCAGTATACAGGACTCGGATTCGTAGACTCGCTCAGACTCGCTGCTGACAGTGGGTATCCGTGAAGCGGTGCGATTGTTTAACGGTTTGGGGAGATTCAAGCTACATAGCGATGTGATATAGCGAGTCTAGCGAGTGAGAAAAAGTAAATTCTGACAAAACTAGGATTGCCATTGACTTGCATTGGACTCGTTACTGTGCGAGTAATCGCTGGGAAACTCGCCGAGTAACGAGTCCTAGCGAGTAGACTCGCCCATCCCTAGTACCCGTGCGGATCCCACATAGTGGGACGGGAAAGCACTGCACTGAATACAAACTTTGACATTGGGGTGGGGGCCGCGCTGAATGCAAAGTTTGATATTGAGGTGGGGGCCGCAAAGTATTGTCTTGGGGGCTGCAGTTTGCCCGCGGGCCGCGTGTTTGAGACCCCTGCTGTACATAGATGCTACATGTAGTTTGGGAACACTGCAACGCTCAGAACCGAGGAGATTTTACTTAGGGAGAGTTGATTTTGCTGGATTGGTTTATGGAAGTCATTTTGCTTTTCAATAGACTTTGAGCCACTAATAATGTGGAAACTCTAATTTTTCCATTGACAGCTCATGGACCTAAATGGAGTTTTGTTTTTTGCAGGATGAGTAGAAGTTTTTCCTATCATTTTTCACCTACATAACATTTTTTTGGTTTCTTATTCCAATATTTGTGAGGCAGAATGAACAAACAGTTGAACACCACACTCCACAGGCTCACACCATGAGGTCTTTTGTTTTTTTTAACTGAACTGTCATTCTCTTCGTAAGATTCTTGTCCTGAAGAAGTAGGCTGATGCCCATTAAACACGTTGACATTATATATCTTGTGGTACAGTTTCTCTCAGTATCCTGACTGTTATGTTTGGATCGAATTATCAGCAGTGCAAACATATAACCCTTTTCTTCATCCTCTAGTTCTATTCCCTTAATGAATAATTCTGTTTTGCTACCTAACTTGCTATTTCTATGGACAGAAATGTTCAAAATATAAATTTCAGGTATATTTTAGTCAAAAATATTAATTGGTTTTATTCTTGTCAGATGACTGCAGTCGGAGATCAGAAGGACAACTGACATCTTCAATTTATAAATCAGATGAACTTGAAAGCACACAGGATACAATTGACATGAATGTCATTACTCCCGATATTCCATCATCCCTTCACAGCAAAGATCTATCATCTGATCCTATGAAACTGGTCCTATCTTCTGATTCATTACAGACTACTAAGAAAAATAAAAGTCACAAAAGAGGCATTAAAAAACAAACTGCTCTTAAAGCAAATAAGCCATTTTCACTTTCAGAATATATTAATAGATTTCCCCTTGAAATATCTTTTGTTAAACATCAAAAAATTCAGACAGAAAAAAAGAGATTTTCTTGTTCTAGGTGTGGGGAATATTTTAACAACAAATCAGATCTAGTTAGTCATGACATAATTCATACTGGGGAGAAGCCTTTTTCATGTTCAGAATGTGGAAAATGTTTTACACATAAATCATTACTTGTTAGGCACCAGAGAACTCACACAGGGGAGAAGCCTTTTTCATGTTCAGAATGTGGGAAATGTTTTGTACAGAAATCACATCTTGTTACACATCAGAGAGGTCACAAAGGGGAGAAGCCTTTTTCATGTTCAGAATGTGGAAAATGTTTTACACATAAATCATTACTTGTTAGGCACCAAAGAACTCACACAGGAGAGAAGCCTTTTTCATGTTCAGAATGTGAAAAATGTTTTACACGTAAATCATTACTTGTTAGACACCAGAGAACTCACACAGGGGAGAAGCCTTTTTCATGTTCAGAATGTGAAAAATGTTTTGCACATAAATCATTACTTGTTAGGCACCAGAAAACTCACACAGGGGAGAAGCCTTTTTCATGTTCAGAATGTGGGAAATCTTTTGTACAGAAATCACATCTTGTTACACATCAGAGAGGTCACAAAGGGGAGAAGCCTTTTTCATGTTCAGAATGTGGGAAATGTTTTAGACATAAATCATTACTTGTTAGGCACCAGAGAACTCACACAGGGGAGAAGCCTTTTTCATGTTCAGAATGTGGAAAATGCTTTATAGATAAATCACATCTTGTTAGTCACCAGAGACGTCATACAGGAGAGAAGCCTTTTTCATGTTCAGAATGTGGGAAATGTTTTACACGTAAATCATTACTTGTTGGACATCAGAGAGGTCACACAGGGGAGAAGCCTTTTGTATGTTTAGTTTGTGGGAAATGTTTTAAATGTAAATCAATACTTGTTAGTCACCAGAGAAATCACACAGAAGAGAAGCCTTTTTCATGTTCAGAATGTGAAAAATGTTTTACACAGAAATCATTACTTGTTAGGCACCAGAAAACTCACACAGGGGAGAGGCCTTTTTTATGTTCAGAATGTGGGAAATGCTTTATAGATAAATCACATCTAGTTAGTCACCAGAGACGTCATACAGGAGAGAAGCCTTTTTCATGTTCAGAATGTGGGAGATGTTTTACACGTAAATCATTACTTGTTGCACATCAGAGAGTTCACACAGGGGAGAAGCCTTTTTCATGCTCAGAATGTAAAAAATGTTTTACACGTAAATCATTACTTGTTAGACACCAGAGAAATCACACAGGGGAGAAGCCTTTTTCATGTTCAGAATGTGGGAAATGTTTTACATGTAAATCATTGTTATTAACCAGAGAACTCACACAGGGGAGAAGCCAATTTCATGTTTAGAATGTGGGAAATGCTTTATAGATAAATCACATGTTGTTAGTCACCAGAGAAGTCACACAGGGGAGAAGCCTTTTCCATGTTCAGATTATGGGAAATGTTTTATACATAAATTGTATCTTGTTACACATCAGAGAATTCACACAGGGGAGAAGCCTTTTTTTTGTTCAAAATGTGGGAAATGTTTTGTACAGAAATCACATCTTGCTACACACCAGAGAATTTAACTAGGGAGAAGCCTTTTTCATGTTCAAAATATGGGAAATGTTGGGCAGATAAATCAAGACTTCTTAAGCAGCAAAGCACTCAAACAGGAAGACGCTATTATCATAACTAACGTGAAGAAAAAATTACTGGAAAATCGTGGTTTTTACCATCAAAAATGACTTATACTGGGAGAAATTTTGTTTACAAATAGTACAAAAAACAGTCGTATAATTAATTTAGAAAGAGAAATTATTTTAGAACGTACAGTCAGCGCAAATGGGGAGAGTATTGCTGATGTATGTAAAGCACTGTGGAATTAATAGTGCTATATAATTGAATAAATATGATATTATTAGAATTGTCTGGACTATAAGACACACTTTTAACAAAAAAAATCTTACTAATAAGTGAGTGACACTTTATAATCCGGATGCAGCTTCCTGTGATGGAGGAGAACAAAGAGGACTATTCTCTCTCCTCCTGCCACAGAGTGATCTATATGATCAGTGGAGAGCAAGCAAGGAAACTACCAGGACCTGCACAGAGGCTGCACCTCTTGAGTGAGGAGCTGAAGAACTTTCCACCCAATTAGCTCCAGGACCTTTCACGTCATGTGATCAATCCTTTCACCTGTAAGGAACTACAAAATGGGTAAATGTGTACACATTGAGTATATATAAATATTTATGTAACAGAGCTGTATGTGTATGTAAATGTGCACATCTAGCAGGGCTGAGTGTGCCTGCACTGTCCATGCAGAGGTGGTCTGTGTATATATGTGTGCTACAGCGTGCTCATTAATGTCCATCCTGTCAAGCTATATCTAATAAGACATGGTGCAGAGAAACATTACGTGAAAAAACAGTCTTGGTGTCATCAGTGTTTTCCATCAGTGTGCTGTCCATTTTTCTATTATTGATAAAGAAAGGATGCAATTACACAGCTTCTCTGATACCTTGCAATGTTTAACATGTACAGCACACGGCCAGGTTTTTCATAGACTTGTAATGCCTCTTGTCATAATGCTGCCTGAGAAAAAGCGGACACTTCCACGTGTTCAACGGTGCTCAACTGAAATACAAGGACGAAGTGTATGGCAATCCGCGCTGCTGGAATGAAAGGACCGGACCACGGGCTGGAGCAACGATGCTCTTTTATTCTCCCTCCTACGTGTTTCAGAGCCTGCTGTGCTCCTTCCTCAGGGATTACCTGTATCTTAATACTGGATAATCCCTGAGGAAGGGACATAGCAGGCTCTGAAACATGTAGAAGGAAGGAGAATATTCTTTCCAGCAGCGCGGATCGCCATACACTTCGTCCTTTTATTTCACATAACAAAAAGCAGTTTGCCCAACGCAAAGCGGCAGTACTCCAGAACTTCCTACTGCCTCCTACTAACCTCACAGCAGTCTACTTAATCTGCTGCTGCTTCTGTCCACAGAACAATAAGGCGGTTTGTCCAACGCAAAGTAGCAGTACTCCAAAACGTCCTACTGCCTGCTACAAACCTTGCACCAGGCCATTTAACCCACCGGTGCTTCTGTCCACATAACAAAAAGGCGGCTTGTCCAATGCAAAGCAGCAGTAGTCCAAACTTTTTTTATTGCCTGCTACAAACCTCGTACCAGGCCATGTTACCCACTGTTTTTGGGGTGACAAGCTGGTTTCTGCTGTCCACAATACTCTCCACAAAGCAGTATACTCCAAACATTTGCTACTGCCTTCTACAAACCTCACACTAGGCCATGTGCTTCTGTCCACATTACAAAACGGGGGTTTGCCCAACGCAAAGCAGCAGTATTCCAAACTTTCCTACTGCCTGCTACAAAACTCACAACAGAACAGGTTACCCGCTGTTTTGGAGTTACATTTTGGTAGGATTGTGCCACCAAAAGTTCACAAATTAATACAGTCCTATAGTGCTTGTAAAATCCTAAGCAGTACTACTACCATGTAATATATGATATACGTCCACTGTCCAATGCTAAATGTTTGTTGTGTATGTGCAACTGCAGGTTATGAGCAGGTGTCATCAGGACATGCTGCCTGGACAACATATTGGGAAGCAGGTAACACAGGGGAAGTGCCAGTGGTTTCACAGTCAGACACAGTTTTGTTTGTACGCATTCCAGCAACAGAGTGGGATGCTGCATATGTGAGCAGTATTTTTTGAATGCTTACAGAGGTATTTTGTTGAATTACACTTTTTATTGTGAGTGAATTATTGCCACTTTGGTGCAACCTGGGCATGCCTTTTTCAAATAGGGAGACATTTCTTGTGTGTGTTTTGTGATTTTACCTAGGCTCTCTGAGCACCATGCCTACACCTGTTACTCATCTCTGTATTCCTGATTAATGTTGAAGCTCTGCTTTGGCGATACCACTATCGTGACAACATTGATTGGAATGTGGCTCTCAATTTCATTGACCTCTTTGCTGGTAAAGTGGGGGAACTTATGCTCGTTCAGCAAACCAAACACAGTTCATGTTCTGTGGAGAGTCATGTGCGCTTGTCAGTGATGATTGATTGCCCCAACAGAAAACATGCTCTGACATGACACTAGCAGCACGACAGGCCAGGATCTCGAAGGCACATAAGGAGAGATCAGGCCAAGTGTTCAGCTTGGATGCACAATAATTAAAGGGAGGTGAATCATCATGAATGATGCAGGTATGGTCACTTAAGTATGCCTTTAACATCTTGTTGAACTTCTATCTCCTTGGCATTGTTACAGGCACAAATAACCCTTGCTGATGTGCTGGTTTATTGAAAATGGCCCAGTTTGTGTACATTTCTCCCCCACCTCTGTTGTAGCAGGTGTGCATGTCTCTCTCCATTAATCCTTGTGGTTGAAAAGAGCCGATACCTCTGCCGCCAGCGTTGTCATTTTCAGCAAGTGATGTACAACAGCACCTCTTGAAGAATTCCATTGTGCAACCCTTTGCTCCAAAAGGAGAGAAAAAATTTTCTCCTTGCAGCGTCGGTCGAGAAATGTGGCTAACCAGTATACAGTTGTGGCCAAAAGTATTGACACCCCTGCAATTCTGTCACATAATACTCAGTTTCTTCCTGAAAATGATTGTAATCACAAATTCTTTGGTATTATTATCTTCATTTAATTTGTCTTAAATGAAAAAACACAAAAGAGAATGAAGCAAAAAGCAAGACATTGATCATTTCACACAAAACTCCAGAAATGGGCCAGACAAAAGTATTGGCACCCTCAGCCTAATACTTGGTTGCACAGCCTTTAGCCAAAATAACTGTGATCAACTGCTTCCAGTAACCATCAATGAGTTTCTTACAATGCTCTGCTGGAATTTTAGACCATTCTTCTTTGGCAAACTGCTCCAGGTCCCTGATATTTGAAGGGTGCCTTCTCCAAGCTGCCACTTTTAGATCTCTCCACAGGTGTTCTATGGATTCAGGTCTGGACTCATTGCTGGCCACCTTAGAAGTCTCCAGTGCTTTCTCTCAAACCATTTTCTAGTGCTTTTTGAAGTGTGTTTTGGGTCATTGTCCTGATGGAAGACCCATGACCTCTGAGGGAGACCCAGCTTTCTCACACTGGGCCCTACATTATGCTGCAAAATTTGTTGGTAGTCTTCAGACTTCATAATGCCATGCACACAGTCAAGCAGTCCATTGCCAGAGGCAGCAAAGCAACCCCAAAACAACAGGGAACCTCCACCATGTTTGACTGTAGGGACCGTGTTCTTTTCTTTGAATGCCTCTTTTTTTTCTCCTGTAAACTCTATGTTGATGCCTTTGCCCAAAAAGCTCTACTTTTGTCTCATCTGACCAGAGAACATTCTTCCAAAACGTTGTAGGCTTTCTCAGGTATATTTTGGCAAACTCCAGCCTGGCTTTTTTATGTCTCGGGGTAAGAAGTGGAGTCTTCCTGGGTATCCTACCATACAGTCCCTTTTCATTCAGACACCAACGTATAGTACTGTTAAGGAGAGCCTTAAGATCAAAATACTTAATTAACCTTAAGACATAAGGGCATGGGAGAAATGATCTATAGAGTGTATTATTTTCACCTTACATAAGCTCGTTTCAGACAAAGATGGCTTTCCTGCCACATCACCACATGTTCTAAGACAAGACAAAGACTGATCAATCACTCAGAATGACACCTCATCTGATGGCTTCGTGGATCAATCTAACCTGGAGACCTGATGGACTAATCTACCTTGATGACCTCATGAATCCCCCCATGGACTAGCCCATGTCCCAGTTCGTTAACCAATGAATACATTCCATTTGTCCTCATTCTTTGTGTAACTGAGCCCCTTAAAGAGCTTTGTTAAAACCCATGTGTGATCAAATAAAACTCACTTTGGAGCTGTGCCTTGTACAGGGCTGAGGAGAGCTTACACCTGATTGTGTTATCGGTGTATTTCTTTCATGCATGCATCAATCCATAGCAATTAGGACAGGAGCAGGCAACTCATTAATATTATAAAATATGAATCCATAACAGTACGGGTTGACACTGTTGTACCCTCGGACTGCAGGGCAGCTTGAACTTGTTTGGATGTTAGTCAAGATTCTTTATCCACCATCCGCACAATCTTGCGTTAAAATCTCTCGTCAATCTTTCTTTTCCGTCCACATCTAGGGAGGTTATGCACAGTGCCATGGGCTTCTTCTTGATGACACTGCGTACAGTACACACAGGAACATTCAGGTCTTTGGAGATGGACTTGTAGCCTTGAGATTGCTCATGCTTCCTCACAATTTGGTTTCTCAAGTCCTCAGACAGTTCTTTGGTCTTCTTTCTTTTCTCCATGCTTAATGTAGTACACACAAGGACACAGGACAGAGGTTGAGTCAACTTTAATCCATGTCAACTGGCTGCAAGTGTGATTTAGTTATTGCCAACACCTGTTAGGTGCCACAGGTAAGTTACAGGTGCTGTTAATTACACAAATTAGAGAAGCATCACATGATTTTTCTAACAGTGCCAATACTTTTGTCCACCCCCTTCTTTATGTTTGGTGTGGAATTATATCCAATTTGGCTTTAGGACAATTCTTTTTGGGTTTTTTTCATTGAAGACAAATTAAATGAAGATAATAATACCAATGAATTTGTGATTGAAATCATTTTCAGGAAGAAACTGAGTATTATCTGACAGAATTGTAGGGGTGTCAATACTTTTGGCCACAACTGTAGGTTGTTGGCGAAAATGTGTATCACGCGAGGGTCTTAAAACAGACACTTACACATCAACTGTGCCATGTGGGCCAACCTTCAAACAGGCAAACGTTCTGTGTCACCAACACGAGGAACAATACTCATCCTCTCCTCACTCTGCCTTGCCTCCACCTCCTCCTCACCAGCCCATCCAAGCTGGGGTTCGGACTACCCTCTGTAGCAATGGGAGTCCCCTTGGAAGCACAGAAAAACAAGTCCTCTCCCTCCTCATCCTAATGATCTTCCTCATCATCACTCAATGTTGCCTCAGAATATTGGCTGAGCTGGGTAGTATTACCCATTGGGAAATCTTGATCCATATCCACATGTTGGTCATTCAAAGCTTACTCTATGAGATTATGACTCACCGCGGCCGGGACTCCGGTTTAGACAGGCGATGCTTCCTTCCTCCTTGTCACGGGTGGACCGTGCCTGCCGGTAGCGGGGCCCGGTGTAGTGCAGATCAAAAGTGAAGACGTCTTGGTGGAACAGATTAAAGGGGTTTTTAATTTATTCGTGACGCCACCTATGAGTAGATTCGGTAAGGGCTACCGACGCTGCGGAACCTCCGGGGGATGGACAGCAGCAAGATGTTACGCTCCCCACAGGCTGAGCGGTGATCCCGGAGGCTGGAGCTGCTCAAGATGTTGTGCGGCAGCTGCGGTTACCTCGTTGTGCGGATGGACCGTTCATAAGGAAGCACAGACACAGAAAGTCTCTATAACGGGTCTTTACTGTAACCAGTAGGCAGTACATGGCATACAGTGGTTGAGTAGTAGACCGGGTGGACTCAGCAGTGATAGTGTCCCTCAGAGATCCGCAAGTGTTCCTCCATTCTACCTAACTTGTTGCCAGTGTCGCCCAGGAATACCAGGTCGGGTACGGGGAGGCTGCTTCAATGCCCTATCCATGATGTACGTTCTGGATGTTTTGGGGAGCCTTGGATCCCTCGGTGGGTACACCGCTGGTTAGACGACTGGAAGTTGGCTGGTGGTGGGGTGCTCCTGTGAAGCTGCTCCTTCACGCTTTCTGGTTCGCGTAGCAGAGGTGAACTGCTGCCAGCTTCGGTACCAGTGAACCGGCTGTAGGTTGTGGGCACGGGAGTCTTTTGGGGACCCGTGTAGATAACGCCCAATCCCGGTAGTTAAGGTCCAGGTGCTGACACCCGACCGGTGACGGCCCAGGGGCCCGCACGGGGTGCGGAGCCCCCGCTCCTCTCCAAGTTCTAGTCCTAGACCCTTCTTCTCCAAGTTCTAGACTCTTCTCTTTAGATTATTGTGTGTTCTGCTACACTTCCCTAACACTCCACCCACCAGGACCTAGGATTGGCCCTCTGTTCTAGGTGACGCATGTTGGGTTGGATCTCAAAGTTAACTATATCACTGCTGTGTCAGAGAATATTGCGGCTGCAATACTCCCTTGTGACGCACTCGTTGCGGGGCGCCACAATTATGCAGTGATTGTTTCAACAGACAGAGCAGCGGGATGGGTACGCTGATAATTGCCTGACAGATCACCACTCACAAGCTTGGTGCAATACTCAAAGTTCTCATAAATTTCACAAATGTAATCCATTCACAACCAATTGGCAGTTATTATGTGTGGTGCTTGAGTCTCAATGTAATGGGCATTGTGAGGTAGCGCCCCTGGGGAACTCACATGGCAGCATAATTAACACCAACTACAATGTGAAACTTAACATAAACAGCGGGTTTATTATGTTTTTTGTCATAAACCGCTTATTACTTCACATAACATAATACAGTGTTTACATCACATATAACATAATCTTCACATCAGTACATTACAGGACTTTCCATCACTTTATTTACAGTTCATATTACATACATCTCTATACTCTGGAGCACTAACTACCACTCCTTTGGCGCTCCCGGCCGCCTAGCCATATCTACCCTTCACATTTACATATCATCCATCTGGCATGGAGAGCCAGGCTTCTCGCCTCACATCCTCATCTTGCAGGATCCGTCTGGTCTAGTTCCCATCTCCAGTCTGCCTCTGACACAGACACCTGGAAGGTTAAGTCCTGCTCGCCACACCCACCTGACACACCCACACCCACTGTGTACTGCTCAGGTCTTACAGCACCCACACTCAGATAAACAGGCTTGTGTGAACAGACACCTGTGCTGCAATCCCATGTGATGTATACCGGCCATGGGTCATATGCCGGTCACAGCACCACAGCATGTTGAAGCTGGTATTCAGCTACAGCCCTCTGCTGCTCACTAGTCCTCGAAAACATATGATATGTTCTGTTCAACCGTGTGTGCAGGTCACAAATGAGTTGTTAATAGGACAAATTAAAGCAGTTTTGCAGCAGTGCAAGACCAGCAAAAGCGGTCACGGAATTGTGTAAAAGGGCAGTAATACGACACACCTCCTGATTTATGTTCGGCAAGTCAGGGTATGTTTTTTATCATTTCTGAACAACTAGGTTAAATTTGTGAGCCATGCATGGCACGTGTAGTGCTTAATGACTTTTAAAGCTGATACCAGCTTACTGTTAATATCGCATACACGAGCAGGCCCATAGATGAAGGGCCCTCCCAAATGTATAGAAGGCCCTCCCAAATGAATAGAGGAGGGCCCTTCACAAAGTATGGAGGAGGGCCCTCACAAATGTATAAAAGGAGGGCCCTGTGTAATGTACAGATTAGATGACCTTCAGTGTCAGCAACCATGGTTTTTCTTCTGCTGTGTTAGTCTTAAGGCCATAGTTTCAGCACCAAATGAATAGAGGAGGGCCCTCCGAAATCAATAAAAATGTATAGAGGACCCTCCCAAATAGAGGAGGGCCCTCCGAAATCTATAAAGGAGGGCCCTCCCAAATAGAGGAGGGCCCTCCCAAACATATGTTACTGGGCCACCTCTGGGCCCTCACCAAACTCATGTTTGCAGGCCCACTGAACAATTGATTTGAGGGCTGCAGAATGACATGGCGGAAAAGGAGGAGGAGAGCAGGCAGAAACTGGCATGCGAGTAGATGGAAACCATGATGAAATTGGGCTGACTATTCTTGGCGTGGGTATGATGTGTGATGTCCCAGGCTGTCACTCTGCCCCTCCCTCCACAAGTTTCCCCAGTGTGCTGTCAGAGGAATTTATCGTCCCTGACTGTCCACAACAACATCTCCACATGTCTTTTCCTTCGTGGACCAGCCCAGTTACAGCATTGCTGACAGCATGGTTGATATTGTTTAACACCTGCTTCTATAAAGCGGGGTCAGAACACAAGGTGAAATAGTGGTGCCACTGGCTAGGAAACTAGTATCCTGGAGTAGCCACAGCCAAGAGATCACGGAAATACTCCGTTCACACATGCCTTAAAAGAAACGTCTGTACAGCTATCAATTTGGCAATGTAAGCGTTTAATGTTTTTGCCTGTGGGGGAGTGTTTGTGTATTCACGTTTCCTTTCCAAGATCTGGGACAACAGCATGCTTCGCTGGGACAAAAAAAGTTGACATGGTTCATGTTGGTTGCTGTGTCTATGCAACCGCAGCTCATGGGCAGAACTTGGGAGCGCCAGCTTAATAGACAGCGGATTGTGAAGGGCCCTTCCCAAAGTATAGAGGCGGGCCCTTCCTAATGTACAGATGAGATGACCTTCAGTGTCAGCAACCATGGCTTTGCTTATGCTGTGTTATTTTTAAGACAGCGGTTTCACCCCCAACATTGTAGAGGAGGGCCATCACAAATGAATAGAGGAGGACCCTCCCCAAATTATAGAGGGGGATCCTCATAAATGAATAAGGGAGAGCACTCCCTAATGTACAGATAAGATGACCTTCAGTGTCAGCAACCATGGCTTTGCATATGCTGTGTTATTCTTTAGGCAGCGGTTTCACCCCCAGAAGTGTAGAGGAGGGCCCTCACAAATGTATAGAAGGCCCTACCAAATGAATAGAGGAGGGCTCTCCAAAACATATGTTACAGGGCCACCTCTGGACCCTCACCAAATTTAGGTTTGCAGGACCTGTAAACAATTGATTTGATGGCTGCAGAATGACATGGAGAATGAGGAGAGACAGAAACTGGCATATGATGAGATGGAAACCATGATGAAGTTGGGCTGACTATTCTTGGTGTGGGTATGATGTGTGATGTCCCAGGCTGTCACTTTGCCCCACCCTCCACCAGCTTCCCTCAGTGTGCCGTCAGGAATTTATTGTCCCTGACTGACCACAACAACTTCTCAACACATGGTTGATATTGTTTAACACATACTTCTGTAAAGCGGGGTTGAAACACCAGGTAAAATAGTGGTGCCACTGGTTAGGAAACCAGTATCCTGGGGTAGCCACAGTCAGGAGATCACGGAAATACTCCGTTCCCACAAGCCTAAAGGGAAACATCTGTACAGCTATCAATTTGGCAATGTGAGCGTTTAATGTTTTTGCCTGTGGGGGAGTGTTTGTGTGTCAGGAAAGTATGAATGTTTCATTATTGGAAGAGGTTGGACAATCAGCCAAAACCTATACATAAGACTTTCTCTATTCTGAGGGGTTTCTGTAGATCCAATTCTATATGCAACCCCCCCCCCCCCCCCCACTCCCTCTCTCTCCCCCTCCCCTATCCACTCTTTAAGACTGCAGAGCAATAAATACCTGGAGCTGAGCTAAAGTTTGTATCTTTCCCTCTCAAAAGTTCTTTGTCTTGAAAGATACATTGTGAATGTCAAATTTAAGAAGACCCGTTCATGCCACAAACACATAATTCATATTTTTAGATTATTCATATTTTTGCGCATTTAAAGAGATGTCTTGTATATCTATATAACACTCAGGAACCTGGGAAATGAGTTCTGGCTTTCTGAACATCATAAGTATGCCATATTTTGTATGCAATATTCTCAGAATTAAATGAAAGTAAACATGAGGTGTGTATCATGGATGTGGGCCCACCCCATACCCAGATATGAAGAATGAAGGTTTATTAGACATGGTGACAGAGGAGGGTCTAAGAGGAGCCTCCCACCAGGGAGGGGTAACCTACGAGGTGGGGGTTGCAGGTTCCCTGCCTTTATTAAAACTAAAGCAGCCATTTTTGGTCTGATTTCACCCTGGGGCACAGACATAGCAAGACTCTATCGCTGTGTGGAGGAATCATACCTTTCTGGGGACCTGCCCCCCCCATCGGATCTAAGTTTGTCACTGCGTGGCTAGGTCTGGCAATTTCTTATTTTATTCCTTTTATTTTTATAACTGTTTATGCATACATGTAAATTGTTTCCTATGTAATATCTTGTATATTTTTTATATAAGCACTCCCATCTTTGGGAGTAAAATATTATAATTTACTAGTTTCATTCTTCATGTATGTCCTATGACGATCTGACACATAACCCCGCTTTTATACGTTACCAGAGCAGGTGACCAATCCACCTTAAAGAGATCGGTGGTGGTAGCATAACGTTTTGTATTTATGTGATATTGTGGGCCTGAGGGTGACTGGATCGAGGTATATATATGTTCCTGGCAGGAACTGGTGGTATATATACATCCTGTCACATCACGTGCCGCAGTAGATGACATAAATTAGGACAGCTGGGCTCCTTTCTTATCTTCTGGATTTGACCAGCAGGCTAAGGGGGCGCCAGAGGGCTGCAGGTCCTGACTAAGTCTTCATGACAGGAACACCAGGTAAAATAGTGGTGCCACTGGTTAGGAAACCAGTATCCTGGGGTAGCCACAGCCAAGAGATCACGGAAATACTCCGTCCCCACAAGCCTAAAGAGAAACATCTGTACAGCTATCAATTTGGCAATGTGAGCATTTAATGTTTTTGCCTGTGAGAGGGTGTTTGTGTATTCATGCTTCCTTTCCAAGATCTGGGACAACAGCGAAGATCTGGGACAGAAAAAAGTTGACATGGTTCATGTTGGTTGCTGTGTCTGTGCAACCGAACCTCGTGGGCAAGAGGTGGGAGTGTCAGCTTCATAGACACCAGTAGATAAAGGGCCCTTACCAAAGTATACAGGAGGGCCCTCCCTAATGTACAGATGAGATGATCTTTAGTGTCAGCAACTGTGGCTTTGCTTATGGTGTTTTATTTTTAAGGCAGTGGTTTCACCCCCAACAGTGTAGAAGAGGGTCCTCCCAAAAGTGTAGAGTAGGGCCCTCCCAAATGTATAGAGGGCCCTCCCAAATGAATAGAGGAGGGCCCTCACAAATGTATAAAGGAGGGCCCTCCCTAATGTACAGATGAGATGACATTCAGTGTCAGCAACCATGACTTTGCTTATGCTGCGTTATTTTTAAAGCAGCGGTAGAGGAGGGCCCACACAAATGTGTAGAAGAGGGCCCTTCCCAAAGTATAGAGGAGTGCCCTCCCAAATAAATAGAGGAGGGCCCTCCTAAACATGTGACATGGCCCTCACCAAACTCAGGTTTGCAGGCCCTGTGAACAATTGATTTGGGGGCTGCACAATGACATGGAGGATGAGGAGGAGAGACAGTAACTGGCATTCGTGTAGATGGAAACCATGATGGAAGTTAGGCCGACTACTCTTGGCATGTGTAAGATGTGTAATGTGATGTCCCATGCTGTCACTTTGTCCTACCCTCCATCAAGTTCACCCAGTGTGCTATCACAGAAATGTTTCCTTCCTCACTTCACGTGTCTATTGTTATGTCTACCTTCCTACTGACAGTGTTGGTGACAGCACCGTTGATATTGTTTCATGCTTATTTAAGTTGTGGACAGCACACTGTCTAAAATAGTGGCGACTATAAACCGAGTATTGCGGGGCAGCCACAAACGAGATAATGTAAGCATTCTCTTCCCACAAGCCTAAATGTCAACATCTCCACAGACAGCAATTTGGCAATGAGAATTTGTGCCTGTGGGTACGTGGCTGGTTATTTACGCTTCCTCTTCAAGCTCTCTGCTATGGACAACATGACGCTTCGCTTGGACAACTAAGTGGATGAGGTTGATGTTTTCTTTCTCTTTGTTATGAGCGCCTATTTGATAGACAGCAGCTTGTCAAGGACAAAACACAGGCAACATGGCAGTAGTTTGACCCGCACACACAGTTTGGTACTCTGGTGTGCCGCCTACCTACTGGGGTGCTTGGCTGTCATGTGGTTACGTATACTTGTGGTTGCCTTTGCCCTGCCCTCTGGTCAGCTTGGTATGGCAGATGCTACAAATTACAATGTTTTTCTCTGAAGGACTTTCAGTAAAAAAAATTCCAGACAGCGGCTGAACGCCGTCATGCCCTGACTTTGGCTACAGTGGAGCTGCTCTTGAGCACAGCTGACCCAGTTTTTAGTTTGGTCAAACCAGTACCCCTTGGCACCTGTGTTGCTGTTACATATCAATCTTCCTCTGTGTTGCTGTGCTGGCTACGCGTGCCACTGGCCCAGGTAGGGTGAGTGGACTCATCATTGACCAACTCATCTTCCTTGTTATCCTCCTTCATAATTGAGTGTGTAGGCTGACCTTATGTCAACTGTGTCTCATCATCGTCCTACACATCTGGAGACAGTAAATTAGGTTTCTCAAAGTGACTGTGTTCTGGCCGTGGGCCCTTCCCAAAGTATAGAGGATGGACAGCCCAAATGTCTAAGTAAGAGAGGTCTCTCCAAAACGTATTGTATGTTAGAGGGCCATCTTTGCCCTGAACAATCTCAGGTTTCCTGCCTACTGCAGGCCCTCTGAACATTTGACTTTAGGTCCGCAAAATGTCAAGGAGGTGGAGGAGAACAAGGAGGACGAGTAGGGTTTTGTCCAATGCTAAAATGGGCACATTGTAAAGTGCTATGAAATATTTATTACAGTATCACAGTGCCAATGAGGGAGGGACCGCCCAAATGTCTAAGGAAGAGCGGTCCCTCCAAAATGTATGTTAGAGGACCATCTCTGGTCCCTTAGCAATCTCAGGTTTCCTGCCTACTGCAGGCCCTCTGAACATTTGAATTTAGGGCCACAAATGTCATGGCGGTGGAGCAGGAGGGTTTTGCCCAACGCTAAAATGGGCACATTGTAAAGTGCTATGGAATATGTATTCCATTATCACTGTGTCAATGAGGGAGAGTCCGCCCAAATGTCGAAGTAAAAGCGGTTCCTCCAAAATGTACATTATGTTAGAGGGTCATCTCTATGCCCTCAGCAATCTCAGGTTTCCTGCCTACTGCAGGCCCTCTGAACATTTGAATGTAGGGCCGCAAAATGTCATGGAGGTGGAGGAGAATAAGGAGAAGGAGGATTTTGCCCAACACTAAAATGGGCAGATTGTAAAGTGCTATGGAATATGTATTCCACTATCACAATGTCAATGAGGGAGGGACCGCCCAAATGTCGAAGTAAAAGCGGTTCCTCCAAATGTACGTTACAGGGCCATCACTGGGCCCTCAGCAATCTCAGGTTTCCTGCCTACTGCAGGCCCTCTGAACATTTAAATGTAGGGCCGCAAAATGTCATGGAGGTGGAGGAGGAGGAGGGTTTTTTCCCAATGCTACAATGGGCAGTGCACAATGTAAACTGCTATGAAATATGTATTCCGCTATCTGAGTCTCAATGGGGAAGGGACCGCCCAAATGTCAAAGTAAGAATGGCCCCTGCAAAACGTGTGTTACTGGACCACCTGGAACCTCTGAGGTCAAAGATCAACATACCTACTGGTACGTTGTAACTGGCCATGTAAAGTGCTGGGTAATAGCGAACTAAAAATGATGTATGACAGAGGGACCTACAAAATGTACAAGTCAGGGCCCTCTCAATTGTAGAAGGTGAAAAAAACACAAAAGTACTTGTGAACAAACGCTAAAAGCGTTATTTTCTTGTTTCTCTGGTTTATTTAGCCTTGTATACAAGTGATTATGCATGAAAAACTGTTTCTGAACCTTTTTGGTCTGTTAAATGCAATTTAGGTTAGGTTTGGTAGTTGTCTTTGTGCATCTGTAACAGTGGCGTAATCCTGCAACAAAGCTATTCCCACTAACCACGAGTCAGAAATGCATGCAGGCATATTCTCCAGGCTCTTACCATTCTGTTTCATCACTTTCCCACCCATTTTAGCCTTTTCCTAAGGTCCCCAGACCCCTTGGTAGTGTCCAGCAGAAAACTACTTGCATTTCCCATTGACTTACATTGTACTTGCTATTCAGAAAGTACTCGTAAGGAGTATAGCGATTACGAATATTACGGTACTCGCTCATCACTAGTAAAATTGTTTGAAAAGTAAGGGGTGATTTTTATACACAGATCGCTGAACTCAGTACAAATAGCTGAGTTGGGGCCCATACCTACAGCAATAAAGAGGAATTGTTTGCAGATTTGCAACGGAGCAAGAATCCCTCAAGATGTCTTGAATCCCCCAGTGGTTTCAATTCCCTGTCGGGTGTGGTGCAGTAATTACCATATCTATATTCAAAAGCATTTTGTTTCATGCACTTTGGATTCATCCCCAGAAAAATGACATCACAATAACCAGACAGAAGTAATCACGCTTTAAAAAAAAAATAAATTAAACTTTTGGTTGCAATTGTAGGTTCTTTAGGGCAACAAGCTAGTAAAACCTAGACTTTGATAGACAAAAGGTAGAGTGCTTATTATGTATATAAAACATAGGAAAACGGACGCATAAAAGGTGCAAAAACAGTTATAAAAATAAAAGATGAAAAACAGGAAAGTTCTATACTTAGCAGTCCTCTGGAAGAAAGTCCTTTATAGCCCGCGGGGTCCTGGAATAGAATCTGCACAAGTCCAATTTGCTTGAATCCCCAGCTTGTGACAACAAAAGGGAAAACTGAATTAGTCCTTACCGGTAATTCCTTTTCTTGGAGCCTTCCACGACAGCATTGGAGGATGTCGTCCACGCCCTATTGGGGGACAGGAACACAGAGAGGTTAAAAGCCCCTCCCCTTCCTCCGCACTCCAGTGTATTACCAAGATCACCCTTAGCCATGGATTACCTGATACAAAACCGGAATCAAACAACAAGGGGGGGAACTGATGCTGTCGTGGAAGGCTCCAAGAAAAGGAATTACCGGTAAGGACTAATTCAGTTTTCTCCATTCGCCTTCCACGACAGCATTGGAGGAATACCACCGATACTCCTCAGGGTGGGACTATTGCCTGTAGGACTCTCCTACCAAAGGACAGATCCCGACTGAAGGACAGATCTAACCTATAGAGGCGAGAAAAAGTGAGGCGAGACGACAACTTAGCCGCCCTGTAAAGCAGCTCCGACGAAGCTCCAGCCTGCTCTACCCAGGACGTAGAAGCAGTCCGAGGTGAAGGAGCCTTCAACCCCACCAGAGGAGCAAGGACCGGAGCGATGTAGGCCTCACAGATCGTCTTCTTGATCCAGGAAGTGATGGTAGCCTGGGAAGTCTTCTTCCCTGTATTATTCCCAAAAGCCGAACAAACAGGTTCTGATCTAACCTCCAGGAAGCAGACTCTCTGAGATCGAGGAGGACAGTCCGACGAACATCCAAGGAGTGAAACACGGCCTCAGCCGCATTAGCAGGAGATTGACAAATTGAAGGCAGAACCACATCCTGGGACCGATGGAAAGCCGACAACTTTCAGAAGAAAAGATGAATGCAACCAAAGCGTAATGCGAACAACGGACACCACGAGGCACGGAGCCCAGACAGAGAGTGCCTGCAGTTCTCCAACTCTGGGAGCAGAAGTGATGGCCACCAAAAACGCCACCTTGTGAGAGAGAGACGTAAGGGATGCAGCAGACAAGGGTGCAAAGGGACTTCGAGCAAGCCCTTGGAGAACAAGCATCAAATCCCAGGGAGGGACAGAAGGCCGAATCCGGGGATGCCACCCCCAGGCAGAAGTAAAAAACTGCTTGAGCCACGGATGGGAAGCAAGATCCTGGGCAAAAACCGCCCCAAGTGCCGACCTCTGGACTTAAAGAGTGCTCGGCCGAAGCCCCAAATCAAAGCCACGCTGCAAAAATCCAAGAGTTGGGCCACATTAGGATGACGCATGGTCGGGATGGAAGGAGCACACCAGAACAGGAACCGATTCCAGCCCTCCCGTAAATAGTGTTTGTCACAGGCTTCCTGCTCTGCTGAAGCGTGCGGATCACTGCCTTGGAGAGACCCTTGGTCCTCAGGATCCCGGCCGCAACAGCCAGGCCGCCCGAATGAGCCACTGAGGGCCCGGGTGAAACAGAGGACCCTGGGACAGTAGGTTGAGACTGGGCTAACATAATCGGTCCCTCCAGGCCCAGGTCTCGGATGGCGTCGTACCACGCCAGTTTGGGCCCCAGGGGAGCCACCAGGATAGTGACACCACCTCCGCTCGAATCCGTTGCAACGTCTTGGGAAGTGACGGGATTGGAGGAAATGCATACACCAACCGGAAGTCCCAGGGATGGGCAAAAGCGTCCAGCCCCCGAGGATGGTCCAACCGCGTCAGGGAGAAAAAGGTTGGCGCCTTTGTATTCGAGCCCGAAGCGAACAGGTCGATCGAAAGGACACCCCACCTGTCCGTAAGAGAGCGAAATACGTCCGGATGGAAGCACCATTCTCCTGGGTGGACCTCCGTGCGGCTCAAGAATCTGCCTGTACATTGGCCATTCCCTTCAGATGTACTGCCGAGGAGGAGAGAAGATGGCGTACTGCCCACAAAAAGAACAGTCTTGCCAGCCCCTGCAAGTGTAAGCCACGAGTACCGCCTTGGTACCGCAAGAAAGCAACCGTAGTCACATTGTCTGACAGGACCTTGACATGATGACCCCGGAGAACGTGAGTTGCAGCAAGAAGCGCTTCCTCCACTGCCAGAAGTTTGAAGACTGGCGACTGACCGAGCGACTCCAAATCCCCTGGAACGGTGTGCGAACTACCATCGTGCCCCAACCGGACCCGCTGGTATCAGTGGGAACTGAGGTCACAGGAAGGTGTCTGGGATTCATCCCCAGGAAAGCAAGGTTACCACCCGCCCTGGGGTCCGGACCCGCGAGTTTAAGGAATCCTGACGTCTGTCCCAGGAACTCAGTATGTGTTCCTGGAGCAGTCGGGAAGGAGCCTGAGCCCATGTTACTGACTGAATGCAGGCCATCATGGCCCCTAACAGGGACATTGCTTCCCGCAAGGAGGGCGACCCCCTTGCCCGGAAGCGGGTCAGATTGACGTGGCGCAAAAGCTGATATGCCGCAGGAAGGAACGAGGTCTGTCTGGAGGAGGCCAGCAAGACTCCCAAAAATTGACGTCGGGTTGCAGGCACCCGTTCCGATTCCCGAAGATTGGGTACCCATCCCAGGGACTGAAGAATCTCCAATGTGTTGGAGACCTTTGTGCGCAGAAGCACTGCCGAAGGAGCCACCACCAACATGTCGTCTAAATAGGGAAGCATACATATCCCCTGGGTCTGGATGAATGTGATCGCTTCCCCCATGAGTTTGGTAACCTCTGGGGCCGACGAAATCCCAAAGGGCAGCACATTAAGCCGAGAATGGACTGTCCCGCCTGCCCCGGAGATCGTGAATCACAGAAAGCGCTTGTGGGACGGGTAAATGGGGACATGAGAATACGCGTTCTGGAGGTCCACAACAACCTGGAGTAGCGCCCCTGGCCCTCCTCTCGAGGAGGAACCGGGGACCCCACACCCGAATCCCACAGGTGTTGCAGACCCGACAAGAAAAACCGTGCGAGAGTCCCCCTGAGGAAGGGAGAGGACTCGAAGACACGGAGGGGCTGGCTCTCGAATTCCAAGCGTAGACCCTCCCAAATGGTCGAGAGGATCCAAGAGCACAAGGAGATTGCTTGCCACTGTGGCAGAACCCGCAGGAGCCGCTCTGCAATGGGGAAGGCGACCTTGTTTAGGGGCGGCTGGTGATGCCGCTGCTGGGGGAGCAAGATATTATGGGTCTTGTTCCGGTACTGGAATGCCCAGCGACCAGACTTACCCTTCCCTTTAGACTGGGAGGGTTGGCTGCGCTCAGGCCAAAAGGACTGCCTCCGAAAGGGCTCCTGTTCCGGGAGACACCTTTTCCGGTCTGACACCTTTTCCAGGATGTCATCCAATGCCCTTTACAAGGGGAGGCCACACAGCTGGAGCTTAGACGTGACCTCCCCATTCCACCTTGTAAGCCACACTGCCCTGCGAGCTGTGTTAGCCAACACTGCGCACCTGGCGCCAACGCAGAACGACTCAGCAGAGGCATCGGCCAGGAAGCCCGTAGCACGTCTCAGAAGTGGAATGGAGTCCAAAGCTCCTCCCTGGGAGTACCCTGCAGGATGAATTCTCCCAGCTGGGTGAGCCACTTAAAGTGAGACCTGCTCACATGTAGAGGAAATGTACACCGTTAAAGACATAGCTGCCGCCTCCCAGGATTTTTTGAGGACACTCTCCATTTTACGAACGAGGGGGTCCTTCAACCGGGAGGAATCTTCAAAAGGCAACGCGGTCTTATATGCTAAGCTTCCCAAATGGAATACTGCCATAGACCTTCATGTTAGAAGTCCCATTGACTTTAGAGAGACTTCCATAGAGATTCCCATTGGGTCTCTAATGAGGTCTCCCATGCAGCCCGTGACTGAGGCTCCTGTTGCTTAGCTTCAACAGTGTGTCAAGGGCATGCACAATGGGTTTACAATAGCAGCTGATTGCTACCCTGGCCACCTGGATGTCCACCTTCGGGACCACCCAGACAAAGTCATCACCCTCCAATCCACTCGGATGGGGTGAGCCGCTTAGCCTTCAGGCCTCTGAACATTTAGTCCTGCACAGAAGAAGGGGATTCCACCACCTCTACTCCCATGGTACAATGGACAGTATCCACCAATGCACCCATGGACTCCGTGGAAAAATAGTAGTGTCCAGATTCTCGTGTCTGGACAGAGGCAACAGCGGCAATATCCTCGCCGTCCTCTAATGCTGAGCTCTGGCCAGCCTCCATGAGATCCACAGAGTCACAATCCTGGAGCTTCCTCACTTACGGAGGGGAAGGCCCGGAAGCTGCAGCAAAACCCCGCAGTGCCGAGATAGAAGCCTGCACCTCTTCCCTAATGGATTGGAGCTCCTCAAGCAAGGATGGGGAGTCCATCCTGACAACCCTGTCAGTCACGGCCGACACCTTGTTGTAGGAAGAGGGAAATTTTGTGCCGCAGCCACATTATTGCTCCCTTTCACAGACGGCCCTCGTCTCCCTATAGACAAAAAGGGAAGAGAAGGGGGTCCCAGTGTGAGTGCAGGGCTTAAATAACTCTACCCCTTGTGACCACCCCCAGAAACACTTACATGAGCTGGGGGAACGCTGGGCTCTGCAGAAGCAGAGGTGGAAGCTTATCACCTTCCATGTTTCAGGGATCAGCCTTACCTGGGTGTAGCTTCCGGCGGGTACTTATCCAGAAGTACCGTGCCCCCAACGAGGAACACCTGTTCCCTCCCTCCTCCTGGTCACACGGCCGCGGGCAGTAGCGCGCGAAAGTCCTGCTGGGTTCCCTGGAGCCGCGCCCAGCCTGCCACAGCCCTTACAGGAGCCGCCGCCCGAAACCGGAAGTGCCATCCCGGAACCGGAAGTGCCACCCCCGAAACCGGAAGTGCCTCCACGGCACCTCTGATGCATGCCCCAGGGACCGCAGCTGGAGGAGGGAGACGCCGGAGAGCTGAACAGGCCTCCGGCGTTGCAATACACGGCCTGCTTTGCCCCGTAGGACGCAGGAAGGCCGGATGGTCCCACCACGGGAGCCCCGAGAAGGAGGAGGAGGCCGCCCCCGACGTCCATCCCTGGCCCGGCTGTAAGTACACCCCAATGCTGCCTCTGCCGGCCTGACAGCACTGGAACCTCTCCATGCCCCAAGGGGGACAGGAAGACACTGGAGTGCGGAGGAAGGGGAGGGGCTTTTAACCTCTCTGTGTTCCTGTCCCCCAATAGGGCGTGGACGACATCCTCCAATGCTGTCGTGGAAGGCGAATGGAGAAACAATCCATTCACTATATACAGTCCATCATTTATGATAGGGGAGAACATTATGGGTACACATATGGGTGGGATCTTCATTACCCATACACTCTGCCTACAGGTCACTGACCCACTTGAATCCTCCTCTTATAGTAGTTCACGAAGTTCATACTCATGCCACCTGAGTGCTGGGGCATAATATTACCTGGAGCAGTTGCATGAGATTTGAGGACATCCTGCCCACTAGACCTATACAGGTCACTGACCCACCTGAATTCTTCTTGTTGTTGTATTACTTCTTGTAATACTCCATGAAGCTGATACTTTGTGCCACCTGAGTTTGGTGGGGCATAAAATTGACTGGAGCGGTTGCATGACCTTAGAGGGCCCCCTGCCCACTGTGCCTATACAGGTCATTGATCCAGCTGAATAATTCTTTTGGTAATACCATATTTTCCGGCGTATAAGATGACTGGGCGTATAAGACGACCCCCAACTTTTCCAGTTAAAATATAGAATTTGGAATATACTCGCCGTATACCTCTTCTACGGTATGATTCCCACTATGACCCCCCACAGTATAATGGACCCACATATAGAATAATGACCCCTACATCTCTTCACACTGTATTATGACTCCCACACAGCCCTAAAATAGCCCTGCATAAAGTATAGAGGCTCCCTCATACCCCTTCAAGTATTATCATGCTCCCACAGAGCCCTCTAAGTATTATAATGGCTTCCATATAGTATAATTGTCTCCATAAATTATAATGCATCATCATAGTCCTCCATATATTATAATGCACCCCGTAGTCCTCCATATAGTGTAATGCACCCCTGTAGTCCTCCATATAGTGTAATGCACGCCATAGTCCTATAGATAATATAATGCACCCCATAGTTCTCCATATAGTGTAATGCACCCCGTAGTCCTCCATATAGTGTAATGCACGCCATAGTCCTCTAGATAATATAATGCACCCCATAGTGCTCCATATAGTGTAATACACCCCCGTAGTCCTCCATATAGTGTAATGCACGCCATTGTCCTATAGATAATATAATGCACCCCATAGTTCTCCATATAGTGTAATGCACCCCGTAGTCCAACATATAGTGTAATGCACGCCATAGTCCTCTAGATAATATAATGCACCCCATAGTGCTCCATATAGTGTAATGCACCCCCGTAGTCCTCAATATAGTGTAAGGCACGACAAAGTCCTATAGATAATATAATGCACCCCATAGTGCTCCATATAGTGTAATGCACCCCCGTAGTCCTCCATATATTATAGTATTACAGTGGTGGTGGGGGAGTACAGCCCTCATCAACCCCCAATATTCCTCTGCAGTCACACACACAGTCAGACACAGACACACACTGTCACACACACACAGTCAGACACAGACACACACAGTCACACACACACAGTCAGACACAGACACACACACACAGCAAGACACAGACACACACAGTCAGACATACACACAGTCAGACATACACACAGCCAGACATACACACAGTCAGACATACACACAGTCAGATGTATAAGATGAATGCCACTTTCCTGTGGTTTGACACTAATTTTTGGAAACATGAGGACTCTTGTTGGGGTCTCCTTGCTGTGTGGTGCATGACTTGAGCAGGACTCTATGAGTGACATGCCTACACCTGTCACTCGTCCTCCTTTTACTCCTCATCCTCTTTTTAATTAATGTAGAAAACTGCTGTCACTTTTCCCCCAAATGACTCATCCATCTGCCAATTCTGAGTTTCATCCACCTCTGAAATATAAGTGAATGTGAGCCACCTCCTATTTTCAACTGATTTTGAAGAATGTGCAGGCTGGCACAGACCATGTCTCATGCACCCATGCTATGCCATGATATTATTTGTAATCTGGGTCGATTGTTATCACTTTTCCTGGTGTCTGCTATTAATATGAGCAGTTTGGCAGCTTTTGGGCCCCTTTGAAGGTGTTTTCTATGCGTTTGATGTTGCCTCCTATTGATTTTTCGGATTCGGAGGGTGTGGGTGGGGGTTGATGAACAGTTTGTCAAACGGGTCATACCATATCAAGTGATCCAAATATAAATATTTTTTACCTGACTTCTTTAGATTTTTTTTATTTTTTTATGAAGTACAACTTTAGTTAATTGCAAATGAAAAGTTTTGAATTTTTTTCTTCATCAGTTAATTTTTTACAAACATTTAAAGTTTTGAAAAAGGGTGAATTTTTGCCTGATATGGCTTTACATTTTTTATCATATCACGGGCTAGAATTAAGATAAAGAGATGAGAGAGGTATAATTTTTCTCTGAACTGTACCGGCTTTCATTTGATATGTCACAAGACTATGTTTCTTAATATTTTTTTGGGGAGAAATCAAATTAAAAATTTTGATGCACAATTGTGAAAAAAAACGTATGTTTTCAAATTGTGAAAAAATGCCTGTGTGTTACTTGTGTTCTTAGTTATACTTGTACAGGGATTCAACTTGGGACCAAATTGGGATCAATATTTTTTTATTTTTTTTAAATCCTCTGTGTTGGAAGTTACAGGTTCTTCAAAATTCTCTGCCTGTAAATTATTTTTCTCTTTTGCAAGTTGCTTTCTACAACTGTCACAATTTTTCATGCCTGCATTGAATGATGGATTTATATGAAATATCCAATCTTGTACCGGCCTAAGATTTTTTATTGTTGTGTGTCCAGTTTTTACAAAAGGATTGCAACAGTATATATTATAAAATATTGTTCCTTGAGAGGTAGCAGCCATTGCCGTGTGAGAAAAATAAAGTTAATATTAAGTAAGGAAGATGGGTAACAAAAATAAAGATTTACAGTACACTTTAGATATAACTGTATTACTATAAAGTGAATATTAGGGCTAGTGCACACACAGCTTTTTCTGTCTGCGGATAAACACTGCGGTTTTGGCAGCATTTTTCTACCGAGTTTTCACTATATCTGCATTAGTTTTTTTAATCGCTAGTGAAAACGAACACAGCTTTTTTTTTATATATATAAATAGTGATAAAAGCTGTGTTTATTGTAGCGATCAAAAAGTAGTGCAAGCAGTGAATTTACTCACTCTGTGTTTCAAAAAACACTGCATGCGCTTAACCCCATTCAAATCAATGGGGGGCGTTTTTCTGAATGATGATCACTCAGAATAGTGCTGTGTGTATTAGCCCTTAATAAGAAAATCATTAAATTGATAATAAAATATATATTAAATTTATTCAAACTTTAATAAACACACTCACCAATATTTTAGTACACTGTCTCCCTTGATGCCTGTGTAGAAGACTACTGTTTGTTCAAGAGTGAACAAGTCCAGGCATGTCAGGACATGAAAGCCCTGAAGCTCTGTCTTACTTCCTGACTCTGCGGTGGGCAGATACTTAACATGACTGACAGAGCTGCTGGCCTGTCATATGCTCTGCACTCACTGTCTACCCCTGTTCACTCTCAGGTTGAGCCCTAACAAAGCTTTCTCCTCTGTCCTCTCCTGCTTCTAAGCCGTAACATAATAAAATAATACAGCCATATCTAAAAATCATGGATTATTTGGTAACTATAGACCCCACACCTTTAGACCACAGGCTTAACAGACCTGAATTCAAGTTTATCAAATTGACACTTTAATATTAACATTTTTATGATTCCATTGCAATACCAACTTGAATTTTGGTACAGATGTGGCTAGAAGCATAGCAAACACATCGGCATTTTTGGAAATTTTTAATTAAATTTTTTTTTCGGAAATGCGTGTTAAAATTTTGCGTTTGCATGGGTAAAATATTAACAAAGATACTCTTGTGACATATCTGGTGAAAGCCTGTACAGTTCTGAGTAGAATGGTATTTATTTTGTTTCTCTATCTTTTTTTCTGTCCTGAGTTATGAGGAGAAATGTAAAGCCAGACAACACCGAAATTCGCACTTTTTCCAAACTTTGAAAATAAATGAAAAAAAATATCTAGAATTTTTTTCTTCAAATTTTGCATTCTCTGAAACACTATTACCAAATAACAAAATCTCAAAAGATTTAAAAATATAGAGGTAAAAATCTTTGGTTCACTTGACATGGAATGATCTGAACAATTTGGTGAACACCTTGATGTTTAATGAACTAAAGTGTTCACTACTTTCCAGTCAGAATGTGACCGTAAGTATGACATGCTAGTGGCCATGAGACGACTGCTGGAGTTGGCAAGCAGAGCTGAATCCTTACAGTGAGTATATTACATGTTACAGACTTGAAGAAAGAAAACCGGGCACTGGGTCCTATCTTCGGGCAATTATTCCATTATGTGGGTTTGCGACACACCCGAACGGTGTTGCTCAGCTCAAGCACAAGTGTAATCAATACAGTCAGAAAGAAAAGTGGCACTCACCGGGTTGCAGGCATGTGGATAATTTATTCAGTCCATATCCAGGACCTGTTGAAGCTCTGACTGAGTGAAACAGTCAATTGTCGTCCAGCTCTGCACCCCCTCCCACCCTGCATGTGTAACCCAGATATGGACTGAATAAATTATCCATATGCCTGCAACCCGGTGATATTACATGTTAGGATTGGGCATGCTATGGGGCTTAATTTTATAATTAAAGAGGTTGTCCAGGTTTATGAGAACAATCTGTAGCCACTCTATATGACTTATGACTACTGCTTGCAGACTGCACGCTCAAGATTTTCACATGCCATAACCAAACATTCAACTGACTGCAAATATGTGATTTGCATACTTCTGACCACATTCTAATTAGATGTGCAGGAGAGGTGAGAAATCCTGCACAACTGACATTCCATAAAAATCTGGCTTATATATTTTTCCAAAGTCACAGAATCCCACCACACCTTTAGGTGTTCAGTCATACTTTTCCCTAAAGTTAAAAACACATTGTCAATATCTGTGGATAAGGCAGAATTTTCTCTGGCATCCTTAACAGAGAAGCAGCTTTCTTTCGGCGTTCTGCCTGAGCTACAATCAGGTTATTGGAAATGCGATCCATAATGGTACCTTTACACGCCGCCACAACAGGATGGATACAACCCGCTACAGGCTACAAATGTAGCTTGTCGCGCCAATATCGCCCGTAGTAGCGGCGTGTGAAGACGGGACGACACAGCCGGCTACAGATACCTCTGTATCCGTGCACTGCCCATAAACATATGGCTACATCGCCGATTGTAGCGAGCTGTATCGGCGTGTAAAGACGTTACGGAAGGGAACTCGGGACAGCCTGCAATGTAGCTAAGGCGTGACCCTGGCTCCGTGTTACCGCGCCCCATGTGCGATCATTGGTGGAAGCTGCTGCATGACGATTGGTAGTCGCTGCCTAGGGAGGCATATTTAAGGAGCTGACGAGTCACACTACACAATCGCTCGAGCGTGCTGTATTACTCAGCCTCCTGCGATGCCTGGCCAATCAGGATGTTATTGCTTTGTCCTATCAGCGTACGGACGGCTCGTACTCTCAATTGTGGCACGCCTATGTGCTGTCCCTGCTGCACCAGGTCCGCCCATAGTAGCTGGTTATAGCGGTGTGTAATTGAGCTACAGATGGCTACTTGCGACACCCGGCGATGTAGCTAGCTGTAGATGTAGCGTGGCGTAGCGCACCTTGTGGCGGCGTGTAAAGAGGGTGCGGTTCCCGTTGGTAACCGTTCGGCTGTGCTCGTGCACGTGAAGTTGCCGTTGGTATCCATCCTGTTGTGGCGGCGTGTAAAGGTACCATAAGGGTACCTTTACACGCGGCTACATTTCTAGGGTGGCTACAGGTAACTTACTGGTTGCAGTGAAATCATGGAGAGATTATTCCATTTGTACACAGCAACAAGATAGAACCTTGTCTCCATGATTTCACTGCAACCAGTAAGTTACCTGTAGCCACCCTAGAAATGTAGCCGCGTGTAAAGGTACCCTTATAAATAGACCAATAGACCAATATGTCGAATTCAAAGCGGGTGAGGCAGTTTAAATCCGAATCACAGAGGTAGGTAAAGTTGCAATCAGCTCACCAATCAATAGTGATGAGCGAATACTGAAATACTTGGCTTTGGAAGATTCGTAGCGAGTAGTTTTTAATACTCGCATATTTGTCCGAATAGCGAGTCCAATGTTAGTCAGTTATGGTACCTTTACACGCCGCTACAGGATGGTGGCAACAACCGGGTGCTTCACGTGAACGAGCACGCACAAACGGTTACAAACGGTAATCGCACCGCCTTTACACGCCGCAACAAGGTGCGCTACAGTAGGTTACATCTATCTCTGGATACACCGCCGGGTGCCACAAGTTACCTTCTGCAGCTCACCTTACCTCATTTACACACCGCTACAACAAGCTAATATGGGCGGACCTGGTGCAGCAGGGACAACACATAGGCGTGCCACAATTGTGGAGTACGAGACGTCCGTACGCTGATAGGACAAAGCAATAACATCATGATTGGCCAGGCAGCGCAAGAGGCTGATTAATACATGACGCTCGAGCAATTGTGTAGTGTGACTGGTCATCTCCTTAAATATGCCGCCCTATGCAGCGACAACCAATCGTAACATTCACTGGGAAAGGGAAAGGGAAAACTGTGGTGTGAAAACTGAGAGGTAATCCGGATCCCCGTCACCGTCGCTGTGAAATTGCTACGAAATTTCGGCGTGTAATTGGGGAATCCGGCAGTGTTTTTGAAAGTTGCATCCTGTTGCAATTTCAGAGCACTGTTCCAAAACCAGAGGGAACCATGATGGGGAAATTCCTTGCTTTTGGCGTGTGAAGGGGTGATTGGGATGGAATCAGCGTCGCCTACTGATTTCCCGGAGGCGTGCCACAGCGTGCTGGACACCGCCCCTCTCAGCGATGGTTGATGGTGGCTACTGTGTTTCCATTTGCTGTCCCTTCACAGGGCGACATATTTGAAGAGCTGTCCATTCACACTGCACAATTGCAATGGCGTCATGTATTAGCTAGCTTTCCTGCGCAGGCTGGCCAATCATGATGCTATTGCGTTGTCTAATCAGCGTGTTAGGGGCGCGGAATACACCTGTCTGTCACGCCTATGTTCTTGCGGTGCAGAACATATACGCCCATATTCCTTTGGGGGTTGCGGCGTGTGAAGCGGCGTCAGGAGTCAACCGGATGTTTCCCAATGTTGGTGTGGGAACTTCCGGGTCGACACATCGCCTTGGGTTGAGGGCGCAATTGCGGCGTGTACATGCGCCTTCGGTGTTCGGAGACAACCATGACAAACGTGCACGCGCACGTTCGGTTGCCTCCGATCGCCGATAAAAGTTGCGGCGTGTAAAGGTACCCTTAGGGCCTCTTTACACGCCACCACTGAAAGGTAGCAACTGCCTGGCATTGGGGATATTTATGCCTCTTGCCATGAAATTGCTACGAAATGGCGGCGTGTAAATAGGGAAATTCCTTCCTGTGTCCTGACACAGGAAGGAATTTCCCTATTTACACGCCGCCATTTCATAGCAATTTCATGGCAACAGGCATAAATATCCCCAATGCCAGGCAGTTGCTACCTTTCAGTGGTGGCATGTAAAGGGGCCCTTAGAGTTTCATTTGTGGTTTTTAATAATAATTATGTTTTTTCTTATGTGTTTTTATTGTGATATCCAACAGTAGGGCTTTGGAAAGTTTTTTTCTGATTTTCATATTTTTCTACAGGAAATAACAAAAGTAAACTAAGTAAAACAATAATAAGCCGGAATTCAGAAAAAAGTAGTCACAGAAGAGACATAAAAGTTGCGAGGAGTCAAAATGACTCCACCGGTAGTGCAAGTGTTAAACAGTGCAAAGTATCGGAATAGCTTTGTAACTGCATTCTTTCTTTATCCATACCGTAAACATGGATAGCACACTGAATGGGAAACATGTTTTTTCACGTACTTGTTATCAAGATTTTTATCTTGTTAAAACTGTATCTCTGGTTATGTTCACAAACTGCGTTTTTGTAGTTTTATTTAGCTCAGTATTTACCATGGTTTTATGCTAATCTATGTTAATCTAAACCTGTGTTTTTGATTCCCAGGAAAACCTACAGTTGTGGCCAAAAGTATTGACACCCCTGCAATTCTGTCAGATAATACTCAGTTTCTTCCTGAAAATGATTGCAATCACAAATTCTTTGGTATTATTATCTTCATTTAATTTGTCTTCAATGAAAAAACACAAAAAGAATTGTCCTAAAGCCAAATTGGATATAATTCCACACCAAACATAGAAAAGGAGGTGGACAAAAGTATTGGCACTGTCAGAAAAATTGGCAATAACTAAATCACACTTGCAGCCAGTTGACATGGATTAAAGTTGACTCAACCTCTGTCCTGTGTTCTTGTGTGTACCACATTGAGCATGGAGAAAAGAAAGAAGACCAAAGAACTGTCTGAGGACTTGAGAAACCAAATTGTGAGGAAGCATAAGCAATCTCAAGGCTACAAGTCCATCTACAAAGACCTGAATGTTCCTGTGTCTACCGTGCGCAGTGTCATCAAGAAGTTTAAAGCCCATGGCACTGTGGCTAACCTCCCTAGATGTGGACGGAAAAGAAAAATTGACGAGAGATTTCAACGCAAGATTGTGCGGATGGTGGATAAAGAACCTCGACTAACATCCAAACAAGTTCAAGCTGCCCTGCAGTCCGAGGGTACAACAGTGTCAACCTGTACTATCCGTCGGCGTCTGAATGAAAAGGGACTGTATGGTAGGAGACCCAGGAAGACCCCACTTCTTACCCCGAGACATAAAAAAGCCAGGCTGAAGTTTGCCAAAACTTACCTGAGAAAGCCTAAAACGTTTTGGAAGAATGTTCTCTTTTTTTGGGGAAAGGCATCAACATAGAGTTTACAGGAAAAAAAAAGAGCTATTCAAAGAAAAGAACACAGTCCCTACAGTCATACATGGCGGAGGTTCCCTGATGTTTTGGGGTTACTTTACTGCCTCTGGCACTGGACTGCTTGACCGTGTGCATGGCATTATGAAGTCTGAAGACTAGCAATAAATTTTGCAGCATAATGTAGGGCCCAGTGTGAGAAAGCTGGGTCTCCATCAGAGGTCATGGGTCTTCCAGCAGGACAATGACCCAAAACACACTTCAAAAAGCACTAGAAAATGGTTTGAGAGAAAGCACTGGAGACTTCTAAGGTGGCCAGCAATGAGTCCAGACCTGAATCTCATAGAACACCTGTGGAGAGATCTAAAAATGGCAGTTTGGAGAAGGCACCCTTCAAATATCAGGGACCTGGAGCAGTTTGCCAAAAAAGAATGGTCTAAAATTCCAGCAGAGCATTGTAAGAAACTCATTAATGGTTACCGGAAGCGGTTGATCACAGTTATTTTGGCTAAAGGTCATGCAACCAAGTATTAGGCTGAGGGTGCCAATACTTTTGTCTGGCCGATTTTTGGAGTTTTGTGTGAAATTATCAATGTTTTGCAAATTAAATGAAGATAATAATACCAAAGAATTTGTGATTGAATTAATTTTCAGGAAGAAACTGAGTATTATCTGACAGAATTGCAGGGGTGTCAATACTTTTGGCCACAACTGTATGTGATTCTGGGAAACGTTGTCCACACACATTGTTTTAATTTCCTTGCAGCTACACAGGTTTTGCTGCGTTTGCAAAAGAATGAGCATGTCAATTGTCTTCTGCGTTTTTGCAGCGTTCTATTTCAAAAACGCAGCAAAAACGTTGGAAAAATGCAGCAAAAAAACGCAGGTAATCTCCTAACAATAAACCAGGAGTTACTAGAAACCCCTAAGGTTTTGCTGCATTCTGCTGCGACATACACTAACGTGACTTAGGCTACATTCACACTGGATGTTTTTGCTCATTAGTTTTTGTAGCGAAAACCAGGAGTGGGTGATAAATACAGAAGTGGTGACGTGTTTCAATGATACTTTTCCTCTGATTGTTCCACTCCTGGTTTTGGCTACAAAAACAGACCAAAAACGCACAGTGTGAATGTAGCCTTAAAGTCCAACAAATTCTAAATTAATTTCCCTTTCTCATTCAATTATACAACTGTATATTTTTTGGACAGTTTATCACCAAAATATATAATTTCTCCCAGTGTGAGTTATTTTTGATGGGAAACAAAACATGATTTTCCAGTATTTTTCACATTTCAGTTATTATGTCTTCTCCCCTGTGTGAGTTCTTTGGTGCTTAAAAAGACTTGATTTATGCACAAAACATTTCCTACATTCTGAACATGAAAAAAGCTCCCCCATGTGACTTTTCTGGTGACTAGCAAGATGTGCTTTACGTGTAAAACATTTCTCACATTCTGAACATGAAAAAGGCTTCTCCCCTGTGTGAGTTTTCTGGTGCGCAGCAAGAACTGATTTCCGTACAAAACATTTCCCACAATCTGAACATGAAAATAGCTTCTCCCCTGTGTGAGTTTTCTGGTGAATAACAAGGGTTGATTTAACTGCAAAACATTTCCCACAATCTGAACATGAAAAAGGCTTCTCCCCTGTGTGACTCATCTGGTGACTAACAAGATGTGATTTACGTTTAAAACATTTCCCACATAATGAACATGAAAAAGGCTTCTCCCCTGTGTGTGTTCTCTGGTGCCTAACAAAACTTGATCTATCTGCAAATGTTTTCCCACATTCTAAGCATGAAAATAGCTTCTCACCTGTGTGACTTTTCTGATGACTAACAAGACTTGATTTATCTGCAAACATTTTCCCACATTCTGAACATGAAAAAGGCTTCTCCCCTGTGTGAATTCTTTGGTGCCTAACAAAAATTGATTCGCGTACAAAACATTTCCCACATTCGGAACATGAATATGGCTTCTCCCCTGTGTGAATTCTTTGGTGATTAACAAGATGTGATTTACAGGTAAAACATTTCCCACATTCTGAACATGAAAATGGCTTTTCCCCTGTGTGAGTTCTCTGGTGTTTAACAAGATTTGATTTACATGTAAAACATTTCTCACATTCTGAACATGAAAATGGCTTCTGCCCTGTGTGAGTTCTCTGGTGTGTAACAAGATGTGATTTACCTGTAAAACATTTCGCACATTCTGAACATGAAAATGGCTTCTCCCCTGTGTGAGTTCTATGGTGTGTAACAAGATGGGATTTGCATGTAAAACATTTCCCACATTCTGAACATGAAAATAGATTCTTCCCTGTGTGACTTCTCTGGTGGCTAACAAGACTTGTTTTATCTGCAAAACATTTTCCACAATCTGAACATGAAAAAGGCTTCTCCCCTGTGTGAGTTCTCTTGTGAGTAACAAGACTTGATTTATCTGTAAAACATTTCCAACATTCTGAACATGAAAAAGGCTTCTCCCCTGTGTGACTTCTTTGATGTCTAACAAGATCTGTTTTCTTTGTATAACACTTCCCACATTCTGAACATGAAAAAGGCTTCTCCCCTGTGTGACTTCTCTGATGTCTAACAAGATCTGATTTCTGTGTAAAACATTTCCCACATTCTGAACATGAAAAAGGCTTCTCACCTGTATGAGTTTTCTGGTGGCCAACAAGAACTGATTTATGTACAAAACATTTCCCACATTCTGAACATGAAAAAGGCTTCACCCCTGTGTGAGTTTTCTGGTGCCTAAGAAGAGCTGATTTCTGTACAAAACATTTCATACAATCTGAACATGAAAAAAGCTTCTCCCTGTGTGACTTTTCTGGTGACTAACAAGACTTGATTTATCCGCAAAACATTTCCCACATTCTAAGCACAAAAAAGGCTTCTCCCCTGTGTGAGTTCTCTGGTGTCTAAAAAGAACTGATTTTTGTACAAAACATTTCCCACATTCTGAACATGAGTAAGGCCTCTTCTTTGTGTGACCTCTCCGGTGAATAAAAAGAACTGAATTATGTACAAAATATTTTCCATATTCTGAACATGAATATGTCTTTTTCCCAGTATGAATTCTCTCTTGTCTAACAAGATCTGATTTCTGGTTAAAATATTTTTCACACCTGGAACAAGAAAATCTCTTTTTCATAGAATCAGAAGATTGATTTTTGTTGTGAAGGGATGATGGGATATCTGGAGTAATGGTATTCACATCAATTGTATCCTGTGTGGTTTCAGTTTCATCTGATTTATAAATACAAGATGTCAGTTCTCCTTCTGATTTCCTGGTGCAGTCATCTGACAAGAATAAAAGCAATTATTATTTTTTAATAACATATACCTGAAATTTATATATTTTTGAAAATTTCTCCTTAAAAAGTCTATAGAAATAGCAAGTTATGTAGAAAAATTGAATTATTCACTAAGACAATGACAGTTCAGTCTAATAGAAGACCTCATGACATGAACCAGTAGAGGGTGTGTTCAACAGTTTGTTCATTCTGCCTCACAAATATTATAATAAGAAGCCAGAAAAATGTTATGTAGGTGAAAATGATAACAATAAAAACTTTTACCCGTCGCACATAAAACACGACCCCATTCAGGTCCATTATCTGAAGAAGAAAACAGAGTTTTCAAAGTCTCTTGAAAAGCCACATGGCTTTCGTTAACCAATCTAGCAAAATCAACTCTCCCTAAATTCAATCTACCTCTTGCTTCTGAGCCTTGCAGTGTGCCCAAACTACATATAGTATATCACAAAAGTGAGTACACCCCTCCCATTTTGTAAAATATTTCATCCATCTTTTCATAAGACAACACTGAAGATATAACACTTTGATACAATGTAAAGTAGTCAGTGTACAGCTTGTATAAAAGTGTAAATTTGGTGCGCCCTCTAAATAACTCCATACATAACCATTAATGTCTAAACTGCTGGCAACGCCTCTAAAGAAAATGGCCAAATTTTGGCAAACTAGCCATTTTTCCTCCCCGGAGCCATGTGACTCATTAGTGTTACAAGGTCTCATTAGTGAATGGGGAGAAGGTGTGTTAAATTTGGTGTTTCAACATTGCACCTCATGGCAAAGATTTCTCTAAGGATCTGAAAAATATAATTGTTGCTCTACATAAAGATAGACGAGGCTATAAGAAGATTGTCAACATCCTGAAACTGAGCGGCAACACGGTGGCCAAGACCGTACAGTGGTTTAACAAGACAGATGCCACTCACAACAGATCTCACCATACTCAAACAAATAATCTGAGTACATGTGTCAGCATCATATCCAGAGGTTGTCTTTTCAAAATAGACATATGAGTGTAGAGTTGCCAGCATTGCTGCAGAGATTAAAGGGGTGTGGTGGGAGGGAAAACCTGGTGTTAGTGCTCAGACCATAAGCCACACACTACATCACATTGGTATGCATGGCTGTCATCCCATAAAAAAAGCCTCATTTAAAAATGATGCACAAGAAAGCCTGCAAACAGTCTGCTGAAGTCAAGCAGACGAAGATCATAGATTAGTAGAACCATATCCTGTGGTCTGATGAGACCGAGATGAACTTATTTGGTTCAGGTGGTGTCAAGAGTGTGCAGCGGCAACTAGGTGTAGAGTACAATGTGTCCTGCCTACAGTCCAGCATGGTGGTAGGAGTATCATGGTTTGGGACTTAAGCGCTGCCAGTTGTGGGGAGCTACAGTTCATTGAGGGAACCATAAATATCAACATGTATTGTGACATACTGAAGCAGAGCATGATCCCCTCCCTTCAGAAACTGGGCCGCAGGTCAGTATTCCAACAAGATAATGACCCAAACATACTATTCCAATATGACTACTGCCTTGCTAATCAAAATGAGAGTAAAGGGGTGTACTCACTTTTGTTGCAAGTGGTGTAGATATAAATGGCTGTGTGAGTTATTTAGAAGGCTCACATATTTGAACTGTTTTACAAGCTGTACACTGACTATTTTACATTGTTGCAGAGCATCAAACCTTCAGTGTTGTCTCATGAAAAGATATAAAATATTTACAAAAATGTGATAGGTGTACTCACTTTTGTGATATGCTGTATTCTGCAATGTTGTAATGAAAGAACCTATTTAACATTTTTCAGTGTGTCTCCTGGAGCATGATCTAGTCACTGTGTGTTGGACAATAAAATGGTATATTTGCAGTTTTCACTATAACATACACTGACTACCAATTCCTGGAAAGTGTCTGTGGAGTAAACATAGTCACTGCTGCTATAGAGGAACTCACTGAGGGTTATCATTTATAAAATGGAGTCACTTTATGGGGTTTTCTACTGCTTTGTTTTTCTGCCATTCTGTCACATTAAGGCTTCAGCAATGTAGTGTCCCATCTCCTCTGAGATCTGCTCCTGTGACATTTGCTTCTGTCATCAGTCACCACCTTATTCATTCTGCGGGTGACACTGGTGATGGAGGAGAAGCTGTGGATGGCACAATCTCTGTTCAGCCACTAAGAATAGGGTGGTTGGGAGAAATAGCACTGTCCACTCCAGTACAGGGGTGTGTATAGTGCAGCTGGAGTAATCAGCTCTCTGCTTCAGCCAATTAGAAAGCACCACACCCTACTAAAGCTCAAAGCATATTCCTGGAAGCTGCCAGATATAGCCTTGTTCTCCTCTGGTTCACTCCTGTGTGCTCAGCTTTCGTTTCCTGTTGTGACCCCGGCCTGTTTACTGACTACTCTTGAGGCTTCTGATTTTGACTTTTCTCTGTTCTCCTGGTTCTGACCTGACAATTCTTCTTGGCATTTTACGCCTCCAATTAGCAGCTACCTCTGTACCCCCAGCCTATGGGACCCTCTGTAAATCCAAATCCCGGGAACGAGGACATGGGCGGCACAGAGGCGCAGGGGGGTGTGAAATGCCCCAGTGGACGAGCTGCCTCTAGCACAAAGGCCTGCCTCCATGGAAAATAACTGTACGTTTTTATAAGCCTACATATCGGGGCATCAGCCCCACAGACCCATGGGGGACCCCTTGCCTGAATGCAGCAGACATGCTGCATTCAGTGCTGGACTTAGATTCTAATCCATGGGGGGGAGGTGACAGGTCCTCTATAAAGTAGTGATCACAAGATTACGATATTTCCAGACTACGCCACTGATAAAGCAGCCACAGCCGGTGACTGAGAAGAATCTGTGACTTCTCTGCATTTAGTGGTTATTACTCACCTGGGCGGTTATCTGTAGGAATCTCCTCTTTACACCGCTCATCACCCCTCACATATGTCTCTGTAGTATTAATATGGGGCAGATCATCATCACCCCTCACATATGTCTCTGTAGTATTAATATGGGGCAGATCATCATCACCCCTCACATATGTCTCTGTAGTATTAATATGGGGCAGATCATCATCACCCCTCACATATGTCTCTGTAGTATTAATATGGGGCAGATCATCATCACCCCTCACATATGTCTCTGTAGTATTAATATGGGGCAGATCATCATCACCCCTCACATATGTCTCTGTAGTATTAATATGGGGCAGATCATCATCACCCCTCACATATGTCTCTGTAGTATTAATATGGGGCAGATCATCATCACCCCTCACATATGTCTCTGTAGTATTAATATGGGGCAAATCATCATCACCCCTCACATATGTCTCTGTAGTATTAATATGGGGCAGATCATCATCACCCCTCACATATGTCTCTGTAGTATTAATATGGGGCAGATCTTCACCCTGAAACAAAGATTGTAAAAGTCACAGACAGATGGAGAAGTCCCATCTATGATCAGCTGTAATCTGCCATCTCCACCGTTCTCATTACACAAGTATAAAACATAGAATACTGGAGGATAAAACAAGACTGAGCACAAGACCTTCACAGCCGTCTACACATCATAGGGAGATCTCATCACACCTTCTCTCCATCTACCTGATGATCCGGAGGAACATCGGGATCTTCTTGTTTACAGTCCTGTGGGAGAAGAGGACGGGGACATCTCTCTGGTGTTGTCCTCTTACTGGATAGACCTGGAGGAGACACATACAGGGACTGAATTCATTCTTTACATACAGATCATTATAGGCCGTGTGTATTTAGTCCTGTCTATTACCTGGTGATGTGAGGGGCGGCCGGGGAACCTCCATCATGACTATGTCCTTGTACAGATCTTTGTGTCCTTCTAAATACTCCCACTCCTCCATGGAGAAATAGACGGTGACGTCCTGACACCTTATAGGAACCTGACACATACAATGATACCATTGTCATCCCCCGATCCTTCATAGCGTTACTGTATAATGTCCCAGCAGCAGCAGCATTCCCAGCAGTGTCACCTCTCCAGTCAGCAGCTCAATCATCTTGTAGGTGAGTTGTAGGATCTTCTGGTCATTGATGTCCTCATGTATCAGGGGGTGAGGTGGAGGCCCCGTGATTGGGCTCAGGGCTCTTCCCTCAGACACAGGGTCCTGACAGCACAGATCACTAGAGCTCTTCACTACTGTGTAATCCTGGTTATGGAGAGACACATTAATAAATCTCCAGTCTCCAGACATTTCCAGAGTCCTCACCTCTCCAGTTCTGTCATCTGTTATTCTGTCCATAGATAAGAATGATGTCATGTGACATTGTCATCACAATCTCTCACCTCTCCAGTAACAAGGAAGAGGATCTCTAGGGTGAGGTGGAAGATCCTCTCCGCCATCTTGTCCCTGTCCAGATCCATCCTTGATGGGTGAATCAGGAGAGTTCTCTTATATAGAAGATCTCCACTGAGAGGATCCGGTATTGTAGGGACCTGAATGGGGAGAAGATGATCTGATGGATCCGATGCTCCGGCAGTTTTCTTACCTTGATGAATTATTACATTACACTGATTGTAGAGACACAAAAGCTGCTGTGTAACTTCTTAGATCAGAGATGAACAATTACCTTTTCCAAGGAGACACATGAGAAATCCTGACTGCTGTGGAGGGCACACTTTATCCTACTTACCGTATATACTCGCGTATAAGCCGAGTTTTTCAGCCCAAAAATTGGGCTGAAAAGTACCCCCCTCGGCTTATACGCGAGTCAATACGGTCCCCATGAGTATACAGCAGCCCCAGCAGCCTCAGTAATCCAGGGCCCCCCCCCTTGCTCCGGAAACCTGTAAAGTAAAATATACTTATCACTGTCCCGCTGCCGTCCCCGCCGCTGCCGACATTGCGATCCTCCATCTTCATCTGTCTTCTTCCGGTTCCCTCTGCTCACGCATGCGCCGAACACAGGAAGCCGGAAGAAGATGGATGAAGATGGAGGATCACGATGTCGGCAGCGGCGGGGACGGCAGCGGGACAGTGATAAGTATATTTTACTTTACAGGTTTTCGGAGCAAGGGGGGGGGGCCCTGGATTACTGAGGCTTCTGGGGCTGCTGTATACTACCACTGGGGCTGCTGGGGCTGCTATATACTACCACTGGGGCTGCTGGGGATGCTATATACTACCACTGGGGCTGCTGGGGCTGCTGGGGCTGCTCTATACTACCACTGGGGCTGCTGGGGCTGCTATATACTACCACTGGGGCTGCTGGGGATGCTATATACTACCACTGGGGCTGCTATATACTACCACTGGGGCTGCTATATACTACCACTGGGGCTGCTGGGGCTGCTATATACTACCACTGGGGCTGCTATATACTACCACCGGGGCTGCTGGGGCTGCTATATACTACCACTGGGGCTGCTATATACTACCACCGGGGCTGCTGGGGCTGCTATATACTACCACTGGGGCTGCTGGGGCTGCTATATACTACCACTGGGGCTGCTATATACTACCGCTGGGGCTGCTATATACTACCACTGGGGCTGCTGGGGCTGCTGTATACTACCACTGGGGCTGCTGTATACTACCACTGGGGCTGCTGGGGCTGCTGTATACTACCACTGGGGCTGCTGTATACTACCACTGGGGCTGCTGTATACTACCACTGGGGCTGCTGTATACTACCACTGGGGCTGCTATATACTATCACTGGGGCTGCTGTATACTACCACTGGGGAGGCCTGTATACCACTGGGGGGGGCCTGTATACCACACTGCTGAGGGCTGTATACCTGTGCTGGGGTCCACCCTCGGCTTATACACGAGTCAATAGGTTTTCCCAGATTTTGGGGGAAAAAGTAGGGGGGGTCGGCTTATACACGGGTCGGCTTATACACGAGTATATACGGTATTATTAATTTACATTTTTATCACTTAATATAGAGCAGAATTATGTATATTGAGCAGCAGCTACTGTTAATACTTAGTATGATGGGGCTTATTATAAGATGGATTCTTACCTGTAGCAGCTAATCAAAACCATATAATTTACTGTTTTCAGAAGCCCCTCACACACAGTATGTTGTCCTCACAATCCACATACAGTATGTTGTCCTCACACAATTATAATGTCCCCACAGCCTCTCACACACAAGTAAGATGTCCCCAAATCCCATCACACAGTATGATTCCTCACAGACCCCTCACATAGAAAAATGACCACACAGACAAGTATGATTACCACACAGCCCCTTACACAGTATTATGTCCTCACACAATATAACGCTCCCACACACAATAATGATGTACCTATAGCCCTCACACAGTATAAGATCACCAAGGCCTGAGACACAAGTATGATGTCCCCACAGCCCCTGACACATTATTATCTCCTCACTGTCCCTAACACAGTACTATGGCTACTCACACAGTATGATATCCCCACAGCCCCTCACATAGTTTAATGTCCCAACACAGAAGTATGATTACCACACAGCCCCTTACACAGTATTATGTCCTCACACAATATGATGGACCCACACACAAGTATGATGTGCCTATAGCCCTCACACAGTATAAGATCACCACGGCCTCACACACAAGTATGATGTCCCCACAGCCCTTGACACAGTATACGCTCCACACAGTCCCTAACACTGTACTATGGCTACTCACATAATTATGATGTTCCCACAGCCCCTCACACAGTATAATGGTCCACACACGTATAAGATGTCCCCACAGCCCCTTACACAAATATTACAGTCTGACACACAAGTATGGCAAACAGAGATAGAAAACTATTTTATCCAGGCAAAATGCTATTATTGTGGAAAAGTAATAAAACAAAAACAAAACAACCTACTATACATACAGTATTTGGCATTGCAAATGAGATGCAAAAATGACGTATTTGTTCTTATTTATCCAGGATGTCCTGTGTATGGGGGAGTCAAGGGCAGAGCTGGAACAAGGCATTAAAGTGACTTAAAGGGGACCACTGTGTTATGATCAGACCATGTTCCTGTACGGTCAGACACAGCCATTACACAGTACACAGCAGGGACACATGTATAACATTATCTCAGCACAGAACATTTTTTTAACCACATACAATTGTAACTTGTTTTTATTCCAAGATCTATTGATGAAAATGTACTTTGTTTGTGATTAAACCTCTTCCAGCAGATAAGGTAAATGTCGATCTCCACCCTCTTCGGCTTATAACCAAGTCATGATGTAGAGACCTGGCACAACGGTATTGTCATCATCGGGCTCCTAACCAAAAGAGATTCCAACAGGTACAAGGAGGTTCATAGCCTTGTACTGAATGGAGTGAAAGGGTGCATGTTCTGCCGCCATTATCTTCATTGTCTATGGGACTGACAAAAATAACTGAGCGCTGTACTCAGCAGACCCATAGACAATGAGTTAAGCAGAGGCAGAACATGGCACCTCATCTCCATCCATGATATGACTGTAAAACCCCATTCTCAGGGTTACTGATTCCTGTTCATGGACTCACTGGGATCCTAAGTTGTCGGAGCAAGATATTACCTATCTTATGGTTAGGGTAGTACTTAATTTTGTTTTTAAATAAAACGTTTAACCCCTTGATGGAATATCACATACATGGACATCATTGGTCAGAGTGCCCATGTGTGGAGAGGGCTCAGAACTTGAGCTATGTTACATAGTTGACATCTATTTCTTTTATCTCTACTGATAATTACTTAAATGCCCCTGTCATCGCTGACTTCGGCTTTTATATGGTAAAGTTTCCAGTGCTCACACGCACCGGTTCACATTGGTAAGTTTGGTAGTGTTGGGTGACAAAGCCTGCCCGAGACCTGCTGAAGACTCCCACTGCCAGAGATTGAGCTTCATAGGAGTCTGCTTTATTCACTATAGGCTGAATTATACATTACAGTATATAGTATGAGCGATCAGACGATTGAAGGTTCAAATCCAAAAAAGAAAAAAAAAAAAAGAAAAAAATTAAAATCACATTTCTCTCAATAAAACTAAAGACATTGTAGCATGGTGACCGGCTACACTGGTACCTGTAGTGCTATGAGATTGATTTATGCATTACAAGGGCCTGGTTTGCAGGTATCTGGAGATGGGTGTGTCTGGCTGTCCACATACCCTTAGCAATGGGTGTGGCTCATATCATATAATGTGTCTGTTTGATTGGCACATGGTCTGACAGAAAGAAAGAGGGGAAGAAAGTCCCTTTGAGGGGGCGGTGTGGGGCACGGTGGTGCAGGCTGGAGGTTTCAACTGGAGAGCCAGGTATCACCGTAATCTGACCGACCGCACAACTCAGGTGTAATTTCAGTTGACTTTTCCCAAATAGTGAATGTCGTGAAAGCAAAACCCCCATAACAACGGAATATCATTTTTCTTCACATGTAATGTACTTCCTGTTTCTAAAAACAATTACAAGTTTTCCTGCAAAAAGAATAAGCCACATACAGCTGTGAAAATAAAGAGTTATGGCGGGTGACAAAAACATGAGAAAAAAAATTAAAGAATGTAAATTGTCTGCAGAGGCGAGAGGTTCAGGCTATGTTCACACAAAGCGTTCTTTACTTTGGTGTTATGTTAATCTATGGTAAATTAAATCTGTGTTTTTGATTTCCAGCAAATCCTATGTGATTCAGGGAAAGCTTCCACACACAGGGGCGTATCTAGGGGGGTGCAGCTGGATCCTTTGCCCCGGGCGCAACTCAGACAGGGGGCGCCGGCACCAACTCCCTCAACATCCCCCCGCTCCTCACCCAGGGCTGCTGGGGCGGCGTGGCTGAAAGCCAACAGCACCAAAGGTCCTCAACCAAGGCTGCAGGGGCAGCGGGGCTGGCAGCAAACTCCCCCCACACCCGCCTCGGTCCTCAACCAAGGCAGCAGGGGCGGCGGGGCTGACAGCTGACAGCACCCCCCCCCTACTCACCTACTCTGGGGGGGGGGCGCCGAAATAGATCTTTGCCCCGGGTGCCATGAAACCTAGTTACACCGCTGTCCACACACATCGGTTTAATTTCTTTGCAGAAACTGTAAACACCTCAGGTTTTGTGGCATTTTTGAAAGAATGAACAGGTCAGTTGGTTTCTGTGTTTTGTACAGTTCTATGGGAAAAACGCAACAAATCTCCTGCCAAGAAATCAGGAGTTACTAGAAACCCCTAAGGTTTGGCTGCAGCAAAAACCAACATATCAGGATATAGCCAATAGGTGCCAGACTGATTCTCCTACTCTATATAATTACTGTATCTACATAAACCAAGACTGAGTACAAGACCTTCACAGCCGTCTACACATCATAGGGAGATCTCATCACACCTTCTCTCCATCTACCTGATGATCCGGGGAACATCGGGATCTTCTTGTTTACAGTCCTGTGGGAGAAGAGGACGGGGACATCTCTCTGGTGTTGTCCTCTTACTGGATAGACCTGGAGGAGACACATACAGGACTGAATTCATTCTTTACATACAGATCATTATAGGCCGTGTGTATTTAGTCCTGTCTATTACCTGGTGATGTGAGGGGCGGCCGGGGAACCTCCATCATGACTATGTCCTTGTACAGATCTTTGTGTCCTTCTAAATACTCCCACTCCTCCATGGAGAAATAGACGGTGACGTCCTGACACCTTATAGGAACCTGACACATACAATGATACCATTGTCATCTTTCCCCGATCCCTTCATAGCGTTACTGTATAATGTCCCAGCAGCAGCAGCAGCATTCCCAGCAGTGTCACCTCTCCAGTCAGCAGCTCAATCATCTTGTAGGTGAGTTGTAGGATCTTCTGGTCATTGATGTCCTCATGTATCAGGGGGTGAGGTGGAGGCCCCGTGATTGGGCTCAGGGCTCTTCCCTCAGACACAGGGTCCTGACAGCACAGATCACTAGAGCTCTTCACTACTGTGTAATCCTGGTTATGGAGAGACACATTAATAAATTCCAGTCTCCAGACATTTCCAGAGTCCTCACCTCTCCAGTTCTGTCATCTGTTATTCTGTCCATAGATAAGAATGATGTCATGTGACATTGTCATCACAATCTCTCACCTCTCCAGTAACAAGGAAGAGGATCTCTAGGGTGAGGTGGAAGATCCTCTCCGCCATCTTGTCCCTGTCCAGATCCATCCTTGATGGTCAATCAGGAGAATTCTCTTGTATAGAAGATGTGAGAGGATCCGATATTGTAGGGACCTGAATGGGGAGAAGATGACGATGTAACATCATAAAGATCCTGTGTAATAATACAATGACTGGACATAATAAGGGGAAACATATGAGATTTTTTTATTCCGCACTATTCAGTTGTTTTCGTCTTTCCATCTATTAATAAAATATCTATAAAAACCTATAAATATGATAACACACGGTAAAAATTAATTCTTAAATAAACAAAAAATAAAAATAATGAAAACATAAAATGTAGGATGAAGGCAACAGATATACTGTATATAGAGCACTACAAAAAATATACAGATACCACAAGGTAAAAATATATATACACACAAAGCCCAAGTTACAATGTAAGAGTTAATAGTGGAATAATAAATAGCAATAATTAAGACATCCCTAAGGTGCATTGTAACAAATGTAACTGAGGGCTTTATGTGCAATTAACATAGCATGAAATAAATGTAGTGACCCACCAAGAAAATATAGGAAAAATACAAAAATAACCCTTAGAATGAAGAAAGGTAAATGCACACTATTAACAAAATAAAGTTAATAAGCACAAATACGCTAAAAATGGTAAATATCAATGCGCATATCTAAAATGCTTACCATGTCTGGATAAAGCTGTGTACAGCAGAAATTGACATTTTTAAATAAAATATTGTTATATTGCACATAACGGGGGCGTTCTTTCAACATTCCCCGTACCTGCACATTACGATACTTTGCTTTACCATCAGCTGAGCAGATAAAGTGAGTGTGCGCAGGAGCGCAATGAAGGAGACTGCTGTGTGGGCGACGTAGAACGCGTCACCTATAAGAAGCAGAGACTGAGGCTGAAGGAGGACTGTGATCCCGAGAAGAAAAGAGGCACCAAGACCAGTGACACCCAAAGGGGTCACTCTGGTTGTTCTAAGTCTGTGATTTCTAGAATATTGCATCTTTACAACATCACAAACTGTTTCATGTCTGCCAAAAAGGCTGGTCGCCCTCAATAGATAAATGCAGGTGAGGACAGGATAATGCAGAGAATCTCCATGGGTAATCCTTTCAACACCATAGCAGGAATAGCTTAACAATTCAGCACTGAACAGGGTAGGGATCTGTCTCGTCATACAGTGTCACGATGTTTATAAGCATTTGGACTGAAAGCCTACTCTGCAGTAACCAAACCTCTCATTAGCAGAAAGGATCAAAACGCTATACCCACCTTTGGTGAGGAGCATGTTGTTTGGACAGAGGAGAAGTGGTCCACAGTTAATTTTAGTGATGAAAGCAAGTTTACCGTAATTTATTTGGTTCTGATGGGAAACATTTTTTGGGGAAAATTGAACCTAAAGTGTATAAACAAGTCAGTAAAAGGTGGTGGAGGAAGTGTCATGGTTTGCGTAATGTTTTCTGCTCCAGGGATTGGACCTATCATACAGCTACATGGCAGAGTGAATGCAAGTGTGTATCAGAACCTTCTTCAACAACACGCGGTTCCTTACTTGCACTTAATCAGCAGCAATTTTCATGCAGGACAATGCCCCCTGTCACACAGCAAAATGGGTAAAGCAGTTCCTTAAAACAGAAAACATTAAAACAATGAATGGCCGCCCAGAGTCCTGATCTTAACCCAATAGGAAACCTCCGGAAAATCCTTGGTGACAAAGTTATGGCCAAGAAACCCACAACAGTCACAGAACTGGGAAGAGACTGGAAGAAGAGGCAAAACTCAATATATGAGCAGAGAGACAGAGCGATAGAGACAGAGAGCGACAAAGAGAGGTGAACAGGAAGAGGACGTCTTTCTGCTGGCAGGGCCGCAGGTTCAGACAAGGCTGAAGCCGGTGTCCAACACTATTCAATATCTACATAAATGGACTGGCAGCAGACCAGGAATCCTCCTCCACCCCAGGCCTCAGTCTGCACGACCGAAAGGTGAAGTTCCTGCTGTATGAAGATGACCTCCTGTTGCTCTCCCCAACCGAGAGAGGCCTCCAAGATAGCCTGGCAGTGCTGGAAACATTTAGCACCACCTGGGCGCTGTCCATCAACCAAAAGAAGACCAAAGTCATGGAGTTTTAGACAAGGAACCAGAATAAAACACCCACTTCCTCCCTCACATTAAATGGTTCCACACTGGGGAAGACCAAAAGCTATACCTACCTCAGTTTGGAGCTAAGCCAAACCGGGAGAGTCAAGCAAGAAGCAGAGGCCCTGAATGGAAAAGCGTGCAGAACCTTCTATGCCATCAGAAGACAACTGTACCACCTCAAACCACCGGTGAGAGTTTGGCTTAAGATATTCAACAGGGTCATCAAGGTATAGGGCCCAGCTAACTTCCCAGACCAGACAAAGTGGGATTCCAGCCCAAATGAAGTCTTCCACCTGGAGTTCTGCAAATACCTACTCCAAGTACATTGTAGCACCTCAAACATAGCCTGTAGGGCAGGGTTGGGCTGATTCCCTTATGGCTAACTATACACAAGAAGGCACCACCACACCAGGCACACACACAGAGCAGCAACCCCAGCTCCTACCATCATAAAGCCCTGCAGAGCAAGCCAGGAACCCCGGCAGCCCAGCCACAGTCAACAACACACCCTGAAAAAAACAAACAAATAAAGGGGATCTCAGAGAGCTGCAAGATGCAATGTATAAAGGGTTGGCAGAGTGAATTAGAGAACTCCCAGAAACTCCCCATCTACCGGTCCCTGCGGAGGGACTATACTCTGGCTCCATATCTGGAGAGGTTACATCACCCCAAAGATAGTCTGTAAAAACTCATGGTCTGCCCGAGTCCCACAGCCTAGAGGTAGAAACAGGGCGACACCGACAGACATACAAGCCACGAGAGAACAGACTGTGCCGGCACTGCCAGCAGGGGGCACTGAAGGACGAGGCGCACTTCCTGCTTTACTGCAACAAATACTTAGCTGTGAGGGCCTCCCACTGCCAGAGACTTTCCACTCAGATCCCGGACTTCCCATCCATGGATGAGGAGAGGAAACTCTGCATCTTACTGGGGGAAGAGGAATCAACAGGAGAGATTGCCGCCTAATATATTACCATATGTCATAAGCTGAGAGGAATGTAACATCCCTGAATGGACTATTATTGCCCAAATTGTGCCCCCAACATCCAATACCCATAACCCCAATCCCCTCCCCTGTCATGCTGATTTTTCTTGCTTTGGCAACACTAAAATAAAGCCTATTTGATTTGAATTGAGAAAGAGAGAGAGACAGAGAGATAGCAACAGAGAAAGAGACAGCGAGAGAGAGAAAGAGACAGAGACCGAGAGAGAATGAGCGCGTCATATCCGGATCTTCTGCTCCAACCGTGATAGGCCACCTTCAGAGCATGCGCAGAAGGCATGCTTAAGGCGGCCTTACACACGGTGACCTGCGCATCACTGGGAATGACGCGCAGCGGCATCACGTGATGCCGCATCATAGAATTCAGAGCGGGGTTATTTGAAATGAGAAAGCGCGCTCATGCAGCAAGGATTACTCCCATTGGGGCGAGGCGGGGAAGTGCAGCCCTGGGGACACTGCCCCTCTGTCAGAAACGCCCACTCGTCAAAAATCATGTAAATTATTAAAACATACTATTTCACTTTTACAAACGCCCAAGAGCTCAGACAGGGATGATTCAGAAAGTATTTGGGTGCTGCAGGGACAGGCATTGACAGGTTAGGGGGCTTACATGAGGTGACAGGTTCCCTTTAAATCGGTGACACAGTCAGAGCCACCTCCAATTTAGTTCGGCTGGTTTCACACTGGCAAATTTTCAATCTGTGTCTAGGGCAGCACGGTGGCTCAAGTGGTTAGCTCTGCATCCTTTGCAGCGCTGGGGTCTTGAGGTCCTGGGTTCAATTCCAACCAAGGACACTAAAGGACAACATATGCAAGGAGTTTGTATGGTTCTCACTGTGTTTGCGTGGGTTTCTTCCAGGCACTCTGGTTTCCTCCCACATTGTAAAGATTGATAGGCTGTTTAGATTGTGTGCTCCAAGGGAGACAGCATTACTGATGTATGTAAAGTGCTATGGAATTAATAGTGCTATAAATATTATATAATATTATATATTATTATTATTATCCGGTCTAAAACAGTTAGACATGGATCTGTTATGGCCTCCCATGTTATCCTGTGGGCACAGATTGGTCCTAAAGTTGACATCCGGGTGTCTGATTTTTTTCATGGATCTGTTTTTGTCATGCACTAAGAATCTGCCTTGAAAAAAAAGGACACAAACGGACAGGCACAAACCCGTGTCTGTCCGTATGAAATAACATGGATCTCTATGGAGGATGGATCAGTGAAACAGATCAGTTTTGCTGTACTGAGCATGCTCAGAAGCAAGGTACAGCCCCCCCACCCCTGTCTGTGCTAACTGATGACAGATCCGTTAAAGGGATCCTGTCACCTCCAAAACACCTCCTAAGCTATCAAAACATGTCCCTGCAGCATCCTATCACTAATCTCACACTCCTTTTGTCTCCTAAAAGCATCCTGTGAAAGTGCATAAAACGTTTTAATACTCACTCATTAGTGATTATAATTAGCAGGGGCTATAATCTTTAGTCACCAGGGGGTGTTGTTTTGCAGCTCCAGGATCCAGCACTCTCTCTGTCTGTGCTGCTGTGAAACTGAAACTGAAGGCAGGACTAATGATTTGCATTCTGTGAGTGATAGAGAGGGGGGAGGGCAGAGCCTGCACAAGCAAAGCAACACAGAGAGAGAGGGTGGATCCTGGAGCTGCAAAACAGCCCGCCCTGGTGACTAAAGAATACTCATTGCTAATTATAATCACTAATGAGTGAGTATTAAAACGTTGTTCTGCACTTTCACAGGATGCTTTTAGGAGACAAAAGGAGTGTGAGATTAGTGATAGGATGCTGCAGGGACATGTTTTGCTAGTTTAGGAGGCGTTTTGGAGGTGACAGCATCCCTTTAAAAAAATGGTCCGTGGACATCAGTTGGCATCTGTGTGCACAATCCGAGCCTGTCTGTGCGGTTCCTTGAAATTCAAGGATCAATACGGACTTGCACATTTGCCAATGTGAAAGCAGCCTTACATAGAAATATAATATGGCGGCTCTGCTTTATGTGTGGGGACATTATACTGTGTGGGGGCATCACACTGTGAGGAGACCATGAAAGGGGCCGAGCACTGAGAGCAGCGCGGGATCCGCACCTCCGGCCTCTCATAGTTGGCTCGTCTGTATCTATCAGAGGAAAAGGAACAAAAATGTCACCACAACACACCAAGATAGTCTCAGAGCTGAAGGGGTTAATGTGTCCAGTAATGGGGAATGTGCACATACCTCCACCTGCAGAGCCGCACACCTAATATATGGCTGCTCTGTGCTTACAGGACCTGTGATGAGGTCACATGGAGGGGAGGAGTCAGGGGTCACATGATCAGCTCCTCAGTGTATGATGAGGGAACATGTCGCCATTTTCACATTCCTCCAGAATTTGTCAGATTCGGATCAGGATCAGAAATCCGAACAATTTCCCAAAAAAGTCGGTGAACGCGATTACTTTATTGAGTTATCGGATTAATGAAAGCATTACTGGTTTAAGTGCTGCTTTTCTTCTACCTTCTGACAGTGTAGTATAGCGGTGGGACGTGTTTGATGAGGGAGGGGGTGTGGAGGGGTCACAGGAGTGTCAGACTCCATTTTTCTCCAGCATTTTGTGTGTGGATGTTCCTGGTCTGCAGCCAATCAGGGCTCATAAAACATCCACGAGTTGAAGACATAAAAGCTCGTGTCATTGGCTGCCAAAGTCACATGTCCCACGGGATAAAAGAAGCGGCCATTTTCCATAGTGGCCATTATCAGAGTGTTACTGGTTACATACTGTGCTGATGCAGCTCCGCACTGCCCTATCTGTGTTACCCAGTTAGATAGTTAGCTGCTCCATTGCTTTTTAGGTAGCATAGGAGGGCGAGAGTGTCCATCCGGACATAGGCATTTTGTGCTGAGAGCAAGTGTAATTCCTAAACCTGTTTGTGTTGGCAAATCAAAGTGAGGGATTGCCAAATCCTTCAGTTTTCCCTAAAAAGGCTCTGTTTGGCCTGTAAGCTGTGTGAGGTATACCCACAATGTATGTGACGCACCTTCAGGGGCCGGGGTACTCAGAGCCGGACCGTACAGTCTCTGGGGTGCCACAGCGGTGTGGCCCGCGTCCGTGGTCCCAGGTGCGGCAATAAAAGGGGGAACCTAATAAAGTTTATGGGGTTTATTTGTAACGCCCCCCCCGTGGGTTGTGGTGGCAGCTGGGATGGGGAGCCTTCCACGGGTAGGGCCGGTATGTTCGCACAGACAGTTTGCCTGGGACTGATAGTACTAGGAATCTTACTTTATTTTAAAGGGCTGGTTTTCATAGGATGTTGAGAAGTGATCGGAGGGACTGAACATCCACATACCACCCATAGGCATGGATATAATGAGACTCCTGATGGATCATATGACTGTAATGTAAGCAAGGTCCTTCACCCTTCCTGTGTGAACCAGATGGCAACTAAGCATGTCCGATAGTGTTGGTGGTTAGAGCTGCTGGAAATCCAGGAAGTTACTGGGGCTTTTGAAGGTATGGACTCACGACAGGAGCTGATACGGAGCAAGTCCAGGGACCTGATGAATGATCCCAGTATCTTCCTGGAAGGCAAGACTGGCAGGAGCTCGTCTGAATCCTGCTACGCTGCAAGAGCAGGAAAAAAACAGTAGGTGAAGTGAAAGACTATATGTTATGTACACTACCTTGTGTGAACTGTGGTGATATCCACTACATAGCTGTAATAGTGGTTTATGCATGATGATAAACCGGAATGGACTATCTTTTATAGAAAGAGTGCCTGTGTTTCTGAATTACGCGGCTAAAGCGCGAGTGTTCCCCAACACGCTCAGTGGTCGCTACTAGAGATGAGCGATGTTCGATTCGAAATGTTCACCAATCTCAAATTCGAGCTGTTTTGGGCGGTGTTCCAGTCATTCCACGAATGCAAACAATAAGCTTCAAATTCGGCAGTTCGAGGTTATGTTCAATAACAGTTCGTTCACCAAAAGGACCCTATAGTGGTCTGGGGCAGAGGAAAAGGCTGAAATGGGGGCATGATTGTTTGAAAGTAGGCGGTAAAAAGCCACTGGCTATTAAACAATCATTCAGCCCGATCCTCTGCCCCCGCAGCCTCCCATCCCGATCGTCCGCTCCCCCCGCCGCCTCCCATCCCGATCCTGAGTTACGACCGGGTGGGGAGCGCAGCACTGCGGAGCGGAGAGCGAAAGACCAGGGTGGGGAAGCCGGCGGTGAAGTCTTCTCACCGCCGCCGGCTTCCCCGCCCTGGTCATCATCAGCTGATCGTTTGAAATAACCAGTGGGAAAGCCAGCGGTGAGACTTCACCGCCGGCTTTCCTGCTTTGTGCTGCGCTCCCCACTCCCTAATACCCCCTCATCGCTCCCCCTGCCGCCTCCGCGCCTGATCCTGTTAGGACTAAGCGGGGGAGCAGATGCAGGGAGCGGGGAGCACAGCACAGAGCAGGAAAGCCGGCAGTGAATTCCTCTTCTCACCGCTGGCTTCCCCGCCTGTGTCTTTCGCTGCCTGCTCCTGGTGCTGCGCTCCCCCCTCCCTGTAGTTGTTCCCCCGCCCGGTACTAACGTAAAACATGTTTTACATTAATTTTCAATGGTGTTCGATGAACATTCGACTAACATTTCACGAACACACAGCAAATTCGACGAATCAAATCGAATTTGAACATCGGGGTGGTGGCTCATCTCTAGTTGCTACTTCACATATGGTAGAGAATGTGACCAGTGCAGCTTGGTTGATAGCGGCAATGGTAGAGGTGCACATGTATAGATTCAGCAACAGTGCAGCCTAATTGCTAGCGGCAATGGCACAAAAGAAACAAGCGGGGATAAAGCATCTGGCTGTGAGGGCCCCTTTACACACTGCTACATTTCTAGGGTGGCTACAGGTAACTTACTGGTTGCAGTGAAATCATGGAGATAAGGTTCTATCTTGTTGCTGTGTACAAATGGAATAATCTCTCCATGATTTCACTGCAACCAGTAAGTTACCTGTAGCCACCCTAGAAATGTAGCCATGTGTAAAGGGGCACTGACTCGGAGAGGTTATGACACTCAAACCCAGTTTGCTGTGGCTCAGTGGGGCATGCGCAGTGTGCATTCTGAACACTCTGTACACCTCATACACACACGGCTCCGCTCCGTACACCTCATACACACACGGCTCCGCTCCGTACACCTCATACACACACGGCTCCTCTCCGTACACCTTGTACACACATGGCTCTGCTCCGTACACCTCATACACACACGGCTCTGCTCCGTACACCTCATACACACACGGCTCCGCTCCGTACACCTCGTACACACACGGCTCCGCTCCGTACACCTCGTACACACACGGCTCTGCTCCGTACACCTCATACACACACGGCTCCGCTCCGTACACCTCGTGCACACTCGGCTCCGCTCCGTACACCTCGTACACACACGGCCCCGCTCCGTACACCTCGTACACACACGGCTCCGCTCCGTACACCTCGTACACACGCGGCTCTGCTTCGTACACCTCGTACACACACGGCTCTGCTCCGTACACCTCGTACACACGCGGCTCCGCTCCGTACACCTCGTACACACACGGCTCCGCTCCGTACACCTCATACACACTCGGCTCCGCTCCGTACACCTCGTACACACACGGCTCTGCTCCGTACACCTCGTACACACACGGCTCCGCTCCGTACACCTCGTACACACACGGCTCCGCTCCGTACACCTCGTACACAGACGGCTCTGCTACATCCACACTGTAAATCCCTCCTGATCCCACACATAACCTTCACCATGATAACCAAAGGAGCTGATGATGTGACCCCTGACTCCTCCCCTCCATGTGACATCATCACAGGTCCTGTAAGCACAGAGCAGCCATATATTAGGTGTGCGGCTCTGCAGGTGGAGCTCTATGTTCTCTCTATTTCTCTATGTTCTACACGTTCTATCTCCTGATATGTTTCCCCTTATTATCTCCAGTCATTGTATTATTACACAGGATCTTTATGATGTTACATCGTCATCTTCTCCCCATTCAGGTCCCTACAATATCGGATCCTCTCACATCTTCTATACAAGAGAATTCTCCTGATTGACCATCAAGGATGGATCTGGACAGGGACAAGATGGCGGAGAGGATCTTCCACCTCACCCTAGAGATCCTCTTCCTTGTTACTGGAGAGGTGAGAGATTGTGATGACAATGTCACATGACATCATTCTTATCTATGGACAGAATAACAGATGACAGAACTGGAGAGGTGAGGACTCTGGAAATGTCTGGAGACTGGAGATTTATTAATGTGTCTCTCCATAACCAGGATTACACAGTAGTGAAGAGCTCTAGTGATCTGTGCTGTCAGGACCCTGTGTCTGAGGGAAGAGCCCTGAGCCCAATCACAGGGCCTCCACCTCACCCCCTGATACATGAGGACATCAATGACCAGAAGATCCTACAACTCACCTACAAGATGATTGAGCTGCTGACTGGAGAGGTGACACTGCTGGGAATGCTGCTGCTGCTGCTGCTGGGACATTATACAGTAACGCTATGAAGGGATCGGGGAAAGATGACAATGGTATCATTGTATGTGTCAGGTTCCTATAAGGTGTCAGGACGTCACCGTCTATTTCTCCATGGAGGAGTGGGAGTATTTAGAAGGACACAAAGATCTGTACAAGGACATAGTCATGATGGAGGTTCCCCGGCCGCCCCTCACATCACCAGGTAATAGACAGGACTAAATACACACGGCCTATAATGATCTGTATGTAAAGAATGAATTCAGTCCTGTATGTGTCTCCTCCAGGTCTATCCAGTAAGAGGACAACACCACAGAGATGTCCCCGTCCTCTTCTCCCACAGGACTGTAAACAAGAAGATCCCGATGTTCCTCCGGATGATCAGGTAGATGGAGAGAAGGTGTGATGAGATCTCCCTATGGCGGCCGTCACACGCACAGATTTCTTGCCCGATATCGTTTAAGCGATCTCCTTTTTGATCGCTTAAGCGATATCGGGCTTAAAATCGATGCATGTAATCAAGCGATTCACGATGTGAAATCGCTTGATCGTGACATCGCTGATCTGAGCTCCGGTTCTCAGATCTAGCGATGAACGATTTAACGATCTCCTTCATCGTGGTGTATAACACCACGATGAACGATCTCCCAGCGGCAGAGCCTATGCTGAGAGATGGTAACTATGGTACACGTCGGGTAACTAAGCGACGCGCAGCGCCAAGCAACCCGATGTGTACCATAGTTACCAGTGAGATCGCGGCTCCGCATCGCTGGTGAGTCTGTCTGTGTGACCTCTCACCAGCGATGTGAGCGATATTGTAAGCGATTGCGCGTGCACGTGATCGCTTACAATATCGCTATAGATATCTGTGCGTGTGACGGCCGCCTATGATGTGTAGACGGCTGTGAAGGTCTTGTGCTCAGTCTTGTTTTATCCTCCAGTATTCTATGTTTTATACTTGTGTAATGAGAACGGTGGAGATGGCAGATTACAGCTGATCATAGATGGGACTTCTCCATCTGTCTGTGACTTTTACAATCTTTGTTTCAGGGTGAAGATCTGCCCCATATTAATACTACAGAGACATATGTGAGGGGTGATGATGATCTGCCCCATATTAATACTACAGAGACATATGTGAGGGGTGATGATGATCTGCCCCATATTAATACTACAGAGACATATGTGAGGGGGGATGATGATCTGCCCCATATTAATACTACAGAGACATATGTGAGGGGTGATGATGATCTGCCCCATATTAATACTACAGAGACATATGTGAGGGGTGATGATGATCTGCCCCATATTAATACTACAGAGACATATGTGAGGGGTGATGATGATCTGCCCCATATTAATATTACAGAGACATATGTGATGGGTGATGATGATCTGCCCCATATTAATACTACAGAGACATATGTGAGGGGTGATGATGATCTGCCCCATATTAATACTACAGAGACATATGTGAGGGGTGATGATGATCTGCCCCATATTAATACTACAGAGACATATGTGAGGGGTGATGATGATCTGCCCCATATTAATACTACAGAGACATATGTGAGGGGTGATGATGATCTGCCCCATATTAATACTACAGAGACATATGTGAGGGGTGATGATGATCTGCCCCATATTAATACTACAGAGACATATGTGAGGGGTGATGAGCGGTGTAAAGAGGAGATTCCTACATATGACTACCTAGGTGAGTAGTAACCATTAAATGCAGAGAAGTCACAGATTCTTCTCAGTCACCGGCTGTGGCTGCTTTATCAGTGGTGCAGTTCGGCCATATCACAACCATGTGATCGCCACTTTTAATCATGTAATCACCTGGCAGCTCAAAAGATGGCTAGCACAAACAGATGTGGCACTATCTACTCCGCTTTCCATATGCCAGGGATTGGCTTGCCCTTCCCCCTTTAACAACAAAGCAGGGATATGGAATTACACAGAGACCCTTAGGCTGGGAACAAAGAATCAAATGGTAATTTGTGGTGTGAAATGGCAAGAAGAATAGTCAGGTCAGAACCAGGAGAGCTGAGAAAAGTCAAAATCAGAAGTTGCAAGAGTAGTCAGTAAACAGGCCGGGGTCACAACAGGAAACAAATACACAAGCTGAGAGCTGAGCACAAAGGACTGAACCAGAGGAGAACAAGGCTATGTCTGGCAGCTTCCAGGAATATGTTTTGGGCTTCAGTAGGGTGTGGTGCTTTCTAATTGGCAGAACAGAGAGCTGATTACTCCAGCTGGACTGTACACACTCCTATACTGCCAGACTGGATGGTTCTACTGGTCCCAACCACCCTATTCTTAGTGACTGGACAGAGACTGAGCCGCCCACAGCTTCTCCTCCATCACCATTGTCACCCACAGAATGAATAAGGTGGTGACTGATGACAGAAGCAAATGTCACACGAGCAGATCTCAGAGGAGATGGGACACTACATTGCTGAAGCCTTAATGTGACAGAATGACAGAAAAACAAAGCAGTAGAAAACCCCATAAAGTGACTCCATGTTATAAATGATAACCCTCAGTGAGTTCCTCTATAGGAGTAGTGACTATGTTTACTCCACAGACACTTTCCAGAGATTAGCACCCAGTGGATGGTGGAGAGTGAAAACTGCAAATATGTCATTATATTACCCAACACATAGTGCCCAGATTGTGCCCAGGAGACACACTGTAAAATGTTATGTGGGTTCTTTCACTACAGGAATGCCAAAGTGAGTACACCCCTCACATATTTGTAACTATTTCATTATATCTTGAGGATATGACACTTTGACACAATGTAAAGTAGTCAGTGTACAGCTTGTATAACAGTGTAAATACGATGTGCCCTCTAAATAACTCCTCACGCAGCCATTAATGTGTAACCTGCTAGCAACAAAAGTGAGTACACCCTAAGAGAAAATGGCTAAATTGTGCCCAAATTATCAGTATTTTTTTGTGGCCACCAATATTTTCAATCCTGTAGTAGTCCATAGTTTCAAATGGAAACCACCAAATCTAAGGTTGTCCCCAGAAAAAGCGAATCTGCAAAACAAAACAAGAGAACATTAGTGAAGAAAGAAAGAAAGACAAGACGCACCCTCTGTAGCGAATTTAATCCTCATCCAAAAGAAAGTGATTTCTGTCTCAGTCCTATGGATATCCCTTGAAGTCTGAAACTTCCAGCATATGGGAGGCAATATCAGTGACTGCATCCTCCACATGCTGGATGAGCAGGCTCTGCACGGCTTCCGGCAGTGTCACTAGCTGTGACGTCACTGAGGTTATATTAGGTCACACAACTGGTAAATTAAATAAACAATGTTTCGAAAACTTCACCTATGCAATAATCTCTAGTAACCTTTTGCATTCCTGTTCGGAATTCTCTTGCTGAAGAGGGGACTCCGTTATACCTATATGATGGTGCTCAACATTAACTGACAGTTCATATGAATAATCCAATCGCAACTCTCTGTGTCTCGCGCGATATCGCAGCTCTACAGCAAGTGTGACAACTGCTGACGTCACTGAGGTTATCGGAGGTGTGAGGTAGCGACCCGGGGAACTCGCTTGCTGCATGACGACACGAACACGTGCTTATAAGTTTTCAATGACTACCCGTTTATTTCTCACCTACACATATCATAAACCGGATAGCATATCAAACATTGAACATAAGCACATCACATAATACATTACATTTCATATAACATAGAACACCTACATTCACCCTAACTATCTATCACCGGGACCTTTGTGACCTAACCGTCAGTCCCAATGGCGGATAACTCGTGGATACCTCATGCATGGCCCTTTCATCATCAGCCATCATGAGTCATCCACGATACACCACCTTTCCTTTGATCACCCAGGGTAATTTTACATAAGCCCTGTTGATCCATCACCCAGGGTAATTTTACATACGCCCTGATGATACGCATAACATTTACATAAATAGTTATTCACACTTATCATCCACGGGCCCTGTGGGTCCCAATGGCGGTACCAGCCGCCTGGCTTTATTTACCCAGCTCAACACTTTAATACTATCCCATAGTGCAGGCATCAGCCTAACCGGGGCCTTACACACCGCATGTGATCCATCATACACATCCATGGATCACATAGCTGCTCACAGCCCATCATACTATATTCATGGACTGTGGCTCCCCTGGGTCCATAACAGGGATTGAGCAACCGGGTAAACCATGTATCACCAAGGGTCCCTTACCGGACATGTTTTGCCCCACGTCCGGAGCCGAGCGCCCTCCAGGATCAGCCTTGGTTCCCCACTCTAGGAGCCCTATTAACCCCTGCGTCTGGCCACAGGCTCACACACACCATTAGAGGTCGTGTTAGAGGGACAGGTACCCGCCGCATGCAGCAGGCTAAGCCTCCCTCTCGTCCCACCAGGACGGACCGCCTCCAATACCATCCATACTAGTTGGGTCTCTCCCACAGACAGCATACCTGGCCCCTTTACATAAGCCATCATACACTTCCATGGCACTTCCACATAAGCCATCTACAGCCCTGTTCACACAGGTCCCACACAGGCCGCCACACTGTGAACAGCCCACACACACATCCATCCAAGATGAACGGGACCATTGCATGACCCATGGTCGGTCCCACTGGCGGTTACGACCGTCTGGCTCTCAAGCCGTATGCAGTCTCACACCACCTGGTATGGTACACAGTTGACACCCAGCACACAAGAACCGCTGTCCCACCGGGCACGGATCCGGGTCTAGCGACATAAATCACGGGTGCCCCCTGCATCCCCCAAGGCTCCTTACCGGACGTGTTTCGCCCCACGTCCGGACCAGCGTCCACATGGTTAGCCTCGGGGTCCCCACTCCAGGAGCCATAACGCCCCGTTTCCGGTTACTGGTTCGCACCCATGCATCAGAGGGTCAGGAGCCTCCCGTATGGAGAAGGGCCGTGTTTTGCCCCACGCCTGGATAAGCACCCTTCCATCTCAGTCATCTAGTCTGCACTGAGCTCCAGTCATCTCCTGCCTCCTTTCTCTGTTGTCTCTCTCTTCTTCTCATACACACAGCACCTAGCTAGCTCTTATCGTAGCTGCCACACCAACACTGCCACACCCACCTGGGCTGCTATGCAATCAGTACACACATTGCTCTCAGCCGCTCATTGGTCTCATGATTCCTTCAACTATTAACTCACTGTGTACCGGGTAGGTTTCACACAGCACAACCACAGTAAAACCGGCTAATGTGTACAGAGTCATATACCGACAACCCGTGTGATGCACCCGGCCATGGGCTGCATCACCACAGAGGTCACACAGTAGGATTTCCTGCTGCATTGACATTTTTTCAAATTAGCTATTTATAAATAAATGATTTGCAAAAATAGCGTGGGGTGACCTCTGTCTTGGATCACATGCCAAGATAAAGCCTCCAGCTGTGGTCTGCAGGCTGCAGCTGTCTGCTTTACTTTAGCTGGTGTTCAGAAATAGGGGGGACCCCACGCCGTCTTTTTGTTTTTTTAAATAATTATTTATTTTTTAGCAAAATACAAAGCTTAACACCCTCTAGTGCCACATGAAAGATACTAAACGGTGCAAACTTACAATATACAGTTAGGGCCAGAAATATTTGGACAGTGACACAAGTTTTGTTATTTTAGCTGTTTACAAAAACATGTTCAGAAATACAATTATATATATAACATGGGCTGAAAGTGCACACTCCCAGCTGCAATATGAGAGTTTCCACATCCAAATCGGAGAAAGGGTTTAGGAATCATAGCTCTGTAATGCATAGCCTCCTCTTTTTCAAGGGACCAAAAGTAATTGGACAATGGACTCTAAGGGCTGCAATTAACTCTGAAGGCGTCTCCCTCGCTAACCTGTAATCAATTAAGTAGTTAAAAGGTCAGGGGTGGATTCCAGGTGTGTGGTTTTGCATTTGGAAGCTGTTGCTGTGACCAGACAACATGCGGTCAAAGGAACTCTCAATTGAGGTAAAGCAGAACATCCTGAGGCTGAAAAAAAAGAAAAAATCCATCAGAGAGATAGCAGACATGCTTGGAGTAGCAAAATCAACAGTTGGGTACATTCTGAGAAAAAAGGAATTGACTGGTGAGCTTGGGATCTCTAAAAGGGCTGGGCATCCACGGATGACAACAGTGGTGGATGATCGCCGCATACTTTATTTGGTGAAGAAGAACCCGTTCACAACATCAACTGAAGTCCAGAACACTCTCAGTGAAGTAGGTGTATCTGTCTCTAAGTCAACAGTAAAGAGAAGACTCCATGACAGTAAATACAAAGGGTTCACATCTAGATGCAAACCATTCATCAATTCCAAAAATAGACAGGCCAGAGTTAAATTTGCTGAAAAACACCTCAAGAAGCCAGCTCAGTTCTGGAAAAGTATTCTATGGACAGATAAGACAAAGATCAACCTGTACCAGAATGATGGGAAGAAAAAAGTTTGGAGAAGAAAGGGAACGGCACATGATCCAAGGCACACCACATCCTCTGTAAAACATGGTGGAGGCAACGTGATGGCATGGGCATGCATGGCTTTCAATGGCACTGGGTCACTTGTGTTTATTGATGACATAACAGCAGACAAGAGTAGCCGGATGAATTCTGAAGTGTACCGGGATATACTTTCAGCCCAGATTCAGCCAAATGCTGCAAAGTTGATTGGACGGCGCTTCATAGTACAGATGGACAATGACCCCAAGCATACAGCCAAAGCTACCCAGGAGTTCATGAGTGCAAAAAAGTGGAACATTCTGCAATGGCCAAGTCAATCACCAGATCTTAACCCAATTGAGCATGCATTTCACTTGCTGAAATCCAGACTTAAGACAGAAAGACCCTCAAACAAGCAAGACCTGAAGGCTGCGGCTGTAAAGGCCTGGCAAAGCATTAAGAAGGAGGAAACCCAGCGTTTGCTGATGTCCATGGGTTCCAGACTTAAGGCAGTGATTGCCTCCAAAGGATTCGCAACAAAATATTGAAAATAAAAATATTTTGTTTGGGTTATGTTTATTTGTCCAATTACTTTTGACCTCCTAAAATGTAGAGTGTTTGTAAAGAAATGTGTACAATTCCTACATTTTCTATCAGATATTTTTGTTCAACCCTTCAAATTAAACGTTACAATCTGCACTTGAATTCTGTTGTAGAGGTTTCATTTCAAATCCAATGTGGTGGCATGCAGAGCCCAACTCGCTAAAATTGTGTCACTGTCCAAATATTTCTGGCCCTAACTGTATAGGGGGTGGGACATTACATAGCCATTTGATCATTTAATCTATCTTTGCACATCTTTTACACAGAAAAAGCTATTAATTTCAGTGACGTGTTTTTCTCCAGTACGTGTCACACCGATGTTACACATGGATAGCTCACGGATGCACAAAGTGGACTGTCAAACAGGGGTGTGAAGCTGGCCTTTGAGAGAGTGTGTGAGCAATAACATAAAATTTAACACATCTCATCATTCAGTTTGGAGACTTTGCAGCACTAATGAGTCACAATGGAAGGGAAATGGCTAATTGGGCACAATTTTGCCATATTCACTTAAGGGGCCGTCACACACGTCAATATCGGTATCAATATCGCTGCTACATCACAGATTTTCCGTCACGCAAAAGACTTGAAATCGACATTGTAGCGTGTGACCGGGCGATACGACCAGCGATTAGTTGCTTGATCGCAGGTTTTAGAACCAGCTGTAAAACCTGGCGACGAACGGTCAGTCGATCTTCTACATCGGCTTGTGTTGCATCTGTGTGTAGACCTGTTAGGCGTTGTTTGCGATCCGCAAAACCTAGACAGTAGGCGTGCCTTGGGGTTTGGCACACCTTGCATCCTCAGCACCGATTGGATATGAGATCTGCCTTTCTATTGGCTTGCGTTTCTTTTTAAAAAATGTTGTCTCGCAAATTTGTTGTGGCTGAGCGTCATTTTCCGGTTACTTGTCCTGTCGCAGTCTATTTGCGTCCTCGCTTAGCTACCTGTATGCTTGCGGCCCCCTGATCTTTCTGTGACGCTACCAAGGCTGTCAATACACCACTTTGGCAACCTATGTGTGTTTTTTGTTTGGTCGCTGCTCCACATATGTAGTCTTTATGTAGTCATATGTAGCACTTTGCGCCGTGGGTGACACTGTGAAAGCGAACAAAAAATGGCACACTACAAACGCCGGGCGGACCAATGGCAACGCAGAACTAAACCCCAATCACAGTGTTATAGGAGGGGAAAAGAAAACTCTGAGACGCCGACCTGCCATGATGTGGCAAATTACCGCCCACATTGAGAAAAAGATCGTTGGAGACGCTGCTGTGTGACTCAGTACAAGCGACTGAAAAAATCGCTCACTGGGTCGCCCACACGATCGCGGCATCACCGCATCGTTGAGTCGCTGTGACCGAGATATTGGCGTGTGACATCTTCCTCACGATAATTAAGCGTTGATTAGGCGATCCCGCTAAAGTTGCATCGCTCATAGGATTGTAAGCAATATTGACGTGTGTGACGGCCCCTTTAGGGATGTACTCACTTTTGCTGCCAGCAGTTTAGACATTAATGGCTGTGTGTGGAGTTATTAAGGCTGATTTCGCATCACAGTTTTTTCCCTGATCAGGTTCGCGTGTCAAAACCAGGAGTGTCTCCAAAACTCAGAACAGGGGTCTTTTAATTATAGTTTTTCTCTGCAAGTTCCTCTCCTGGTTTTGGCACACAAACCTGATGAACCCTGACCAGGGACAAAACTGTGGTGTGAAACCAGCCTTAGAGGGCACACCATATTTACACTGTTATACAAGCTGTACACTGACTACTTTACATTGTATCAAAGTGTCATATCTTTAGTGCTGTCTCATGAAAAGATGAAATGAAATATTTACAAAAATGGTAGGGGTGTACTCACTTTTCTGCTATTCTGATATACTGTACATAGGTCCTATATGTAGTTTGGGCACACTGCAAGGCTTAGAAGCGAGGAGAAAATTTTACTTAGGGTGAGTTGATTTTGCTGGATTTGTTTATGGAACACATGTTGCTTTGCAAGAGACTTTGAGCCACTAATAATCTGGAAATCCTCTTATTTTTTCATTGACAGATGATGGACCTGAATGGGGTTTTGTTTTTGTGGAATAATAATAATATTATTTATTCATTTATATAGCACTATCAATTCCATAGCACTTTACATACATTTGCAACACTGTCCCCCGTTGAGGATCACAATCTAAACATCCTATCAGTACGTTTTTCAAATGTGGGAGGAAACCGGAGTGCCTGAAGGAAACCCACGCAAAAACGGGGAGAACATACAAACTCCTTGCAGATGTTGTCCTTAGTGTCCTTTGTGGGAATTGAACACAGGACCTCAGCGCTGCAAGTCTGCAGTGCTAACCACTGAGTGAAAGTTTTTAATGTTCTCATTGTCACCGACATAACATTTTTGTGGCTTTTTGTTTTAATATTTGGGAGGCAGAATAAACAGAGGTGAACACCGCGCTCTACTGGTTCATACCATGAGGTCTTCTATTAGACTGAACTGTCATTATCTTAGTGAACAATTACATTTTTTCTACTTAGCTTGCTATTTTTACAGATGTTTTAAGTACAAATGTTCAAAAAGATACATTTCAGGCATATTTTAATCCAAAATAATAATTGTTTTTTTTTTCTTGTCAGATAACGGTACCAGTAGATCAGAAGGACAACTGACATCTTCAATTTATTCATCAGATGAACTTAAAACCACGCAGGATACAATTGGAGTGAATGAGATTACTGCAGATATCCCATCATCACTTCACAGCAAAAATCTATCATCTGATAATATTACACAGGTCCTCTCTTCTGATTCCTTACAGACTATTAAAGAAAATAAAAGTCATAAAAGAGGGAGTACAAAACAAACTGCTCTTAAAGCAAAGAAGCCATTTTCTTTTTCAGAAAATGTAAATAGTTTACCCCTTGAAACATCTTTTGTTAAATATAAAAAAATGCACAGATGGAAAAAAAGATTTTCTTGTTCCAAGTGCGGGAAATATTTTAAACAGAAATCAGATCTTGTTAGACATGAGAGAGTTCATGCTGGGAAGAAGCCATATTCATGTTCAGAATGTGGAAAATGTTTTATGCAGAAATCAGATCTTGTTAGACATCAGAGAACTCACGCAGAGGAGAAGCCTTTTTCTTGTTCAGAATGTGAGAAATTGTTTGCATATAAATCAGATCTTGTTAGTCACCAGAGAATTCACGCAAGGGAAAAGCCTTTTTTATGTTCAGAATGTGGGAAATGTTATTCACAAAAATCAGCTCTTGTTAGACATCAGAGAGTTCACACAGGGGAGAAACCTTTTTCTTGTTCAGAATGTGAGAAATTGTTTGCATATAAATCGCATCTTGTTAGTCACCAGAGAATTCACACATGTGAAAAGCCTTTTATATGTTCAGAATGTGGGAAATGTTTTTCACACAAATTTAATCTTGCTACACACCAGAGAACTCACACAGCAGATAAGCCTTTTTCATGTTCAGAATGTGGGAAATGTTTTTCACTTAAATCATACCTTGTAAAACATCAGAGAACTCACATAAAGGAGAAGCCTTTTACATGTTCAGAATGTGGGAAGGGTTTTACAAATAAAACAGATCTTGTTAGACATCAGAGAGGTCACACAGGGGAAAAGCCTTTTTCATGTGTAGAATGTGGGAAATGTTTTTCACATAAATCAGACCTTGTTAGACATCACAGAACTCACACAGAGGAGAAGCCTTTTTCTTGTTCAGAATGTGAGAAGTCTTTTGCATATAAATCACATCTTGTTGGTCATCAGAGAACTCACACAGGGGAGAAGCCTTTTCTATGTTCAGAATGTGGTAAATGTTTTACAAATCAAACACATCTTGTTAGACATCAGAGGGTTCACCCAGGGAAGAAGCATTTTTCATGTTCAGAATGTGGGATTTTTTTTGCATATAAATCAGATCTTGTTAGTCACCAGAGAGGTCACACAGGGGAGAAGCCATTTTAATGTTTAGAGTGTGGGATATGTTTTTCACGTAAATCAGATCTTGTTAGTCACCAGAGAGGTCACACAGGGGAGAAGCCATTTTAATGTTTAGAGTGTGGGATATGTTTTTCACGTAAATCAGATCTTGTTAGTCACCAGAGAGGTCACACAGGGGAGAAGCCATTTTAATGTTTAGAGTGTGGGATATGTTTTTCACGTAAATCAGATCTTGTTAGACATCAGAGAGGTCACACAGGGGAGAAGTCTTTTTCATGTTCGGAATGTGGGAAATGTTTTGTATGGAAATCACATCTTGTTAGGCACCAAAGAACTCACACAGGGGTAAGTCATTAAAATGTTGAAGAAGGAATTACTGGAAAATCATAATTTGTTTACCAACAAAAATAACTCATATTGGGAGAAACTTTGTTGACAAATTGAGCAAAAAAACATAGTTTTATACAGTCATATGAAAAAGTTTGGGCACCCCTCTTAATCTTACTCTTTTTTTTTTTTTTTTGTTTAAAATTGCTTTTTTTTGCAACATCTATTTCAGTGTGATATATGTAATAACTGATGGACACAGTAATATTTCAGGATATAAATGAGGTTTATTGTACTAACCAAAAATGTGAAATATGCATTATTTCAAAAATTGACCGGTGCCAAAGTATGGGCACCCTTCTGATTTTCATGATTTGAATACTCCTATCTACTTTTTACTGACTTACTGAAGCACTAAATTGGTTTGGTGACCTCATTGAGCTTTGTACTTCATAATAATGACATAATTATTTGTGCGCGGTCACGTGGATGGACGCCGGGTGCAAGCAAGAAGGAGAGCGGAGGATGCGCGCGGTGACAGCAGGAGGATAAGTATGAAAGATCTTCTTTTTACAGGTGTGCGGCAGTAACGGGGGGGGGGGGGGGGATCTGTATATACCACGGGGGGGGCACTGCTGTATACTACCACAGGGGGGCAGAGGAGCACTGACAGTGCAATGTAATATGCACGGCTCCCCCTGCCACTGATGGACAAGGGGATGCAGTGCATATTGCATTGCACTAATGAGCGGCCCCACGTGACCGGCCTCTCACTATACAGCCTCCCCCACCCCCTCCAGCCCCCGGACACCGGCCCCACACACTCAGCCGTCACTGACTCGTGTATAAGCCGAGGGGGGCACTTTTCAGCACAATTTTTGTGCTGAAAAACTCGTCTTATACACGAGTATATACGGTATATCACACTGAAATTGCTGTTGCAAAAAAACAATTTTAAACAAAAAAAAAAGAGTAAGATTAAGAGGGGTGCCCAAACTTTTTCATATGACTGTAAGTGAATATGGAAGCGACATTATTTTAGAACTTACCATTTTTTGGGGACTATATGACAGACTTTTAGCAAGAAAAAAAATCTTGCTCAAAAGTGAGTTCCTTTTATAGTCTAGATACAGCTTTCTGTGACGGAGGAGAACACTGAGACAGTGTCTTTCCCGATCACAGAGAGATCTCCTCCTTCTCCAAACTGATGTATAGTGCTGCTCACTACGAGTGGCACCAGGGTTCTGGAGTCAGTAAGCCAACCTCCGACTCCTCAATTATTCTGAATTTAATCATTATCATTATATGATACAATAATCAAGTTATTTAGATAGAACATAACAATAATAATATTCAGCACATACTGCACTGAACTACTGTATCCAATTTTTTATATATTTTATGAGTTGCAGTTGGTCCATTTTATATCGACTCTGACTCCACGACTCTGACCCTGATTGGTACTCCTTCAAATTTTTCATCGACTGTACATAATCTTCCGAAATAAATGTAAATGTACCAAAGTTATAGCCTCAGGATTTTTTAATTGGTGATCCAAAGTATTAGAACAATAAAGGATTTCAAAGAAGAAACAGAATAAACAGCATGTGCAGCAATGAAGGTCCCCTATATAATACTTGGTTGCACACCCTTTGGCATTGATGGCAGGCTCCAAATGTTTCTTGTAGCCATCTATAAGCTTCTTGCACATCTCGGCTGGTATTTTCTCCCACTCTTTGCAGTTTGTTTAAAGCGAACCTGTCACCCCCCCCCGGACATCAAAAGCTAAAATAGCCACCTTCTGCAGCACTAAGGCTGCATTCAGGGAAGGTGGCTATAGGCTTTTGATGCCCTATACATTGTGAAATATACACTTATATAAATGCTTACATATAAGACGACCTAAGACCGGGAGGCGGGGTTTCGCCCCCTCTTGTCAATCCTTGAAAGTTTGAAAATTTTTCTAAATTTTTGCCAAATTTCCATTTTTTTTTTTAAACTAAAAAATAATCATCCTAAACTTACCACTAACATGAAGTCCAATATGTCACAAAAAAACTATTCCAGAATCACTGGGATCCGTTGAAGGGTCAAAAAGGCTTGGGGGTAAAGGGGTTAAACTTGGTTCCAGTGTGTCTGTGCTCCCATTGCTAATAGATTCCTGAGTAAATCCTACAGTGCAACATAAGTTACATTGACTTCAAAATCAGATGTGGCCCATTCTTTATTTTATAAGAGAATAGAGGTCTCGTTACACGCAGCGATATCGCTAATGATATCGCTGCAACGTCACTTTACCCCCAAGCCTTTTTTACTCTAATGACCAGGTCATTTTTTCTGACCAGTGTTATTTTATGAGGTAATAATAAATCTGGAAGCTTCAACGGATCCCAGTGATTCTGGAATAGTTTTTTTGTGACATATTGGACTTCATGTTAGTGGTAAATATAGGATGATTATATTACCTCGCAGTGATGTCGCTGCGTGTGACATGCCGGAGCGACCAGCTCGCTGATCGCTTATCGCTGCAGAATGTCCAGAACAATTTTTTGGTCTTTGGACATCGGCGTGTGTGACGCCTTTCTAACCCGATGTGTTCCCTGGTAACCAGGGTACACATCTGGTTACTAAGCAAAGCGCGCTGCGCTTAGTAACCTGATGTGTACCCTAGTTACCAGCGTTCTCCCGCTGAATACAGTAGCTGGACCTCGTCATCGTGGAAAAGAATAGTTTATATTTTTTTCCACGATGTCAAGGTTGTTACACGAATCGCTGGTCGCTGGTGAGTCTGCCTGTCTGACAGCTCACCAGCGATCACATAGCGATGCATCTCAATATATTAGAATATTATCAAAAAGGTGTTGTTTTCAGATGAAATTAAATTTAGCATTTCATTGGAAATCAAGGTCCCAGAGTCTGGAGGAAGAGTGGAGGGAGAAGCACAATCCAAGCTGCTTGAGGTCTAGGTGTGAAGTTTCCACAATCAGTGATGGTTTGGGGAGCCATGTCATCTGCTGGTTTTGGAGATGGAGATTTCATTTTCCATCAGGACTTGGCACCTGTTCACACTGCCTAAAGAATCAATACCTGGTTTAAAGCTGGAAACACACTGTCCGTGTGACACATGAGTCACTCGGACGAGTGTCAGATTATTAACCCTGAACGACCTCTCCCTGTCAGGAACTTCACACTCCCATCCTCACAGGGAGAGGTCGTTCAGGGTTAATGATCCGACACTCGTCCGAGTGACTCGTATATCATACGGACAGTGTGTTTCTAGCCTAATAACCACAGTATCACTGTGCTTGATTGGCCAGCCATCTCACCTGACCTAAATCCCATAGAGAATGTACTGCGTATTGTCAAGAGGAAGATGACATACACAAAACCCAATAATGCAGATGAGCTGAAGGCTGCTATCAAAGCAACCTGGGCTTCCATAACACCTCAGCAGACACAGGCGGATCGCCTCCATGTCACACCGCATTGATGCAGTAATTCATGCAAAAGGAGCCCCGACCAAGTATTGAGTGCATTTACTTTACAGACTTTTCATTAGGCCAACATTTATGAGTTAAGAATCATTTTTTCAGTTGGCATTATACAACCCCTGGCAAAACTTATGAAATCACCTGGCTCGGAGGATGTCCATTCAGTTGTTTAATTTTGTAGAAAAAAAGCAGATCACAGACATGGCACAAAATGAGTCATTTCAAATGGCAACTTTATGGCTTTAAGAAACACTAAAAGAAATCTTGAAAAAAAATGTGCTAGCCGGTAACAGTTACTTTTGTAGACCAAGCAGAGGGAAAAAATTATGTAATCACTCAATTCTGAGGAACAAATTATGGAGTCATGTCAAACAAACAAGCAAAGCAACACTCCAATACATCAGTAGTATTTTGTGGCACCACCTCTGGCTTTTATAACAGCTTGCAGTCTCTGAGACATGGACTTAATGAGTGACAAACAGTACTCATCATCAATCTGGCTCCAACTTTCTCTGATTGCTGTTACCAGATCAGCTTTGCAGGTTGGAGCCTTGTCATGGACCATTTTCTTCAACTTCCACCAAAGATTTTCAATTGGATTGAGATCCGGGCTATTTGCAGGCCATGACATTGACCTTATGAGTCTTCTTTCAAGGAATGTTTTCACAGTTTTTGCTCTACGGCAGGATGCATTATCATCATGATAAATGATTTCATCATCCCCAAACATCCTTTCAATTGATGGGATAAGAAAAGTGTCCAAAATGTCAATGTAAACTTGGGCATTTATTGAAGATGTAATGACAGCCATCTCCCCAGTGCCTTTACCTGACATGCAGCCCCATATCATCAATGACTGTGGAAATTTGCAGGTCCTCTTCAGGCAGTCATATTTATAAATCTCATTGGAACGGCACCAAACAAAAGTTCCAGCATCATCACCTTGCCCAATGCAGATTCACGATTCATCACTGAATATGACTTTCATCCAGTCATCCACAGTCCACGATTGCTTTTCCTTAGCCCATTGTAACCATGCTTTTTTCTGTTAGGTGTTAATGATGGCTTTTGTTTAACTTTTCTGTATGTAAATCCCATTTCCTTTAGGCGGTTTCTTACAGTTCGGTCACAGACATTGACTCTAGTTTCCTCCCATTCGCTCCTCATTTGTTTTGTTGTGCATTTCCTGCTTTGGAGACATATTGCTTTAAGTTTCTGGTCTTGACGCTTTGATATCTTCCTTGGTCTACCAGTATGTTTCCCTTTAACAACTTTCCCATGTTGTTTGTATTTGGACCAGATTTCAGACACAGCTGACTGTGAGCAACCAACATCTTTTGTAACATTGCGTGTTGATTTACCCTCTTTTAAGAGTTTGATAATCCTCTCCTTTGTTTCAATTGACACGCGGCTCCACTCCGTACACCTCGTACACACATGGCTCCGGTCTGTACACAAATGGCTCCACTTTGCACACCTCTTACACACGTTCTCCGGCCCTACTCCATACACACACTGCTCCACTCCGTACAACTCCTACACAAGTAGCTCCGCTCCGTACACATGTGGCTCCGCTCGGTACACCTCATACACCCACGGCTCCACTCCGGACACCTCCTACACACGCGGCTCTGCTACATCCACACTATTAATCCTTCCTGACCCCACACATAACCTTCACCTATCCAGCACCATGACAACCAGAGGAGCTGATCATGTGACCCCCTGACTCCTCCCCTCCATGTGACATCATCACAGGTCCTGTAAGCACAGAGCAGCCATATATGTAGCGTGCACTGATCATGTGACCCCTGACTCCTCCCCTCCATGTGACATCATCACAGGTCCTGTAAGCACAGAGCAGCCATATATTAGGTGTGCGGCTCTGCAGGTGGAGCTCTATGTCAGGGGTCTCAAACACGCGGCCCGAGGGCCGCATGCGGCCCCTGGGGCTTCACTATGCGGCCCGCGGCACCTTGGACAACTTAATGATGAATCGCCCCAGTGCAGGGGGCCGCTGCAGTCCCCACTGTGTGATGACTTCCATCCACGGCACTAACAAGCTCTGCCACTCAGCAAGATCAATGCAAGCTGCCAGCCAATGAGAGGCCCGCAGCTGATGGCAGAATATGACGTCACATGCATCCTCTGGCTGGCAGATTGCATTGATCTTGCTGAGCAACAGAGCTTGTCTGAGCGGCGGCTGGAGGAAGTCATAGCACAGCGGAGGCCGGAAATCAGCACAGCGGGGACTGCAGCGGCCCCTGCACTGAAGCGATGCATCATTAAAGTGAGAAAAGTGTGAATGTGTGTGAGTGTGAGGGTGTGAGTATGTGAGTGAGGATATGTGTATAAGAAAGTGTGTGTGAGTTTCAGTGTGTGCATGAGAGTGTGTGAGTGTGTATATGAGGATGTGTGTGTGAGTGAGTGTTTGAGAGTCTGTGTGTGGGGGGAGGGGTTTGTGTGAGTGTGAATGAGTAGGTATGTGAGTGTGTAAAAAGAAGGTAAAACAGGATGGGGGCATCACTATAAAAGTAGATTAGGATAGGGGACATCAGTATAAAAGGGGACCAGGATGCTGGACCTTACTACAATAGGGGTCCAGGATGGGGGACATCACTACTAAAGGAGATCGGGATGGGGGACATCACTACTAAAGGGGATCTGGATTGGGGACATCACTAGAAAAGGAGATCAGTATGGGGACATCACTACAAAAGGGGATCAGGATGGGGGACATCACTACTAAAGGAGATCGGGATGGGGGACATCACTACTAAAGGGGATCTGGATTGGGGACATCACTAGAAAAGGAGATCAGTATGGGGACATCACTACAAAAGGGGATCAGGATGGGGGACATCACTACTAAAGGAGATCGGGATGGGGGACATCACTACTAAAGGGGATCTGGATTGGGGACATCACTAGAAAAGGAGATCAGTATGGGGACATCACTACAAAAGGGGATCAGGATGGGGAACATCACTACAAAAGGGGATCAGGATGGGGAACATCACTACAAAAGGGGATCAGGATCGGGGACATCACAAAAAAATGGAATCAGGATGGGGGACAACACTAGAAAAATGGATCAGGATGGGGGACATTACTAGAAAAGGGGATCAGGATGGGGACATTACTACAAAAGGAGATCAGGATGGGGACATCACTACAAAAGGGGATCAGGATGGGGACATCACTACAAAAGAGGATCAGGATGGGAGACATCACTACAAAAGGGGATCAGGATGGGGGACATCACTACAAAAGGGGATCAGGATGGGGGACATCACAAAAATGGAATCAGGATGGGGGACATCACTAGAAAAGGGGATAAGGGTGGGGGACATCAGTAGAAAAGGGCATAAGGATGGGGGACATCACTACAAAAGAGGATCAGGATGGGGGATATCACTACAAAAGGGTATCAGGATGGGGGACATTACTAGAAAAAGGGATCAAAATGGGGGATATCACTAGAAAAAGGGATTAGGATGGGGGACATCACTAGAAAAAGGGATCACGATTGGGAACATCAGTAGAAAAGGGGATAAGGATAGTGGACATCAGTAGAAAATGACATTACTACAGGATGGGGACATTACTACAAGAAAGGGATCAGGGTTTGTACTTTACTACATTGAGCAAAAAATTCCCTACAAGGGATGCGGCCCCTGCTATAAATGTTTTTATATGTGCGGCCCACCAACCCAGCCGAGTTTGAGACCCCTGCTCTATGTTCTCTCTATTTCTCTATGTTCTACACGTTCTATCTCCTGATATGTTTCCCCTTATTATCTCCAGTCATTGTATTATTACACAGGATCTTTATGATGTTACATCGTCATCTTCTCCCCATTCAGGTCCCTACAATATCGGATCCTCTCACATCTTCTATACAAGAGAATTCTCCTGATTGACCATCAAGGATGGATCTGGACAGGGACAAGATGGCGGAGAGGATCTTCCACCTCACCCTAGAGATCCTCTTCCTTGTTACTGGAGAGGTGAGAGATTGTGATGACAATGTCACATGACATCATTCTTATCTATGGACAGAATAACAGATGACAGAACTGGAGAGGTGAGGACTCTGGAAATGTCTGGAGACTGGAGATTTATTAATGTGTCTCTCCATAACCAGGATTACACAGTAGTGAAGAGCTCTAGTGATCTGTGCTGTCAGGACCCTGTGTCTGAGGGAAGAGCCCTGAGCCCAATCACGGGGCCTCCACCTCACCCCCTGATACATGAGGACATCAATGACCAGAAGATCCTACAACTCACCTACAAGATGATTGAGCTGCTGACTGGAGAGGTGACACTGCTGGGAATGCTGCTGCTGCTGCTGGGACATTATACAGTAACGCTATGAAGGGATCGGGGAAAGATGACAATGGTATCATTGTATGTGTCAGGTTCCTATAAGGTGTCAGGACGTCACCGTCTATTTCTCCATGGAGGAGTGGGAGTATTTAGAAGGACACAAAGATCTGTACAAGGACATAGTCATGATGGAGGTTCCCCGGCCGCCCCTCACATCACCAGGTAATAGACAGGACTAAATACACACGGCCTATAATGATCTGTATGTAAAGAATGAATTCAGTCCTGTATGTGTCTCCTCCAGGTCTATCCAGTAAGAGGACAACACCAGAGAGATGTCCCCGTCCTCTTCTCCCACAGGACTGTAAACAAGAAGATCCCGATGTTCCTCCAGATCATCAGGTAGATGGAGAGAAGGTGTGATGAGATCTCCCTATGATGTGTAGACGGCTGTGAAGGTCTTGTGCTCAGTCTTGTTTTATCCTCCAGTATTCTATGTTTTATACTTGTGTAATGAGAACGGTGGAGATGGCAGATTACAGCTGATCATAGATGGGACTTCTCCATCTGTCTGTGACTTTTACAATCTTTGTTTCAGGGTGAAGATCTGCCCCATATTAATACTACAGAGACATATGTGAGGGGTGATGATGATCTGCCCCATATTAATACTACAGAGACATATGTGAGGGGTGATGATGATCTGCCCCATATTAATACTACAGAGACATATCTGAGGGGTGATGATGATCTGCCCCATATTAATACTACAGAGACATATGTGAGGGGTGATGATGATCTGCCCCATATTAATACTACAGAGACATATGTGAGGGGTGATGATGATCTGCCCCATATTAATACTACAGAGACATATGTGAGGGGTGATGATGATCTGCCCCATATTAATACTACAGAGACATATGTGAGGGGTGATGAGCGGTGTAAAGAGGAGATTCCTACAGATAACCGCCCAGGTGAGTAGTAACCACTAAATGCAGAGAAGTCACAGATTCTTCTCAGTCACCGGCTGTGGCTGCTTTATCAGTGGTGTAGTCTTGAAATATCGTAATCATGTGATCGCTACTTTAAAGAGGATGTCAAGCCCACTGGGACAGGGGTACTCGGTACCGGACCGGGTCTGCTACTGGGGAAGTCACGGGTGGTCCTGGTCTGGACCGTGTCCCGGGCCCTGGCAATAGAAAGGGGATATTTACAGGGGAAATGTCAGTCGTGACGCCACCCACTGTGTGAGGCCAGTAGTGGGGTCACCGCTGCTGCGGAACCTCCGGGGATGATGTAATGGCAGCGTAGATGAAATAGTTCTCCGTGGGCAGAACTGGGTTCCCCGGGGCAGTGTTGGTAAAGTCTATTGTGTAGGGCGCAGGCCTGGTGCTGAGTGTAACGCACTTACTGTCCAGATGCTGCAGGAATCCTCCTTGCATGTTGGAGCCTGCAAGCTGTGGCTCTCCAGGCGGGGATCTGCTGCAAACTTGTATGGAGGGAGTTGTGTTCAGGCAGAGACATGCAAGGGAGTCGTGTTCAGGGTTCACCGTGTTTACTGCTCAAAGCTCTCATTTACAGTTCCAGTACAGTTACAGTCCACAAGTTCACTCTTTACACGGGCACACTTTCCCATCCAGGTTCCTTACTCCCTGCAGCCAGGTTACTTCTTCTATGACCCCTCACTCTGTCTCTCTGTCCTTTCAGGCTGTTACTGCGTTCTCTGTGACTCACTTGGTGTGTGTGACTCCGGACAGTATGGTGGTGGCTCAGACCCCTGTGGGCCCTCCGGGTTGCCACTGAGCTGCCTGTCCTTTGGGGTAGGGACCCTAACATGTAGCTGAGGTCCCCCGTCGGTTGTCTGGGGATACCGGGTAAATCTACGGTCCCCTTTAGAGCCGACACTCTACTTCCAGCCTAGCCTCCAATAGTCCTCCGGGTGAGGCTCTACCAGGCTCTCTCTAACCGTGTCGTCGGGCTCAATAGGAGGGCTACTCCGCCTGCAGTCTCAGCCGTGGTTCTAGGGCCCGGTATCACCGTCGCTCTCATCCCTCACACTCCTGGGGTGCTGGCTCCGGTTAAGGTTTCTCTGCGGCTCACACTGGATCATCCAGATTCTGCGTCCCTTTCACCCCACTCTTCCAGGACGTGTGTTGTTGTCTTTTCATCTCAGCCTACCTCGGCCTGCTGACGTCTTCCTCCTCCCCTGCTCTATATCTACCCTCTGTCACCTGACTTGCTGGGTTGCCCACCCACTGTCTCTAAACCCTACCACCCCTTGCCTGCCTAGAGTTCCCAGGCTCCGGGTTGGGTGCTGCTGTGTACTGCTACGTGGGCTGTGAGGGTGTTGGTGTTCAACAGTCGTCCTACCTTCCTGGCTGCAGTTCCCTTTGTGGCCTCCTGGTCGCAGGGGCGCCACAAGGACATGTCACTCCCCCCCATGGATTAGAATCTAAGCCAGCACTGAATGCAGCATGTCTGCTGCATTCAGGCAAGGGGTCCCCCATGGCTCTGTGGGGCTGCTACCCCGATATATAGGTTTATAAAAATGTACAGTTATTTTCCATGAAGGCAGGCCTTTGTGCTTGAGGCAGCTCATCCATTGGGGCATTTCACGCCCCCCTGCGCCTCTGTGCCACCCATGTCCTCGTTCCCTTCATGTCCTCTTCACTCTGCAAGGTTGAGGTCTCGGTGCATGCCTCGCTTCCCGCAATGAAATCCTTTCATTTCCCCGCCCTGCTGAGTGTTGTGCTATGGAGCAGGGCGGGAAAATGAGAGGACGTCATAGCGGGAGGCAGGGCATGCACCTCAACCTTACTCTGTGCTTGCGTCACCCACACAAGGACGCACAGAGCAAGGAGGACATGAAGGGCACGAGGACATGGGCGGCACAGTGGCGTAGGGGGCGTGAAATACCCCAGTGAACGAGCTGCCTCAAGCACATAGCCCGCCTCCATACAAAATAAATGTAAGTTTTTATAAGCCTATATATCGGGTTATCAGCCCCATAGAGCCAAGGGGGGACCCCTTGCCTGAATGCAGCAGAAATGCTGCATTCAGAGCTGGGCTTAGATTCCAATCCATGAGGGGTGCGGGGGGGTGACAGGTCCTCTTTAAGCCCCCTTTCACATCAGTGTTTTCAGCCAGATCCAGCAGATTTACCGCATCTGCCTGGTTGACCACCTGAAGACTTGCGGTATACTTGGGGCAAGCCCCCATTCATTCTCTATGGGGCTTGCGGTAAGTGCGGTATTGCCGTGAACCAGCACTTGCAGCAGTCGCGACCGTGCAAAACAATCGCAGCTGACCATATTTTTTTTGCGGCCGCAAGTGTCGGATCGTGGCAATACTGCACTTGCCGCAAGCCTCATAGAGAATGCATGGGGCTTGCCAAATCGGCGTCACAAATGCGGTTGTTAGGTGGCCGACCTGGCAGATGCAGTTGAACGCTGATGTGAAAGGGGCCTTAATCATGTAATAATCTTGTTATTCATTTTATACCTACACTGACACTGACTCCACCAAAATGATCACCAACCACTGCACCACCCTGCTTGACACAATCTACTCCACTTTCCATATCCCAGGGATTGGCTTCCTCTTCACAATTTAACCCCTTTGCAGGGATTTGGATTTACAGAGGGTCCCATAGGCTGGGGGTACAGAGGTAGCTGCTAATTGGAGGCGTAAAATGCCAAGAAAAATAGCCAGGTCAGAACCAGGAGGTCACAGTAAGGTCAAAATCAGAAGCCTCAAGAGTAGTCAGTAAACAGGCCGGGGTCACAACAGGAAACGAGAGCTGAGCACACAGGAGTGAACCAGTGAACAAAGCTATATCTGCTACCTTCCAAGAATATGCTTTGATCATTAGTAGGGTGTGGTGCTTTCCAATTGGCTGAAGCAGAGAGCTGATTACTCCAGCTGGACTGTACACACCCTCATACTGCCAGACTGGATGTTACTACTGGTCTCAACCACTCTAATCTTAGTGACTGGATAGAGACTGTTCTGATTCCAACGTCTCCTCCATCACCAGTGTCACCAGCAGAATGAATAAGGTGGTGACTGATGACAGAAGCAAATGTCACAGGAGCAGATCTCAGAGGAGATGGGACACTACATTGCTGAAGCCTTAATGTGACAGAATGACAGAAAAACAAAGCAGTAGAAAACCCCATAAAGTGACTCCATTTTATAAATGATAACCCTCAGTGAGTTCCTCTATAGGAGCAGTGACTATGTTTACTCCACAGACACTTTCCGGGAATTGGTAGTCAGTGCATGTTATAGTGAAAACTGCAAATATACTATTTTATTGTCCAACACAGTGACTAGATCATGCTCCAGGAGACACACTGAAAAATGTTAAATAGGTTCTTTCATTACAACATTGCAGAATACAGCATATCACAAAAGTGAGTACACCCCTCACATTTTTGTAAATATTTTATATCTTTTCATGAGACAGCACTGAAGGTTTGATGCTCTGCAACAATGTAAAATAGTCAGTAAAACAGTTCAAATATGTGAGCCATCTAAATAACTCACACAGCCATTTATATCTACACCACTTGCAACAAAAGTGAGTACACCCTTTTACTCTCATTTTGATTAGCAAGGCAGTGGTCGTATTGGAATAGTATGTTTGGGGTCATTATCTTGTTGGAATACTGACCTGCGGCCCAGTTTCTGAAGGGAGGGGATCATGCTCTGCTTCAGTATGTCACAATACATGTTGATATTTATGGTTCCCTCAATGAACTGTAGCTCCCCACAACTGGCAGCGCTTAAGTCCCAAACCATGATACTCCTACCACCATGCTGGACTGTAGGCAGGACACATTGTACTCTACACCTGGTTGCCGCTGCACACTCTTGACACCACCTGAACCAAATAAGTTCATCTTGGTCTCATCAGACCACAGGATATGGTTCTACTAATCCATGATCTTCTCCTGCTTGACTTCAGCAGACTGTTTGCAGGCTTTCTTGTGCATCATTTTTAAAGGAGGCTTTTATTCTGGGATGACAGCCATGCATACCAATGTGATGTAGTGTGTGGCTTATGGTCTGAGCACTAACACCAGGTTTTCCCTCCCACCACACCCCTTTAACCTCTGCAGCAATGCTGGCAACTCTACACTCATATGTCTATTTTGAAAAGACAACCTCTGGATATGATGCTGACACATGTACTCAAATTATTTGTTTGACTATGGTGAGATCTGTTGTGAGTGGAACCTGTCTTGTTAAACCACTGTACGGTCTTGGCCACCGTGTTGCCGCTCCGTTTCAGGATATTGACAATCTTCTTATAGCCTCGTCTATCTTTATGTAGAGCAACAATTATTTTTTTCAGATCCTTAGAGAAATCTTTGCCATGAGGTGCAATGTTGAAACACCAAATTTAACACACCTTCTCCCCATTCACTAATGAGACCTTGTAACACTAATGAGTCACATGGCACCGGGGAGGAAAAATGGCTAGTTTGCCAAAATTTGGCCATTTTCTTTAGGGGTGTTGCCAGCAGTTTAGATATGAATGGTTATGTGTGGAGTAATTTAGAGGGCACACCAAATTTACACTTTTATACAAGCTGTACACTGACTATTTACATTGTATCAAAGTGTCATATCGTCAGTGCTGTCTTATGAAAAGATGGATGACATATTTTACAAAATGGGAGGGGTGTACTCACTTTTGTGATATACTATATGTAGTTTGGGCACACTGCAAGGCTCAGAAGCAAGAGGTAGATTGAATTTAGGGAGAGTTGATATTGCTAGATTGGTTAATGAAAGCCATGTTGCTTTTCAAGAGACTTTGAGCCGTTAATAATGCAGAAACACTCTGTTTTCTTCTTCAGATGATGGACCTGAATGGGGTCGTGTTTTATGTGTGACGGGTAAAAGTTTTTATTGTTATCATTTTCACCTACATAACATTTTTGTGGCTTCTTATTATAATATTTGTGAGACAGAATGAACAAACTGTTGAACACCACACTCTACTGGTTCATGCCATGAGGTTTTCTGTTAAACTGAACTGTCATTGTCTTAGTGAATAATTCAATTTTTCTACATAACTTGCTATTTCTATAGACTTTTTAAGGAGAAATTTTCAAAAATGTATACATTTCAGGTTTATGTTATTCAAAAATAATAATTGTTTTTATTCTTGTCAGATGACTGCACCAGGAAATCAGAAGGAGAACTGACATCTTGTATTTATAAATCAGATGAAACTGAAAGCACACAGGATACAATTGATGTGAATGACATTGCTCCAGATATCCCATCATCCCTTCACAACAAAAATCAATCTTCTGATTCTATGAAAAAGAGATTTTCTTGTTCCAGGTGTGAAAAATATTTTAACCAGAAATCAGATCTTGTTAGACATGAGAGAATTCATACTGGGAAAAAGCCATATTCATGTTCAGAATATGGAAAATATTTTGTACATAATTCAGTTCTTTTTATTCACCGGAGAGGTCACACAAAGAAGAGGCCTTATTCATGTTCAGAATGTGGGAAATGTTTTGTACAAAAATCAGTTCTTTTTAGACACCAGAGAACTCACACAGGGGAGAAGCCTTTTTTGTGCCTAGAATGTGGGAAATGTTTTGCGGATAAATCAAGTCTTGTTAGTCACCAGAAAAGTCACACAGGGGAGAAGCTTTTTTCATGTTCAGATTGTATGAAACGTTTTGTACAGAAATCAGCTCTTCTTAGGCACCAGAAAACTCACACAGGGGTGAAGCCTTTTTCATGTTCAGAATGTGGGAAATGTTTTGTACATAAATCAGTTCTTGTTGGCCACGAGAAAACCCACACAGGTGAGAAGCCTTTTTCATGTTCAGAATGTGGGAAATGTTTTACACAGAAATCAGATCTTATTAGACATCAAAGAAGTCACACAGGGGAGAAGCTTTTTTCATGTTCAGAATGTTGGAAATGTTTTACAGATAAATCAAGTCTTGTTAATCACAAGAGAACTCACACAGGGGAGAAGCCTTTTTCATGTTCAGATTGTGGGAAATGTTTTGCAGATAAAACAAGTCTTGTTAGCCACCAGAGAACTCACACAGGGAAGAATCTATTTTCATGTTCAGAATGTGGGAAATGTTTTACATGCAAATCCCATCTTGTTACACACCATAGAACTCACACAGGGGAGAAGCCATTTTCATGTTCAGAATGTGGGAAATGTTTTACAGGTAAATCACATCTTGTTACACACCAGAGAACTCACACAGGGCAGAAGCCATTTTCATGTTCAGAATGTGAGAAATGTTTTACATGTAAATCAAATCTTGTTAAACACCAGAGAACTCACACAGGGGAAAAGCCATTTTCATGTTCAGAATGTGGGAAATGTTTTACATGTAAATCACATCTTGTTAATCACCAAAGAATTCACACAGGGGAGAAGCCATATTCATGTTCCGAATGTGGGAAATGTTTTGTACGCGAATCAATTTTTGTTAGGCACCAAAGAATTCACACAGGGGTGAAGCTATTTTCATGTTCAGATTGTGGGAAATGTTTTGTACGGAAATCAGTACTTGCTGCGCACCAGAAAACTCACACAGGTGAGAAGCCTTTTTCATGTTCAGAATGTGAGAAATGTTTTACACGTAAAGCACATCTTGCTAGTCACCAGAAAAGTCACATGGGGGAGCTTTTTTCATGTTCAGAATGTAGCAAATGTTTTGTGCATAAATCAAGTCTTTTTAAGCACCAAAGAACTCACACAGGGGAGAAGACATAATAACTGAAATGTGAAAAATGAATTACTGGAAAATCATGTTTTGTTTCCCATCAAAAATAACTCACACTGGGAGAAATTATATATTTTGGTGATAAACTGTACAAAAAATATACAGTTGTATAATTGAATGAGAAAGGGAAATTAATTTAGAATTTGTTGGACTTTAAGGCTCCATTCACACTGTGTGTTTTTGGTCTGTTTTTATAGCCAAAACCAGGAATGGAACAATCAGAGGAAAAGTATCATAGAAACACGTCACCACTTCTGTATTTATCACCCACTCCTGGTTTTCTCTACAAAAACTAATGACCAAAAACAGACCAAAAACAGACCAAAAACAGACCAAAAACAGACCAAAAACAGACCAAAAACATCCAGTGTGAATGTAGCCTACGTCTATGCCCAGACACGTTGGTGTATGTCACAGCAGAATGCAGCAAAACCTTAGGGCCACTTTACACACACCAACTTATATGTCCAACTTCTGAACAACTTACTGGTTGCAGTGAAATCATGGACACATTGTTCTATCTTGTTGCTGTGTGCAAAAGGAACAATGTGTCCATGATTTCACTGCAACCAGTAAGTTGTTCAGAAGTTGGACAGATAAGTTGGTGTGTGTAAAGTGACCATTAGGCGTTTCTAGTAACTCCTGGTTTATTGTTAGGAGATTACCTGCCTTTTTTTTGCTGCAATTTTCCACCGTTTTTGCTGCGTTTTTTAAATAGAACGCTGCAAAAACGCAGAAGACAATTGACATGCTCATTCTTTTGCAAACGCAGCAAAACCTGTGTAGCTGCAAGGAAATTAAAACAATGGATGTATACAACTTTTACCAGAATCACATAGGTTTTCCTGGGAATCAAAATCGCAGGTTTAGATTAACATAGATTAGCATAAAACCATGGTAAATACGGAGCTAAATAAAACTGCAAAAATGCAGTTTGTGAACATAACCAAAGATACAGTTTTAACAAGATAAAAATCTTGATAACAAGTACGTGAGAAAACATGTTTCCCTCTCAGTGTGCTATCCATGTTTACGGTATGGATAAAGAAAGAATGCAGTTACAAAGCTATTCCGATACTTTGCAATGTTTAACACTTGCACTACCGGTGGAGTCATTATGACTCCTCGCAACTTTTATGTCTCTTCTGTGACTACTTTTTTCTGAATTCCGGCTTATTATTGTTTTACTTAGTTTACTTTTGTTATTTCCTGTAGAAAAATATGAAAATCAGAAAAAAAACATTCCAAAGCCCTACTGTTGGATATATCACAATAAAAACACATAAGAAAAAACATAATTATTATTAAAAACCACAAATGAAACTCTAAAGGTACCGTCACACGGGGCGACATCGCCGGCGATGTTGCCGGGAACACAGGGGTGTGGCCTAATTGTGGTGACATCGCCGGCGAATTGCCGCATGTGACAGGGCGATAATCAGGCGATAAATCGCCTGAGCAACATCGCCAGGTTTCCCAACATGTTGGGAAACCTGGCGATGTTGCTCAGGCGATCATGCCTGATCGCCCTGTGTAACGTGGCAACCTGCAATGTTGCGGGCGATTCCGCCTATCTCCAACATTGCGAGTTACCGCTCACTGGGTTGCTGGGCAACCCAGCGAGCGATAGCCGCGGCAACATCGCCGCAACCGTCGCCCCGTGTGACGGTACCTTAAGGGTACCTTTACACGCCGCAACTTTTATCGGCGATTGGAGGCAACCGAACTTGCGCGTGGACGTTTTTCATGGTTGCCTCCGAACGCCGAAGTCGCATGTACACGCCGCAATTGCGCCCTCAACCTAAGGCTATGTGTTGTCGCGGAAGTTCCCACACCAACATTGGAAACATCCGATTGACTCCTGACGCCGCTTCACACGCCGCAATCCCCAAAGGAATGTGGGCGTATATGTTCCCACGCCGCAAAAACATAGGCGTGACAGACTTGTGTATTCCGCGCCCCTAACACTCTGATTAGACAACGCAATAGCATCATGATTGGCCAGCCTGCGCAGGAAGGCTGGCTAATACATGACGCCATTGCAATTGTGCAGTGTGAATGGACAGCTCTTCAAATATGTCGCCCTGTTAAAGGACAGCCAATGGAAACACAGTAGCCACCACCAACCATCGCTGAGGGGGGGCGGTGTCCAGCACGCTGTGGCACGCCTCCGGGAAATCAGTAGGCGACGCTGATTCCATCCCTGTCGCCCCTTCACATGCCAAAAGCAGGGAATTTCCCCATCATGGTTCCCTCTGGTTTTGGAGAAGTGCTCTGAAATTGCAACCGGACGCAACTTTCAAAAACACCGCCGGATTCCCAATTACACGCCGCAATTTCGTAGCAATTTCACATCGACTGTGATGGGGCTCCGGATTGCCTCTCAGTTTTCACACCGCAGTTGCGGCGTGTAAAGGTACCCTAAAAAGCAACAAAAACAAGACAGGAGTCAAAATGACTCCATTCTGTAGTTCTAGTGGGTGTGACCAGTCCGGTAGTCCTAGTGTTAACATGTACAGCACACTGCCAGGTTTCTCACCCATAGACTTGTATTGTCTTTTGTCATCCGTGCTTCCAGAGAAAAAATGGACGTCTCTGTGTGGTTCATACTGACACACGGTCCATGGGAAATCAGGAACATATAAATATCACCATAATTTATAATGGGTACATGTAGTATCAGAACACGGACATGTGAAGGAGGCCTAAACTTTGGGTGCATCTTATGGTCTAAAAAATCTGGTATGTTAGAATTAGAAATATGCAGTTACTAATATCTGTCATCCAAGAAGCAAATAAAAAGCAATATCCAATGTGCGTTCAATACTTCACATTGTTATGTACAGTATATGAGCAAATATTACAACCCTTGCGCTCACCCAAAAACCAAAGTGTCCCCTCCCTCTTCTCCCAAACCTTTAATCCAAAAAAATAGACCAGAAAATCCTCCCTGTTCTGTAGACTTTTGGAGGTGAAGCATCTTCAGCCACAAAAGGGTATCTTGGACAAAGTAGGCACAAGCCGCTCTTGTTAGGCAGAACCAGTGAGAAACCCTGACACCTTTTAACCCCTATACAGGGATCTAGATTTACAACAGGGTCCAGGAGATTGCTGCCTATGGATGAGCTGCAGTCTAGAGACAGGAATGAGTCTGATGAACACTGCACACTCACTAGAATATGATGCAAATAAAAGTTATTTTATTTATTCATACATGCGAGACTATGAATTACGACAAATGACGTTTTGGCTAAAGAATGTAGCCTTGTTCACGAGGTTGCAGGAAGGAAAAAATGCGAATAAGAGGCATATACCGTATATACTCGTGTATAAGCCGAGTTTTTCAGCACAAAAAATGTGCTGAAAAGTCCCCCTCGGCTTATACACGAGTCCATATACGGTACCCAGTGGTATACAGCCCCCCCCCCGTGGTATACAGGGCCCCCCTTGCTTCTTGCTTGTGGCAGACCTGTAAAAGAAGATATCATTATACTTATCGTGTCGCCGCCGCTCTGTCACCGTCACCGCGCTATTCCGGGTCTTCATGCTTCCTTCTCCGGCGCACAGGAAATGACGTCATTGTCTGTGCGCCGGAGAAGGAAGCTTGAAGACCCCGAGGAGCGCGGTGACGGTGACAGAGCGGCGGCGACACGATAAGTATAATGATATCTTCTTTTACAGGTCTGCCACAAGCAAGGGGGGGCCCTGTATACCACGGGGAGGGGGGCTGTATATCACTGGGTACCGCTGTATACAGCTGGGGCTGCTGTATACACAGCTGGGGCCCTATATACCACTGGGGCTGCTGTATACTAGAACTGGGGCTGCTGTATATACCTCTGGGGCTGCTGTATACTACCACTGGGGCTGCTGTATACTACCACTGGGGCTGCTGTATATACCTCTGGGGCTGCTGTATACTACCACTGGGGCTGCTGTATATACCTCTGGGGCTGCTGTATACTACCACTGGGGCTGCTGTATATACCTCTGGGGCTGCTGTATACTACCACTGGGGCTGCTGTATATACCTCTGGGGCTGCTGTATACTACCACTGGGGCTGTTGCTGTATATACCACTGGGGAGGCTGCTGTATACCACACTGCTGGGGGCTGTATACCTGTGCTGGGGTCCACCCTCGGCTTATACACGAGTCAATAGGTTTTCCCAGATTTTGGGGGCAAAAGTAGGGGGGTCGGCTTATATACGGGTCGGCTTATACACGAGTATATACGGTACATTATTTACAAGATATAGAAGTAACTAAAAAATGAATGTAATGAAGGTGTATAAGTAAATTGTAACACTCCCACGGACATCTGTTTCAGACAATTTTGTGGAAATGGAATACAATGGTATGTATGTTTACTTGATTTTCTTATAAATGTCATTTTGTTTCTCTAGACTAATATTTGATAAGAGGAAACCAAATGAATTAACTATATTTTAGGAGTGTACGCTTTTTTATTATTCAAAAATTAATATACTAGTGTTTTATGAGGAATTTAAATTTGTATTTTGTGTTTAATTGGGCGCGTTCTACTCATTATTAGGTCAGATTTTTATTTGTTTTATTCAGTTGTCTATGAAAAAATTATTTTATGTTGTGATTTCATGCAACAGAATATATTAAATAATTATATATATATATATTTTGAAACTTCCTTGATATCCTTTTACGGTAATCTGTTTTACTTCACCATAGAGTTTTGATAATCTAGTGAGTGTGCATTGGTTATCAGACTCATTAAATACCGGGATCCATATCCCCTCACTAGTACCTTTGAACACTGTGATTGAGTGCATGCCAAAACAAACCTCTAACAAACCTGAAGAAGGCAACAATCCACCGCCGAAGCGCGTTATGACAATACTTTAGTAAAGGTTCGTAAGTGAAAACCTGTCTCTTAAAATACTCTCGTCCCTCTCAGTGCCCGGCGCTCCACAGACCGCTCTGTAATTTCAATTTCGTGCCTTTCCCTCCCTGAGGGTAATTGCGGCAGTCACGGAGGACTGAGTCACTAGCCAACTCAGCTTGAATACCTTGGATAATGTCACTTCCGGTCACCTGACACTCGGTTTCAGCGTCCTCCGACGGCTGTCAGCTGTCTCTGGACGTCCAGGTTTTTACTGGTGTTCTGCAGGGGTGCTCAAACTGGCTAGGTGAGTGGGCACCCCATGTATCTTAAGCCCCACTTAGACCACCAGATTTTCACCCATTAGTGCCTCCTTGTCTTGTCCTTTTGTAAAACAAACTTCTAAGACTGTACAGATCTTGGTTGTAGCACTGGTTGACTAAATGTCTACGGAATCCTTTGCGCATTATGAAATAACGAGCAACCACATATGGTCTCAAGTAACATCTTTAACAGAATTCCTGAAAATTCCCATGAGAGAACTCAGGACAACTGACCTGGAAAAGGAAAAACGAAAATTAATATCACTAGTCATACTGTATATTACACGACACTCGCTGAGTATCATCGCCAGGACAAAATCCCCCGAGGTCTCACTTGAAATCTTCGCCCCACCCTAAACTCTGAATATGAAGAATTTTGTAATAGATTTAATTTAAAGAAATTCTAAACAAGTGCTATTGGACATTATTCTATTATTGAACATATCCAGAAATCAATTAAGGATACCAAAGAACAAATAACGTCTATAGAGAATCAACTCACAGGTACTTTGTCATAAAGCGATCTATCAGATTTAAAGAAACACAGATAACTCATTATTTGAGTATAGAAAAGCAGTACAAGAAAAGAAGAGAAACAAATTTCAGTGTGACAAAGAAGACTACAGTCACAGAGAGCAATGGGAGAAAAGGAGGAAAGGAACCTTGGCCCCTGAACTGCCCCGAAGGCTAGGAGAACCCTGACTTTCCTTAACTCAGGGGTACCCTTGATGGTAGAGAGGCCTGAGTCTCCAACCTGTCCCTTTCTCCTGTCCAGCCCTGAGCTAAACCTCCAACCTCCACCCCAGGAGGTGAACCATAATGGAACCCACAGATAAAGACAGGGATATTGTAAACAGCACCACAAAGCAAACAATCAGGAAGATACAATATGTGTGTAGGGAGAACACAATACAAATAGGAAATGAAAAAAACAAGGTATATTTCACCAGACACCAAGCAAGGATTTGAGTTTCAACAGCAACTCCAAAACGGGACTGGCATGCAAGAGGCACACAAATGCTATAGCTGGCGTCCAGGAATGTTTTGAGCCATACTTAAAGAAAGAAGGCCTTCCAGCAGCCTCAACCTTCAATTGACACTAATCAAACAGTTAACTCCTGCAAAGCTAAACATCGGAGAACAAACCACCACCGACACCCAAACTTAAGCTGAGCAACAAGGAGGTCTAAGGCTGCACATCAGACTCCCCAGTGTGAACCTAGTCCGAAGCCAGCATGACAACTACATGGAAAAGCATGTTTATAGATGGAATGAATGCACAATTCCTGGCCAAAGACGTTGTCTCCGAAGACCAATTCCATGTTCACCAAGCAGTGGTAGCGAATCCAGTGGGGGCCTGAGAGGCAATGTTCCTTTTTTAGGATGAGGAGGAGGAACAGGATACCCACACGGATGGTCTCCACATCTCAAGTAAGGGTCCCAACCTTGTTCTAAATATTTCTAACTACACACTTTCATCTGATGAAATGTCTGTCTTAAATAGAGGTCTAACTTTTTACCCTACACCAGAGTGGGACTCATAAATTACAGAGAGATTTACTGGAATTCTATAGATCATACAGACTTAAGACTAATTTTGGGGTGACACAGAGTATACCAGAGATACCACCGGTTGAGCAGACTAAAACAAGTAATTTGGCTATTGAGACATTAGCCCTACCCAACACCAGCTCATACATGCTGCCCAAAACCTATCATACTACAGAAACCTTTATCTTCAGGAAAGGAACATTGCTGCCAGGGGCGGACTGGCCCAGGTGGCAGGGGGGCAAGTGCCCCCTTGGCTGGTGGTCTAGCCTACACCTCGGGCCGCCCCCCCATTATAAATGGGCCAGCCGCGGGCGGCAATCTGCGGCCGGCGCGCGCTACCGCAGCGTGCCGACGGAGCTGGTAAGAGAGCTGTGAATCTCTGATAGCACCCCAACCCCCCCGGTCCTCAAAAATCACTGATGGCACCCCCTCACATCACCCCCGGTCCTCAAAAATTTCTGATAGCACTCCCCTACCCCCCCGCTTCTGCCGAAACTGCCACCCGGGGCCAGAGGCCCCAGCCAGCCCCTGATTGCTGCTCACATACATGATCAACAATTAGGATCCTTCCCAATGCATAAGAACATACATCACAATGAGAAACCAGCACTAAAAACTCTTCAGGACAACAAGAGTATAACTATATAACCAGTAAACAAAGGGTGTGCTATAGTTATAATGAACACTATAGACTATATTGTTGATTAAAGGGATCCCGTCACCTCCAAAGCGCCACCTAAGCTAGCAAAACATGTCCCTGCAGCATCCGATCACTAATCTCACACTCCTTTTGTCTCCTAAAAGCATCCTGTGAAAGTACATAAAAACGTTTTAATACTCACTCATTAGGCATTATAATTAGTAGGGGCTATATTCTTTAGCCCTTAGGGCGTGTTGTTTTGCAGCCTGAATGATCTAGCCTCTCTGTGCTTCTGCTGTGATGTGGAGCTGAAGGCAGGACTAATGATTTGCATTCTGTAAGTGACAGAGAGGGGGAGGGCAAAGCCTGCACAAGCAAAGCAACACAGACAGGGCTGGATCCTCGAGGCTGCAAAACAACACGCCCTAAGGGCTAAAGAATATAGCTCTGCTAATTATTATCACTAATGAGTAGGTATTAAAATGTTTTTATGTACTTTCACAGGATACAAAGGAGTGTGAGATTAGTGATAGGATGCTGCAGGGACATGTGTTGGTAGCTTAGGTGGCGTTTTGGAAGTGACAGGATCCATTTAAGCAACAATTAGACAATATAGGAAGATTCCCCAGGACCCAACATCGATGATCCACAATAAGATTCAAAATGTTCTCTCAACATACGTGCACAGAGGGACAATTGATAAAAAAAATTAACTTTTCTGACAAAAATGTAAACAAAGGGCACACTACAATTATGATAGTAACAGGGTGCTCACAATGCAGTGAAACTACTCAAACTACCTGCATGTACGCCTAGGGCACTGAATTTGAAACCACAAGAGAAAAGGGCCATACATAGTCTTAAGAACAACAGCAGTTTCCAGATCTAGGAAGCTGATGTACTGGATGCCCTCCACACCTTTCGGGTGGGCTATCGTCTTAATTGTCTGCCGCCAAATTGGATGCTTTGTCTGAGTGTCTGCATGCCACCGTAAGAACCACGCTGACAACAAGTCAAAGTAGAGCTTAATGACAAAAGACCTTTATTAAGGGAGGGGTAGCCAGTTTTAATACTTATCATTAAAGGGGCATTTGTTAGGGGTGTTACTAGGGGTGATTACATCATATTATGCTGAATCTACATTTTATTCTGAAAAAACATTCAATCATATAGTTTATAGAACTGTGTTAGTTAGCATTTCAGTTTAGCCTTGGTTAGTACATTCAGTCCATGCTGATCTTCTGCGCAGCTAATTCCAAGACAGAAGAATTTCCAGAGGAGGGGAGGATAAGGGAGAAGAATAGGGGCAAAGGTTTATATCAACATAACATGCTGTTAGTACACTGGAAGATTTCTGAATGACTTCTATAAGAGTTATATAGGTTATTAACTATTTATTGCCATAACACTGATAAAGGGGACAATCTTGTCATCTGGCCAAATGAACTATATTTTAAAAAGGCACACAGACAACAAAACTAAGTTTTACCAGAAGCTACCATCTGACCCCACCTATGTTTCCACTTCCAAATTTCATAGGTTACTACTCTATGCCTCCAATATGGGAATCATACTTGAAAAGGAAAAGAAATACATGTGGGTCAATGAACCAATTGTTCCTACATTCTACATGCTACGGAAGGCGCACAAATTGATGGAAAAGCCCCCTGGATGTCCTATTATCTCAAGCATTGACAGTCTTTGTGAGAAAGCAGGTGGGTATGTTGATCTCTTTTTACAACCCTTGGTCATTGCATTGCCCTCCTATGTACAGGATTCAATGCACTATATACAGATCTGCAGAAAAATTGAAGTCCAACCCCAGACTTTTCTCGTTACATGTAATGTGGAATCCTTATATTCCAATATTAACCATGTGTATGAACTAAACACTGTAACTTATTTCTTGAATTTACAATCTAACTCTGACCGCATGCATGACTCCTTTCTCCCAGATTTGTTGGATTTCATCATGCATCACAACTACTTTTTGTTTAACAGGATTTATTACAAGCAAGTCTCAGGCATGGCGATGGAGGCTCGTTGTGCACCTTTCATCGCAAATTTGTTTCTTTGATGGTGGGAGGCCATGGAGATATTCACACGGTCAATATTTCAGGAACAGGTAACCCACTGGCACAGATATATTGATATTTTCTTTGGCTGGGTACCGAAAAGGAATGCCACGAGTTCCTGACATATTTGAATGCGAATACTCACCACATTCATCTGACCTAATCATTTTTGCAACTTTCGTCCAACTTCTTGGATCAGAAGATACGGGTGGACGATGGGAGTCTGGTAACAACACTGTATCGTAAGTCCACTGCAACAATTAGCCTTCTTGAGTTTAATAGCTTTCATCCCTATCAAGCTAAAAAAGGTGTTCCAACGGGACAATTTCTTCACATAAGGCGTAACTGCACCAAAGATCAAGATTTCCACCATAAAGCCAGCATGCTCACTGATAGATTCCGACAATGGAGTTATCCTAAAAAATTGATTTTGATGGCCTATCAGAGATCAAGGGAAGAATTTCAGCTTTCACTTCTATCTACTTGCCCAAAGATAAGGGATGGTTTTCCTCGATTCATAACCACATACTGTGAATAATGGAACTAGGTAAGAGGAATTTTAGGAAACCATTGGGAGATATTAACTAAAGATAACAACACTTCCAGTATAGTAAGCCCAAACCTCCTCCTGACAGCACATAGGGCATCAAACCTTCGGGTTCTATTAATAAATAGCCATTTTAAGAGGCCAACATCAAGGCTGCATTGTGGGCTTCCGCTAAGAGGGTCATACCCATGCAGAGACTGCGATGTATGTCAATATATGCATCCTACTTCGCACACCTTTTGTAATTCGCACGATTCTATGAACCATTAGTTGACGGGCTACATTAACTGCAAGACAAGAAATGTCATCTATACCATCGTTTGCCCCTGTAAAAAACTATATATTGGACACATTGCCCAAGAACTTAGGAAAAGAATGCAGAAGCACCTATTTGCTACGTGACCCTATTTGTTAATATCTATTTGTTACATGACCCTCTATTGGGAACTATCAGTTCCCTGATACAGCGCCATGATTCATATGTACATATGAGATTTCTATATTATGTTATTGTTATTCATGATGCTGACAAGCATTTTTTGTGTTGTTTATGGACATTTTCTATAATATGACACTATATTGGTCAGGTGACACTTTACACTCTGCTCTCTCATATACATGGCACCTCTCTAGCTGTTTAACATATTGACTGACACGGATTTTACACAGTCTGTGTTGAGCCCGTCACAAATGTTTAGCACCACTCTGTTTGTGCCCCTGGACCTTCCCCACATACTCGCAGGGCTTTTGTCTCCTGACACAATGTAGGGGCAGACACTATAACCTACACCTGTGTAACGCTAACTGACACCCCATGCATTTAGGTCCTAATCTTTGGCACGCAGATGTACTAATTCCATATCTTGAATGTGGGTCTGTTCCAGTCCTCTGGCATCATGATCACATGATTTGACTTTAATCCTGCAGCCCGAGATCCCGTGACATTGACCACATTTTGGTCCCACCGTCTGGAACCACGTCATTAAGGCTACACCCTCTGCCATTGCGCGGTCTGACCAAGATCCCGGTCCCGCCTCCTGTCCCCGTGTGACAAACTCCTCCCATACTTACATCATCAGACACCGCTGATTATGTCTGTATACAGGTGTCTCACATAAACAAGTGGGTTGATTAACACCTTTCCATTAATCCCTATATAACTTCCCTTGACGAAGCCAAATTGGCGATATGTGTGGGGTTCTGTCCCTCAGATCCTGGGTTCCAGGTGTACTCCACATGTACTTTGGCTAGATCATCACTCTTCTGATCTCCCTGACCTTTTCCTCCCATGGCTGGTCACATTTACAAATAGGTATACACACCATCTTGTTTTACCACTACTGTCATACTATATACTACCTCAGTATTGCCATAGGGATTTGTACGCCTTATACTTGGTGTGTACGATAGAGTGCTATTGTCAGAGACATTTCTATTCCTGAGGGTATAGTTTGGGTCTGCCACTATGTTCTGCACTTTACATGTGGAGTTTTAGATACACACTATATTGCTTCAATTTTTGCATTGTACTGTGTACTTTGTATGCTGTATCCTGTGGTCCCTCCGGGGATACATAGTTCTCATGCATCTTTTATGCGTTTTAATTGATTTTAAATCTTGTTTTGGGGTCTAAATAAAGGTTATTTAATTATTGTATTCAAATTGGTTGTGCTTCCAATGCAGTGCCTTTTCTTCCTCATGCCACAACCTTTCTGACAAAAACACACCCTATTAGGCTGGCTTCACACTTGTGTTCCCTGCCGCTGCGTATTGCGGTGGGTTAAATGGCCTAGTGCGAGGTTTGTAGCAGGCAGTAGGACGTCTTGGAGTACTGCTACTCTGCGTTGAGCAAAACGCCTTTTTGTTATGTGGACAGAAGCACCAGTGGGTTAATAAGCCTGGTGCGAGTTTTGTGGCAGGAATTAGGAAGGTTTGGAGTACTGCTGCTATGCGTTGGGCAAACTGCCTTTTTGTAATGTGGACAGAAGCACATGGCCTAGTGTGAGGTTTGTAGAAGGCAGTAGCAAATGTTTAGAGTATACTGCTTTGTGGAGAGTATTGCGGACAGCAGAAACCAGCTTGTCACCCAAAAAACAGTGGGTAACATGGCCTGGTACGAGGTTTGTAGCAGGCAGTAAAAAAAGTTTGGACTACTGCTGCTTTGCGTTGGACAAGCCGCCTTTTTGTTATGTGGACAGAAGCACCGGTGGGTTAAATGGCCTGGTGCAAGGTTTGCAGCAGGCAGTAGGAAGTTTTGGAGTACTGCTGCTTTGCATTGGACAAACCGCCTTATTGTTCTGTGGACAGAAGCAGCAGCAGATGTAGGAGACTGCTGTGAGGTTAGTAGGAGGCAGTAGGAAGTTCTGGAGTACTGCCGCTTTGCATTGGGCAAACCGCCTTTTTGTTATGTGAAATACAAGGACGCAGTGTATGGCGATCCGCGCTGCTGGAATGAATATTCTCCTTCCTCCTACATGTTTCAGAGCCTGCTATACCCCTTCCTCAGGGATTATCCAGTATTAAGATACAGGTAATCCCTGAGGAAGGAGCATAGCAGGCTCCGAAACACGTAGGAGGAAGGAGAATGAAAGGGCATTGTTGCACCAGCCCGGGGTCCGGACCTTTCATTCCAGCAGCGCAGATCGCCATACACTTCGTTCTTGTATTTCAGTTGAACACGTGGAAGTGTCCGTTTTTTCTCCGGCAGCATTATGACAAGGGGCATTACAAGTCTATGAAAAACCTGGCCGTGTGCTGTACATGTTAAACATTGCAAGGTATCACAGAAGCTGTGTAATTGCATCCTTTCTTTATCAATAATAGCAAAATGGATAGCACACTGATGGAAAACACTGATGACACCGACTGTTTTTTCACGTAATGTTTCTCTGCACCATGTCTTATTACATATAGCTTGACAGGATGGACATTACTGAGCACTCTGTAGCACACATATATACACAGACCACCTCTGCATGGACAGTGCAGGCACACTCAGCCCTGCTAGATGTGCATATTTACATACACATACAGCTCTGTTACATAATTATTCATATATACTCAATGTGTACACATTTACCCATTTTGTAGTTCCTTACAGGTGAAGGGATTGATCACATGACGTGAAAGGTCCTGGAGCTAGTTGGGTGGAAAGTTCTTCAGCTCCTCACTCAAGAGGTGCAGCCTCTGTGCAGGTCCTGGTAGTTTCCTTTCTTGCTCTCCACTGATCATATAGATCACTGTGTGGCAGGAGGAGAGAGAACAGTTCTCTTTGTTCTCCTCCATCACAGGAAGCTGCATCTGGATTATAAAGTGTCACTCACTTATTAGTAAGTTTTTTTTTGTTAAAAGTGAGTCTTATAGTCCAGACAATTCTAATAATATCATATTTATTCGATTATATAGCACTATTAATTCCACAGTGCTTTACATACATCAGCAATACTCTCCCCATTTGCGCTTACAGTACGTTCTAAAATAATTTCTCTTTCTAAATTAATTATATGACTGTTTTTTGTACTATTTGTAAACATTTCTCCCAGTATAAGTCATTTTTGATGGTAAAAAAACCACGATTTTCCAGTAATTTATTCTTTACGTTAGTTATGATAATAGCGTCTTCCTGTTTGAGTGCTTTGTTGCCTAAGAAGTCTTGATTTATCTGCCCAACATTTCCCATATTTTGAACATGAAAAACGCTTCTCCCTAGTTAAATTCTCTGCTGTGTAGCAAGATGTGATTTCTGTACAAAACATTTCCCACATTTTGAACAAAAAAAAAGCCTCTCCCCTGTGTGAATTCTCTGATGTGTAACAAGATACGATTTATGTATAAAATATTTCCCATAATCTGAACATGGAAAAGGCTTCTCCCCTGTGTGACGTCTCTGGTGAATAACAAGAAATGATTTTTGTACAAAACATTTCCCACATTCTGAACATGAAAAAGGCTTCTCAGATTCTGAACGTGAATAGAGTTTCTCCCCTGTGTGAGTTCTCTGATGTGAAATAAGATGTGATATATCTATAAAGCATTTACCACATTCTAAACATGAAAATGGCTTCTCCCCTGTGTGAGTTCTCTGGTTAATAACAATGATTTACATGTAAAACATTTCCCACATTCTGAACATGAAAAAGGCTTCTCCCCTGTGTGATTTCTCTGGTGTCTAACAAGTAATGATTTACGTGTAAAACATTTTTCACATTCTGAGCATGAAAAAGGCTTCTCCCCTGTGTGAACTCTCTTATGTCCAACAAGTAATGATTTCTGTGTAAAACATTTCCCACATTCTGAACATGAAAAAGGCTTCTCTCCTGTATGACGTCTCTGGTGACGTACAAGATGTGATTTATCTATAAAGCATTTCCACATTCTGAACATAAAAAAGGCCTCTCCCCTGTGTGAGTTCTCTGGTGCCTAACAAGTAATGATTTCTGTGTAAAACATTTTCCACATTCTGAACATGAAAAAGGCTTCTCCCCTGTGTGATTTCTCTGGTGTCTAACAAGTACTGATTTACATTTAAAACATTTCCCACAATCTAAACATACAAAAGGCTTCTCCCCTGTGTGACCTTTCTGATGTCCAACAAGTAATGATTTACGTGCAAAACATTTCCCACATTCTGAACATGAAAAAGGCTTCTCTCCTGTATGACGTCTCTGGTGACTAACAAGATGTGATTTAGCTATAAAGCATTTCCCACATTCTGAACATGAAAAAGGCTTCTCCCCTGTGTGAGTTCTCTGGTGCCTAACAAGTAATGATTTATGTCTAAAACATTTCCCACATTCTGAACATGAAAAAGGCTTCTCCCCTGTGTGATTTCTCTGGTGTCTAACAAGTACTGATTTACATTTAAAACATTTCCCACAATCTAAACATACAAAAGGCTTCTCCCCTGTGTGACCTCTCTGATGTCCAACAAGTAATGATTTACGTGTAAAACATTTTTCACATTCTGAACATGAAAATGGCTTCTCTCCTGTGTGAGTTCTCTGGTGCCTAACAAGTAATGATTTATATGTAAAACATTTCCCACATTCTGTACATGAAAAAGGCTTCTCCCCTTTGTGACCTCTCTGATGTGTAACAAGATGTGATTTCTGTACAAACGATTTCCCACATTCTGAACATGAAAAAGGCTTCTCCCCAGTATGAATTATGTCATGACTAACTAGATCTGATTTGTTGTTAAAATCTTTCCCACACCTAGAACAAGAAAATCTCTTTTTTTCTGTCTGAAGTTTTTGATGTTTAACAAAAGATATTTCAAGGGGAAAGCTATTTTCATATTCTGAAAGTGAAAATGGCTTTTTTGCTTTAAGAGCTGTTCGTTTTTTAATGCCTCTTTTTTTACTTTTATTTTTCTTAGTAGTCTGTAATGAATCAGAAGATAGAACCAGTTTCATAGGATCAGATGATGGATCTTTGCTTGTATCCTGTGTGGTTTCAAGTTCATCTGATTTATAAATTGAAGATGTCAGTTGTCCTTCTGATCTCCGACTGCAGTCATCTGACAAGAATAAAACCAATTAATAATTTTGACTAAAATATACCTGAAATGTATATTTCTGAACATTTCTACTTAAAATGTCCATAGAAATAGCAAGTTAAGTAGCAAAACAGAATTATTCATTAAGGGAATAGAACTAGAGGATGAAGAAAAGGGTTATATGTTTGCACTGATGATAATCGATGCAAAAATAGCAGTCAGGATACTGAGAGAAACTGTATCACAAGATATATAATGTCAACGTGTTTAATGGGCATCAGCCTACTTCTTCAGGACAAGAATCTTACGAAGACAATGACAGTTCAGTTAAAAATAAAAAGCCCTCATGGTGTGAGCCTGTGGAGTGTGGTGTTCAACTGTTTGTTCATTCTGCCTCACAAATATTGGAATAAGAAACCGAAAAAATGTTATGTAGGTGAAAAATGATAGGAAAAACGTCTACTCATCCGGCAAATAACAAAACTCCATTTAGGTCCATGAGCTGTCAATGGAAAAATTAGAGTTTCCACATTATTAGTGGCTCAAAGTCTATTGAAAAGCAAAATGACTTCCATAAACCAATCCAGAAAAATCAACTCTCCTTAAGTAAAATCTCCTCCTCGGTTCTGAGCGTTGCAGTGTGCCCAAACTACATATAATATCTATGTACAGTATATCACAGAAGTGAGTACACCCCTCATGTTTTGTAAATATTTTATTAAATCTTTTCATGAGACTGATAGGACACTTTGATACAATGTAAAGTAGTCAGTGTTCAGTTTACATAAGTGTAAATTTGGTGTGCCCTCTAAATAACTCTGTCTAAACCGCTGCCAACAAAAGAGGAGTACGCCACTAAGTCAAAATGGCCAAAATGTGCCCAACCATCCATTTTCCCTCACCGGTGTCATGTGACTCATTAGTGTTAAAAGGTCTAATGGCCGCTTTACACGTTCCGATATCGTTGTCCAACAACGATAAAAGGTCACGTGGTTCGTGCGTTGGCCCCGATATCGTTCGTGCGTTGTGTGGTTTAAATGACCAATATGATGCAAGAACGATGCCAAAACGATATCGGGGAAGAATTGTGCAGGCTCTCCAACTGCCCGATATTGGATGGACGATCTGGCAGGATCGTGCTGTGTGACAGCCCAACAACGATTTGGACTACAACTTCCCCTACTCACTTCAATGTTAAATGGTCGTTGCCTGGGTCGCTCGTACAAGGGGGCGTACACATCGCAGTTGTGTTGCCTGCCGATATCTCCCTGTGTGACAGCTCCTATGCGATCTTGGATTACTGCCAAAAATGTGCGTGCTCCCGTGCCGTTGTATACAATATCGGGACGATATCGGTACGATATCGGGATGTGTTAAAGCGGCCATAAGAAGTGAATTGGGAGCAGGTGTGTTACTTTTGGTGTTATCACTCGCATACTCGAAGTTCAACTCGTGGCAAAGAAATCTATGAGGATCTGGAATAAAGAATAAGTTGCTCTACATAAAGATGGACAAGGCTATAGGAAGGTTGCCAACACCCTGAAACTGAGCTGCAGCACAGTCGCTAAGCCCATACAGCAGTTTAACAAGTCAGCTTTCAGTAAGAATAGGCCTCGCCATAGTCAACCAAAGAAGTTAAGTGCACGAGCTCGGTGTCATATCCAGAGGTTGCTTTTCAAAATAGACTTATGAGCATTGTCAGCATTGTTACAGATGTTACAGCAGTGGGGGGGTCCGCCTGTCAGTGCTCAGACCATACGCCGCATAATGCATCACATTGATCTGCTAAGCTGTTTCCCCAGAAGCATGCCTCTCCTACAGATGAACAAGAAAGCTCACAAACTGTTTACTGAAGACAAGCAGAGTAGGGGCATGGTTTACTGGAACCATGTCCTGTGCTTTGATGAGACCAAGATAAATTTATTTTGTTCAGATGGTGTCAAGCATGTGTGAAGGCAACCAGATGGAGAATACAAAGACAAGTGAGTCTTACCTACAGTCCAGCACGGTTGGGGAATGTTAAAATGTGAGGCTGCATGAGTGCTGCCGGCTGTGGGGAGCTACAGTTCATTGAGGGAATCATGAATGCTAACATGTACAGTGACATACTGAAGCAGAAGACGATCCCTCCCTTCAGAAACTGGGCCACAGGGCAGTGTACTTACATGAAACTAACCCCAAACACACCTCCAACACAACCACTGCCTTGCTAAAGAAACTGAGCTAAAGGTGCTGAACTAGCCAAGCATGATCCCAGACCAAAAGCCTATTGAGTATAAGTGGAGCATCTTCAAACATAACTTGGAGCACTGTAATGTCATCCACCAGCTCCATGATGTTGTCATGGAGGATGGAAGTAGATCCAATGGCTCCTGTAAATCTCTAGTGAAATTCATGCCCAAAAAAGTTAAGGTGCTTGAAAAATAATGCTGACCACACAAAATATTGACACTTTGGGCACGAGTTAACAATTTTCACTTAGGGGTGTACAGATTTTTGTTGCTAGCAGTTTACACATTAATGGCTGTGTCTTGAGTTATTTAAAGGTCACGCCATATTTACACTGTTATAAAAGCTGTACACTGACTATTTCACATTGTATCAAAGTGTCATATGCTCAAAGATGTAACAAAATATTTACAAAAATGTGAGGGGTGTACTCACTTTTGTGGTATACTGTATTTGGCATTGCTATAGGGAAAGAACCCACTTAACATTTTACAGTGTGTCTCCTGGAGCACAATCTGGGCACTGTGTGTTGGGTAATAAATGACATATTTGCAGTTTTCACTCTCCACCGTCCACTGGGTGCTAATCTCTGGAAAGTGTCTGTGGAGTAAACATAGTCACTACTGCTATAGAGGAACTCACTGAGGGTTATCATTTATAAAATGGAGTCACTTTATGGGGTTTTCTACTGCTTTGTTTTTCTGTCATTCTGTCACATTAAGGCTTCAGCAATGTAGTGTCCCATCTCCTCTGAGATCTGCTCCTGTGACATTTGCTTCTGTCATCAGTCACCGCCTTATTCATTCTGCAGGTGACACTAGTGATGGAGGAGACGTCGGAACCAGAAGCTGTGGGCGGCTCAGTCTCTGTCCAGCAACTAAGATTAGGGTGGATGAGACCAGCAGTATTATCCAGTCTGGCAGTATGGGTGTGTGTATAGTCCAGCTGGAGTAATCAGCTCTCTGCTTCATCCAATTAGAAAGCACCACACCATATTAAAACCCAAAGCATATTCTTAGAAGCTGACAGATATAGCCTTGTTCTCCTCTGGTTCAGTCCTGTGTGCTCAGCTCTCGGCTCCTGTATTTTTTTCCTGTTGTGACCCCGGCCTGTTTACTGACTACTCTTTGCGGCTTCTGAATTAGACTTTTTTCTGCCCTCATGGTTCTGACCCGGCTACCTAACTATTCTTCTCGCCATTTCACACCACCACATAGTAGCTATCTCTGTGTCCCCAGCCTTATGGTCCCTGTGTATGTCCAAATCTCTGTATGGGGGATCAAAAAGTGAAGGGCACAGACACCCATTCAAGCAATTCATACCGCAGGAAGAGGCACAAAGATAGGACCCGGTAGAATGAGACTGACTGTGCACCCTCCCCCACCCTGTAGCAATGTTGAGACTGTACATCCTGCTGTAGCCTAGGTCCCGACACACCCGCACACGCAGGTTTTTAATTGCAGTTAGTGGCACAGATACCGATTCAAGCAATTCATACCGCAGGAAGAGGCACAAAGATAGGATCCGGTAGTATGAGAGACCTTGATGCTGGTTACCGGGCTGAAATGCTATGGCCATCACATTAGCAAAGTTCTCAATTTTTTTCCTCTATATCATGAAGTAGTTTTCTGCTGTGCCTGTATACCCTATTCACATTGAGCAGCTTTGCACATGGCCAGCCATTGCATTCATTAGCTAATATGCTTTTTCACATATTTCCAGTGTTAGTGTTGCAGCCGATATACTTTCTTGTTGATGGTTTTTCTGGCTAGTACCTTTCACATATGGAGGTGTCGCCGGCTGTCCTTTTAGCGTCAAGACAATAATTGTGATATGGAAAGCAGAGTAGATAATGCCACGTCCGTTTGTAGTAGCCATATTTTGAGCTGTCACATGATTGTGATATGGCCGGACTACACTACCGATAAAGCAGCCACAGCCGGTGACTGAGAGGAATCTGTGACTTCTGTGCATTTAGTGGTCACTACTCACCTGGGCGGTTATCTGTAGGAATCTCCTCTTTACACCACTCATCACCCCTCACATATGTCTCTGTAGTATTAATATGGGGCAGATCATCATCACCCCTCACATATGTCTCTGTAGTATTAATATGGGGCAGATCATCATCACCCCTCACATATGTCTCTGTAGTATTAATATGGGGCAGATCATCATCACCTCTCACATATGTCTCTGTAGTATTAATATGGGGCAGATCTTCACCCTGAAACAAAGATTGTAAAAGTCACAGACAGATGGAGAAGTCCCATCTATGATCAGCTGTAATCTGCCATCTCCACCGTTCTCATTACACAAGTATAAAACATAGAATACTGGAGGATAAAACAAGACTGAGCACAAGACCTTCACAGCCGTCTACACATCATAGGGAGATCTCATCACACCTTCTCTCCATCTACCTGATGATCCGGAGGAACATCGGGATCTTCTTGTTTACAGTCCTGTGGGAGAAGAGGACGGGGACATCTCTCTGGTGTTGTCCTCTTACTGGATAGACCTGGAGGAGACACATACAGGGACTGAATTCATTCTTTACATACAGATCATTATAGGCCGTGTGTATTTAGTCCTGTCTATTACCTGGTGATGTGAGGGGCGGCCGGGGAACCTCCATCATGACTATGTCCTTGTACAGATCTTTGTGTCCTTCTAAATACTCCCACTCCTCCATGGAGAAATAGACGGTGACGTCCTGACACCTTATAGGAACCTGACACATACAATGATACCATTGTCATCCCCCCGATCCCTTCATAGCGTTACTGTATAATGTCCCAGCAGCAGCAGCATTCCCAGCAGTGTCACCTCTCCAGTCAGCAGCTCAATCATCTTGTAGGTGAGTTGTAGGATCTTCTGGTCATTGATGTCCTCATGTATCAGGGGGTGAGGTGGAGGCCCCGTGATTGGGCTCAGGGCTCTTCCCTCAGACACAGGGTCCTGACAGCACAGATCACTAGAGCTCTTCACTACTGTGTAATCCTGGTTATGGAGAGACACATTAATAAATCTCCAGTCTCCAGACATTTCCAGAGTCCTCACCTCTCCAGTTCTGTCATCTGTTATTCTGTCCATAGATAAGAATGATGTCATGTGACATTGTCATCACAATCTCTCACCTCTCCAGTAACAAGGAAGAGGATCTCTAGGGTGAGGTGGAAGATCCTCTCCGCCATCTTGTCCCTGTCCAGATCCATCCTTGATGGTCAATCAGGAGAATTCTCTTGTATAGAAGATGTGAGAGGATCCGATATTGTAGGGACCTGAATGGGGAGAAGATGACGATGTAACATCATAAAGATCCTGTGTAATAATACAATGACTGGAGATAATAAGGGGAAACATATCAGGAGATAGAACGTGTAGAACATAGAGAAATAGAGAGAACATAGAGCTCCACCTGCAGAGCCGCACACCTAATATATGGCTGCTCTGTGCTTACAGGACCTGTGATGATGTCACATGGAGGGGAGGAGTCAGGGGTCACATGATCAGCTCCTCAGTGTGTAGCCTCTGCTGTGTACACACTGTAGTGACCTCCTGAAGATAAAGGAATGCCCCGCTCTGTCATGGCGATGTTATGTGGAGCCTCTGTACGATGTGCACTGACAGCTTATTGTTCCTCTCTATAGTTTTCACTGTAAGGCCTGAGGACTCGATCAGAGAGATCAGCCCCCTCCCCTGCATCATGTTCTCATTCTACCCCAGGATACAGGGCGGACCTACTGTGGTGCAGCTGGTTCAGCTGCACCAGGGCCCTGACCGGCTAGGGGGCCCTCAAGCCTACAGGGGGGCCTCCAGCTGACCCCCGTGACCCTGTGAGCCGCATCTCCTACAGCACTCCCCCCCCCCGCTCCTCACCGACATCTGCCAGCACCTCCCCTCCCCACACCGCTCCTCGCCGACATCCACTAGCACCCCCCACCCCCCTCCAGGCTCAAAGTTCACCACTGGGTACATGCATCAGGGGTACCCATTGTGGTACCGCCGCATTGCAGGTACCACTCGTCCAAGAAAGTGAAGCTGTTGTTTTTCAACACAAATTTTAGGGAATCTCAAATAAAATTTATCAAACCTGGATCCTGTGCATTGTTATCAAGGATTTTCTTAACACACTGCATACCCAGACCTTGTGGGATCCGGGTATAGAGGTTTTCCACATCTATAGAGTCCAGATTAAAGGTTTCTTGCCGCTGAATTTGGTCTATCGTTTTTATAAAATCACCAGAATCTTTCAAATAGGCCGGAATATTCTGCAAAAGTGGTCGCAAGAGCCAGTCTATATGTTGTGACATGGGTTCTGTAAGGGTAACGTCACACGCCGCAATCTCGGCTGGCGATATGTTGCAATCTAACTTGCGCGCTCATGTTTTTTGTGGTCGCCTTAGATCGCCGATGGCGGCATCACACGCCGCAATTTCGCCCTGAAGCTAAGGCGATGTGTTGCTCCTGAAATCGCCTCCCCTATTGCAGATCCAATCTTGCCTAATTCCATCGCCGCTTCACACGCCGCAATCTCAAAGGCAATGTGGGCGTACATGTTCAGCGCGGTGAAGAGATAGGGGTGCCACAGTGGTTTACACCGCGCCCCATACACGCTCATTGGACAACGCAACAGCGTTACGATTGGTCAGCCTGCTCTGGGAGGCTGGCTAATATATGACACCATTGTCTATTAATGTTTGCACTGAGTTTGCGGACGGATGTGTGTGGTGCTGAACGGACAGCTCTTCAAATATGGCACGGTGTCAACTGACAGCCAATGGGAACACAGTACCCCACACCAATCATCTCAGACAGGGCGCGGACTTCAGCGCGCTGAGGCACGCCTACAGGAAATCATAGGCAACGCTCTTTCCATCATTATCGCCCTGTCACTCGCCACAACACGGAAATATCGCCTTAACGATTGCGGCTGATTACTGAGCACTGTTCAGGAATCAGGCGACGGCCGAGGGGCGATTTATCGACGCAAAATTCCCAAATCACACACCGCAACCGTGAGGCAATTTCACGGCGATTGCTCCAGCCGAGATTGCGGCGTGTGACGGTACCTTAAGATAACTCTGTCGCTGACACAATGGGACGCCCAGGGGGGGTTTTCTTCCGATTTATGGATTTTGGGCAATATGTACCAGTGCGGTTTAATTGGATATTCTTGAAACAATTTTTCTGCCTGGTTTTTTTAGATTACCGTATGTTATTATTTACATTTTTCCTTAGCAGTTTACGTTAAATTTTCTTTTTGATTAATGTCGTCTATGTTGTTTTCTTAGTAATGTATTAGTCACTACGTTTTCTAGTTGTGTTTTGCTCAGTAAGTATTGACTTCATCCAAGATACGTATATACTCGTGTATAAGCCGACCCGTGTATAAGCCGACCCCCCTACTTTTGCCCCCAAAACCTGGGAAAACATATTGACTCGTGTATAAGCCGAGGGTGGACCTCAGCACAGGTATACAGCCCCCAGCAGTGTGGTATACAGGCCTCCCCAGTGGTATATACAGGCCCCAGCAGTGTTACAGCAGCAGCCCCAGAGGTATATACAGCAGCAGCCCCACAGGTATATATAGCAGCAGCCCCACAGGTATATATAGAAGCAGCCCCACAGGTAAATACAGCAGCAGCCCCACAGGTAAATACAGCAGCAGCCCCACAGGTAAATACAGCAGCAGCCCCACAGGTATATACAGCAGCAGCCCCACAGGTATATACAGCAGCAGCCCCACAGGTAAATACAGCAGCAGCCCCACAGGTATATACAGCAGCAGCCCCACAGGTAAATACAGCAGCAGCCCCACAGGTATATAGGAAGCCCTCCCCGCCCGCCCGCCAATATGAGTATACATGTACCCCACCCCCCATCAATATCCAGGGCCCCCCCTTGCAGGCCAAACCTGTAAAGAAAGATCATTATACTTACACCTGTGGCCGCCGCCGTCCCCGCTCTGCACCGCGCTCCTCCATCTTCTTCCGTCTTCCTCCTTGGTCGCACAGGCAATGACTCGCACAGGCAATGACGTCATTCCCTGTGCGACCGAGGAGGAAGACGGAAGAAGATGGAGGAGCGCGGTGCAGAGCGGGGACGGCGGCGGGCGCAGGTGTAAGTATAATGATCTTTCTTTACAGGTTTGGCCTGCAAGGGGGGACCTGGATATTGATGGGGGGGGGGGCACATGTATACTCATGGTGGTGGGCGGGCGGTTTGGGCGTACTTGCGTTGGTGTAATCGCGTATAAGCCGAGGGGGTACTTTTCAGCCCAATTTTTGGGCTGAAAAACTCGGCTTATACGCGAGTATATACGGTAATACTGCCTCCTTAGTTCACTTTGCGGATTTTAACATTTTCTCACTTTTTAATTTCTTCAAGTGCAGCCCATTTTTTGGGATTTAGATTTTTTCTGGGTTCAGGATATATGAGAGCTGAGATATAGATATAGCCTTAGTAAAACTCACTGTTAGAAGCCATGAGGGCATTCCCTGTGGCTGGAGTTGGAGCTTGATTGACGGGGGCCATTTCCTGCCCCTCTGCCTGTCTGTGCCGCCTCCTTCTGAGCTGTTTATCCTTTGTTCAGACAGCAGTGCAGGAATCTGGAGCTGACGTCAGGACAAATGATTTGCATGCTGTGTGAGGCAGGATGAGTGACAGAGAGGAGGAGGGAAGAGCTAGCACAGCAGAAGCAGCACAGAGAGGCAGAGGGGGAGGGAATAGCCCTCGCCAATCGAGCTGGCTCCTGTACTAGGGAATGCCATCATGGCTTCTAGCAGTGAGTTTTATTAAAGGCCACGTTACACACACAGGTATCTGTTCAGATATTGGTCACAGATCTCTGGTTGCAGTGAAATCATGGACACATTGTTCCATTTTGTGGCTGTGTACAAATGTAACAATGTGTCCATGATTTCACTACAACCAGAGATCTGTGACCAATATCTGAACAGATATCTGTGTGTGTAACGTGGCCTTAAGGCTTTATCTCAGGGTACACAGCACACAGACACATGGGGAACCCCTTCCCTGAATGCAGCAGATATGCTGCATTTAGAATGCCATGCAGCAGGGGGGGTGACAGTTCCTCTTTAATTACTAAATCCTGAAATAGGTCAATGTTATTCTCAGAGAACAATGGAGGCATGAAGGTAGAGTTTATACCTCCCAAATTGGGTTGTGTTTTTTTACCGGTATCCACTTCAATGGATATATTATCTTCCTTATTAATACTCAGTAACAGGTTATTATTATTATTTAGTTTCACTTGCTACTTTATTTAGTGCAGATTCCTTTAAAAACAAAAACCTAGTGGTCCGATATTAATCGGGGTTTCTTTTTTGTTAGAGGAAGAGTCTGTATTTGATTCAGTATTGAAATGGTTGAATAAGTGTATTTTTCTGGTGGCCTTAAATAGATCAATTTTGAAATCTGTCAAATTAAACTTCACAGGGATGCAGAAATTCAAGCCTTTTTTTAAACACTGATTTTATATTTTCTGATAGAGTCAGATCCGTTAGGTTTATTATATTGACAGAGTCCTCTTTTGGAGCAGTAAATCCCTCTATGACACATGCTTCCTCTTCCCAGCGGGTGGTCTGGCTACCAGGTCTTCTTCGTCCTCTTCTGCTCCTTCGTTTTCTATTTTGTCTAAAGGGTCTGATGTTTTACATGAATATTCATCTGAACTGCTGTTTTCTGTCTCTGTAAACCCTCTTGGACTTTTTGAGTTGGACGGCTTTCTAGGGGTCTTCAGGTACCGTTACACAGCACGATGTTGGAACGATGTCGGCAACGATCTCGTGGGCCAGCGGTCGTTTCCGGCTTCGTTTTGACATTGTTGGTGAAATGTCACACGTCTAGATATCGTGGACGACGCACCAACGATGTGGTGAGCAGCTATCGTTCGCACAACACAATACGATATTGCAGGTTGGCTGTTCGTTGATCGTGTGGTTTGAGAACATGTTCTCAAACCTCCGATCGCCGATCCAATGACTTATCGTAGTTGAATCTTGGTGTTCCACGCAATGACGTCCTAATGATGTCGCTTGAACGACTCCAAACCCGTGATGTTTAAGCGATATCTTTAACGATATCGTGCTGTGTAACGGGACCTTTTGGTGTACTTGGAGTCTTAAGCCTAGGTCTCACATAACGATATCGGTAACGATATCGTCCTATTTGTGACGTAGGAACGATATCCTTACCGATATCGTTATGTGTGACTGCTCCCAACGATCAGGCCCCTGCTGAGAGGTCGCTGATCGTTACAAAGTGTCCAGGACCATTTTTGGGTCGCTGGACATCCCGCTGGTCAGCCCGCATCGGCGTGTGTGACCAGCGGGAAGAACGATCAGCGAGCTCACAGGCCGGTAACCATGGTTACACCAGTAACAATGCAGCGCGCGCTGCTTAGATACTTGGTGTAACCATGGTTACCAGCGGGGGGCCCACTGGGGGGACTACTGGGGCCACTGGGGGGGACTACTGGGGCCACTGGGGGGGACTACTGGGGCCACTGGGGGGGCTTGTGGAGCCAGCTTACCGCTGCCTCCACGCTCCTCTGCCGACGCTTCTGCCAGCGCTTGCTTCTGCGTCACGTGGCTGCATGAATGCAGCCGCGCGGCGTGCGGTCCTAGTGCCCGCCGGATACACACTGTGTATCCCGCGGCACTGAGGAAAGGTGCTGGGGTGCGGGAGGGAGAGGTGCACGGTGCTGAAGTGCGGGAGGGAGGGGTGCAAGGTGCAGGATGACAGCCAGCTCTGTGCTGGCTGTCACCGATGTGGGGGGAGCTCCATGGTCCCTGGTCGCTGGTGAAGTCTGTCTGTGTGACAGCTCCCAGCGACCAGATTACACATGCTCCAACGATCCCAGCAACTCAGGATCGTTGCTGGGATCGTTGGAGCATCGGTACGTGAGACAGGACCTTTAGGTTTCTTGGAAGTGTTATTATGCGGTTTACACGGTTTCCTGGGAGTGTTAGCTGTATCTTTACTCCAGTTGAAAATTCGCCCTGTGTCGTAATCTTCTTTGTCCTGTAAGTAATTTTCTTTCTTCTTATTCTTAATCTGTGTTTGTAAAGGAATCAATTTTTTGTCAAGTTTTTGTAAGAAAACTGTCCATTACATATTTGTTAATTTGGATTTTAGTATCTCTCGTAACATGATTAATTCATTGGTCACTGCTTCTAGATCTTTCTCAATTTGTTTTAACACCAGTAGCAGTAGTTTTTCTGAGCACTCCAACTGGATGTTCTCCCATTCATGAATAAACTCTTTATCATGCTGAGATATTGCTGCATTTCTCATTATTCTCAGACCCCTTGGAATTCTTTTACATTCCACACATGATTTTAGAGAATACACTGTCCAGAATAATCTCACCTCTCTCTCTACTAAACTCGAGATCTTATGTTGTATAATGGATGCGGAATAAAGGTGACTGCACAATTTATGGGTGAGTGCCCTTACTTTTCCTTCTTTGATGGATTTGTTATAATAAGTAATATCCTGGACCCACTCTGAAAAAATAAAATCTAAAAAAGAGAAGGATGAAAAGATTTTATTTTTTTTAAATACAGCCCACTTCATTCAGTCATTAAATCTACCATTCATGGCATGTTTTAGAAGCAGAATTACTACAGTATGATCACTTACGATGTGATTATCATCACTGGGGGATGTGTGCCATCACAGGGGGACTATATGCCATCACAGGGGGGCTATGTGTCAGCATGAGGGGGCTATATTTCAATGCAAGGGGGCCATATCGAGGATTGGGGGGCTATATCCCAGGATGAGGGACCATGTACCAGGATGAGGGGGCTATGAGGGACATATATATATAATTTGTAAGGCAGACACTGGCATTATAAGACGGACCCCATTTAACTTTAAAAATTAATATTTTTTTCTCTTTTCCTGCACCAAATTGGGAGTGCGTCTTATAAAGCGAAAAATATGGTATATATATGTATGTATATATATATATATATATATATATATATATATGTGATTACACACACACATATATTTGTATACAAACACACACACACACACACACATATATATATATATATATACATATGTGTATATATATCTATACACACACATATATGTGTGTGTCTGTATATACAGTATATATACAGTACATATATGTGATTACATGCATACATATATATGTGGGTGGGTGTGGATATATATACATATATGTTTGTATTTTATATAAAGAGGGGAAGACTCTATTAAGGTTTAAGCTTGTTTTAATGTTAAAATCTTGTGATACAGGTGACAAATGATTTGTGATTATCCACTCTCCTTTACACACACAAACACACATTGAATGTACCTCAAGTTAGGGTTCGTTCCTAGACGGTCACTCTCTCTCAAGCGGCCGTCACACGCTTCCATATCTTGAACGATATTGTAAGCGATCACGTGCACGCGCGATCGCTAACAATATCGCTCACATCGCTGGTGAGATGTCACACAGACAGACTCACCAGCGATGTGGAGCCGCAATCTCGCTGGTTACTATGGTACACATCGGGTTACTAGGCGCCGCGCGGCGCTTAGTAACCCGACGTGTACCATAGTTACCATCTCCCAGCATAGGCTCTGCCGCTGGGAGATGGATCATCGTGGTGTCATACACCACGATGAAGCAGATCGTGACATCGTTCATCGCTAGATCTGAGCTCCGGAGCTCAGATCTATGATGTCAGGATCAAGTGATTTCACATCGTTAATCGCTTGATTACATGCAACGATTTTAAGCCCGATATCGCTTAAGCGATCAAAAAGGAGATCGCTAAAACGATATCGGGCTTAAAATCGTTGCGTGTGACGGCCGCTTCATATGTATATCTCCTCTAACATTTCCTGGATAACCTTTAGGCGGCCGTCACACTCTTCAATATCGTGCGCGATATTGTTAGCGATCACGTGCACGCGCGATCGCTAATGATATCGCTCACATCGCTGGTGAGCTGTCACACAGACAGACTCACCAGCGATGTGGAGCAGCGAGATCGCTGGTAACTATGGTACACATCGGGTTGCTAGGCGCCGCACGGCGCTTAGTAACCCGACGTGTACCATAGTTACCATCTCCCAGCATAGGCTCTGCCGCTGGGAGATCGTTCATCGTGGTGTCGCACACCACGATGAAGCAGATTGATCAAGCGTTTATCGCTTGATATGAGCTCCGGCTCTCATATCTGCGATCTCACAATCAAGCGATTTTACATTGTAAAATCGCTTGATTACACGCAGCGACGGACAAACGATATCGCTTAAGCGATCCCAAAGCAGATCGCTTAAGCGATATCGGGCAAGAAATTGAAGCGTGTGACGGCCGCCTTACCAGAATCTGTCAGTGGTATACATCTTTCACCAATAGCTGGTGTGCAATTGACCCTACGGTTAGATCAGGTTATGTGTATGTCCGTTAAAACCTGACTGTGTCAAAGGTGTGTCTCGTCATAACTCCTTTCTACTTGATGAGGTTATATTCGGTATTCTCTTGTTTCCTTAACCATCAGTGTGTTTTTTTGCCCTTTCCCTATGCGTTTCATCTCCATTGTGATATAGAGACTCATCAGGGGCTTAAATATATCTGACTTAAAAGAATTGGCGGGTGTCCTGGTACGATTTGACACTCCACCGTATTTGTGAGTCAAAGACCCAATGCCGTCCAAGTGGTATAGTCCCTTAATGTGCAGTTTACAGGACTAAGTGTGATTGTTTCTTCCTTTTAGGTCTTTTTCGGAACAGGGATCTGTGGAAAGGATAGGGAGTACTATCCAGCAATGCTCTAGGAGTGCTGAACGTCTACTGAAAATAACCCGCACACCAGAAAATGTAATTCATTATAAATTTATGCTGAGAACTTACAACTCTGCACTTCATCTCACTAAACAGACCTACTTGACCAAGCTGATTTCCTCACTACCCAACAACCCAAAGAAACTCTTTGACACCTTTCACTCTCTCCTCAATTCTACAGTGCAGGCCCCGATCACTGACCTCTGTGCTGATGATCTGGCCTCTTACTTCACTAAGAAAATAGAAAACATCCGACAGGAAATCAACTCCCAACCTACCTCAAATCGCTATTACTCCCATCCCTCCCCACATCCCCCCAGGCTCACTTTCCACATTTCACCCTGTCACAAAAGATGAAGTCTCCAGGTTCCTCTCCTCTTGTCCCACTACATGCACCACTGACCCTATTCCCTCACCTACTCCAGTCTCTCTCTCCAATGGTCACCACTCACCTAACCAAAATCTTCAATCTCTCCCTCTCTTCTTGCATCTTCCCGTCCTCCTTCAAACATTCTATCATTACTTCATTATTAAAGAAAATATCTCTTGACTCATCCTGCACAAATAACTACAGACCAGGCTCCAATCTTCCCTTCATCTCTAAACTCTTGGGGCTCCTGGTCTACTCCCGCCTCACCCGTTACCTCTCCGCTCACTCTCTTCTAGACCCATTACAGTCTGGTTTCCGCCCCTTCATTCTCCAGAAACTGCTCTCACCAAAGTGACCAATGACCTTCTGATGGCAAAACATAATGGTGTACACCCCCTGCTTATTCTTCTTGACCTTTCTGCGACTTTGACACTGTCAACCACCATCTCCTACACTCCCTGCTGCACTCCATCGGCATAAAGGACACCGCTCTCACCTGGTTCTCTTCTTATCTTTCCAACCGTTCTTTCAGTGCATCTGGTTCCACTTCTCCCCTTCCTCTCACTATTGTGGTCCCTCAGGGTTCAGTCCTTGGACCTCTTCTCTTCTTTCTGCTACACAGCCCCTATTGGACAGATCATCAGTAGATTTGGTTTCCATTACCATCTTTATGCTGATGACACACAACTATAGACTTCATCCCCTGACCTTACGCCTGCTGTATTACAGAACGCCAATGACTGTCTAACCGCAGTTTCCAATATCATGTCCACTCTGTACCTGAAACTCAACCTTTCCAAAACTGAACTTCTTATGATCCCGCCCTCCACTAACCTCCCTAAATCTGAAATCTCCATCTCGGTGTTCGGCACCACGATAACACCTAGGCTGCAGGCTCGATGTCTGGGTGTTAACTTTGATGCTGATCTTTCATTCACTTCCTATATACAATCTCTTGTCCGCTCTTGTCACCTTCAACTGAAGAACATTTCTAAAATTCGCCCCTTCTCCACCATGGAAACAACTAAAACCATCACAGTGACCCTGATCCACTACCGCCTTGATTATTGCAACTCTCTATTAATTGGCCTCCCCCTCACTAGGCTTTCCCCTCTCCAGTCTATCCTTAATGCAGCAGCCAGGGTCACCTATCTGGCTAACTGTTAGGGTACCTTTAGACGCCGCAACCGCGGCAATAAATATTGACGGCGATATGTCGCCCTGGAACCATCGCCGTCAAATTGCCTCCTAATTGCGGTGTGTATTTGGGGAAATTGGCGGCGATATGTCGTCTCGCTCTGGTCGCCTGATTTCAGAGCAATTACCAAAATACACACTGCAATTGGGAGGCAATTTGGCGGCGATGGTTCCAGGGCAACATATCGCCGTCAATATTTATCGCCGCAGTTGTGGCGTGTAAAGGTACCCTTACTCGGATGCTTCTGCTCTGTGCCAGTCATTGCACTGGCTGCCTGTATAATATAGGATGCACTTCAAATTGCTTGTTCTCACCCACAAAGCTCTTCACAGTGCAGTACCTCACTACCTCTCTACCCTCATCTCTGTCTATCACCCCATCGGTTCTCTTCACTCTGGGAGTGACTTTAGATTAACATCTGCACTAATCCAAACCTCCCATTCCCGGCTCCAAGACTTTTCACGTGTTGCATCAATTCTCTGGAATGCTCTACCCCAAGAAATTAGGACTATCCACAATTTACTTAGCTTCAGGCGCTCCCTAAAAAGACATCTTTTTAGGGAGGCCTATCATTCTCCCTAATCGAAGTCATTTAGACGTAGGTTATCCAATACTTCCCTGAACCAGGGCCGTATTTGCCATTAGGCACCCGTAGGCACGTGCCTAGGGCGGCGCCATTCATAGGGGGGCGAAGCCTCTGCGTGTTTTCTTTTTTTCTTTTTTTTTTTTTTGCTGCCCCGTGTCGGCCGGGTCTTAAGCCCCGCCCCCTCATACCCCCCCATCAGGCCGGCCACCTCACATAGCCGGAAGAGAGAAGGACTGGAGGGGGCCGGCCCGCCGCGGAGTAGATAGCGTTCTGAATACTGTGTTCCCGCGGAGGACCAGGCAGAGGCGGCACTGGTTTGCAGAAGTCGCAGACTGGCCGCCCGTGGCAGCACATCGCCCCAGACGGCGCCGCCGCGCCGGGACGACGGTGTGAGTGTCAGCAGTCACCGCCGTGCATCGGAGGAGGGCGGAGAGGGCGCAGAGCAGGACCCAGGAGGAAATCCGCAGAGGCCCGGGCAGGCGGCAGCACATTCCCGGTTCCCGCGCCGACAGCCAGGCAGACAGCGGCTGGGCTCAGCCTCAAGTGTGAGTCAGCGGCGCCGCTGCCCGCCGGCCGTATGTTAATGATGAAGTGCAGCATGGGCCAGCCCTGGGCATTGCATATTGTATAGAAAAATATAATGTGGCTTGTGGGGGGTGGGAGCGGCTGGGGGCCAGTTATCTATGCAATGCTGCAGCTGCCAGCATCTCCAGCCCCAGTTATGTGTGGGCCGCTCCCATCCCCCACATTATGTATGTATGCAATGCTGCAGCACCCCCAGGCTGGGAGCGCTGCACCATTGCAGCATTGCATAGATACATATGTGGGGTGGGGGATGGGAGTGGCCCACACATAACTGGGCCTGGGGGCCCATGTTATGTGTGGCCCGCTCCCATCCCCCACATTATGTATGTATGCAAATGCAATGCTGCTGCACCCCCAGGCTGGGAGCGCTGCAGCATTGCATAGATACATATGTGGCAGATGGGAGCGGCCCACACATAACTGGGGCTGGGGGCCCAAGTAATGTGTGGGCCGCTGCCATCCCCCACATATGTATCTATGCAATGCTGCAGCGTCCCCAGCCCCAGTTATGTGTGGGCCGCTCCCATCCCCCGCATTATGTATGTATGCAAATGCAATGCTGCTGCACCCCCAGGCTGGGAGCGCTGCAGCATTGCATAGATACATATGTGGCGGATGGGAGCGGCCCACACATAACTGGGGCTGGGGGCCCAAGTAATGTGTGGGCCGCTGCCATCCCCCACATTATGTATCTATGCAATTCTGCAGCGTCGCCAACCCCAGTTATGTGTGGGCCGCTCCCGTCCCCCCTATCTATGCACTGCTGCAGTGCCTGCAGGCTGCTGCAGGCCAAGTCTGTGTGGGCCACTATCACCCCCCCATATGATATGGGGGTAGGGGATCGGGATGACAGCGGCCCACACACAGACCTTGGCTGCAGCAGGCACTGCATTGCATACATATGGGGAGGATGGGAGTGAGTGGCCCACACAGACCTGGGCGGCAGCAGCCTGCAGGCACTGCAGCATTGCATAGCTAGGGGGAAGAGGGATGGGAGCAGCCCACACAGACCTAGTGTGATCCGGTCCACAGCAGACAGCCCCGGATCGGATCATCAAAGAGAACGGGAGGGCCAAACATGCCCTCTTGTCCGGTGTGTAGCTGGATTCTTCTTCACGCAGCTGCTGATAATTCAGGTTCGCGGCTCACTGGGAGCTGTCCGCGGTCCGGAACTGTTAGCAGGGAAGATCCCATAGTGCTGAGCTTTAGCACCGGCCGTCCGGCTCCCGGGTGCCAGATTTTGTCGGCTCTGGTGCGATCCAGTGCCATAGACCCCTATGTGAGGGGGCATCGGATCGCATCGGACTGGGACAATCCGGGAGGATCCGAGGTTCTCAGCATTTTTCACATGGACACAGAAACATTGCTTGCAACGTTTTTGTGTCCGGGAGAAAACCCTGCAACCTCCCGGACACAGGGAAACCAGATGGCAGATAGCTGCCATCCAGGTCAATCTGGAATCAGACCCGGGGCTGTCTGGTTCACAACATCCTTGTGCAATCTGTTTTGTTTCTCAGCAGCTATTACTGTAGAATCATTTACAGGAGCATTTTACAGTGCTTTCAGCTGCAGAATGATAATGTATCTGTGAAAAAAACAAATGCCTCTGGGTCTCGGATGGTGCGTGTGCGGTCCAAAATTTTGTCAGACCCATAGACTTGCATTGGCGAGTCTCGCACGTGAATCGCAGACTCTTGCAGCATCTTGTGACTTTTTTCCCATCCAGAATCTGGATGAGAAAAAAGCGTCTGACACTCGCCAATGTGTTTCAGACATTGATTAACATTGGTCTGACTGCAATGTGAGAGAATGACACATTGCAGTCATCCGAGTTTCACGCCAGTGTGACCGTACCCTATTAATAAAATCCATATAGTAATCCTACAATGTCTGCCGGACATGGTATGGGGAGGGTGTAAGGCTCAGTTAGTACACACTCCATACTTCTTGTTATTAACCAGTTAATGCTCTCTTGTCCACCACACTGCAGTGTGAAAAGAGGAAGACAGCGAGACAGGCAGCGACATGGCATCAGAGAGCCCCTGACCTCGAAATACAAGATCCTCAGATCCCGGTATTGTGACGACATATGAAGAAATATTCTTATACATTTATATTACACTATGAACTCCACAGCACTTTACATACATCATCAACACTGTCCCCATTGGGGCTCACAATGTAAACATCCTACCAGTATGTCTCATATTGTATATCGCCTTTCTTTGATATCACCTTCACAAATATTGCATTTATTGCACTTGTCAGGTTTTGGATGTTTTAAGATTGCATTTGTTTGCAGGATGTCAGAATTGACTCCCAGAGCTGCTGGTGTGACGGTTAATGTCTTACAGCATCTTAGATTTTTTTTGCTTAAAGGTACTTCCAAGTTTCTCAATAGGGTTGAGATCATGGGAGACTGGTAGCTACACCATGGTTTTCTCTACTTTTATGTCCATAGGAGCCAATTACTCAGGGCTATGCTCTGTACCAAGAGATGGTGCATTGTCATGTATGGGGATGATTTAGTACGAAGAAAAAAGTGGTCAGTCTAAAAGTATATATACTTTGCCGTGGTCCTTTTCACTTCTTCAATGGACCCAATAGGGGCAAACTAGCTCTCTCATGATTACGACCCAAAACATGACTGCCACCTCCTTGCTGATGTCACAGCCTTGTTGGGACATGGTGGTGGTCATCTAGCAACCATCCACTACTCCATCCATAATGGGAACCTCACAACTCCTTTTAGCCCCTCGTAGCTATCACTACTCTGCACCTTGCTATCTCATCCCTAACCATCCAAAAGATGATTTAATAACTTACATATTCCTATGATTATCAGTGCTGCAGTCTTTGTCCGTAGACTGGAATGGGCAGTCTTTATTATCACCTTATTGTTGCCTTTTGCACATAAACGAATTAAAATCATTAAAAGATTTTATTATTCTTTGTATTTATTTCAAGGCAGTCTGTCTGCAGGGGGGCGTGGCACGATGGGGGGGCATGGCACGATGAGGGGCGTGGCACGATGGGGGGGCGTGGCACGATGGGGTGTGTGGTGCGAGGGGGGGGGGCGGCACCGCTGACAGTGCCTAGGGCAGCAGGAACTCCAAATACGGGCCTGCCCTGAACATAACTATCAAACTCCATCAGACCCAAAAGCTCTACACAGATTGACTGGTGGCCACTGATGGTGGGTTTACACGCTTCAATATCGTTCCGATATCGCAGTTCAATGGCGCGGGAGCGCGCAATTAGTGCACGTTCCTCCCGCATCGCATTGAATGTTTACACGCTGCGATATCGGAATACAACGTCCGTGCGATGTCTCCGCCTCCCAACCCAGGATCGCATAGTTAACATGGGAGTGAATGGGTGACGTATGAAATCGCATCGTAATTGGGCGTTTACACAGCACGATCCGGCTTCAATCGCTATGCAATATAGCAAGCTCATTCAATCCCCGATATCGCATTGACATCGTTCCTGCATCGTATTGGACGTTCACACCATACAACGCAGGAACGATTTCGCCTCCGACGATTGAACCACGTGACTTTTGATTGAAATCGTAATACGATATCGCGACGTGTAAACCCGCCATTACTCCATTATCATCTATTCCACAACCTCAAAATGGCCAGACTGTGATTGTAAATAAGCATCCATACTTTGTGTCACCCACCTTATTGTAGATTGTAAACTCTTGTGAGCAGGGATTGTCATTATTTTTTGCTTTTAATTATTGTGTTTTCCAAAACTATTTCTTATGACTTTATGTTTTATATGAATCTGATTTGTTAAGAGCTGTGGAATATGTTGCTACTATATAAATAAAGATTATTATTATTATTATTAAACCCATATATTCAGCTATTAAAAAACAGAAAATAAGTAATATCTGAATAAGTACACTCATACACTCGGCTCCGCTCCGTACACCTCATACACACACAGCTCCGCTCCGTACACCTCGTACACACACGGCTCTGCGACATACACCTCGTACACACACGGCTCCGCTCCGTACACCTCGTACACACACGGCTCTGCGACATACACCTCGTACACACACGGCTCTGCGACATACACCTCGTACACACACGGCTCCGCTCCGTACACCTCGTACACACTCGGCTCCGCTCCGTACACCTCATACACACACAGCTCCGCTCCGTACACCTCGTACACACACGGCTCTGCGACATACACCTTGTACACACACGGCTCCGCTCCGTACACCTCGTACACACACGGCTCCGCTCCGTACACCTCATACACACACGGCTCCGCTCCGTACACCTCGTACACACACGGCTCCGCTCCGTACACCTCGTACACACACGGCTCCGCTCCGTACACACACGGCTCTGCGACATACACCTCGTACACACACGGCTCCGCTCTGTACACCTCGTACACACACGGCTCCGCTCTGTACACCTCGTACACACAAAGCTCCGCTCCGTACACCTCGTACACACACGGCTCCGCTCCGTACACCTCGTACACACACGGCTCCGCTCCGTACACCTCGTACACACACGGCTCCGCTCCGTACACCTCGTACACACTCGGCTCTGCTCCGTACACCTCGTACACACACGACTCCGCTCCGTACACCTCGTACACACACGGCTCCGCTCCGTACACCTCGTACACACACGGCTCCGCTCCGTACATCTCGTACACACGGCTCCACTCCGTACACACGCGGCTCCGCTCCGTACACCTCGTACACACGGCTCTGCTCCATACACCTCGTACACCTCGTACACACGTGGCTCCGCTCCATACACCTCGTACACCTCGTACACACGTGGCTCCGCTCTGTACATCTCGTACACACGGCTCTGCTACATCCACACTGTAAGGCTACATGCGCACGTTGAGTATTCGATGAGTTTTTTACCTCAGGATTTGTAGCCAAAACCAGGAGTGCATAATTAAATACAGAAGTGGTGCAGGTGTTTCTATTAGACTTTTCCTCTGATTGCTCCACTCCTGGTTTTGTCTAAAAATCCTGAGGTAAAAAACTCCTCAAATACTCAGCGTGTGCATGTGGCCTAAATCTCTCCTGACCTTCACCTCATCCAGCACCATGACAACCAGCACAGCAGAGTCCTGCATACACTGAGGAGCTGATCATGTGACCCCTGACTCCTCCCCTCCATGTGACATCATCACAGGTCCTGTAGAGCAGCCATGTGGTAGCTTCTAGTTTGGAGTTGATTTCTTGAGGTAATGATGTCACCGGAAGGGGCGGGGCCTCTTGTGCTGTGGTGAGAGGACTCCTCCAGTGTCTGCTCCTGAGAGGACTGAGGTAGGAGATAATGTCTTCACTAGTGACTGTGTAGAATGGAGGCTGCGGAGATCATCAATATCTGATGTAGATGGAGACACATTAAAGGGAACCTGTCACCTCAAACAACTTTATCAACCATCCTTGTCTGAGCTTTTATGGGGATCTACAAGTGCAATAAAGCATTTTGTAAACTTACTGAATCTATGTCGGATGGGCGTTACTACAGGGTTCTTTGAGAGAAGACAGGGTCTCCTGGGCCGCGCTCTCCACGCCCCTGTTGAAATTACTCCCCGATGGGCGGAATTCTTCTTTCCGGGGCTCGGGCACTATTCGAACTACCCACCCATTTCGTCATCGCTATGACACGGTCACGTGATGCCAGCCCTGCGTCACTTCCACCCGTGGTATCGCTGGGTATCATGTACACACACAGCTCCGCTCCGTACACCTTGTGCATACACGGCTCTGCTCCATACACACAATCGGCTCTGCTGCGTACACCTCGTACACACAATCGGCTCTGCTCCGTACACCTCGTACACACAATCGGCTCTGCTCCGTACTCCTCGTACACACACGGCTCCGCTCCGTACACCTTGTACACACACGGCTCTGCTCCGTACACCTCGTACACACACGGCTCCGCTCCGTACACCTTGTACACACACGGCTCTGCTCCGTACACCTCGTACACACACGGCTCCGCTCCGTACACCTCGTACACACAGGGCTCCGCTCCGTACACCTCGTACACACAATCGGCTCTGCTCCGTACTCCTCGTACACACACGGCTCGTCTCCATACATCTCGTGCACACGCGGCTCGTCCCCGTACACCTCGTGCACACGCGGCTCCTCCCTGTACTCCTCGTGCACACGCGGCTCCTCCCCGTACACCTCGTGCACACGTTGCTCTGCTACATCCACACTGTAAATCCCTCCTGACCCCACACATACCTGTCCCTGCAGCCTCAAACAACTTTTTCAACCATCCCTGTCTGACCTTTTATAGGGATCTACAAGTGCAATAAAGCATTTTGTAAACTTACTGAATCTATGTCGGATGGGTGTTCCTACAGGGGTCTTGGACGAGAAGGCAGGGTCTCCTGGGAAGGTCTCTGTGGGAAGAGGGGAAGAAGGGTGGGACCGAGACAGTGCACTTCGGAAAGAGGGTAAAAAGAGCAGGGCTTAGGCATTGCACTGTGGGGATGGAGAAAGTGCAGTACAGGGAAGGGGTGGAGAAGAGCGGGGCTGAGAAAGTGCACTGCAGCAAGGGGGGAAGAAGTAGTGGGGTTAGACACTGCACTATGGGGAGGGGGAAGAAGTGGGGGCTGAGACAGCATACTGTGGGAAGAGGGTAAAAAGAGTGGGGCTGAAAAACTGCAGTGCGGGGTGGGGTGACAGTCCCGCCCCTGAAACCAGCATTACTGTGATGCTTCCTTTAAAGGAGGGGCTGAGGAAGTGCCTGAGGCCTTTCTGACCCCATGTGAGGATCAACAAACAGCTGTTGGATAGAATAGAGAGGGAACCGTAGAGACTTATTAGAGGATGTATATGAGAAAATAGCTTATATTGGAGGGATATATTAGATAGGAAGTTAGGAGAAAAGTTGCTGGTCTCAGACTGACCCTTTAACCCCTTCAGCTCTGAAACTATCTTGGTGTATTCCCTGATCAGCCCAATGAACTTGTGATTGTTACAGTGGCTGACATATCCAGTGATTGTGAGTATGAAGGAGATGACTTACTCAGCAATTTAACTCATGTTCCAGTCTGTACAAGACAAGAGAGAGAAGACAACGCCTGCATGTTCTATCTTCTGATATGTTTTCCCTTATTATCTCCAGTCATTGTATTATTACACAGGATCTTTATGATGTTACATCGTCATCTTCTCCCCATTCAGGTCCCTACAATATCGGATCCTCTCACATCTTCTATACAAGAGAATTCTCCTGATTGACCATCAAGGATGGATCTGGACAGGGACAAGATGGCGGAGAGGATCTTCCACCTCACCTTAGAGATCCTCTTCCTTGTTACTGGAGAGGTGAGAGATTGTGATGACAATGTCACATGACATCATTCTTATCTATGGACAGAATAACAGATGACAGAACTGGAGAGGTGAGGACTCTGGAAATGTCTGGAGACTGGAGATTTATTAATGTGTCTCTCCATAACCAGGATTACACAGTAGTGAAGAGCTCTAGTGATCTGTGCTGTCAGGACCCTGTGTCTGAGGGAAGAGCCCTGAGCCCAATCACGGGGCCTCCACCTCACCCCCTGATACATGAGGACATCAATGACCAGAAGATCCTAGAACTCACCTACAAGATGATTGAGCTGCTGACTGGAGAGGTGACACTGCTGGGAATGCTGCTGCTGCTGGGACATTATACAGTAACGCTATGAAGGGATCGGGGGATGACAATGGTATCATTGTATGTGTCAGGTTCCTATAAGGTGTCAGGACGTCACCGTCTATTTCTCCATGGAGGAGTGGGAGTATTTAGAAGAACACAAAGATCTGTACAAGGACATAGTCATGATGGAGGTTCCCCGGCCGCCCCTCACATCACCAGGTAATAGACAGGACTAAATACACACGCCCTATAATGATCTGTATGTAAAGAATGAATTCAGTCCCTGTATGTGTCTCCTCCAGGTCTATCCAGTAAGAGGACAACACCAGAGAGATGTCCCCGTCCTCTTCTCCCACAGGACTGTAAACAAGAAGATCCCGATGTTCCTCCGGATGATCAGGTAGATGGAGAGAAGGTGTGATGAGATCTCCCTATGATGGGTAGACGGCTGTGAAGGTGGTGTGCTCCGTCTTGTTTTATGTAGTGTGAGGCAGTGCCCGGTGTCGTATATGAAAGGTCGCTATGTGTCCCCTAGAATGTGCTTGGAAACCCTATAAGACTGGCTGGAGTGTGTTATACAGTTGGTACTGTGTTGTCTTGAAACATTATTTTTTTATTGTTTTCAACACATAAAGGAAGAAATACATTCATTAATAATCATATTTTAAAGTGGGAAAGAGACAGACATCAGTCATTACAGAGTCCCCAAAAGACTTAATGAAATAGTTACATAGTTACATTTTTGTAGTCAAATCTCTCTCCCCACTCCCTCAATCAGAATAATCTTCCCAAATTCTTCTTCGAGATGCTTAAAGTAATAAAAATATACGAACACAAAGAAAACAATTAAGTTTTGTTAATTTTCAGCCTGTAAGGCTAGTTATCAAAAACAGAATATTTTACTTTAACTAATGTCTCTGAGAGTCACTTATCTATTATGTGAGTAATTTCGTCTCAATAGAGTATAGAAATACCAGAAATTTGGTGAATCCGAATATCGTTTCTTTTTGTTTTTCCCATAGTTGTCAAATTGTTTTTAGTCTACCCAGTGTGTCATTAAGATTTTCCAAAGCATACCATGACGAGTTTTTATAGGGCACCATGAATGTTTTGATGTCTGCATCACTCAGTTCCCCTTCAATATAGGGTCTCCACTTCCTAAAAAATTTTCCCGCCAGTCTATCTGTGTTCCTCAGTGTTTCTAGGGATTCTAAGTCTAGAACTTTTCTTAAGGAATCACGCACCATACCCAGTCCTGGTGCGTGATCCCCGAGCCATCCCTGGAGGAGCAGTCTCTTTGCCACCATAATAATTGTGTGGAATAAGATATGTAATTTATTTCCACTCTCCTCCCCCTCCCTGAAGTGGAACAGCCACAGCATAGCATTCAAGCCGTCTTTCATATGGAGCATTCTTGAGGTCATGTCTCTAACCTCAACCCAAAATGACTTCGATTTCTTACAGGACCACATCCCGTGCTCCAAGTCCGTCCCATGCATTTTGCACTTGGGGCAGTGAGTCATCCGCCCAGGATTGCTGAGAGAAGGCGGTATATTAAATCCCTCTACCGTCCCATGCATGAGACGGAATTGGGAGTCTCTCCATCTTTCGTTCGTTATAAATTTTCTAACTAGTCTCCAGCCTTCCAAAATGTTTTGCGATAGATCCGGGTCTTTTAGATGTTTTTTCCACCTGGAAAACAGTTTCTCTGAACAAAGTGGCCTGAGCGTGCTCTGTAGTTTCCCATATATATGAGATATCGTTATGTCATTACCCCCCAATGCCAAGAGGTCGTCCCATAAAGTGTGGGTTAATTCTCCAGAGATATCATTTAGGTTAGATCTGAGGAAGCCTAAAACCTGACGGCACTGTAGAGCATGTGTTCTAGAGAGATCAAACTTTGCCAAAATCTCTTCACCCGTCATCCAACGCTTCTCCTCTCTGTGTATTAGATCAGCAACCCTCATTATCCCTTTAGCTCTCCATATTCCAAATAGAGAATTTTCATGACCTGACTTGAAGGCCGGGCATGCCCAAAGATTTAAACCCTTAGAAATTTTCCAGGAAAGGCGCATTTTCTTTCTCACTGCCTTCCATGTTGATATCGTATCTCTGCATATAGTAGTGTTTTTGATGTTTGATGGAAGGCAAGCTAATGGGGAGTGTAGGAGCGAAGATAAATCCCAGGGACTTGACAACTCCCCCTCCAACCCTATGTCCGAGTATCTATTGGTGTTATTGACCCAATCTAATACATTTCGCAATATACATGCCAGATTATAACCCCTGACATCAGGGAGTCGAAGACCACCCTCTAATTTTGGTTGGATTAGAGTATTGAAGGCTATTCTTGGTTTTTTACCTCTCCATAGAAATTTTGAGAAAGCACTATTTATTCTCCTAATGTCTACGTGTTTTAATAACAAAGGGATCGTCTGGAGCGGATATAGCAATCTTGCGAAACTTATCATCCTGACAAGGTGTCCTCTGCCCAATAGCGACAAGGGAAGATTTCTCCATCCCTCCAGCTCTTTTTCAATTTTAATTATGATCGTTGTGAAGTTTAATCTGTATATCTGACCCAATGTTTTAGCTAGATAAATACCCAGGTATTTGATGCTATCTTTCATCACTTTCATCCCAAATAACTGGTCAAAACTTAAAGATTTCGTCTTCCCCTTAATGAATAGAATCTCGCATTTATCTCTATTTAGTCGCAAGCCTGAGTACTTGCCCAGTCTGTCAATATCCGAGAGAATAGAAGGAAGATCTCTGTCTGGATTTTGTACAAATAAAATAATTTCATCTCCAAATAGTGCCAGTCTCTCTTCTTTTTTACCTACTTTTATTCCTTCATAGGGACTACAGGACTCAAGATATAATGCAAGAGGTTCAATCGCTAGATTAAAGAGTAGGGGGGACAGGGGCAGCCCTGACGGGTACCCTTTTCTAATTTAAAAGTATCCGAGAGAAAACCAGGTATGCTAACACAAGCTTTCGGTTGAGCATATAGAGCTCGCAGAAATTGGCGAAAGGGGCCCATCAAATCAACGGAGTCTAGCACCTTATCCAGCCATGACCACCTGACATTATCGAATGCTTTTTCGGCATCTAGGGTGATCATGGCTGGATTTCCCTCCCGATTTTCCGTCCGTCTCCCCACCACATCTAATAGTAACATCGCTTTCCTTATGTTAGTGGCGGTCGAGCGTCCTTTAATGAAACCAGATTGGTGAGGTGCGATCAATTTTGGTAATACCTGTGCTAATCTGTCGGGTAGAAGTTTGGTTAGAATTTTTAGGTCTTGGTTAATGAGGGAGATAGGTCTATAACTTGCTGGGTCTGTTGGGGGTCTACCTGGTTTGGGGATTAATTTTATGTGAGCCATATTCATTCTATCCGGGATTGGGTAGCCCTGAATAAAGGAATTAAAAAGGTCTTTGAGGACTGGTGAGATTTGCTCCCTCAAAGTTTTGAAGAAGGCCCCGTTATAGCCATCAGGGCCTGGTGCTTTGCCCGGGTTTAGTGTCCTGATGGTGTGTTCTATTTCCTCTACTGAAATGGGACTATTGAGAAGTTGGGCGTCTTCCGTGGATAATTTGGGTAGTTTGAGCGAATGTAGCCATGAAACTTCGCCTAAGTTAGTGTCACCCACCTCTGTGTAAATTGAGGCAAAATACTTCCCCAATGCTTGTGCAATGTCTTTCGGATCTGACAAAGTATTCCCATGTTTATCGATGATCAACTTAATTGGTTTGGACATTAGTCTGCCTTTAGCTAAACGAGCCATCAATCGACCCGCTTTGTCGCCAAATCTGTGCAAGTCCAGCTCTAGTCTGTTCCTATATAAAGTCTCCCGTCTCTCTGCCCATATATCAAATTCCTTTTTAGCTATCAACCAAGACTCCCTGTCCTCATTGGACATAGTATATTTATATAGAGAGTAAGCCCCCCTCACTGTTACGCTGGTTTTTAAGTATTGTTCTTTAATCTTCTTTTTCAATCTCAAACTATATGCCATAATGTTGCCCCTGAGTACTGTCTTTGCTGTCTCCCAAAAGAGAGAGGGGTCAGAGCGGTGTTCCCCGTTATGGGTTGAGAAATCTGTCCACCACTCACCGAGGCATTTAACAAAATTATCCTCTCTAACTAGGGTATCCGGAAATCTCCATAAGTAGTCCGTCCCTTTCTGGTATGTGTCCCTCGTTGCCATGACTATTGGGCTGTGATCAGATATGACCATGTTCTCGACCACGGCCTCCTCCACTCTCTGGAAAGTCAGGGGCGTGGCAAAGAACATGTCCAGCCTAGACCAGGATTTGTGAGCGTGAGAGTAGTGAGTATACTCTCTGTCAAGGGGGTGAAGCAAGCGCCAAATATCGTGCATGTTACATTGGTTAAACAGGTCTTCCAGGAAGTGAACCCCACGGTCAGATACTGTCCCCGGATCAGTGGGTCGGGGGTGTGAGCTGTGTCGTCTATCCTCCTCTTCATTGAGTACCATGTTGAAGTCTCCCCCTACTATTCTGATATTGTGTTGATCAGTCAATAAGTGAGATTGTAATTTCTGGAGGAATGGTTTTTGCGCTACGTTGGGGGCATAAACATTATATATGCTGTAAGTGTCTTTTTGTATTTGGAGATTCAGATGAATCATTCTGCCCTCTTGGTCTGCATTAGAGGATAGGACCGTGTGTGCTAAAGCTCTATTAATCATGATGACTACTCCAGCTTTTCTATTGATCGCACCAGATCCATAAATCTCTCCTACCCACATTTTCTTTAGTCTGAAAAAGTCGTCAGACGTCAGGTGGGTCTCCTGGAGCATGACCACATCCGCACGCAATCGCTTAAGATGTCGGAGGACCATCATGCGTTTCGCCGGGCAGCGCAGTCCCTTCACATTCCAAGAGACCCACCTAACCATGATCGTGAAATATAGTTAGGTTTGTCAGATTGATTGCCTGGTACGACCGAGTGTTGCATCTGCTTTGGGAATTACTGTATAGAATGCAAGTAGGTGTATTCGGAAAAAAACACAATTGTGTATCAAAGTTTGAAACGACAGCTCCATGTTCCACTAGACGGTTCTTTAGAACTCTCTTTCCCCTTTCACTAAACCTCTCCCTCTTCATGACGTAGCCAAGTGACTTCTCTTTTTTCCTTTCTGAGATCAGGCGCATCCGCTCCTAACCCGCCACATATGTATATTCGTAGAAATAAACTAAGATAAAATTAAATTGGCCAAACAACCCCGAGCCAACGACCCCCCCCCCCACCTTATCAACTATTGCATTCAAATGGTTCAATTCAGACAGAGAAACTATCACATTCCCCCAAATCGTGCTTATAGCAATAACTCAGGATATAGGTATTCCAGTCTACAAGAAAAGAAAAAAAAAAAAAAGGAGAAATTTCTATAGCTAAATCAAACAAATAGAACTTATTTGTAGGATGATATTATACTTCACAAAGACATCATGTCAACGGCTGTTCCCTCTTCTTCACCATCTTTCATTGTCGGTCAATTGCAATGTCGACTGTGAAGTTGGGAGTCATATCAGATGCTCCGCTAATGGGTTAGGTCACGCTGGTTTTTTCTTATTCCATCTCGTGGACGATTGTCGCTGCTGTCTCGGTGTTGAAGCTTTCGTCGCTCCTTCTTCTAGGGCAGAGTCCGAACGTAGTCTGTAGGACCTAACGGAGTCCTGGCTTAGGTCAGTTGGGATGTCCATCCGTCTCGGGCTGTCTGATCCTCCAGATCTCGGTGATGCGTTGATTTTCATGATCTCCGCCATTGCCTCGTCCGGAACGGTAAAAGACAATAACACTCCTTCTGGCGAGCGGAATTTTAGGGTGGCGGGATAGTTTAACTGGAACCTAATATTTCTCTTGTATAGAATTGTGCACACCTCGCTAAAGGCTCTCCTGCGCCTTGTCACTTCGATGGAATAGTCTGCAAAAACCAGTATTTTGTTTCCCAGCACCACGAGAAGGTGTCTTTTAGCTTTGTACGCCCGTAAGATTTCCGCTTTGTCTCTATGATTTAAGTACTTGGCGATAGCGTGGCGGGCTTTGTTGGTGTCCCTCTCTTGTGCGGCGCTGCTAACTTCTCTTTCTCTCTGTGCTTCTCTGGGTGGGCCAATTCTATGGGTGCGTTCGGTTTTGCATCTGTGTGTTAAGCCCAGCGCTTTGGGTAATTCCACCTCAAAGATTTCCTCCAACTGATTAAGAGAGACTGATTCAGGGAGGCCCACAATTTTTAAGTTACTGCGACGTGAACGGTTCTCAATATCATCAAGTTTGTTTAGGGCGAAATCGTTTTGTTTTTGTAGGATCTGTAGCTGATGTTCCAGATCTGATATCTTGTCCTCTGCTGAGGAAATTCTGGTTTCAGCCTCATGGAGTTGTTGGTCCTGAGCGTCAATTTTGACCTTCAACTCCTGAGTGGATGCTGACACTAAGTCTGATATAGCTTGTTTAAAATCGTCTGCCAAATAATGGGCCAGCTCCTTGGCTAGATATTTAAAGTCTTGCTGGTGAAGAAATGCAGGGCTTTGTACAGATAAATCTGTGTTGCGTACATCGCCATGCTCCCTCCTATCCTGCTGCTGGGTGAACTGCTGAGAGACCTGCTGGGGAAGTTGCTGGGAACTGACTGTGATCTTGTGTCCTCCTACCATCTTGCCTCCTCCTGGGCTAGGATTGTGCCCCTCCGATTCCTCCTCCACATCTCCTCGGCTCTCTGGTGGTAGGATTTCTTCCTCATTCTGTCCCCTCAGGCTCTGGGAAGCCGCCATGGCCGTTTTCGCGCCATTGTACTCTGCCCCCTGCACGCGCGCAGCTAAGTCTTTGTCCCCGCTTCTAGTGACGTACCGGTCCATCGTGGCCATGACCGGCGCCGGCGGTCCCGCTCTATTAGCGGACATTATGGGGAAGGTGTTTGGACGCCGGTGGCTCAAGGATGAGGCTTAAAGGCTGTGGCGGGCTGCGGAGCTTCTCTTACCCGCGTCCGCTCATCCAGGCGCCGGAACCGAAAGTCACTGTGTTGTCTTAATACAGTTGGTACTGTGAGTACAACACAGAAATAAGAGTGTGAACTGAATCAAGTTATGTAACTCAGGTATTTAGGAAAACCAGATAAGGGCCTTTATTTGGGAGAATCTGTAGGAACGGGTGGGATGGATTTTCCCTCCACTCTGGGTCTTCTAACATGGCCATGTCCAGGAATATGCTTTTAAGGCCTGTTTCACACATCCGTGCAAAACAGGCACGTGTGAGACAGGCCGTTTTTGGGGGCGGTGTGTCATCCAGATAGCACAGAGACAGCCTGTCATTTCATACCTCCCTCCAGCGCTGCCTGCTCCTCTCTCTTCCGGGGCCTCTGCAGCTCTAAGAGCAGTGAATATTAGATGAGTGTAATAAGCGGCCTCAGAATTCAGGGGAGTTGACAGCGCTGGGAGGAGGTGAGTATGAAATTCTTGGTTCTGGTCTGTGCACACGGATGTCATATGGATGACGTTTTTTGCATGGACCCATTGACCTGAATGGGTCCATGCTTCAACTGATAAACGGACATGTCGCCATGTGGAGCACACGGACACACATCTGCTTCGCACGGTCCATGCTGAGTAACGGACATCTGAAAGGGGCCATAGGGGATCATGTGTCCCCGTATGTAAAAATGAACTCCAAAACTTTCAGATTCCAAATTTTCAAAGATTTTATTTTTTTTTTAGTGGTAAAAAAGAAATCAAAACATTAAAAAAAGAGAAATATTGGTCTCCGTCAACATTTTAAACAACTCAAATCACTTTGTTTCCTATGGATTGAGCTTTGTGAGGTTTGTTTTTTAAGAAGTGACGTTATGGTTTTATTACTAATTTATGGTACATTCGATGTTTTGGATCGTAATTCTTGCATTTCGATAATTTTTTTCTTATATATTGTTTTCTGTACAAGTCAATTTATTTTTAGATTTTTATTATTATTATTATTATTATTATTATTATTATTATTACTGTCTTTAGTTTTATTGAAAGAAAAGGGGGTGGTTTGCATTTTTATAACTTTTGATTCCCGTTTTTCCTCGTTCTTGTATTCCTCTTTTGGGACATGAACCTTCAATCGTCTGATCGCTCATACTATATACTGTAATGTATAATTCAGCCTATAGTGAATAAAGCAGGCTCCTATGAAGCTCAACCTCTGGCAGTAGGAGTCTTCTGCAGGCCCTGGGCGGCCTTTGTAACCCAACGCTATCAAACATCGCTACACAGATGCGCGTGCGAGCACTGGTAACCGCGCCAAATAAAACCCAAAGTCAATGATAACAGGGGCAATTAAATGATTAACAATAGCAATTAAAGACAGAGGCCAACTGTGTAACATAGCTTAAGTTGTGAGCCCTCTCCCCACATGAGCACTCTGTCCAGTGATATCTATGTACGTGATATTCCATCAAGGGGTTAAAGGTTTTATTTAAAAACAAAATCAAGCTACACGCTAACAATAGGATAGGTAATAGCTTGCTGAACGCTGGCTCAGGGGCGGACCTTGAACCTAGGGCCTAGGGAGCCCTGGTGCAGCCACGGAGCGGGGGGGTGCTGGCGGCCTACCTGCTGAGCCGCGCTGTGTGCACTCCTGGGGGCCGAAGCACAGAGGAGAGGAGGGGCGGGATCAGGCAAGGGAAGCATGAAGCTTCCTGCTTCCCTTGCCTGATCCTCCTCTCCTCTGACATCGGATTACGGGGGTCGGCTAGGGGTCCCCTGCAGGCTTGAGGGGCCCCTAGCCGGACCAGCTGCACCACGGTAGGTCCGCCCCTGCGCTGGGTGTCTGACAATTTCGGATCTCAGTGAGTCTGAGAACAGGGATCGGTAACCCTGAGAATGGGGCTTTACAGTCATGTCATGGATGGAGATGAGGTGCCATGTTCTGACACTGCTTAATTCATTGTCTATGGGACTGCTGAGTACAGCTCTCAGCTATTTTTGTCAATCCCATAGACAATGAAGATAATGGATGGAGAACATGCGCACCTTCACTCCATTCAGGACGGAGCTGCAGAGCCTCGTTCTTGGTTTGGAGCATCTAGGGTTTCCAGAAGACGGGAACTGGGGATCAGCAAGTTACTTCCTATCCTATGGCTAGGAGAGAGCTGGATTTTTGGGGATAAATAACCTTTTAAAGTTGGTTGGCCTCTGTTTAGTGCATACACCAGGATGCACATGGTTAACATTTGTCTCCAACAGATTCTATATAGTGGCTTCCATCAATCACTGTTGAAAGTAAAAATAAAGTTGTATGGATTAATGCAGTATCCAACACTATTCCCTGCTTATATTTGTACTATCTATTGGATATCATAGAATATATTTAGGGACTAGATTCTCCAGTAGTTTTCTCCAATTTTCTAGTATAAAATGCTGTGAAATGTTACAACGTGCCAACATGGGCGGAGGTGGAACAGGATAAGATGTGACTAAGCCGCCCAAACCATCATAATTAACAGAAAGTTTTGAGTCATTTACATAAGTATTGAAAGTCTGCTGTGCGGTGTATGAAGTCCATCTGTATGCGCATTAGTTTAACATTGAGTAAGTCCTGTGCCTTATGTACAAGCAGGGCTGTATTTGGAGTTCTTGATGCCTCCAAACACTTTCAGTGGTTGCGCCCCCCCACTGATCAGTCACCCTAAGGGTCTGTGCACACAGCATTTTTGCTTCAGGCAGATTCCAGTCTCCTTACTGATTGCTCACCATAGCCATGCCAGTGTGAGGAACCGTGATGTGTGGCTTTCAAGCTTTTTTGCGCCAACATATTAACTAATGCCTTACATTGTTTATACACATTTTATACATTTTTTGCATGGTGTAATGGGGCCTTCTAAATTTCGGTGGTACACTGGTGATCCTGTCTTGCGAGATACACTCATATAATGTTAACTAGCCCGCCACGCTGGGCATCACTAATAGGCTCTTGTTCAGACACGGGGCATATATTCATGCAAAGTTCACAAGCCCACCCCACCTGACGCTACTAATAGGCGAGATACACAGTGTCTCAACAAGAGCCTATCTACAGTTGTGGCCAAAAGTATTGACACCCCTGCAATTCTGTTAGATAATACTCAGTTTCTTCCTGAAAATGATTGCAATCACAAATTCTTTGGTATTATTATCTTCATTTAATTTGTCTTCAATGAAAAAACACAAAAAGAATTGTCCTAAAGCCAAATTGGATCTAATTCCACATCAAACATAAAAAAGGGGGTGGACAAAAGTATTGGCACTGTTAGAAAAATCATGTGATGCTTCTCTAATTTGTGTAATTAACAGCTCCTGTAACTTACCTGTGGCACCTGACAGGTGTTGGCAATAACTAAATCACACTTGCAGCCAGTTGACATGGATTAAAGTTGACTCAACCTCTGTCCTTTGTCCTTCTGTGTACCACATTGAGCATGGAGAAAAGAAAGAAGACCAAAGAACTGTCTGAGGACTTGAGAAATCAAATTGTGAGGAAGCATGAGCAATCTCAAGGCTACAAGTCCATCTCCAAAGACCTGAATGTTCCTGTGTCTACCGTGCGCAGTGTCATCAAGAAGTTTAAAGCCCATGGCACTGTGGCTAACCTCCCTAGATGTGGACGAAAAAGAAACATTGACGAGAGATTTTCAAGGCAAGATTGTGCGGATGGTGGATAAAGAACCTCGACTAACATCCAAACACGTTCAAGCTGCCCTGCAGTCCGAGGGTACAACAGTGTCAACCCATACTATCCGTCGGCGTCTGAATGAAAAGGGACTGTATGGTAGGAGACCCAGGAAGACCCCACTTCTTACCCCGAGACATAAAAATGTCAGGCTGGAGTTTGTCAAAACTTACCTGAGAAAGCCTAAAACGTTTTGGAAGAATGTTCTGTGGTCAGATGAGACAAAAGTAGAGCTTTTTGGGCAAAGGCATCAACATAGAGTTTACAGGAGAAAAAAAGAGGCATTCAAAGAAAAGAACACGGTCCCTATAGTCAAACATGGCGGAGGTTCCCTAATGTTTTGGGGTTACTTTGCTGCCTCTGGCACTGGACTGCTTGGCCGAGTGCATGGCATTATGAAGTCAAAAGACTGCCAACAAATTTTGCAGCATAATGTAGGGCCCAGTGTGAGAAAGCTGGGTCTCCCTCAGAGGTCATGGGTCTTCCAGCAGGACAATGACCCAAAACACACTTTAAAAAGCACTAGAAAATGGTTTGAGAGAAAGCACTGGAGACTTCTAAGGTGGCCAGCAATGAGTCCAGACCTGAATCCCATAGAACACCTGTGGAGAGATCTAAAAATGGCAGTTTGGAGAAGGCACCCTTCAAATATCAGGGACCTGGAGCAGTTTGCCAAAGAAGAATGGTCTAAAATTCCAGCAGAGCATTGTAAGAAACTCATTGATGGTTACCGGAAGCAGTTGATCGCAGTTATTTTGGCTAAAGGTTGTGCAACCAAGTATTAGGCTGAGGGTGCCACTACTTTTGTCTGGCCCATTTTTGGATTTTGTGTGAAATGATCAATGTTTTGCTTTTTGCTTCATTCTCTTTTGTGTTTTTTTCATTGAAGACAAATTAAATGAAGATAATAACACCAAAGAATTTGTGATTGCAATCATTTTCTGGAAGAAACTGAATATTATCTGACAAAATTGCAGGGGTGTCAATACTTTTGGCCACAACTGTATATGACAGATTCCCCATGCAAGCCTTATTATCATGCGTCCCATGCAAGCAGCTGCTGCCCTCCATTTATAAGGCTGAGAGTGGTTGTTCTATCTGCATTATGCACCAGGGCTGCACCCATCTCTATACTAGGAGGTTCTCTGCACCCAGCATGTGCATTCAGTATTAGGTTGGCTATGGTGAGTTATTTTTAAAATTTTTCAGTGGTTTTGTCTTAACTGAGTGCTCCCCATGCCACCCCTCTCCATACCGAGCCTTCTCCATGCCACCCCATCTCCATACCAAGTCCCCTTTCTTATACCAAGTCCCACCATGCTACCCCTTTCCTATACCAAGTCCCACCATGCTACCCCTTCTCCATACAGTTCCCCTTCCCATGCTTATGTTTTTATCCACATCATCCAATGTCGGTATCCTTCATGTGTGGAGCGCAGATACAAGCCTCTTCATGGTTAAATAAATACCAATAAAATAAACCGATCTAGCTTGGACACACAGATTTTTCTTTTATCCCAAATTGGAGTACATTACAACAAAGAGAGCATCCACATGACTAGTATATCTATGTGTTTCTGGTGAAACACACTTAATCATATTAATAATATGCTAGTCACGTTGATGCTGTCTGTCTTGGGATGCCCCATCCCATGATACCCCATTCACCATATTGTTCCCTCCCTATCTTGCTCCTTTCTCCTTCGCCTCATTGAGGGACACAGGACCATGGGTATTATGCTTCTGTCCGCTACGAGGCGACACTATGCATAATCTGCAAAAGAGTCAAGTGGCTCCTCCTCTGCAGTATACACCCCTGGAGGAGGCATTGCTTAGTGTCGTTAGGAGGAACAACTAAATTTCATTTCTCTTAAAAATTTTTTGTTTTTTGGATTTTTTCCTTAAAGGTGAAGAAAAGTGGGTCTCTGACGAGACTCCCGGCATGCTCCTTCCTCGGCCCTCCACTTTTAGGGGCGCCTGGTTGAAGTTGAGAGGTCGCACCACATTCCGCTCCCTCCTCCCACGGTTGGGGTGCTGGGTTGAAGTCGAGATGATGGTCCTCCTTCCCCGGGTCACCATTGTTGGGGTCTCTAGGTGGAGACCGAGGCTGCGCAGGAGGCAGCATCCCTCCCTAATCACCCCTCATGGGGTTCTTAGGTTGAGACAACGCAGGTAGGGCACAAATAGGCTGCACGGACACAGCTGCACGATCCAGAAGCCTCAGCTTTGCTGAGCGCTTCTACAGGACACAGCCCGCAGCAATCTGCAAGGCTGCAGCTCCAGGAGCCCCAGCTCTGCTGGGTGCTCCTGAAGGGGCCGGGGGGCACATTATATGCAGCCAGGTCGCATGCCAGGGGTACAGGCTGTCTGTGCTCCTCCAGCAGCCGCCACCTGCATTGGCAGCTGAGCCGCAGGAGATCCAGAGTTCTGGATGCTCCTGTGAATAGCAGCAAAATACCAGCGCGGTGGGGCACAGGAGGTCCAGCGGGGTCTAGGTTCATTCCTACCCTTTCCCGGACCTCCGCCCCGACATGGTATCATTCCTGGCATGGGCTTTCTAATCCAGGCCGCGGCTTCGGCCTAGCACTAAGCCACCGCCTTTTTGTCCACCCCCGGCCCCCCTCCCGAATGACCAAAATGACGCGGCCAGCATCATAGAAAGGGGCGGCACAAAGCCACAGCCCCATCAGCAAGGGGGAGGATACAAAGCAGCCACATCAGCATGGGGCTGCCAGGCCTCAAATGGGCGGCATGGAGAGATTACCTCCTCGCAATTGTTACTGTATTAGCCGCCAATCCCCCTCTCCTCGCATCTTACCAGCGACGGCCAATATAAAGAATCCTGAACTACTCCTGCCGCCGCTGCTGCTGCACAGGCAAAAGCACACACAAGCCACAGATGCCGGCTAAGCTGTGTGCAGACAAAAAAGGCACGCACTGCACAGTTTATAGTACTACAGTAGCCAAACATGTGTCTTCACTACACAGATCAGTGCTGCCATGTGTGCAGCACACATATCCTCATACATGTAGGACAGCTGGCCTGTGTGTGGACAGACACTGGCCCATGCCCTTGTGGGCATGGAGGCACATATATAGAGAAAAGCCAACAGAGGGTACAATGACAATGGGACCCTCACAAACACTGGGAGCCCAACTGTTCTTCTTCCCTGCCGTGGTCTTCAATGTCCACACTAATGTAACGAGTTACTTGCTTTAAGAGCCCTACAGTGCCTGTCCCCTCATCCTCCCACCGGCACGAAACAGCAGACGGACATGCAGCTCAGCCTGCCAGGCCCTATAGGCACATCTAATCTGCAATGCCCCCCATTATTCTCCGGCTTCTCCAACAGGCATTACTAACGTTTTAATAGGAGGTATCACAGCATCCGCTGTGCGGGAGTATAATAAACGCAGCAATCGCCCTAAGGCACACACTCAGGGGCTTTGGAAGGTACAATACGCACTGCGTCGCTGTGTGACAGGCGGCCAACAGAAACATCAAGACAACCGATAGTGATATACCATGATCCAAATTGTCCCCGATATGTACACCGTGTAACAAGCAACATACTACTACGAATAGCAGTGGAGGGTCCTAAGGCTAGGTACCGTTTTCTAGAGTAGTAAGCACATCCCTAATGCCCGCACCGATACAGGATAAGGTTCTCTGTACAGTACACGGCCCACCGCAAGTATTGGGTATTTCCTACTGTACATCCATACCTAATGCAGCTACCTGTTAGTGCACCTATCCAACCTTATGGCTTTGCCATAGGGGTAGCTAGGTTTAATTGAGGCACCGACAGGGCCTTTCCTCGGTGCACCCAACGTTGGTGCAGCCCAGGATATTCCTAAGTCTCAATGACTCGTCCAACATACCCCTCCTCAGGCCCTTACACAGCAGAGGGCCCCCCATTGTTGAAGAGCCCAGTTGAAGTTGATGTAACCTACACTTAACAAATGTAAGGCGTTCCAGGACAGGTTGCCAATCCTGTCCTAACCCCACAGCTAGAGTCTGGTTGGAGCTGATGATAGCCAAGTGTCACAAGACCCAGGCTGAAACATGTGATCCGCAGCTGCACGGATAATTCAACTAAAAGTCTCTGTAAACTAAAATGCATAGCATACTCCTTCCCCAGCTCCCCACTGTTGAGGGCGCTGGGTCGTAGCCGAGATTGCTATAGGCCATACTCCTTCCTCGACTCCCCACTGTTGGGGACTCGGGTTGAAGTTACAACTGCACAAGGCCTGGCTGGCCTCCCTTCCCACACTACAAATACGAAACTCTGGGTCGTAGAACGTGGAACACGAACCCAGCTACCAACCTCCTCACTGCACCTGTATAGGTACTTGGGTTTAGATAACACGTGCAAGCACTCTGCACAGACCGATCCGAAGCAGGACCTTGCAAACTCCCGCCTACATTAACCCATAGGAGGGGCTCGCCCGTCCCCAGTATGGCCTTGGCCCAAACCTCCTTTCACGCAGTCAGGCCCTTCACTACTCAGGGGTCAAAGAGAATACCGTGAGACGGTGGCACATAAATACACAGTTTTTCCCTGTCTGAATTTAGCAATGTCTGTACTGCATTCCAGGAGTCTCCCATATCTGGACGACTTACCAACGCATGACTTTCAAGGACAGAGAACACCGTGTCGTTTTCACGGTACAAGTTAAGAACGCTCGGTTGGCGGATCAACCTCCACAAGTTTACCACAAGCGCTCTCATGTAAACCATCTTTTCTGATCTTCCACCAAGACAAGATTACCCTACGGCTGGTTTCATCCTTCTCCTAAAGGCGGTATACTCCTTCCACCTAAATGAAGACATTTCTCGGCCATCGCTGCGCCCGACTTCAGTCTATCACGTCGCGATCAACCTATATATGCAGGATCTTAGCAGACCCATACGCAGCTAGGTATCCAAGACATGGTCCTTCAAAGAGGTCGGATTCTCTTTCTTCCTTCTTCCAGAGGGCAGAAATAAATACAAGTCAGCCTCTAATGCTCCTCCAACCAGATGGATTCGTCTAACCATCTAAGACGCTTATACCATCTAAAATTCACCACTTCCGACAGTGTCACAGCACATTCTACTACGGCCGTGAAGACCTCCTGGGCCGGTCGGCACCAGGTATCAGGCCAACAGGTGTGTAAGGCAGCCAATCCGTCAGCCTACACACATACGCAAGACACTACAGTGCTTGCCCTCAGTCATCAGCAAACGCAGGTCTGGGTAGATGTGCCGTTCAGGCGGCAGCAGCCAATCTGTCGGTGCATAGTTCTTCACTAACAATGCTCAGTGTTACTACTACCATTGCCCTTTCCCACCCAGGGACTGCTTTAGGACGTCCCATGGTCCTGTGTCCCCCAATGAGGCAAAAGAGAAATGGAGATTTTTGTGTACTCACCTTAAGATTCTTTTCTCTTTAGCCTCTAATTGGGGGACACAGCACCCACCCTATGGACCTTGTGGGCCTTTGCTACAGTTCTCACATAGCTTCTCAGCTGTTACATTGTTGACATGTCTACACATGTTCGCCTAATATCACTCTGGTAACTGTTGACTGTTTGAACTTGTGTCTGTTTAGTTACAGGCCTTGTTATACGATTATTGCTCCGTTAACTCTTCACGGTTTACACATGTGCCTGCTTAGTTACAGGCCTTGTGGTACTATGATTACTCTGCTAACGCTTAACTCTTTACACAAGTGCCTGTTTGGTTACAGGCCTTGTTACACTGTTATTATCGGTTAACTCTCCTACTGCTTTAGCACAAAATTGTTGAAGCAATGCCTGCTCCAGGGGTGTATATTGCAGAGGAGGAGCCACTTGACTCTTTCGCAGATTCTGCCTAGTGTCACCTCCTAGTGGACAGCAGCATAACACCCACGGTCCTGTGTCGCCCAATTAGAGGCTAAGAGAAAAGGATTTTATGGTGAGTACACAAAATTTTCCTTTTTCCATACTGTGCCCCCCCAGGCTACCCCATTCTCTATACATGCCCCCCTCAGACTACCCCATTCTCCATACCGAGCCTCCCATTCCTCATACTGCGCCACCCTATGCTCCATACTGTACCCTCCATTCTCTATACCAAGCACTCCATTTACTATACTGCACACCTCTCTCACCCCTCATTTTCTACTCACCCCATTACTGTCCATGCTGTCCACCCCCCTCTTTTCCATTCTCTCCCTCCCACATTTTCCATGCTGCACACCCCCTCATAACTAAGGTGAGGTGCTGTGGGGATATCATACTTTGTGTACATAATTGTGTCGGGGTTGTGAAGACATTGTACTGTGTGTGGGGACATCATACTGTGTGTGTGTGGGGGGGGGGGGGTTGTGGAGACATACTGTGTGGAAGGGGCTTTGAAAAGCCATAAATTACATGGTTTTGATTAGCTGCTACAGGTAAGAATCCATGTTATAATAAGTTCTATCATGCCACGTATTAACAGTAGCTGCTGCTCAATATATCTAATTCTTCTCAATATTAAGTGATAAAAGTCAGGATCTCTCATGTGTCTCCTTGGGAAAGTTAATTTCTTGCCTTTGATCTAAGACGTTACACAGCAGCTTTTGTGTCTCTACAATCAGTGTAATGTAATAATTCATCAAGGTAAGAAAACTGCCGGAGCATCGGATCCATCAGATCATCTTCTCCCCATTCAGGTCCCTACAATACCGGATCCTCTCAGTGGAGATCTTCTATATAAGAGAATTCTCCTGATTCACCCATCAAGGATGGATCTGGACAAGGACAAGATGGCGGAGAGGATCTTCCACCTCACCCTAGAGATCCTCTTCCTTGTTACTGGAGAGGTGAGAGATTGTGATGACAATGTCACATGACATCATTCTTATCTATGGACAGAATAACAGATGACAGAACTGGAGAGGTGAGGACTCTGGAAATGTCTGGAGACTGGAGATTTATTAATGTGTCTCTCCATAACCAGGATTACACAGTAGTGAAGAGCTCTAGTGATCTGTGCTGTCAGGACCCTGTGTCTGAGGGAAGAGCCCTGAGCCCAATCACGGGGCCTCCACCTCACCCCCTGATACATGAGGACATCAATGACCAGAAGATCCTACAACTCACCTACAAGATGATTGAGCTGCTGACTGGAGAGGTGACACTGCTGGGAATGCTGCTGCTGGGACATTATACAGTAACGCTATGAAGGGATCGGGGAAAGATGACAATGGTATCATTGTATGTGTCAGGTTCCTATAAGGTGTCAGGACGTCACCGTCTATTTCTCCATGGAGGAGTGGGAGTATTTAGAAGGACACAAAGATCTGTACAAGGACATAGTCATGATGGAGGTTCCCCGGCCGCCCCTCACATCACCAGGTAATAGACAGGACTAAATACACACGGCCTATAATGATCTGTATGTAAAGAATGAATTCAGTCCCTGTATGTGTCTCCTCCAGGTCTATCCAGTAAGAGGACAACACCAGAGAGATGTCCCCGTCCTCTTCTCCCACAGGACTGTAAACAAGAAGATCCCGATGTTCCTCCGGATCATCAGGTAGATGGAGAGAAGGTGTGATGAGATCTCCCTATGATGTGTAGACGGCTATGAAGGTCTTGTGCTCAGTCTTGTGTTATCCTCCAGTATTCTATGTTTTATACTTGTGTAATGAGAACGGTGGAGATGGCAGATTACAGCTGATCATAGATGGGACTTCTCCATCTGTCTGTGACTTTTACAATCTTTGTTTCAGGGTGAAGATCTGCCCCATATTAATACTACAGAGACATATGTGAGGGGTGATGATGATCTGCCCCATATTAATACTACAGAGACATATGTGAGGGGTGATGATGATCTGACCCATATTAATACTACAGAGACATATGTGAGGGGTGATGATGATCTGACCCATATTAATACTACAGAGACATATGTGAGGGGTGATGAGCGGTGTAAAGAGGATATTCCTACATATGACTACCCAGGTCAGTAGTAACCACTAAATGCAGAGAAGTCACAGATTCTTCTCAGTCACCGACTGTGGCTGCTTTATCGGTGATGTAGTCCGGCCATATCACAATCATGTGGTCGCCATTCTGCCCCTAAACCACTTCTGTGAAACTGTCCCCATTACTTTGGACATTGGAGGTTCTTCTCTTGGTGTTAGAAGTCTTGTACTCTCAGCTGCTCAAATCAGTAAACTACAAACCCAAATGACAGCGTACAGAGAATATGCAGACATATTAGAAAATCACTTGAAGATAAATGTAATGATGTAAGATAAAGTGGAGTGTAATGAAGCTGTGGCTCCCTAGAATCCTGGCGTCATATAAGATGAATCTACCGTCTCTCTATTTTCCTTATTGCTTATGACAGCACCACCTGAGATAGAAGATCCGCCCCTTCCGGACAGGAAACCCACTGACATAAAAGGGCGGTACCTCTCCTCACGCATCAGTTTAGGTTTCCTGTCCTGAAAGAGAGGAGACCCATAGTGGCTGTCCGTGAGCAGTTGAAGATCTTCTATTACCTGTGGCTGTGGGCCGGTGCGGGAAGAGCGGTGCTGCTGCAGCACAGGGTCCGGTTCCAGAGGGTTCCTCCACGGCTGGCTTATGCCGGGGCTTGGCGGGGACCTGGAGCATGGAGGCTCGGTCATCTCGTGGCCCAGGGCGGGAGACGTGCGCACGGTGCCCTCGGGGCTGTCCCTGCTGCACGCACACCGGATGAAGAAAAGGACGCAACCGGAAGTTCACATCAGATTCCGGAAGTCCGTTTCTGCGCATGCTCGGACCCGCCCCAAGATGGCCGTGCCCTGTGAATGGAGGCCCCCGGTGTACCGGAGGAGGATTTAAGGGGGCACTTGGCTGTAATAGACAACTGATTACTCCAGCTGGACTGTACACACACCCCATACTGCCAGACTGGATGGTACTACAGGTTCCACCCACCTTAATCTTAGTGACTGGACTGCCTGCTCCACCTGTTTCTGATTTTGATGTCTCCTCCATCATCAGCACCACCATTGCGTGGAAAGCACTGACTATCCACACAGACCCCAGCCGCTAAGCTGTGGACCCGCACCTGGGCTCCTGTCATGCGCTGCTCCCGCTGCCGGTGATTGACAGCGGGATGTAGTCCATATTACAGGAGCAAAATGAGCAACCCCACGTGACCACAGGGCTGCAGCTGCAGCCCGCTTCTGGCCGCCTCCAGCCCCTGGACTCCGGTCCTGAGCCAGAATCCCTCTCCCCCACTCCTCCCCTACTGCACAATATCAGGTAGGTAGCTGGAAAAGGAAAAATATGGCGCCACCATAGGGTGTTACCCTTTTCACAATTGGATATTGAAATAACATAGGGTGCTCACCATATGTGGTTGTGAGAGCCTTAACCACTATATGCTCATATATATCCAATCCAAATGGTTGCAGCAGTCTTCCAAAAAGATATTAAAATAAAGAGAAAAATTGGAATTTTTGACTGCCCTACCATATGAAAAAAACTTTCAAAAGATTCTTACAATTGATAGTGATTTTTATTTCTCAACGCGTTTCAAGGCACTCTGGTCTCTTCATCAGGAAAAAACTACCGATGATGGGGAAATAATGTACATCGGTGGTTTTTTGTTCTGATAAAGGGGTCAGAGTGCCTTGAAACGCGTTGAGAAATAAAAATCACTATCAACTGCAAAAATCTTTTGAAAGTTCTTTTATATGGTAGTGTGGTCAAAACTTTAGTAGTTTCACATAAGACGCACCCCCCCACTTTCCCTTAAAATTTGGGGGAACAAAAGTGCATGTTATAATGCGAAAAATACGGCATAAATGATTATATGATGTCACTTACTGTTTTAAGTGCTGTATGATTTGTAATTGATTACTGCTGTTGAAAGCCTGGAGAAAGGCTGAAACGTCCAAAGCTTCTACAAACCAATCCATCAAAATGCGCTTTCCCAAAGTCAGATCTTCCTCTGATTTATGAGCAGTGTGCCCAAACTACATTTAACTTCCATGTATTTTGCATTGCTGAAGTGAGAAAAAACGACTAAATTTACAGAGGGCGTGTCTCCTGGAGCACAATCTGGCCACTAGGTGTTGACTAATAAAATTCCATATTTGATGTCTTTCTATTTTACAACATAACTTGCCATTTTTATGGACATTTTAAGTAGAAATGTTGAAAAATATGAATTTCGAGGATATTTTATTCAAAAATAATAATCAGTTTTACTCTTTGCAGATGACTGTACCAGAAAATCAGAATCACAACTGACATCTTCAATTTATAAATCAGATGAACTTGATATCACACAGGATACAATTGATGTGAATACCATTACTTTAGATATACCACCATCCCTCCACTGCAAAGACCGCACATCTGATCATTTGAAAAAGATCCTATCTCCTGAATCATTACAAAGCACAAAGAAAAATAAAAGTCAGAAAATAAGCATTAAAATACAAAATGCTTTTAGAGCTAAAAAGCCAATTTCAAGTTCAGAATATGGAAATAGTTTTCACTTCAAAATGTCTTTTGTTAAACATCAAAAAATTGACACAGATCTTGCTAGGCATGAGAGAATTCAAACTGCAGAGAAGCCATATTCATGTTCAGAATGTGGGAAATGTTTTTTACAGAAGTCATGTCTTGTTATTCACCAGAGAACTCACACAGGGGAGAAGCCTTTTTCATGTTCAGAATGTGGGAAGTGTTATACAAAGAAAACAGATCTTGTTAGACATCAAAGAACTCACACAGGAGAGAAGCCTTTTTCATGTTCAGAATGTGGTAAATGTTTTAATCTGAAAACGGATCTTGGAAGACATCAGAGAACTCACACAGGTGAGAAGCCTTTTTCATGTTCCGAATGTGATAAATGCTTTACCTTGAAGTCATACCTTATCTCACATCACAAAATTCACACAGGGGAGAAGCCTTTTTCATGTTCAGAATGTGAGAAATGCTTTTACCGGAAATCAATGCTTATTGCACATCAGAGAACTCACACAGGGGAGAAGCCCTTTTCATGTTCAGAATGTGAGAAATGCTTTAACCGGAAACCGATGCTTATTGCACATCAGAGGACTCACACAGGGGAGAAGCCCTTTTCATGTTCAGAATGTGGGAAATGTTTTAACTGGAAATCGAGACTTATTTCACATCTGAGAACTCACACAGGGGAGAAACTCTATTCACATTCAGAATCGGAGAAGCCTTTTTCATGTTCAGAATGTGGGAAATGTTTTGTACAGAAATCATTTCTTGTTATTCACAAGAGATGTCACACAGGGGAGAAGCCTTTTTCATGTTCAGAATGTGGGAAATGTTTTAATCTAAAAACGGATCTTGGAAGACACCAGAGAACTCACACAGGGGAGAAACCTTTTTCATGTTCCCAATGTGAGAAATGCTTTACCCGGAAATCATACCTTATCTCACATCACAAAACTCACACAGGGGAGAAGCCTTTTTCATGTTTAGAATGGGGGAAATGCTTTACGCGGAAAGCATATCTTGTATCACATCACAAAACTCACAAAGGGGAGAAGACATTTTCATGTTTATAATGTGGGAAATGTTTTACAAGTAAATCAAGTTTTCCCTTACATCACAATACTCACACAGGGGAGAAGCCATTCTCATGTTCAGAATGTGGAAAATGTTTTAGCCGAAAATATTACTTTCTCAAACATCAAAAATCGCACACAGTGAGAAGTGATCATCATACCTAGAATGTGAAAAATGAATTACTGTAAAATCATATTTTATTGACCATCAGAAATGACTAGCATGGAGAGAAATTATATATTTTTTTGACGAATTGTACAAAAATCATAATGGTCATATAAGTAAATGAGAAAGGAAAATTACTTTAGAACTTGCCATATCTTTTGGACTATAAGACGCACTTTTAACAAAAAAAAGTCCGGAGGAAGTTTCCTGTTATAGAGAACTCTCAGTGTTTTTTTCGAGAACTGCTCTCTCTCCTCCTGCCCCACACTGATCTATGTGATTGGTGCAGAGTAGGAGAGAATGCTACTGGGATCTGCACATCCTGAGTGAGCAGCTGATGTACCATCCACTCGCCTAGGTCATTAGATCAATCACATAAACTTGAAGGAAATGCAAAATGGGTAATGTGTACATAGTGTAAGTATATAAATGTAAAGGTGCATCTCAATGAATTTGAATATCATTAAAAAGTTCTTTTATTTCAGTAATGCAATACATAAAGTCAAACACATATATAGAGTCATTACAAAGTGGTCTATTTCTCTTGTTTATTTATGTTAATGTTGATGATTATGTCTTATAGCTAATGAAAACCCAAAAACCATTATCTCAGAAAATTAAAATAGGGAGGATGAAGGGTCTGGGAGATAAAATATTACCTACCATATTTTTCGCTTTTTAAGACGCACCTGATTATAAGACGCACCCCCAAAGTTGGTGAAGGAAAAGAGATTTTTTTTTTTTAATGTTAAATGGGATCCGTCTTATAATGCCAGTGTCTGTCTTACAATTAGTATATATGCTCCTCATCATTGTATATATATATCTTCCATCCTGGTGTGTGTGTGTGTGTATATATATATATATATATATATATATATATATATATATATATATATATATATATATATATATCCCCCACCCTGGTACATGGGCCCCCCATGCTGGATATGGCCCCCAGTGTTGGTACATAGTCCCCCATTTTGGATATGGCCCCCACTGATGATACATAGCCCCCCACCTTGGATATCCCCACCCCCACCCGTCCTGCACTCACCCCGTCCATTATGGATTTGCCCCCGTCACTGTACATTTCACCATGCTGGCGCGCACACAGTAGAATAATAAGCACTGTATAAATTACCATCCGCCGCTACGTGCTCACAGCTCTCTACTTTAATCCTGTCTCTACGATGCTCGGTATCCAATCATGTGACCGGGACCCACAGCGATGACATCATCGCTGTGAGCCCCAGTTAAATGATCGGAAGAGACCGGGCACAGAGACAGGGATAAGGTGGCGGGCTGTGAGCACAGAGCGGCGGATGGTAAGTTATACAGCGTTTATTATTTTACTGTGTGCGCACCAGCATGGGAACATATAGAGTGACGGGGGGCATATCCAAAATGGAGGGGGTGAGTGCAGTATGAGGGGGTAAGAGCAGGCTCACATAATATGCGCCCCTTCCCCGTCCATCTGCCAGTGCAACTTCAGCACTGAGAGGTGAACAGCGTGATGCAGTGCATATGAGTATAACAATCGAGGTCTCCTGCCCTCCTGCTGTCTCTGCAGCCCGCAGCCAGACTCCTTCAGCCCCTGGACACAGCTCCAGGTACATGCCCCCCCCCTTCCCCGCAGTACAGTAAATTTGGATTATAAGATGCACCCCTCACTTTCCCCCAAAAGTTGGGAGAACAAAAATGCGTCTTATATATTCCATATTTTTGAGATTATGTGTAAATTAAGGGATATTTATATGTCGTATTAATTTTGCCAACAGTCCCCCCTCAACAAGGTTTCTTCGATTGTAGATAGTCAGTTATTGGCTAGATGATCTAAAGGAATCCCATTGGGTCTGGGTGTTTTTGAAAAAAAATTTTGACTATGCTATGCCAGTGCTGCTAGCTCTTCAATGTGGTAGACTGGGTATGTATGTTGCAACCATTGTGCTATAGTGGGGATTTGCTTAGTTCGCCACAGAGTTTGTATGAAGAGTTTTGCAGCAGCCATTAGAAAGAGAAGGAGCTTTCTGTTGGGGGTTGGCAGTGGAGCTATTGTTAAATTAAGAAATATCGTGCTCAATTGGGGATGAGATAGTAATGAACAAATTTATTTTCGGTTAGGGCTGTTAATTACTTCCAGTACAGCTTTATTAGTTCACTGTGCCGCCACATATGTAAAAACGTGCCTGTTTCATTATTACATCTCCAGCAAGTCTCGGGTGAATTTGGGAATCACTTGCGAGTCTTAATGGGGTTGTGTACCAACTAGTGATCACTAGGGATGAGCGAGTATACTCGTTACTATTCGGTACTCGCTGACTAGTACGGTATTCGGGCTAATCGTTACTCCGCAAGTTTCCTTGTAATTACTCGCCAGGAGTAGCAAGTACAATGTAAGTCAATGGGAAATGCGAGTAATTTTCTAGTAAAGTGTTAAAATATTTTTTCTCTGTGTTTTTATTTTTTATGAGAAATAAAACAAAAAAACCACTTAGAGACTCCATCTTTATTAACCCTGTTGTTCTGTTCGGGTCACAGTGACCTGTAGACAATTTTTTGTGGCCCTGTAGATATTTTTCTACAAGTTTCTAAAACTTGAGGTCACTTGACTTTTCCTCATTTGGGGGGACCTATCTATGAGTATTTTTTTTTTTGTGTGTTTACTTTTAGCTACACGCCGATTTGTACACTTGTTGTGTTCGGGTCATAGTGACCCGGCATCATTTCTTACAGCTGTAAGGCCATATTTTCAGTGAAACAAAGGAGTTATAACCTCAGTTGGGTCTATTTATTGCATCTACTATTGTATATCAATTTATTTCCTAAATTATTTCAATGGGGTCGTACACACGATCTGCCGGGTGTATGCATTGAGATCTGCGCACCATAAAAATTTCGAATCGAATAAAACTTTATGGAATGCTGACAGCGGTCGACCAATATTTAGAGCAACTATGTCTCTTCAAAGGTTTCACGAAATTTCTAGGGTATTACGTTTTGACAATAAAACAGATCCGAAATGAACGAAGAAGGAGAGATAAGCTTGCCCCTATTCGAGACATTTGGGATAAATGGGTAGAAATTCTGCCAAAATTATACAATGTTGATGATGCAGTAACCGTTGATGAGCAACTAGTGACATTTTGTGGTAGGTGCCCATTTCGACAGTGTATACCAAGCAAGCTTGCAAAGTATGGTATAAAAATATGGGGTGACAGCACAAGTTATTACTTTTACAATGCACAGGTGTATACCGGAAAAACACCAGGACAAAGAGTAGAAAAAAAAATCAGGGGATGAAAGTTGTCCTTGATTTGACATATGGACTGAAAGGACAAAATGTCACATGTGATAATTTTTTTTTACTTCCTACCAACTAGGGCAAATGTTACAAAAGCGACAACTTACCATGTTAGGTATGAAGCGAAAAAACAAGTCTGAACAACCGCAAGGTATCTTGAGTAAAAGAAATGTACACAGTTCCATGTTCTACTTTACGGCAAATACAACAATTGTTGCGTATGTTCCCCAAAAAAATAAACAAGTAATACTGATGAGTATGAACCACCATGATAAATACCCGTGAAGATAAAAAACCTAACATGATCTTGGACTATAATGCAACCAAAGGTGGTGTAGACACATTATATCAGCTCATTAGTACATATACCTGCAAAAGAAAAACAAATCTGTGGCCTATGATTCTGTTTTACAACATTCTGGATTTGTCGGCATACAATGCTTTTGTGTTGTAGAGGGAAATTGGAATACAAACAAACTCCATAAACGAAGACTCTTTATAGAAGAACTTGGAAAAGCACTGGTTAGGCCGTATATTGAGGAAAGAAAGGTGACACCTGGAACGGAAGGAGCAGCAGGCCTTGTACAGAGCATCCAGCAACATGCTCAGGAGAGTGAAACCATGCCCTCCACAACCACTGTTACCACCATGGGCTCTACCAGCGGTGCTTCAAGAATAAAGAAAAAGGTGCAGCTATTGCCCTTATTCTTGTGATCACTAGTTCGGCAAGGCCAACAGATGAATGTTATTGTCCATATTGTGTGTAAGTGTAAATTCAGTATTTTACTGCTCATTAGTGTGTTTTGATACAGTATGAAAATAATGATGATGACTGCCGGTGTAAGTATGAGACTGCTAAATTGGTTCTGCTGCAGGCATGGGAGCTGCTGGAATTTGTCTGGCAGTACGGTCAGATAAGGAAAAAGAAAAAAAAAAAAATTCCGGAGTAAGCTATTATAGCGAAAGGCACGAGTCCGCTGGTCACATCTGTAGTCTTGTGTTTATCTGTTTAAGGGAGAATATTGGTACAAAGTTACATGTGTGAATATTTTCACAATTAAATGTGACTGTGTGTATTATGTATAATATAGAAATGATCAAAATAAGGAGAAAGATCCAGCTGAGAATTTCCGGAATGCTTGTTTATTTGCTATACAAAAACCTCCATCAAGCAGCGGGGTGTGCATCAAGGCTTGATACACACCCCGCTGCTTTATGGAGGTTTTTGTATAGCAAATAAACAAGCATTCCGGAAATTCTCCGCTGGATCTTTCTCCTTATTTTGATTATCGTGCCCGATGCCAGGGCGGTTTCCGTGCGGACTATAACTTCAGGACGTGACAGGACGGAATTATACCGGTGAGCTGCCTTTCCCTACCCTTTTCCCACTGTTACTTTGAATATAGAAATGATGGTGCAGTGAGTGAATCTGAGGGCATTCTGAAATGCTTTGTGTAACTAGAGCTGAACACTGATTTCCCCCCGCAGCTGTAGGAGGGGGGCCAAGCTGACAGTCTGGGGGTGCCTTTGCTCGCGGCGGGTTTTCTAGGAGTTTCGCTGGCGGCTTGCTGGTTGCGGTGGGGTGGTGGACACATTGTTCTATCTTGTTGCTGTGTACAGGTGGAGCGGTGTGTCGGTGATTTCGCTGCGGCCGGTGGGGTTCCTGGAGTGGTTGCCGAGTGTAAAGGTATCTTTATAGGCAACACAGTGGATTTCTAGGCACACGTGCCTAGCCTTACATGAACAAATATATAAAAGTTTAGAGGATTATAGGGCAGATATCGAAGCCTTGCCGTTCTTCCTGTCTAAAAAGGAACATAAATTAAACACATGTAAATTACAATAATGGAAAGTAATTGTCAGATATCTGCAATATAATCTATCCCAGGAGGGGAAAACACCTTGATAAAGGTGGACAATCAAATAGCCCATTATGCTACCATCACAAGCCCCTCAGTGCTCTGATGTATGATGAACCACTGGTAGCACAAGATCAGATCTCCTCAACTTCAGAAGCAGAAAAGGCCTTCTGTGAGCTGAAACAAGCTTTGGTCAGCTCTGCAGTACTCAGATGGTTTGAGTTTAATCTACAATAGGTTCTTTAACCAGACAGGTGATTGTAAAGATGGGTATGTGACATCGTGCTTCTGCAGGGGTATGGAGACAAAAGCAGCTTCAAAATTGGACACAGTGACAAGAGCCTTGCCTCCCGATGTGGAGGATGTGGTGGGGGCAGCTGAGGCTGTGAATATTATCAGCCTGACTGGTCTTGTCCCACCCTCTCACACTCAAGAGTCCCACATGCTGTGGTCATTATCCTCCTGCAAAATGGGGTGTCATGTCTCTTACCTTCCAGATATCTTTCATGAAAAGCCCCCAAATCATAAAAGAGCGAGGGGCTACATGGGTTCGTGGCACTAAAAGTCAAGGGGATGTTAATCAAAGTAAAAATATATTTGGTTTGCTTATTACAGGTGCTTTAAAAATTTTGAGTTTTAATTATCACCTGTTTAGAGGTTAAGTTTTAAGGGTTTAAAATAGGGCCTACGATCCAATGTATAACCTTGTAGTTGTCATAACCACACTTGATCATAGAGACATGTTCTACATTAAATCCATCTATGCTTTTACCTATATTTAAGGATAAAAACCCACATGCCTATTTGAGTTTGATCTCTGAGAGTACTGCCAAGAACTTCCAAACAGTGGTCTAGTATTACCTACACTGACAATTAATTAGGTGTAATGCTATATTGAGCAATGGTATTAGCTATGTCTCAACATGAGGAATACAAAAAGGGGAGAGACAAGAGGCTAAATAGTCCCCTATCACTAGTGACACTGTCTGTGTGAGTTTATCTATAGGTGTGCACTGACCTGGTCCAGTTGTGTGCCCCACAACTGGTTTATGAGCATTTGGTTTTTTAGCTGCTGCAGGACCTCCACCAGCCACTCGCATGTGGAAAAACGTCCAGATCTTGGGAAGATGGTGCACCACGGTCCGCGCTGCTGCCTCAATGGAATCACAAGGAATGTAAGGTTCCAAGAAGTCACAAGGAATGCAAGGTTCCAAAGGTAACAATCTCCTTTATTCCACCAACGCGTTTCGGCGCCTCTCCTGGCACCTTCCTACCCTGATGAAGGTGCCAGGAGAGGCGCCGAAACGCGTTGGTGGAATAAAGGAGATTGTTACCTTTGGAACCTTGCATTCCTTGTGACTTCTTGGAACCTTACATTCCTTGTGATTCCATTGAGGCAGCAGCGCGGACCGTGGTACACCATCTTCTCAAGATCTCAACAGGAGAAATGGTACAGGTAATAAATAAGGTAGGCCTATGGCTTCAATACCTACTAAAAATTTTGTTTTAGATGTTTAGTCTGTGTGAAACACGATTTTCAAGGTAACATTAGACAAAGAAGTCAATTCCCACACCCACAGTATCCTTTCAACACATTTGTATAAGTTTTATTGAATTTAGAATATGTGAAAGGTAGAAATACTGTTAGTAAATTTGTTCAAGTATTTCAATCTAAGATAACAGGAAATCTTAAACCATAAAGATATTTCTACTCCAGGAGAGCCACAGTTAGCTCCACAACCAGTGTTTATATACATAGTTACGACTATGCAAGGGCAATACTACACACACCTTTACTCTGATATCTTCTGATTCCCTCATGCGAAGGGGGGATGGAGACATTGATGACAGAATTTAAATGTTTTTTTGGTTAAGTATAAAACAGTTATAGTTTATAAATATATAGCGCCAACATATTCTGCAGCGCTGTATTATTTGTTACCTAGCTATCAATATAATTAAGTAGAGAATTGTAATAAGAATTTTGTTGAATAAGTATTTTCTGACTTTTGAAACTAATACAAATTCTTGAGTGTTTTATTTTAGAAGAAGCTGTATAGGTGATAGATGATTCTGCATTGGACACCAGTAGGATCCTCGCATGAGGTTAACAGAGCAATTGGTTCTGACTTCTGCACTTTGAGCGGGTGGCGCGGCTCCAAGTGCAACAACGGTAAGCATATTAAATGCAGAATTGGTAGATCAGTCACGCTGGGGTAGGCGCGACGTTAGGATGGTATAACCACGCTGACAACACACTGAAGGTGACTTCCTGGAGGTAGAGGGCAACTGGAAGTTAAAGGTAAACTAAAGTAACAGTAGGTAGCGGCGGGAGGTTACCCATCCCAGCCTCATTACGTCTAGCTGACCTGGGTACCCTCTCGGTATCAGACTGCCCGAACAGAACCAAGTAGGTACCCAGGGGGAAATGAGAGTCGTGCTGTAGGACGGGGGAAGGACAAGCCATGACGTGTCTCGTCAACAAAAGTAAACAGGTCTCTGCTTGGCCCCACTTGAAGGACAAGCCATGACGTGTCTCGTCAACAAAAGTAAACAGGTCTCTGCTTGGCCCCACTTACGCCTCAACAGGTCACGAGTGTAATCAGATGAATACCTCCTGGATCGCTCCTGGTTTCAGGTAAGCTGTGTATACAATCCTGCATTATTCTTGCGCACAACACAACTTAGAAAGGTAAAAGTTTAAAGCAGCAGCCACTCCACAAGTTTTAAGAATTGCAAATAGGGTGCGGAAAAGGAGAGGAAAGTTATAAACATATCCTAGTAGGTGTGGATCTCTCTCTCCTATACAAAATACCATTTCTGATATACATTGTTTAAAATGTTCTGAAGTAGAGTAAGTAGATAAATGAGTAAACGATATAGTTTTTGCTTGTTTAAATATATATTAATCATAATATGGTAAATAAATAATTGAACGTTTTTCAAGATATCCACTTATCTCTTTTGATCTGTTTTTCAGGAAAACTGGAAGACCATTGATAAGTATTATATTGTCTAATATTATTATATCTGTTTGACTCTACCTGGTTATATTGCTTTTATTTGTTCTTTGACAGGTTTGCTGTGACCTGTTTCTATTACAGACTATTGACTGTGTATGTACCTGGTGACCCTTATATATATATGTATGTAAGATCAGGGAAAGGTTAGGGATAGATAGGGTGAGTTGGCGAGGAGCGGGGGCATCACAAGTGTTCAAAAGGGTGCCGACCTCCGCTGGGTAGGTAGGTTTCCAGCCTTAAGGACATCGTTAGTTGACATGCCCACTCATAATAGTTCCCTATCAAAAGTTTGTAAATTTCATGTCTTTGTTCTTTTGTACTATCTTGGGTGACTATTTTGATATTTCAATCAATAGAACACTATTTTATTATATATCTCTTCTCTTATGGATGATTGTTTTTATTTGCAGATAATTCAAGAACTGACATCATATCCTTTTATATATTCTACTTACTGGTAGTGTGTATATGTAATATAAAATGATAAGATGCTCAAAGGGGGTAACTTGTACTATTCAGGTTATATGTAAAATTTTGAGATTTGTTCTTTGTGTTGTAGTATTTTACTATGTCATTGATAGTCATGAAACTGATACACAATTCCCCAGGCTGCTTCTTATGTTTTGACACTCATAAAATGCTTGTCTAACTGCTATTTTTGAGGTCTCACTTCAATATGTAGGTACTGTGGACCAGAGACTCTCCCCGCAGTCTGGGGATTGAGTGATAATACTGTGCCTTATCCTTTAAATGTTCAAGAATGCAGGAATAAATGATTTTTTTCTTCTGCATAGTTACAATGCTGTTTTGGTAAATAAAATGGTTTAACTACTTTACTCCTAATATTTACAGGTTTAATGATTGCTATTTTGATCATCTATGGTTGCTGTTGTATATTTTGTGTCAGAGGATTAGCTCAAAGACTAATTAATACAGCCATAACCAGGACAATGTATCAAGAAGTAGACCTTACTAAAGACTTTAATGATGACATCTACCTAAAAGGACACTTATCTTGATGTTGAAGAAGATGGACATTCAGCCTAATGCCAAGAAGCAGATGAGTTCCCTATCCTTAATCTAAGACTGTGTCCACCTCTTTGACAATGACGGCGCTTGTAAAGCCAAAAGGAAGCAAGAACCGAAGAAAAGAGATTGGATAATGAATATCAGGAGGGAATGTTATAGAAATTTTATTCTATATTAATCTTTGATAGCTTAACATTATAGAATCCCATATTAATGTTTGATAGTTTAATACAATAGAATTCTCTATATACTCTATATTCATTATGTAGTACCGTGTTTCCCCGAAAGTAAGACACTGTCTTATATTTTTTTTTGCTCCAAAAAGTCTGCCATGTCTTACTTTCGGGGGGTGTCTTATATACCCTACATCCCACTGCAGCCTCCCATACACACACATACACCACACACCCATACCCACACACATACACACCACACACCCATACATACCCATACACACACATAACCATACACACACACATATACCCATACACACAAACCGTTTTTTACCGGTCTCCGGTGGCCCCCGCCCTCCGGTGTCGCGCTCTCCCCGCTGGCCTCCGCTCTCCGGTGGTCCCCCGTCCTCCAGCTGGCCTCCGCTCTCCGGTGGCCCCCCCTGCTCTCCTTCCCACTGTAGCTGCCAAACTCTGCCCAGATCAGGAGCCCTGCACCAATTACAGTGCAGGAACCGTGAGCCAATCACAGCCCAGGAACCGCTAGCCAATCAGAGGCCATGCACGATGTCAGCTGGCCGCGGATTGGCTTGCGGTTCCTGGGCTGTGATTGGGTCACGGTTCCTGCGCTATAATTGGCGCAGGGCTCCTGACCTGGGAGGAGTTTGGCAGCTACAGCGGGAATCAGGAGAGCGGGGTGCCGCTGGAGAGTGGGGGGCCACCAGAGAGCGGGGGACCACCAGAGAGCGGGGGACCACCACAGTCCTCAGGCAGGTACACCTTATAATCAGGGGGTGTCTTATATTAGCAAGTAGGGCGCCCCCCCAAGCATGCCTTACTTTCGGGGGCACCCTACTTTCGGGGAAACACGGTATATGAAGGTATTATATTGCTTGCAGATGTAGTGGGGTAATTTTCCACTGTGTATGGTACAAACATTCAAGGCCAAATGGTACGAGTAGAATATTCTAGGTGTAGGGAGTGCTTCACTCCCTAGGCATATGAATGTACTCCTTTATACTTTTAATTAACTAGTTTCTCTTATAATGATGGGAAAATAGCAAATGCTTGCGCCTGCTAATATAATTTGTATAACGTCATTCTTTCAAATGGTATAAGAATAACTGTTGATTGGAAGAATCCAGACACTCTGCTATATACCTTCAGAGGTGATGTTTTGAGCTGTCTCCTCATATATGAGAAATAAACCTGGGTGTTGAGTCGACTTCAGTCGTCTCCGGTCATCTCATTTCATAAGGAAGATATTTTACTAACAACACCACCTTCGGGGAGAAACTAGGGTCCAGCTTCAGAATGAGACAATCATCCCGTATTTGCAGATATGGCTCGACCACAGAGAGGGCCTGAAGCTCACCCAAACGTTTAGCAGAGGCGATGGCAACCAAGAAGACCGTCTTCAGAGTCAAGGTCTTTATGTCCAAGGCCTGAAGCGGACCAAAGGACAGACCACAGAGGACCTTCAAGACAAGAGTCAGATCCCACGGAGAAGAAAGTCGCTGAGTCGGACGAAGCCTCTGGATAGCGTTGACAAAGCGGACAACCCACGCATGTGCAGACAATGGAGTGTCAAAGAACGCGCTGAGCGCTGTAATCTGAACCTTCACGGTACTGGGACGCAGACCTTTGTCAAATCCGGCTTGCAGTAAATCGAGAATCCCTGGAAGGTCTGGGTGAGAGGCGTCGACAGATTGATGAAACCGACAGAATGTCTTCCAGATCTTGAGATAAATGGCCTGCGTGACGGGTTTTCTACTAGCCTGCAAGGTCCAGATCACTAACGGATAAACCTTTAGCCTTCAAGATCTCCCCTTCAGAAGCCAATTAGACAGCTGGAGCTGACGAAGATTCTGATGCAACAATGGGCCCTCAGAGGCAGCAAGATCGGATCCTCTACTGCCAGATGCCGTAGGAAGGAGAACCAGCTTCTCCTCAGCCTGAAAGGCACAACTGTTATGACTGTCGCCCTGTCCTCCTGAATTTTTCTCAGGACCCTCGGGATCAGAGGAATAGGAGGAAAACCATACGCCAGGTCGCCACCCCAATTCTGCGAAAGAGCAACCACAGCCAGAGGACGATCGCCAGGGTCGAGAAAGAAGAAATAGGCCGTCTTCGCATTTGCCCTGGATGCAAACAGATCCAGGCGAGGCTGACCCTACTTGCGAGTCAAGTCCGCGAACACGGCTGCATTCAGCTCCCAGTCCGAATTCCGCATCTGACGCCTGCTGAGGTAGTCGGCTTCATGATACTCGGAACCCCGAAGATGAACCGCCGAGATGGAGCTCATCACGGGCGCCATGTCCAGGAATATCTTGGAGGCCAAGGACTGGAGCAGCGGATGGTGAGGACCGCCCTGATGCCTGATGAAGGAGACCGCAGTGATGTTGTCCGATAGAATCTTCACATGACAATCCCTCAGGATGGCACGGCTGTGACGTAGGGCTTCCCAAATCGCCTGTAACTCCCGATAATTCGAAGAGCGAGACTGAATTGTGGTGGACCAAGTTCCCTGAAGGTAACGGTCCCCCACCCGGGCCCCCCATCCGTAGAGGCACGCATCCGTGGTGACTAGAAGGCAAGGCTCCAGGTGCCATTCTACACCCAACCGAAGGTTCGTTAGGTCCAGCCACCAATGCAGGGAGTCCTGGGCAGCGGGTGAGAGAGAAAACTTCATGTCCAAACACGGCTGCTGTCTGTTACTGCCAGGATGGAACTCTGTGATGCCCTGGAATGGAACTGGCTCCATCTGACACATGTGATGCACGAGGTCATGATGCCCAAAACACTCATGGCCCCTCTGATGCACAGACGAGTCTTCCTCATAAAGGACCAAATTTGTTGAGGGATGGAGAGCAATTTGTCTTCGGGGAGATAGGATGTTCTGGTCTGCGAATCCAGACAAACCCCCAAAAAGATGCAGGAAGTGTGTGGGACCAGATTTGACTTTTGTAGGTTCACCATCCATCCCAGGCTGTCGAACGTCCGCCGGACGAAATCCAGGTGAAGAGTCATCTCCCGAGGGGGCTGTGCCACTATCAGGAAGTCGTCGAGGTATGGAATAATTGGAATATTCTGGAGTCGGATGTAGGCCACCACTTCAGCCAGGAGTTTGGTTAAAATTCTGGGAGCAGATGACAGGCCGAATGGAAGACATCGGAACTGGAAGTGGAGAACCTGGCTGCCTACAGGGAGACCTTACAAAATATCCCTATAGACCCGCAAGGGCTATATTGATATTTTCAAGTGAATTCGCACACCAGATTTCTTTTTTGGCAAAAAATATCACTTTAGTCATTAAAACAATTTTTCATTAAAAATATTTTCAACAATACAATTAAATAACATGTTAGAGGGCTCACAGTCCCTTTATGCACTTTTTTATAGGGTTGGCAAAATACAAAGGGAATTAATGTGTGAATACATATAGCACCACCACTTTTGTACCTAATATCCCTTCTCTAACTTCCCATAGTTTAAAATTACCCTCAGTGTTTCAAGCAGTCCAGCTGCTATTTGCCAAATAGAGATTAGGTTCAAAGTATATACTGAATAGTACCTGGTGCAGAGCGTTTCTTGCGGTAAATCACACCGTAGTCCCCTGCTGCCACTGTATCCCTGTCAGAATTCCACAGCCGACGTATGTTTCAAAGTTGTAACCAACCTTTTCCTCAACCCTATAAAAAGTGCATAAAGTTTTTTTTACCGAAAAACAGAGAGGAGTAGTGGCCCATACCCTGTTCGTGTAGGGGAACGGGAGCGACTACCTTTTGCGCAAGAAGCCGCTCCATGTCTGTATGTAGCCGGGAAAGAGAGGAAAGGGAACCCTTTGTGAGAAGGAACACCCCTGGCGGAGGCCGATAAAACTCTATTCTGTAACCCCGAGCAATAGTGGTCTATACCCAGGGATTTTGAGTAATCTGCCGCCAACCTTGTGGGAGCAACTGTAGCCGTCCTCCCACGTGGCATAGTCATTGGCGTCGTGTACGGGGCCCAGCACTGGGTGGAAACTTTTTATCTTTACCTCCCTTATTAAAACTCCAGCTCGTTGAACCCCCCTTTTTATGAGTGACAGATCTACGAAAGGGGAAGGGTTTATGAAAAGGCTGCTCTTTCTTTTTAACCTCCGGGAACCCCTTGTTCCTATCGGATGCTTTGTCTAAAATATCATCCAGCACAGGACCAAAGACTCTTGAGTCCAGAAAATGGAATGGCGACCTGAGGAAGATAGAGAATCTATCGAAACATGTTGTGGAGTAGGAGGGGAGTCTGAATAAAGGTCTGTTGAAAAACCATCCCAGTGCCTGCTGCCTTTGTGCCTGAGCGCCTCCAATTAGACCGCTTACAGTTTGTTTACCTTCAGAAAATGGAATGGAGCACAGCTTATTTTTCGAAGCTGTGTCACCAGACCACGTCTTCAACCAAACCACTCTCCTGGCGGAGTTGGACAACGCATTACTTCTGGCTGTGAATCTAACTGATTCTGCTGAAGCGTCAGCCATAAAGTCCGTAGCCAGTTTTAATAGAGGCAAAGACTCCAGGAGAGAGTCCCTTGGAGTGCCACGCCGTGGGTGACCCTTGAGTTCATCGAGCCAGACCTTCATAGATCTGGCGATGGAGGTAGCAGCGACATTGGATAAAATAATGGCCGCAGAGGCCTCCCAGGCCTTTTTCAAAAGCCCATCCGCCTTTCAGTTAATCTTATTTTATTGCATTTTGAAAAACAACAACAGAACAAGATCAATTACATATTCCATAGGTACATAAGAAAGAAACAAAACAAATTGCATTAGTATCATCATTAATATATGTAGTTAAAGTCTGGCAACATCTTCACCTATAGTCGTGAATACTGCACTTTAACAGTTTAAAATAGACATATATATAGACATATAACTCTTCTTTAAGGGAGGAGATATATTGGTCCTGCAGACATAGGAAGCTCTATCCGTAGTCTATATCTCCTCTCTACTTTCCCTGTTTTACCAGGTATTTAGAGAATTACCCTTATAGTCTCTACTTAGGAATTCACACAATTTGACTAACATCTAGGGCCCCTTTAATGGATGCCTTGACCTACGAACTTCTTGAACCTATATACTATCAGTACTGTTTACAAATCCTCTAAATTCGGAGGATGGGAGTGTAATTGAAGGGTATATTGTGTAGTATAGAGGAGGTATATCAGAAAGAGAAATATAAAAAGGTGAGGGAAGGGGGGAGAGAGGGGGAAAGGCAGAGGCAGAATCTGGTACCAAGACAATCAAGAGTAAGTGTGATCATATAAGATGTATTAGACATGGGAATGGATGGGAGGTATATGTCACTCTGGCTCCCCGTCTACTACTGTGCTCGTCAAGATATTTTTAAAGTCGATAGAATCCTGGAACATGATCCAATCAAACCAGGTCCTCGAGAATTGGTCACTAGATCCCGATGCCTCTGCTGTAAGCTCTTCCATTCTGAAAATAACCATCAATTCCCTGTACCAGTCAAGTAAAGTTGGAACCTTGGTTGATTTCCAGTACCTTGGGATCACCGCACGGGCTGCCGAGACACAAAAACGAAGAATATCCTTCTTCTGAAGCCCAATAGGACCAGGAAAGTTAGATAACAGTGCTGACTCAGGGCAACAATCTACCGGTTTACCTGTTATCCGGGTGTATGTGCTAAATATCTCAGACCAAAACCGCTGGATCCTCCTTCACCCCCACCAAATGTGTAATATTGTTCCTGTCTCATCTTCACATCGCCAACATGTGGCGGAGGTTCCCGGGAACATGTTCCGAAGAGACACCGGGCAGAGGTACCATCTAGTGAGCAGTTTGTAGCTTCTTTCTTGTGCAGAACATGCATTGGTTAGTTTATGTGCAAATATAAAGCATTTCTGCCAGTCGCTCTTTGAGATGGTTTTCTCTAGTTCTCTCTCCCATGTGCGTTGGAAATATAGAGTACCCCGATCTCTCAAGGACCCCAATGTCTTATAAAGGGTTGAAATTTTGCGCCTCGGGGGAGCCTCTAATTGGAATAGTTTTTCCATTTCGTTGAGCATCAATCTCACCCTACACGAGTGGTCTGCTGAGTATAGGAATGCTCTGTACTGGAAATATTCAAACCACTTTAGTGGTCTCATGAGGTCCTTAGATTGCAGCGCTGCCAATGAGGGTAATTCACCATCAGACAAAGTCTGACCCAATCGGGTATCACTCACACTCTTCCAACATAGGAATCTCTGTCGTCTAAATCCCGGGGAAAAGGATGGACTGGAAAAAGGAGGAGTCAAAGGACTAAGACCATCCTCTGTGTGGAGGGTTCTCGTCACAGAGTGCCAAATTTTTAGAGTTGTCCTGGTCATATCTGTCAAGTGTCCTATGTCCGTAAGATCCTTAGGGGGGATCCAAAGCAAATGTTTCAGTGGAATCCCCAGACCGTCTTGCTCCACCTCAACCCATTTCATGGAGGACGCACCATATTGCCAATCCAGGGCTCTAACGAGTGAGGAGGCCATAAAGTACGTCTGTATGTTGGGTAATCCAACTCCACCTCTAGATTTAGGTAAGGAGAGAATATTCATCCTCAAACGAGATCTCTTTCCCCCCCAGACAAATCTGAGGATCAGAGATTGTTATTTGGAAAAAAAAAAAACTATCAAATCGAACAGGAAGCATTTGAAAAGTAAATAGGAGTCGGGGCAGGATGTCCATTTTGACCACGTTGACTCTCCCGAACCAAGATAGTCTTAGCTGTCTGTAGGAGTTAAATGCCAATTCCATATTAGCCCATCCGCCTTTCGATCCATCTTATCCTTCAAGCCCGAGGAATCCTCAAACGGGAGAGAAGTCTTTCTCGCCACTCTGGCCACTGGGACATTGATCTTAGGGGCAGTGTCCCACACCGTCGTCTGGATTGAACAACAGGCGAGAGCAAAATTCCCTAGGAACAGAGAGCCGTTTTTCCGCATCCTCCCATTCTTCCAGGATCATGTCCTTAACATGGGAGTTAACCGGAAAAACCAAAGATTGCTGAGACTTAAGTCCTGCAAACATAATGTCCTGAATGTTCGTGACCTGCTCCAGTTCCTCCACCTGCATGGTGTTCCGGACTGCCCGCAGCAGAATCTCCATGGCATCTGCGTGAAACAGATACCTCTTCCGGTCCTCACCCCCTGTAGGGCTTAGGGTCACATTGGAGTCAGATTCATCCGATGGGTCAAGTTCACCCTCTGAAGATATTACGACATTCCCTCTGGGACGTTTGTTCTGAACAACCGGGACCTTAGGAGCGGACGGTTGTAGCGATGTGAGAAGCCTGAACTTCCTCCTTAATGATAGAACGCATCTCACTCTATAAGGCACCGTGCTCCTCTTTTAATACGGAGGCCCTACATTCAGCACAGAGACACTTAGTATAGGTGTCTGGAAGCTTGATATTACAATCCAGGAACCTCTTGGACTTCCCCGCGACCTTCTTCCCCACCTCCTTCTTAGAAGGAGGTATGTGCCCTGAGACACCTTATGAAAGGGGGACATAGAGAAGAAAAGGGCCTTATGAGGGCAATGTGCATTAAACTTGAATAAGATAATGGGACACTTACATGGCTGTGGGGAGAACCAGGCAGGGAATCAGGATGGGACACGTCAGCCATATTGGAATCCCGCCAGGTGCCAGGGAGGAAAGCCGCAGCATGCTCAGGTGCTCCCCAGACCCCCCTTTATAGTATACCTGGTCGTCCTGCCATGGAAGCCTGCTCCAGCAGCATCCACCGTGTCCTGCGCCCGGATTCCCCGCCACAGACCGCGGACCGGAAGTGCGTCATCGGCACTTCCGGTTTTGCGCAGAGTGGTCCCCACGGCTGGGAGAAGCCTGGGAACCACCGGAACAGGCCTCCCAGGGAGGAAGCGGCAGTCCGGAGTCTCCTGCCTCCCAGAGGGCCGAGGGACACCCGGCCCCAGGGTCCGCTTGACAGGAAGGAGAGAGCCGCAGCCCCCCGCTCCCACCAGGTTCCGGTGAGTATAGCAAGTGCATCCCTCACTCTCCGCCAGTGCGTCCCCGCACCAGCACCTCCGTACTCCCTGTCCTTGTTCAGGGACAGGAAAAACACTGAGGAGGTGGGGACAGGGGAGGGCCTCTTGTGCTTCCTGTCCCTACAGAAGGATATGGGATTACTCCTCCTGTGGTGCTGTCATGGGGACGTACTGGAAAACAAAAAGAAAAATCACAGGGTGGTGAAGGGGTTAATTAAAAGTACAAGGAACAAACAGTTGATGTCAATTACTTTTATACATAAAAAAATAATTCTAATAAGAGCTGAATTATCTCCTGGGACAAAACACCGGCCATATCACAATCATGATCACTTGGCAGCTGAAAAGATGGCTACCACAAGTGGAGTTGGCGCTATCTACTCTGTTTTCCATATCCCAGGGATTGACTTGTCCTTCTCCCTTTAACCCCAATGCTGTGATCTGGATCCCCAGGCTGGGGACAAAGAGTTAGCTGCTAATTGGTAGTGTGAAATTAGAATAGTTAAGTAGCCGGGTCAGAACCAGGAGGGCAGAGAAGAGTCAAAATCAGAAGCCTCAAGAGTAAACAGCATTTCCTTAAGTTTATGTGATTGACCTAATGACTTAGGTAGGCGTCAGCTGCTCACTCAGAAAGTGCAGATCCCAGTAGCATCCTCCCCTGCTCTGCCCCGATCACATAGATCAGTGTGGGGCAGGAGGAATGAGAGCAGTTCTCAGCTTTCTCTGGACTTTAACATTCACTCACTTATTAGCAAGATTTTTTTTTAACAGTGCGTCTTATAGTCCAAAAGATATGGCAAGTTCTAAAATAATTACCCTTTCTCATTCAATTACATTACTAGTTGTATTATTTTTGTACAATTCAGCAATAAAATATGACTTTACAGTAATTCATTTTTAACATTCTAGGTATGATGATCGCTTCTCACTGTGTGAGATTTTTGATGTTTGAGAAAGTAATATTTTCGGCTAAAATATTTCCCACATTCTGAACATGAGAATTTCTCCCCTGTGTGAGTTTTGTAATGTGAGATAAGGTGTGATTTTCGGATAAAGCATTTCCCACATTCTAAACATGAAAAAGGCTTCTCCCCTGTGTGAGTTCTCTGGTGAATAACAAGACATGATTTCTGTACAAAACATTTCCCACATTCTGAACATGAAAAAGGCTTCTCCCCCGTGTGATATCTCTGGTGAATAACAAGATATGATTTCTGTACAAAACATTTCCCACATTCTGAACATGAAAAAGGCTTCTCCCCTGTGTGACATCTCTGGTGATTAAGAAGATATGATTTCTTTACAAAACATTTCCCACATTCTGAACATGAAAAAGGCTTCTCCCCTGTGTGACATCTCTGGTGACTAACAAGATGTGATTTCTGTACAAAACATTTCCCACATTTTAAACATGAAAAAGGCTTCTCCCCTGTGTGAGTTCTCTGGTGTCTTCCAAGAGCCGCTTTTAGATTAAAACATTTCCCACATTCTGAACATGAAAAAGGCTTCTCCAATTCTGAATGTGAATAAAGTTTCTCCCCTGTGTGAGTTCTCTGATGTGAAGTAAGCCTCGCTTTCCGGATAAAGCATTTCCCACATTTTAAACATGAAAAAGGCTTCTCTCCTGTGTGAGTTCTTTGGTGAATAACAAGATATGATTTCTGTACAAAACATTTCCCACATTCTAAACATGAAAAAGGCTTCTCCCCTATGTGAGTTCTCTGGTGTCTTCCAAGATCCGTTTTTAGATTAAAACATTTCCCACATTCTGAACATGAAAACGGCTTCTCCCCTTTGTGAGTTTTCTGGTGATTAACAAGATGTGATTTCTTTACAAAACATTTCCCACATTCTGAACATGAATATGGCTTCTCTGCAGGTTGAATTCTCTCATGCCTAGCAAGTTTTTGATGTTTAACAAAAGATGTTTTGAGGTGAAAACTATTTCCATATTCTGAACTTGAAATTGGCTTTTTAGCTTTAAGAGCATTTTGTATTTTAATGCTTATTTCCTGACTTTTATTTTTCTTAGTCCTTTGTAATGATTCAGGAGATAGGACCTTTTCCAAATGATCAGATGTGCGGTCTTTGCTGTGGAGGGATGGTGGTGTATCTGGAGTAATGGCATTCACATCAATTGTATCCTGTGTGATAGCAAGTTCATCTGATTTATAAATTGAAGATGTCAGTTGTGATTCTGATTTTCTGGTACAGTCATCTGCAAAGAATAAAACTGATTATTATTTTTGAATAAAATATCCTTGAAATTCATATTTTTGAACATTTCTACTTAAAATGTCCATACAAATGGCAAGTTATGTTGTAAAATAGAATTATTCACTAAAAAAATAACAGTTAAGTTGAGTAGAAGATCTCATAGCATGAACCAGTAGATTGAGATGTACAATTGTTTGTTCATTTCACCTCCCAAATATTTCAATAAAATATCACCAAAAATGTTATGTAGGTAAATATGATAGCAATGAAAAATTTCTACCCATTCCACAAACAAGAAGTCCCGGCTCAGTTCCATCATCTCTCAGAGGTTCCACTTTATTAGAGACTCAAAGGCTCTTGAAAATCAACATATCATAAAAATGATCAGCGCTCTTTCCTTATTAGTCCGTGGCGCCAATGGAAGTGAATACATGCAATGAAAAAACTACCGGCATTTACATATTCTTTTGTCACTTTTTCAGGCTTTATTCTGCTCAGGACATTTAAGTCTTTCTCCAGGCTTTCACCAGCAGTGATCAATTACAAATCGTACAACACTTAAATACAGAAAAACCAGTAAGAGACATCATATATAATTAAAATCAGACAATATATGAGTTAGAATTATTACCATAAAAACTATAATAAAAAAAAAAATTATCAATCCACAAATCACATAGAAACAAAAAAGGAATTTACTCATAATAACACCGTATAATTCTTTTGAAATTAAATGGTTATGAGTAAATTCCTTTTATGTTTCGGTGTGACGTGTGGATTGATTATGTATTATAATTTTTGTGGTAATAATTATCACGCATATATTGTCTGATATTTTTTAATTACTGTATTTTTCGCTTTATAAGACACACCTGATTATAAGATGCACCCCTACATTTAGTGAAGGAAGAGAAAAAAATCATTTTTAATATTAAATGGGATTCGCCTTATAATGCCAGTGTCCATCTTACAATCAGTATATAATGTTCTCCATCCTGGTATATATATATATATCCCCTATGCTGGTACACATAGCCCCCATGTTGGCACACTGTCCCCTCATACTGGCATAGTCCCCCCCCCATGCTGGTACTGTTCCCCCATGCTGGCACTTTTCCCACCATGCTAGAAGTGTCCCCTCCATGCTGGCACTGTCTCCCCATGCTGGCACTAGTCCCCCCCCCTCCCCATGCAGGCACTGTGCCCAGTGCCTGCATTCTCCCCCATGCAGGCGCACACTTTAAAGATAATACAAAAATCATACTCACCCCATCTGCGCCATCCCCGCTCCCTGCTGTGCCAGCATCCAGTCCTGTGACCACCGCATGGTGATAACGTCACTATGCAGCGACGCTCACTGGTCCGAATGCTGGCAAAGACAGAGGGATGGCGCGGACGGCAGGGAAAGAGGAGAGGGGTGAGTATGACATCGCTGGGATAGTCGGTGCTTTCCACGCTTTCATTGCGAGGAAAGCTCTGACTACCCACACACAGGACCGCAGTCGCTGAGCTGCGGACCCGCACCTGGGCTCATGTCATATGTGATACTCCCGCTGCCGGTGATTGACAGTGTGATGCAGTGCATATTACAGGAGCATAATGAGCGGCCCCACATGACTATGGGGCTGCAGCTGCAGCCCGCTCCTGAGCCGGACCCCCACCCCCTTCCCCTACTGCACAATTTAGAAGTTCCACATTATAAGACGCACCCCCCACTTTCCCCAAAAATTTGGGCGAACAAAAGTGCGTCTTATAATGTGAAAAATACGATATATATGATTATATGATGTCACTTCCTGGGGTTTTTTTGTATGCAAGTGTTGTATGATTTGTATTTAATAACTGCTGTTGAAAGCCTGGAGAAAGGCTGAAACGTCCGAAATAAAGCCTGAAAAAGGTTCAAAAGAGTGCTTGAAAATTAACATGGCTTCTACAAAACAATCCATCAAAATGCGCTTTCCCAAAGTTAGATCTTCCTCTGATTTATTAGCAATGTGCCCAAACTACATTTAACTTCTGTGTATTTTGCATTGCTGAAATCTGAACAAGCTACTGAATGTACAGAGTGCGTGTCTCCTGGAGCACAATCTGGGCACTATGTGTTGTCTAATATAATGCCATATTTAATGTCTTTCCAATGATCCCAGACACTTGGAGATGTAAAAAAAGAAAGTTGAGCATATACACATATGGTGGTCATGTCCTCCAGTAAAACATTTCTGGATGGCGGTATTTGAACTCTGCAACAGGGTATCACTAAAACAAATCAAAGCCTCAAAAGAGTTGGCACTCGTGTCCCTGGGGATCGTATGTATTTTAGGGTTCCAGAAGGGACTGTTTAAACACTTCCTTACTGCAGTCAGGAAAATGAACCCCAGATATTGGAAGCAGGAAACCTCTCCTTCCAAAGTGTGGCAAAACTGAATGAGGTATTCAGAATGGAGAATCTGATTAGTCAAACAGGTGGTAATGTAGAGAAAGTGGAAGCCACACGGGTGCCTTGAGCAATGTTTAGAGAAACAAGATTTTAAACACTTGGCTTACTACATAAAGACCAGGGAACCGGGGCTGAACCTCAAAATTGACACTCCACATCCCAAAATTCTACAAGAGATAGGAACTAATACAATTTCCTAATTACTATTCATTTATCCATTAATTCATCGATCCAGGTGTGACAGGAGGAGGTGTGACCATGTGGCGGGAATATCCCCTTTTCTCTATTTTAACCCTTACCTACTTTCTCCACAACTTTTCCAACCTGTGCTGATGATTGAGGAGACGTCAAAATCAGAAGCCACAGGTGAAGCAGGCACTATCCAGTCACTAAGATTAGGGTGGCTGGAACCTGTAGCACCATCCAGTCTGGCAGTATATGGTGTGTGTGCAGTCCAGCTGGAGTAATCAGTTGTCTATTACACCCAACTGGAAAGCACCACACCCTACTGAAGCTTGAAGGATATTGCTGGAAGCTGCCAGATATAGTCTCCTTCTCTGGTTCAGGCCTCTTTGCTCAGCTCCCAGCTTATGTATTTGTTTCTTGTTCTGTTCACAGCCTTTTTACTGGCTACTCGAGTCTTCTGATTTTCTATTTTCTCTGCCCATTTGATTCTGACCCAGCTACCTGACTACACTTGCACAAATGAACAGCAGCTAAATCTGTGGCCCTTGCCTAGGAGTCCCTACGCAAATCCAGGCCCATGTATAGGGTATAAAGGGTGAAGGGCAAGGCATTCCCTGGGATCTGGAAAGTGGAGTAGAGTGCCAAGTCTGTAGAGGGTTGCAATTTTTTGAGCTGCCAGGTGACCACAAACATTACCTTTCTTACTTTCTGGATGTAAACTAATGTTTGGCTGCGAAATCTACATTCTATTTGCTAAATAATGCTCCATCCTTTCTGAGCTCTACCAGGAGCCCACACAGTACTGAACAGCCGAATATCCTGTATTTAGATAAACAGGAGAAACTCGAGTATAATGCAAATAAAATACTGTCTTATTAGTGACAAAAACAGCAGAGTGTACACATATAAAAGGAGGAAGACAAGAGATGTCACATTAACATGAAGTATCCACAAAAAGAATAAACAGAGCAGGGGGGCGCTCACACGCTCACAGAGTTATACCTAGTGGTCTAGTAGGGTTTTTATTAGAGCGGGGATCCATTCACACATCCGGGTTGTGCACCGATGCACAACCTCGGGAGAAGCCTGCAGTCATTGAGGAGCCGGCCGTCGGGCTTTTGGGTGTTGATTGCAGCAGTTATGTGACTGGAAACGCTTCACCCAAGGTTCTACAGGTCTCTTAGTGTTCATGCCTGTGCTGCTCCATCCACAGCCCTCAGAGAGGGTATAGTGATAAATGAAGAGAAAAGTGCGGTCAGACAGTGTGCTAGGTATACAGAAGAGGGCGAGAGGTTAATGTAAATATATACACGTGTGTAGCAATCAAAATAATGGTCTGTATATTTACATTAACCTTTCGTCCTCTTCTGTATACCTAGCACTCCACCTGACCGCACTTTTCTCTCCATGTATCCAAAAGGAGGGCAGGTAACAGGGGAGTATAAATGCAATGGCGTACCAGCCCTAAATCAATGGGTGCAAATATTTTGTTACTGGGCCTATAATAAGTATTACACAGGGGTTCAGAATCACCTAACTGGAGTAGGACGGGCTTCGGCGCTAACGTCACCAGCAGGAGGTGTTTCAGCTGCTGGGACTCGCTCCCGCCTATTGCTCACTCTGCCCCTGCGTCACTTCAGACACAGAGGAGCATTGAGAGGCCGAGGATGGGGTACACATAAAGGAGGCGTTACTGAGGGGGCTGGAGGTGGCACAGAGAAGGCTGAAGGTGGGGAGGACACCAGGGAGTAGCGATGACTCCATACTGAGTAAGTCCCTCCAGACTCCTTATCTGCACACATTCTAAAGTAAAGTATTTTGTACAACTTACAGGGGAACTAGAGACATGGGGGACCCCTTCCCTGAATGCAGCAGATACGCTGCATTCAGGGGTTCTTTCACTTTGGAAAGCACTACAGGGGTGACAGGTGCTCTTTAACCCCTTCACCACCCAGCCTGTTTTGACCGTCCTGACCAGGCCATTTTTTGCAATTCTGACCAGTGTCCCTTTATGAGGTAATATCTCTGGAACACTTCAACGGATCCTGGTGATTCTGAGTTTGTTTTTATTTAGTAACATACTGAGCTTCATGTTAGTGGTAAATTTAGAATGATTTTTTTGCGTTTACTTGCGAAAAAAAACTAATTTGTGGAAAATTTTGAAAATGTAGCACTTTTTCAAACTTTCAATTTTTATCCCGTTAAACCATAGAGATTCGCACATGTCTACTTTACATCAGCACAATTTTGGAAATAACGCATTTTTTTTGTTAGGAAGGTAGAAACACCCAAAAGTGACACCATTTCAAAAACTGCATGCGGTAAATCTGCCGCTTTTTCAAATAAACGCCTATGTGAAAGGGGCCTAACAGGAGCAAATAGACCCTAAAATTTGCTGTGCAATTTCTGCTGAATACGCTGATACCTCATATGTGGTCAAAAAACACTTTCTGGGCGCACGGCAGGGCTCGGAAGGGAGGGAGCGCTATTTGACTTTGATTGTAAAGTTAGCTGCAATCGTTATTGGACACCATGTGCATTTAGAGAGCCCCTGATGTGTCTAAACAGTGGAAACCCCTCACAAGTGACCCCACAAGAAATTTATCTAGATATGTGATGAGCATTTTGAACCCCAAAGTGCTTCATACATTGAGCTGTTAAACTGAAAAAGTATTTTTTCTTTTCACAAAAATGTTCTTTTAGATTAAATTTTTTCATTATCATAGAAGCAATAGGATAAAATGGATCCTAAAGTTTGTTGGGCAATTTGTCCTGAGTATACGGATAGCCCACATGTGGTGGTAAAACTTTGGAAGGGAAAGAGTGATGTCTTTGAGCAAGGACCTGGTGTATGTGGTGTGGTGTAGTGTACATCAGGTTGATGTGTATGGTGTGGTACAGTGTACGTCAATTTGGTGTGTGTGGTGTAGTGTACGTCGGGTCGGTGTGTGGTGTAGTGTTCATGTGGTTAGTAAACACTACACACACCAACCTGAGGTACACTACACCACACACACCAACCACACACACACACCAACCTGACGTATACTACACCACACACACACACACACACAACAACCTGACGTACACTACACCACACACACACACACACACACAACAACCTGACGTACACTACACCACACACAACAACCTGACGTACACTACACCACACCACACACCAGCCTGACGTACACTACACCACACACCAGCCTGACGTACACTACACCACACACCAGCCTGACGTACACTACACCACACACCAGCCTGACGTACACTACACCACACACCAGCCTGACGTACACTACACCACATCACACACCAACCTGACGTACACTACACACCAACCTGACGTACACTACACCATACACCATCCTGACGTATACTACGCCACATGCACACTACACCACACACCAACACGACTTAGTGAATGTCAGGTTGGTGTGTGTGGTGTAGTGTACGTCAGATTGGTGTGTATACTTCACCACAACGCACACTACATCAGACACAGCAACCTGACATACCAACATGGACAAGCGGGACACTGTGTGTGTGCATGTGTAAAACAAACTACCGTATATACTCGTGTATAAGCCGACTTTTTCAGCCCAAAAATTGGGCTGAAAAGTCCCCCCTCGGCTTATACACGAGTATATACTTTTGTGCTGAGGTGGGGGCTGTGTCCGGGAGCAGGAGGAGGCAGGAGGAGGTGGGGGAAGGCTATAATATGAGCGGCTCGTGACGTGGAGCCGCTCATAACTTATTCATGATATGCCCTGCTCCCCCCGCCCATCCGCGGGGGGAGCAGGGCATATCGTCTTACAGCCCCCCAGCACGGGGTATACAGCCCCCCCCCCCCCCATCCCTCACAGTATACAGGCGCCCCCCTCCATGCAGCCGCTGCTTAGTGTACAATAAATATAGTGTTATTATCCCTCACCAGCCCGGTCTCCGTGCATCCTCCCTCCTCCCTTTGTGTCATGTGACCGGGGCTCACAGCGATGACGTCACCGGCCGGTCACATGACACGCAGCCTCGCAGGGAGGAGGGAGGATGCACGGAGATCGGGCTGGTGAGGGATAATAACACTATATTTATTGTACACTAAGCAGCGGCAGCATGGAGGGGGGCGCCTGTATACTGTGAGGGATGGGGGGGCCTGTATACTGTGAGGGATGAGGGGGCCTGTATACTGTGAGGGATGGGGGGGGGGCCTGTATACTGTGAGGGATGAGGGGGCCTGTATACTGTAAGGGATGAGGGGGCCTGTATACTGTAAGGGATGAGGGGGCCTGTATACTGTGAGGGATGGGGGGGGCCTGTATACTGTGAGGGATGGGGGGGGGCCTGTATACTGTGAGGGATGAGGGGGCCTGTATACTGTAAGGGATGAGGGGGCCTGTATACTGTGAGGGATGGGGGGGGCCTGTATACTGTGAGGGATGGGGGGGGGGGCCTGTATACTGTGAGGGATGAGGGGGCCTGTATACTGTAAGGGATGGGGGGGCCTGTATACTGTAAGGGATGAGGGGGCCTGTATACTGTAAGGGATGAGGGGGCCTGTATACTGTGAGGGATGGGGGGGCCTGTATACTGTGAGGGATGGGGGGGCCTGTATACTGTGAGGGATGGGGGCGCCTGTATACTGTGAGGGATGAGGGGGCCTGTATACTGTGAGGGATGAGGGGGCCTGTATACTGTGAGGGATGGGGGGGGGCCTGTATACTGTGAGGGATGGGGGGGGGCCTGTATACTGTGAGGAATGGGGGGGGGCCTGTATACTGTGAGGGATGGGGGGGGCCTGTATACCCCGTGCCTGGGGGCCTGTATACCCCGTGCCTGGGGGCCTGTATGCCCCGTGCCTGGGGGCCTGTATGCCCCGTGCCTGGGGGCCTGTATGCCCCGTGCCTGGGGGCCTGTATGCCCCGTGCCTGGGGGCCTGTATACCCCGTGCCTGGGGGCCTGTATGCCCCGTGCCTGGGGGCCTGTATGCCCCGTGCCTGGGGGCCTGTATGCCCCGTGCCTGGGGGCCTGTATGCCCCGTGCCTGGGGGCCTGTATGCCCCGTGCCTGGGGGCCTGTATGCCCCGTGCCTGGGGGCCTGTATACCCCGTGCCTGGGGGCCTGTATGCCCCGTGCCTGGGGGCCTGTATGCCCCGTGCCTGGGGGCCTGTATGCCCCGTGCCTGGGGGCCTGTATGCCCCGTGCCTGGGGGCCTGTATTCCCCGTGCCTGGGGGCCTGTATACCCCGTGCTGGGATCTGTATACCTGTGCTGGAGTCCACCCTCGGCTTATACACGAGTCAATAGATTTTCCCAGGTTTTGGGGGCAAAAGTAGGGGGGTCGGCTTATACACGGGTCGGCTTATACACGAGTATATACGGTAAACTTTATTCTAGAGTGTGTGTGCGTGTGTATGTATGAGTGTTTGGTGAAACATTTTACTTCAGGAGGGGGCTGTCAAATGCAGGGGACAGGAGTGGGATGTCAGGTGTGGGGACAGAAGCCGGTGAGGGAGGGTGAGCAGAGGTCGGGGTGGGGTGATGAGCGGAGGTCGGGGAGGAGCGAATGGGCAGGGGAGCGAGCGGAGGTCAGGGGGGTGGGTAGTTGAGCACAGGTCATAGGGGGTGAGCACACAGCAGGGGGGGGGCCCTCACACCAGAGGCTGAGGCAGCAGATGCACGGCAGTGGGAGATCGCAGGGCGGTAGGGGGGGGGTGGCGGAGAGGAGTGCAGCAGGGTGATCATTGAAGGTCAGAGGGAGAGATCAGAGGGCAGGGGAAAAGATCGGCAGGCATGTGGAGAGATTGGCGGGCAAGGGAAGGAGCGGAGAGGAGTAAAGCGAGGTGATCACTGGAGGGTAACGCAATGATAACCAGAGGTCAGGGGAGGGATCGGATTGCAGGGGGAGAGATCACAGGGCAGGGGGAAGGAGCGGAGGTCAGCGGATCGGCGGCAACTGTGGATAAGGCTGAGAAGGGAGGGCACCCACCAGTCACATCGCCCCTCCACATCTGATTGGTGAGATAGCGTCACATGGATGCTAGCTCCAATGAGATCTGGAGAGGGTGACACTGAGGTCACCTAGCTCTAGCCAATGGCCGGCACAATTGCTGTACTGGCCATGGCTGGATTACAATTTCAATTGGTGAAACATTGCCGCCATGATGTTGTGGAACGTCACAGGTCGGGATGGGGTTAAAGTAATTTTATAAGTGATTGGTTACCCAAAAAAATAGGTTTAGTAAAGTTGCACACAAACATTTGTTGCTGAACTTGTAAGCCTCCGATCATCCAAAATAATAATAGGGTTTTGCAAAAAATGCTGCCAACCTAAAGTAGGAAAACGGTAAATGTTATTTCTTAACTATTTTGTGTAGTTTCATCATCTGCTTTGATGTGATGAAACTTTATGTTTCTGGGAATTTTACGATGTAATTATCAAACTTTAAAAAACGATGTTTTACCTTATAAAATATCGCCACAGGTTAAACTGTGTTGATATTTTTATAGTGAATCAGCACATCCAATATTTTATGGCAAAAGTTACTTTATTAGTTAAATAATTTTTATATGAATTAATTTTATCATACACAACATGTCCTAAGCGGGAACACAGTCCCTATCATGCACAAAGTACTAGGGTGGGCTACAAAAACAGCACAAAAGTAGCAGTAAATTACTAACAGGGGAGCAAAAATAATATATTTACAGCACCATCACACTTATATTAAAACGGTCACTAAATGATCATATATTGAATACTGGAGTGTTCAAATTACCTGGTGCCAAAATTGACTCCTTTGGACCCCTGACTGCCACAGTGCTCCTGCCTCAATCCCACAGCCGACGTACGTTTCAACGTTAATGTTTTCCTCAGGGCGTGCATTGTGTTATGTGGAGGTTTCCTATCTTATATAGTATCCACTATCTCATTAGGGGCTACACCTGTCAGATCTAATCCCCCTGTCCGTCACAGTCAAGTCTCCCCCTTTGTTAACCATTTCCAGGTTACTGGGCCTCCTTCTATTTCTTCCCCCCCCCCCCGTCTCTATCTACGTTCGTGACATGTCCCGGCCAAAGACCGCATCATTTCCGGGTTAGAACGAAGTCACATGATTATTTCATGTGAACTTTGTTACCAGGGCGACGCTATGAGTCCTCACAGAATCGTCATCTATCCAGCGTCTACCCTGAATGCGCACGTGCCGTGCGTCCTCATGACGCGACCGCGCCACGCGTCTCCATGGTGACACAGGCCGGCGCTTCCACGTCGGAAGGATACAAGCTGCGTGTGTGCGATTCAGCGTCTCCCAGAGTGCGCATGCGCTGTACGTCAGTATGACGTGACCGCGACGCGCATCCCCATAGTAACCCGGGCTGGCGCTTCATCAGTGAGATGTAACCAGCGCCCGCATTATCCGGGCGATGACGCTATAAAGACAAGGGGGCACAAATAATATTAATAGGAGGTGCTCAAACTGCCAGTATTCAATGGAGGTGTTGTGGATACCCCTTTTAAATATGATAATTCAATCTTACTACAAGGGTTTAAAAGTGCCAGTACCTATCTAGTAGGCAATTTAAAGTGACAGTGCATAATTAAACAAAAAAGTGCAAATTGCATAAATAATGCTGATTATACAAAAACTGCAAACAATGGTGACATTAAAGTGCAAAGATTAAGTGTTGCAAGACACACATACTATGCTAATATATTGAAATATACATAATTAAAAAGCTCTGTTTGCTACTTAAAATGACAGTGCATAATTGAACAAGAGAAAAGTGCAAAATGCATAAATAATACTGAATATACAAAAACTACAATAATGACATTTAAAGTGCAAAAGTGCAAAGATTAAGTGTTACAAAACATACAGGCTGTGCTAAAAAATTGAAATACTCAGTTTACACGGTACACGGTAAAAGTATTGACGCTTATTCGCTATAATTAAGTCTAGGTATAATTGGTATACTTTGTGTTAAGCCTGTATCCAATTGATGACAATTCAAGTGCTAGTTTGTAAACAAATAAATTTAATCTTGCTATAGAGAATGTTATCATTCATGCCTGATTTGTAAGTCAGTGAGTACGGGCTCTGCCACGATCTAGGTAAATTTATCAAGACAGGGCCTTGTTAAAAACAGACAAACTGGCTGCGGGAAGGGGTTAAATCAGAGTATTTTGGGCACTAAATGGTAAAGTCAAAAACAGAGAACAGACAATAAGATATCTACTGAAATAATCAAACTCAACAGTCTTCATTGGTAAAAAATGAATAACTAATGGTGAAACATCTCTGGAGTAATTAGAGGATGTGACTCGGTGGCTCTTATATGTCTATAAAGGTACCTTTACACGTCGCCACTATCCCTGGCAACCGGTAGCAACAGAACGTGCGCGTGCACGTTTTTAACGGTTGCTAACGATCGCCGATGCCGCATGAACACGCCGCCATTGCGTTGTCAACTCAAGGTATAGTGGTTCCCCGGAAGTTCCAACAGATCCTGCGGATAACTTCCTGTTGAGTCCCGTCGCCCCTTCACACGCCGCAATCAGTAGGGGAATGTGGGCTTACATGTTCTGCGGCGCCAAAACATAGGCGTGACAGAGTTGTGTATTCTGTGATGCTAAAACGCTGATTGGACAATGCAATAGCGTCATGATTGGCCAGCCTGCGCAGGGAGGCTGGCTAATACATGACGCCATTGCAATTCTGTAGTGTGAATGGACAGCTCTTTAAATATGGCGCCCTGTGAAGGGACAGCCAATGGTAACACAGTAGCCCCCACCAATCATTGCTGATGGGGCGCGGTATCCAGCTCGCTGTGGCACGCCCCTGGGAAATCACTAGGCGACTCTGATTCCATCCCTGTCCCTTGTTCACACGCCAATACCAGGGCAATTCTCCCTTTGTGTTGCCTTGGATTTTAGAACACGGCTCTGAAATAGCTACCCGAAGCAACTGCGAGAAACCCGATCACTTTACCAATTTACACGCCGCCACTTCGTAGCAATTTCAAGGCAACAGTCACAAAAAGGAGATTTTTGTGTACTCACCGTAAAATCCTTTTCTCTTAGCCTCTAATTGGGGGACACAGACCGTGGGTGTTATGCTGCTGTCCACTAGGAGGCGACACTAGGCAATATCTGAAAAAGAGTATTTGGCTCCTCCTCTACAGCATACACCCCCTGGCAGGAGCCATACCAAACCAGTTTGTGCTAAAGCAGTAGGAGAAGACGACAGTGACAAGGAGCAGGTCACAAAAAAACAAGGCGACTATAAATGATCCCGATAGAGCGTAGAGCTTAACAGAAGATACTATAAAGCTCAACGAGCGTAGAGCCTAAGGGAGAAGGCGCATATACCGGAAAGCATCCTAAAAAGGAAATAATACCACAAATCCTGATACGGACAACAGGGTGGGAGCTGTGTCCCCCAATTAGAGGCTAAGAGAAAAGGATTTTACGGTGAGTACACAAAAATCTCCTTTTCTCCTTCGCCTCATTGGGGGACACAGACCGTGGGACGTCCTAAAGCAGTCCCTGGGTGGGAGAGAATATTGTTATAAACTCTTGTAAAAAACGCACTACCGAGGTGGAATATTGCCGCCTAGGGAATACGTATACCCGGATTTGCGTTATTTAACGCTGAGTATAGACGTCAAAATGATCACCAAAAATAAGACTAACTCAGACGGCTGGCGAGCACACCTGTGTGTACATAGCCCTGGCGCCAAAGATCTAGAATACTCCTGTCCAAGGAGTAGAGAACCTCGGTATTCAATGATCGAAAAACTATACCATATCTAGCCAGCAGTTCTAGCCAGCAGTTCTAAGGCAGTAGACCTGTGACCGGGGAACCAGGCATAGTCCCTTGGTATCATTCTGAAGAAAGAAACGACCTAGAGAGTCCGGCCTCTGCATGTGTGGAAATGTCCAAACAGGCACAAGGGTGTGGCAGAGAGACAGAATGTACCCAACATCACTCAATGCCCTGGTATGAAGCACAGGGATGGAAGAAAAATGGACTTGCAGGTGGGATGAAAAGACCACCTTCATAAGGGTGACCGCGTAGGTCAAAGCACCGTTAAAGGTGGAGGAAAGGCAGCAAGGCAGCACTAGGAAATGCCACAGCCGAACAGTATGAACCGGTACTGGTAATGGAAGTGTCTCCAGAAGACACATAGTTCTGGGAACAGCGTATGAAAACTTCGAGAAAACAGCAAGGTACTTGAGAATAAAAAAGAGATAACCGAAGCCGGAAGCACAAGAGGACGCAGAACCAGCATCTAAGGTGCATACAGCGATGGCAGCCGGAGAAAAAGTCAGATCTCTGGTAACAGGACCAGAGTGAAACTTACCTAAGAACACCTGTGAACGTCCCGGCAAGGGTGGCTAAAAACCAAGGGTATACCCAGGAAGGTAAGCCATGATGTGTGGAAAACCACTGCAAGCGAGAAATAGGCCTTTTGTCATATACACACCAATATATATACATATATACATACATACGTAAACATCCATGCCCATGGATGCCCAAAACCACAGAATGTGAAGGAGAAAACCCCCAAACCTATGGGGTCTGTCGGTGAGGACAGGACATCAAACGTCTGGTATAAATAAACCATGAACAGTAAACCTAGACAGAGAACAAGGCGACGACTGCTGTCAGCGACACGTCGAGGTAGATGAAACCCCTGGACTGTCTGGGTGGAAAGTGGGCCCAAAGGAGAGAAGGCACTCCGATGGATATGATTGTGCGTGCATCCGAGAAGGGTATGCAGATAGAAACATACCAGGGAAAAAACTGTATTCAGGAGCGGATTATCGTAACGGTGCTCAGACTAGAGAACTCGAGGAAGCCAAGACCAGTTGAAAGAAAAAACCTCTGACTAACGACAGTCAGACAGGATAAAGACGGCCCCACTGGGGAAAAGATCTGCCCAGAGTATCACATGACTGTTGAAGTAGCGTAACTGGAGATTACATGTGACAAAGAAGATGTATTCAGCTTCGTCAGATGGAACTGATGAACCATCCGTAATCCGGGAAAAAAACATAGGCGAGAGTCACTATGACTGAAGGTTAAGAAGATGTCTGTACCCGGGCAGTTTTGCGTTGATAGACAGCTGTGCTTACCACTAGGTCACGGCAGCTATATATTGGTTTCAAGCGCAACATCGTAGCTCCAGTGGATAGCTCTTCAAGCGATCTGGAACGAAAAGAGCCTCTCTGACTATATTAAGGCGTATGGAATACAACTGGTCCTGAGGGGCGCGCCGATATTCTGCTCTTGTTCCGGGTGACAGAGCTGTACTCTGTATGCCTGATGTGAACCAGCTGGTTCGGCGATCGTTAGTGCGCTACAACCCAGGGCCCATTGGCGGCTGGGGAGACTGCAGTTGTATCAGGAACTGTGCCATGTAGTCTGTGGCATTGATTCAGCTGTTGCGATGGCCAACAGTATGCTGCAGCCCAGGAGCCGGAGACGACTGGGGGAGATCGAAAATTGGCCCGGATCTATGCTATGCGCAGCAAGCTCAGATATCCATTGTGAGGAGCTTGATGTTGAAGCGTCTGTGGCAAGTCGTCCATAGGGGAGATCGGAACGCATAGGAACCGTCGCCCAGGACTGCATCCGTCATAGCAGGGGGAGATCGGAACGCAGAGGAACCGTCGCCCACGACTGCATTCATCATGGCAGGGGGAGATCGGAACGCAGAGGAACCGTCGCCCACGACTGCATCCATCATCACAGGGGGAGATCGGAACGCATAGGAACCGTCGCCCAAGGCTTCATCCAATGTGGCCGGAGGAGGTACGAGGAAGGAACACCCCGCGTTTCCGCTTGTTGTGGTTTGCGGGAAATCAGTACGCCAAGGCCCATCGTCCTTAGTAGACGCAACTTCCGGGGATGGCGAGACAACTGGGTGAAAAAGGCTGTGTTAGGAGCCTTAAACCCTTTGTTCCACGTGGAGAATAGACGGCTAGTCAGTGCAAGGGAGAAGCTTCTGCATCCTGAAGTCTGTTTGCATACAAACAAAAAAACCCGAGATGGGTTCCGTAGGGGCAGGTTCTGCCTTACTCATGCATGCCAAGCGCCCATCCTGAAGGTAAAGCTTTCACAGTCATCACGGCCGTACAATGCTTGCTGCATGAATGAGGACGTGCGTGCTGAATTTAGTAGATCTGGGACCAGGCCTCGCTCGCGTAGGGCGGTGTGCTGAGGGATAGAGCGACCCAGTTGTGCTGTGCAACTGTTGAAGGATCTTCCGAGTGAAGAAGAGCGGGGACCGTACATACGGCCATGCCGTGCACCGGGCGGACCCCCTGAGATTCATGCGGCCAGAGTTGGGTCTGAGTAGATTACGGAGACTGGTAGAGCCTGCTCCAGGTTGGACCTTGCGTAGCACTTGCACATGTTCTCAATCCACCTGCATGACAGGAGCGGCGAGGGGCCGCAGGACCTCCTGTTCCACATCCAGCAACCCAGCATCTTGATGTTGTGTAGCTTGGGGAGGTAGGCTGGGTAGGCTCCTGATGTCTGAACTCCGACCGGAGACTCCACCAGAGGAAAAAGAAAAAACATACGGCACTCTTAACCTTGACCCAGCACCCCGCCAGAGGGGAGCTGAGGAAGGAGTAGGGTATATAACTGGGAGTTCTCAAAACTGCACCCCAACAGAGGAAAGCTGAGGGAGGAGCATGCAAGGCGCCTCAGGTGCCAGAGATCCGTCCTTGAAAACTCTGTGTGAGAGGGGATAGTGATCCCCAAAACTCTGCGTCTCCGGAGTCCGGAGGGGCCAGAACCGAGGAGGAACCGTCCATTGTGTGAACGCTGGGCTCCCTACAGGAGCTGAGTACAGGTCCTTTGCAGGAAGATCAGCTGTGTTTGTAGGCCGGGTGAAAGGAAGAACATCGAGATCCTGTCGACCTACCAACGGTAAAAAACCGTGAAACAAATGCCCCTGAGAGTGATCCCCTTGTTAAATAGGAATCATGGTGAGCTAGCGAGGGCAGCTGGGGCTGAAGATTACCGTCTAGCGGTTCGGAGAACCGGCGCTATGCTGTCACTCAGAGGCCCAACTGTTGGTACTGAAGAAAGATGCTGGACAGTCCTGAGAAGAATCAACTTCTACGCAGCTGTCCAAATGTGGGTGACAAAGGAAAAACGTGACAGAGTCGTGCAGTCTTGAAATATGACGACTGCAACAGCACCCCCAACTGCGGGGGGTGAGGGGTGAGTGTGACGGTGATGTAGAAAAAACACTGCTTCAACCCAGCATCCTTACCTGAGGCGAGCCTAGAAGAAGCATGTCGGGCAGCTGAGAAGTATCTCGGCTGCAGTCCGAGTACCCCACTGTGGATGGCCTAGGAGGTCGGGCCATCGTTTGGTGGGTCGACCAAGGAATGCCCTGAGATAGATGGTAATAGGGGCAAAGCCTCATGCCTTATGAGACATGGACAAAGTTGTCCCCATTACGGCAGTACGTCATAGGTCTCCTGATCCAACCACATTGCCATATACTATAGGCACTGTATGCTCAACTGCAGTCCCCACAAGAAATACCCCCCGTGTAGTAGGAGAGGTTTTGTCTATGGGAATAAGCAAAAATTCCAGCTTAAACTCCTTACTGCAAGACTTAATAGTGTATGCATACACAGACTGAGAGGGGGAGGGTGGGGGGTTGAGAGAGAGAGGAGCAGCAGGAATCAACTGCTGAATAAGTGCTGCTGTGCTGGAAAAGAAAAAACCATAGAAAATATACCACAGTGACATATGCAGGGTGTGCATTAATAAGTAGCTAAGCAATAGCTAGTTCCTGGAGGAGGCCTACTTGTAGGGCTCCTGTAGTAGCTGGGACTGCTCCCTCAGACTTCCCTTTAGGATGGCAGCGGTGGGAAGACTAAAAAAGTAAACTGGTGCCTTAAATCGCTCAGCAAGCACCTGCTGAGCGGAGCTGCGATTCAGAGCCCCCTTATCAGCTGCGGCCCGAGGGGAGCGGATCCGAACGGCGATGTATCAACAACGGAGAAGGGGAATAAGGGGGCGTGGTTGAACACGCAGAAAGACTCGCAAGGAGCGAGGAGCGCCAAACCACGGTCCCGCCCCCCGTATGACGCGCTCTGTGATGCAATTTCGGGGGCGTGCGGGGGGGCGTGTCGGCCAGCGCTAGGCCGAAGCCGGGGCCTAGATTAATTCTCGGCCCCGAAAAAAGAGTAGGAGACGGCGCGGAGGACTAAAAAGTCGCCGCATCTGCCGCAGGGGGAAAGCGGAGGCAAAGCACGGACCCCAAAAGGGGATCCCTGATGACGAGGCCATAAGGGGGCTGTGGATGCATGAGGATTCCTATTGCATCCACAGGCAGGGAAAAACATGGGGTACATGCAGGCGCACGGGGGGGGGGGGTAATGAGGCAAACAAGGAGCCCTTTTGGTCCCTGTGCGATCCATCTGGAAGCCCCGCACTCCCCTTCTCCCTTTCCGTGACCGGATCCCTCCGGTCAGTAAGCCTGCTGCAGCCTCCGGAGGGCTCTGTGGCAGGCCAGGACCCTGTGGCAACATACCTGGAACCTCGACCCGAGACCGGGGAGGTTAGCTCTCCCATGAGCTATCCAACATGGTCCCCTGACCATGCAGATGAGGAAGGAGTATGGAGGAACAGCCTCGACTTGCATCCAGAGAGATACTATCTGGAGAGTATGGAGGCTGCAATACTCCCTCCTAATGTTATGTCCTCTTGAGAGGAAAGTAAAAAGTAAAAAATAATAAAGAAAAAAAAAAAAAAAAAGGAAGAGAGAAAATAAAGAGGTCTGCACTCCTAAGACACTAAGCAAAAACTGGTTTGGTATGGCTCCTGCCAGGGGGTGTATGCTGTAGAGGAGGAGCCAAATACTCTTTTTCAGATATTGCCTAGTGTCGCCTCCTAGTGGACAGCAGCATAACACCCACGGTCTGTGTCCCCCAATGAGGCGAAGGAGAAAATCCCGATTGCAGACGGCAGACGTGTATTCTTTGTTTTTCTTGTTGTAGATTTTTGTAATTCTCTTTGAAGTTAGTCAGATTTAAAAGAAATTGAAAAGTTAAAATAAAGGGAAACTATTGTACAGAAATTCACACTTGGCTCTCTCTGGACATTTAATGTTGTCGGTGATAAGAGCAGAATTTGATGGAAAACTCTGGATCTGATCTTGTAGGGACCAATGATCACATTCAGCAACACAAAATAGAGAAAAGTTGATTGATCTTATATGATGCCAGGATTCCAGGAAGCGACAGCCTCATTACCCTCCGCTTTATCTTAGAGGACGATCATTACGTTTATCTTCAAGACTTCTAACACCAAGAGATGGACCTCCAATGTCCAAAGTAATGGGGACAGTTTCACAGCAGTGGGCTAGTGGCAGAATGGCGACCACATGATTGTGATATGGCCAAACTACATCACCGATAAAGAAGCCACAGCCGGTGACTGAGAAGAATCTGTGACTTCTCTGCATTTAATGGTTACTACTCACCCGGGCGGTTATCTGTAGGAATCTCCTCTTTACATCGCTCATCACCCCTCACATATGTCTCTGTAGTATTAATATGGGGCAGATCATCATCACCCCTCACATATGTCTCTGTAGTATTAATATGGGGCAGATCATCATCACCCCTCACATATGTCTCTGTAGTATTAATATGGGGCAGATCATCATCACCCCTCACATATGTCTCTGTAGTATTAATATGGGGCAGATCTTCACCCTGAAACAAAGATTGTAAAAGTCACAGACAGATGGAGAAGTCCCATCTATGATCAGCTGTAATCTGCCATCTCCACCGTTCTCATTACACAAGTATAAAACATAGAATACTGGAGGATAAAACAAGACTGAGCACAAGACCTTCACAGCCATCTACACATCATAGGGAGATCTCATCACACCTTCTCTCCATCTACCTGATGATCTGGAGGAACATCGGGATCTTCTTGTTTACAGTCCTGTGGGAGAAGAGGACGGGGACATCTCTCTGGTGTTGTCCTCTTACTGGATAGACCTGGAGGGGAAACATACAGGGACTGAATTAATTCTTTACATACAGATCATTATAGGCCGTGTGTATTTAGTCCTGTCTATTACCTGGTGATGTGAGGGGCGGCCGGGGAACCTCCATCATGACTATGTCCTTGTACAGATCTTTGTGTCCTTCTAAATACTCCCACTCCTCCGTGGAGAAATAGATGGTGACGTCCTGACACCTTATAGGAACCTGACACATACAATGATACCATTGACATCTTTCCCCGATCCCTTCATAGCGTTACTGTATAATGTCCCAACAGCATTCCCAGCAGTGTCACCTCTCCAGTCAGCAGCTCAATCATCTTGTAGGTGAGTTGTAGGATCTTCTGGTCATTGATGTCCTCATGTATCAGGGGGTGAGGTGGAGGCCCCGTGATTGGGCTCAGGGCTCTTCCCTCAGACACAGGGTCCTGACAGCACAGATCACTAGAGCTCTTCACTACTGTGTAATCCTGGTTATGGAGAGACACATTAATAAATCTCCAGTCTCCAGACATTTCCAGAGTCCTCACCTCTCCAGTTCTGTCATCTGTTATTCTGTCCATAGATAAGAATGATGTCATGTGACATTGTCATCACAATCTCTCACCTCTCCAGTAACAAGGAAGAGGATCTCTAGGGTGAGGTGGAAGATCCTCTCCGCCATCTTGTCCCTGTCCAGATCCATCCTTGATGGTCAATCAGGAGAATTCTCTTGTATAGAAGATGTGAGAGGATCCGATATTGTAGGGACCTGAATGGGGAGAAGATGACGATGTAACATCATAAAGATCCTGTGCAATAATACAATTACTGGAGATAATAAGGGGAAACATATCAGGAGAACGTATAGATGTTGTTTTCTCTCGTCTTGTACAGATTGGAACATGAGTTAAATTGCTATGTAAAATGTCTCCTTCATGCTCATAATCACTGGATATCTTGGCTACTGTAGGAATGACAAGTTCATTAAGCTGATGAGGGAATACACCAAGATAGTCTCAGAGCTGAAGGGGTTAAAGGGTCAGTCTGAGACCAGCAACTTTTCTCCTAACTTCCTATCTAATATATCCCTCTAATTTAAGCTATTTTCCCATATACATCCTCTAAGAAGTCCCTACGGTTCCCTCTACTGTCTAACAGCTGGGATCCTCACACCGGGTCAGACAGGCCCCAGATATTCCCTCAGCCCCTCCTTGAAACAAAGTGTCACTGTGATGCTGGTTACAGGGGCAGAGCTGTCAATGACCTCTCCGTAGTGCAGTGTCTCAGCCCTGCTCTTCTTCCCCCTCTCCACGCAGTGCGCTGTCTCAGCCCCACTCTTCTTCCCCCCTTCCCGCAGTGTGCTTGTCTCAGCCCCGCTCTTCTTCCCCTCTCCACGCAGTGCGCTGTCTCAGCCCCGCTCTTCTTCCCCCCTTCCCCACAATGCAGCGTCTCAGCCTCGCTCTACTTCCCCTCTCCCCACAATGCACTGACTCAGCCCCACTCTTCTTCCCCCCTCCCTGCAGTGGAGGGAAGAAATGAGAGGGGGGGCTGAGACAGCACACTGTGGGCAGAGGGGAAATAGAGCAGGGCTGAGAATGCATTGTCGGGGGTGGGGGGGGGGGGGACAAGAGCGAGGTTGGGACAGTGCATTGTGTGGAGGGGGAAGAAGTGGGGGTGGGCTCAGACAGTGTACTACGGGGAGTGGGAAAGAAGAGTGGAGATGAGACACTGCACTGGGGGGGGGGGGGGGAAAGAACAGCAGGGCTGAGACAGTGCACTGCAGGAAGGGGGAAAGAAATGGGAAGGTTGAGACAGCAGAGGGGAGGGGGGGAAGAGATGGGGGGCTGAATCACTGCACTGTGGGGAGTGGGGTTAGGAGGGACCCGAGACCCTTGCGAAATAATTGACAGCCCCGCACCCGGCATCACAGTGACTATTTGACTCAGGGAGGAGATGAAGTGCCGGATTCCTGTCTGACGCCATGTGAGGAGCCCAGGATGCACTGGGGAAAAAAAAACAAACAAAACAATAGCTATTAGTACAGAGAGGGAAGAGGAGGGGACTAATAAAGGAAGAACATGGGAACATAGCTTATAATAGAGGGATATACTAGATAGGAAGAAGATGGAGAAATAGCTGGTCTTTAATGTGTCCTGAGCCCAGACTGCACCTGCAGAGCCGCACACTACATCTATGGCTCCATCTACATCAGATATTGATGATCTCTGCACAGTCATTAGTGAAGACATTATCTCCTACCTCAGTCCTCTCACGGTAGATGCTAGAGAATACAGGCTGCTTGCAGGTGTGATGTCACCAGAGGAGGCGGGGCCTCCTCATTACAGGGGCGTGCCCTCCCTTTCCCTCGTGCTGCTGTGAGGCTGGGGCTTCTCCTGAGAGGAATGAGGTGGGAGAATTCAGTTCAGTATCTCCTGCACCACGTGACTCTGCAGGTGGGTTATTATTCACAAGGAAAACATGTTATAAAGACATCCAAGGGTCTGCATGCATCTTCTGATTGTGTGTGTAGAGAAGCATAATATTTGCATGGGACTGCTTCTCGGATCTGAGTGGGTAGGGGAGCATAATGCTTACATGGGACTGCTTGCTGGGGGGGTCTGCAGGGGGCATGATGCTTACATGGGGATGTTGCTTGCAGGGGATTTGCATGGGTAGGGGGGCATGATGCTCGCATGGGGCTGCTGCTTGATGGGATCTGCGTAGGTAGGGGGCATGATGCTTGCATGGGGCTGATCTGCGTGGGTAGGGGCGCATGATGCTCGCATGAGGCTGCTGCTTGATGGGGATCTGCGTGGGTAGGGGAGCATGATGCACGCATGGGGCTGCTGCTTGATGGGGATCTGCGTGGGTAGAAGGGCATGATGCACGCATGGGGCTGCTGCTTGATGGGGATCTGCGTGGGTAGGGGGCATGATGCCCGCATGGGGCTGATCTGCCTGGGTAGGGGGGCATGATGCTCGCATGGGGCTGGTGCTTGATGGAGATCTGCATGGGTATGGGGGCATGATGCTTGCATGGGGCTGATCTGTGTGGGTATGGATCTGTGTGGGTAAGGGGGCATGATGCTCGCATGGGGCTGCTGCTTGATGGGGATCCGCGTGGGTAGGGGCATGTTGCTTGCATGGGGCTGCTGCTTGATGGGATCTGCGTGGGTAGGGGGCATGATGCACGCATGGGACTGATCTGCGTGGGTAGGGGGGCATGATGCTCGCATGGGGCTGGTGCTTGATGGGGATCTGCATGGGTATGAGGGCATGATGCACGCATGGGGCTGCTGCTTGATGGGATCTGCGTGGGTAGGGGGGCATGATGCCCGCATGGGACTGATCTGCGTGGGTAGGGGGCATGATGCTCGCATGAGGCTGCTGCTTGATGGGGATCTGCGTGGGTAGGGGAGCATGATGCACGCATGGGGCTGCTGCTTGATGGGGATCTGCGTGGGTAGGGGGGCATGATGCCCGCATAGGGCTGATCTGCCTGGGTAGGGGGGCATGATGCTCGCATGGGGCTGGTGCTTGATGGAGATCTGCATGGGTATGGGGGCATGATGCTTGCATGGGGCTGATCTGTGTGGGTATGGATCTGTGTGGGTAAGGGGGCATGATGCTCGCATGGGGCTGCTGCTTGATGGGGATCCGCGTGGGTAGGGGCATGTTGCTTGCATGGGGCTGCTGCTTGATGGGATCTGCGTGGGTAGGGGGCATGATGCACGCATGGGACTGATCTGCGTGGGTAGGGGGCATGATGCTCGCATGGGGCTGGTGCTTGATGGGGATCTGCATGGGTATGAGGGCATGATGCACGCATGGGGCTGCTGCTTGATGGGATCTGCGTGGGTAGGGGGGCATGATGCACGCATGGGACTGATCTGCGTGGGTAGGGGGCATGATGCTCGCATGAGGCTGCTGCTTGATGGGGATCTGCGTGGGTAGGGAAGCATGACGCACGCATGGGGCTGCTGCTTGATGGGGATCTGCGTGGGTAGGGGGGCATGATGCCCGCATGGGGCTGATCTGCCTGGGTAGGGGGGCATGATGCTCACATGGGGCTGGTGCTTGATGGAGATCTGCATGGGTATGGGGGCATGATGCACGCATGGGGCTGATCTGTGTGGATATGGATCTGTGTGGGTAGGGGGGCATGATGCTTGCATGGGGCTGCTGCTTGATGGGGATCTGCGTGGGTAGGGGGCCATGATGCTCGCATGGGGCTGCTGCTTGATGGGGATATGCGTGGGTAGAGGGGCATGATGCTCGCATGGGGCCTATTATACCAAAAGAGCCATTCGTGAAGGTGGCTCTTATCCCCTACTCCCCAGGGACACCAAAATAATTACTTATTAAAAAATTAGTTTAGGTCTGGGAGGTATATTCCCCTCCCAGGACCTAAACACCTCACTGCTGTTACCCCACCTCCGGGACCCTCCTACTTTGTTCCTTGAGAGCGGCATCGGCGCCTGCGCAGATCTCTCAGCTCTCGGGCATTTCACATGGTTCGAATCTGGCGCCTGCGGAAACAGCGTGACTGCGCCTGTTCCCTCCTTGCCAGATTCCCAGCCACACAGTCTGTATACAGCATAAGAGCACTCTAGGCGGGACATGGTGCCTACGTGATACCATCTGACCTCAGCTTCCAGGCAGAGCTCACGGAGGTGCCCGAGAGCTGAGAGATCTGCACCACTCGCAAGGAACAGAGTAGAAGGGTCCCGGAGGTGGGGTAACAGCAGCGAGGTGTTTAGGTTCTGGGAGGGGTGTATACCTCCCGGACCTAAAATCATTTCTCATAAAGTGATTATCTTGGTGTCCGGGTGGGTAGGGGGACAAGAGCCACATTCACTCCTTCACTAAATGCAGCATAGGCGCTGCTGAAGGTGGCTCTTTGTTTTATAGGCCCTGCGTGGTGACAGGTTCCCTTTAAAACTTTTTTTTTCTTATTAATAGTATTGGGGGGCGCAGGACTCTGTTTCCGCTCGGCCACCAGGAAGTTTGAAACTGCATAAAAAAAAAGTTGGCTCCACGTTTCGGTCCATGTTCTGTCCTCGGACAATGTGGATCAATATTAGCCTGGTTTCCATAGAAGTCAGGCACGACTTGTATTGAGTGTTCTGCATGATTCATTATTTTTCCTGTTCTAGGTATTGTGGATTTCCCCCATCTACAGCAGGGTCACTGTGGAGAACATTTCATCACTGCTCGTCTCTACAATCCATGTGAGGCCGTTGAAGAGGTGACACTGTGGAGCCTGATAATGTCAGATAGGTGAGTATAATCACTCCAAAAACCCTTTCCTCTCTCTATCTCTTAGCTTGCTAGGGTTTGCTGTCTTGGGGTCACTCGCCCTTTTATTTTCTTTTGGGCAAGCTTTCTCCCCTCCTCCTCCTTTTCCGCCTTCTCCCCCTCTCCCCTGCTCCTCCTTTTCCGCCTTCTCCCCCCCTCCTTCTCCTCCTCCTTTTCTGCCTTTCTTGCCCCTCCTCCTCCTCCTTTTCTGCCTTTCTTGCCCCCTCCTCCTTTTCTTGCCCCCTCCTCCTCCTCCTTTTCTGCCTTTCTTGCCCCCTCCCCCTCCTCCTCCTCCTTTTCTGCCTTTCTTGCCCCCTCCTCCTCCTTTTCTGCCTTTCTTGCCCCTCCTCCTCCTTTTCTGCTTTTCTTGCCCCCTCCTCCTCCTTTTCTGCCTTTCTTGCCTCCTCCTCCTCCTCCTTTTCTGCCTTTCTTACCTCCTCCTCCTTTTCTGCCTTTCTTGCCCCCCCCTCCTCCTCCTCCTTTTCTGCCTTTCTTGCCCCCTCCTCCTTTTCTGCCTTTCTTGCCCCCTCCTCCTCCTTTTCTGCCTTTCTTGCCCCCTCCTCCTCCTTTTCTGCCTTTTTTGCCCCCTCCTCCTCCTTTTCTGCCTTAATGACCCCCTCCTCCTTTTCTGCCTTTCTCGCCCCCTCCTCCTTTTTTTTCTGCCTTTCTCGCCCCCTCCTCCTTTTCTGCCTTTCTCGCCCCCTCCTCCTCCTCTGCCTTTCTCGCCCCCCCTCCTCCTCCTCCGTTTCTGCCTTTCTCGCCCCCGCCCTCCCCTCCCCTTTCTCCGATTTAAATTTTTTGCAGCCACCAGGTCACCTTGCTGGTATCCTTACAGGCAACTGCTGGGCTCTGGTCATTTCACATATTCTTCTCTGGGGACATCTGTCCTCCGGCGTTATCTGGACGGCTCAAATGGACACTACCTTCCTGATGCCGGCATATCTCATGGCTACAAGATTGAATGTCCTTGAGTTGCAGAGGATATACCTGCGCTCGTGTGTTCTCCAATGTATTAAACGAGGAATTTTATCATAAATACAGAGATCAGATTTTTCTACAATTTTCAGAACTGAAGTGCAGGGGACTTGGGTCCAAAAGGATTTTGCTTTCATTGTCACTTATCTCCGACATCACTTGTTTATATATTGATTTGTAAATTGATTGTTCTACATTTGTATACAAATATTTATAACTTTCTCCTTTTTGTTACAATTATTTTATATATTTGTTATAATAAAACAGTTTGAGAGCAATGGGCAGAATTTTCATTTCTATAATCGGTGGCGTATCTAGGGGTCACTGGTGGGACATCTGCCCTGGGCACAGCAGGCAGGGGGGCACCGTTGGGCCTTTTGATGCAGCGCCCGAGATATCTTCCCGCCGGCTGCATATGTTGCCTTCCCCCACCCCCACCATAGTTGTCAGCTGCCAGTAGGTCAGAGAAACTGCCACATGCTGGTTTCCTGCAATCAGTTGTACAAGTGTCAGACACTCTGTACATTGGAAGCAGCACACTTTTACCGGCAGGTCAGGGAGACATCAGCAACGTGATCAGGTCAGTTGACGTCACTCGACAGTGCCTGCAGAGGTGACGGATGGTGTAAAGCCCTCCATACAGGAGCTGACACTGCCTTCCCCCCCCTTTCTATTCCGTATTGTAATCACTGAAAAGGAGAGAGGGTGGGGAGTGTAAGAGCAGCACATGGGGGAGGAGTGTGGGGGCGATATATGTGAAACAAACAGGAAGGAGGAGGTGGGTGAAGAATATGTGAATCAAACGGAGGGAGAGGGTGACGTGCTTATTAAAAATCAGAAAGTAAAGTAATGAAAAAAATGCGTGGCCGAAAAAATTACCAATACACTTTGTTACGCACATAAAAAAGCCCTTACATGACTATTTTGGCACATTTACAGAAAAAGCAGAGCTCTCAAAATAAGGCAATGCAAAATTTTAACCAAACGAAACACAAAGCATGCTTCGTTTGTGTAATAGCAGCCAAACATAAAAATAAGATCTAAATCTGGTATTGCTGTGATTGCACCAATCCAAGAATAAAGCCGTCTAATCACCTATACCGCACATTGATTGCACCGATCCAAGAATAAAGCCGTGTAATCACCTATACCGCACAGTGAGCAGTGTAAACTAAATAAATAAAAGCAATTCTTGACCTGCTGTTGATTTATTTTTCCTCCTAAAGATCTTAGTAAGGCTCGGCTCACACTTATCTTGTGCTAAACGCTGATCACTAATGGTGCTGTCACACCTGGCGACGTCGCTAGCGACATCGCCGAAAAAGTGACGTATCAGCGATGTCGCTAGCGACGTCGCTCTGTGTAAACGAGCGGCGCGACCACGTTTTATCGCAGGTTGTCAGGTTTACGGGAAGAACCGTAAACCTGTCAACCGGCGACCTGTGATAAGGCTGGATCGCGCCGTGTGACATCGCCAGAGCGATGTCAGCAGCGATCCGGCCTATACCGCAGCGTTGCTGCGGATCGCTCGCTGGGCTGTGCCCAGCCCAGCGAGCGATGTCACCGCCCGCAAGATGCGCACTGAGTGGCTGGCCGAGAGACTTCTGCGTTCCATACCCCGGAAGTGGGAGTGTCGACGGTCCGGTCACGTGATGCGTCAGATGACGCAGTCACTTCCTGGTACAGGGTTTAAAGCGCGGTCACTGCGGCGTCCTCTTCACATGCCCGTGGAGAGGACGGCCGCCTGATACCTGCAACTGAGTCAATGCCAGTGAGTATACAATGGGAAAGAGACATCATAAATATAATCTTGTTAGCTTTATTGGAAGTGTGGGGAGTTTGTAACTGACCAGATGGGTCTATTTACAGGTTTTGGCTTACCATAAATTGTCCTGAGGATACATTTACCTCTCTAAAATCATCCCAGATTACTTGATTATATAGAAGCATATGGTAACTATGAGAATATCTTCTTTTTTGTTTTGGACATTAGGGGTACATAGATATACCATATTAGGTGATGACTGATGGAAATATATGTTTTTTCTCTGATTAATTTGACATGGGAGTGATGTGATATATAATGGTGTTTGTATGGAATGAAATAATAGCATTCATTTCTCCTTGTTTTCTGATATTCTAGAGATTCCATTGGGGTCTAGTTCAAGGTCATCACCTATAGGGTATATATGAACAGGACTTACATGAGTTTGAGGTATTTATGTAATATGTCATAATATATGTATAATTTTTGCATAGAATGTAAATAGTTTTAGTCTGATATAACAGATTATATGGTACGTCTGTAGCTATGAGATTCCTGGTTCGGTCCATAGCAGGGTCCATACATGAATGGTGCTTTAACACAGAGCTAGAGTGGGTGAACCTACGCTTGGTGGTCGTCATAACTTGTATACATTTTTGGATGAAGACATATGAAACATTGGAGAATTTTTCTATAACATTGTAGGATCATTTTTCTCATGTCTTTATGATAATAATTTGTGGTCAATCTTGTTTGACAGATATTCCTGAGATTTTTCATTGGATATTGAGTAGCAGTATCTTACCTGATTGCTTGAAGGTATTATACATATATTTCTCCTTCGCCTCATTGGGGGACACAGGACCGTGGGTGTTATGCTGCTGTCCACTAGGAGGCGACACTAAGCAATCTGCAAAAGAGTAACAGTGGCTCCTCCTCCTCAGCATACACCCCTGGGGCAGGCACTGCCTCCTCTGTTTTTTGCTTAGTGTCGAAGGAGGCACACGTCCATTTTCCTCTTGGTGAATTTTCATCATAAAGAAGAAAAGTGGGTCCGGCGTGGCCCCCGGCATGCTCCTTCCTCGGCCACCCACTGTTGGGGCGCTGGGTTGAAGTTGAGAATCGTTACATATGCCGTACTCCTTTCTCGGCCTCCCACTGTTGGGTTGCTGGGTTAAAGTTGAGACAGCCCAGCATAACATCCACCTTCCTCACTCCCTCGGGGTCCTGAGTTGAAGCCAGAGCTGGACTACCTGCCAGATGACGTCCCCCTAATCACCCTGGGTGTTTTAGGCAGTGGCAACACCAGGTATCAGCAGCACAGGCTGCATGGGCTGGAGACTGCATGACTGCCTGCAGCAGCGCAGGCTAGGCAGGAGCCTACACAAGGGATGCTGGGCTGGATAAGAGGGCACTTACTGCAGCCAGGCCTCAGGCACAAGGCTGACAGGGGCACAGCAGCTGGGCACTTACAAGCTGCATCCAAGTGCAGCTTTTCAACTCAGTACAAGACCCCCTGCTATACTGGCGGTTCTCCGCCACTGCCAAGGGGGGACATCACATTCCCCCCGTTTTTCTGGGCCCCCAGCGGTTTTTTTTCGCGCCTCCGCGCCGGCCCCTCACTATTTCTGGGGACCTCAACTAATTGAGGCCCCAGCTTGGGCCTAGCGCGGAGGTCGCCGCCCCTGTGCCGCCCCCGTCCCGCCCCGCTGGATGACGCTGACCGCGCGTCATAGCGGGGGCGGAGCCGAGAACGGGCGCGTTTTCCAGGCCGGATCCCGCCCGTTTAGCTCCGCCCCTTCCTCCTTCTCCTCCACGATCGCCATTACAGCACGTGGAGCGTTCAGCCATCCAGGGGGGACACAGGATCCGGGCGGCCTGTTGGACAGCGGCGCTGGCACTGGTAAGACCTCTGCAGGGATCTGCTCTGCAGAGGTTCTCTGTCACTCTCTCTCTCTCCTCCACATCCCCTCCTGCAGCAGGCACTGTTACAGGGGGAAAATCTCCACAGTGACCCTATTCAGCCCCACCACTAAGGGTCCAGGCACCTAGCTGGATAGCTAGAGAGTGCCTGTTTACTCAGGGGTCTCCTGGTTATCTCTATTTCTGTACTATAGCCCATACCACAATGTCTGGCAGTAAGAGTAAGAAAGGCTCCAAGGCAGCCAGCACTTTCTATGCTACCTGCACTATTTGTCAGGCTGACCTCCCTGCAGGATGCACCTCGCCACATTGTGAGAGCTGCACGCAGGCTGCAGATACTGAGACCCCCACTGTCCGGACGGCTACCAGTGCCCCTGACCCTACCCCTGCATGGGCCGCAGTTATGTCTCAGAATATGACGCAGTCCATTGACAGATTGTCTGCCACACTGCTGCAGTTTATGCAAGCCCGTTCGCCTCCTGAACCCGCCGTTCAGGCTTCTGCGCCTCAGCCAGAAGTCTTGGAACCGCGACATACTGCCGACCCTGCCCCGTCAGTCTCCGACTCTGGCCGTAAGAGACCTCCTCCATCTCCAGAGTCCCCTGCGGGATCTGCATCCCGCAGGCGTCAGGATGACGCGCAGGAGTCCGAAGGTCTCTGTTCTACGGACTCAGAGGGTCACTTAGATGAGTCCCTAGACTTAGATGCGACCGATACGGTGGCACTGGTGGAGGATTTGATTACTGACATCAACCAGGTCCTGGAGGTGTCAGACCCTCCGGCTGATGTGCCGGAGCACAAGGTGTCCTTTAAAAGAGCCAGGAGACCACACAAGCATTTCTCGGACCATCCAGAGTTCCAGGAAATTCTTAAAAAGCATAGGTTACATCCTGACAAACGGTTTGGTAACCGTAAGGCTCTGGAAACACGTTATCCTTTTCTGCCTAAGGTTACCCAGGATTGGACAGATCCGCCACAGGTGGACCCGCCCGTATCCCGTCTCGCTACCAAGACCCTCCTGTCCTTACCGGACAGTTCATCCATAAAGGACGCCACTGACCGTCAGGTGGAGCAGATGGCGAAGTCCGTTTTTGAGGCCTCAGGCTCTTCTCTAGGCCCAGCCTTTGCTTCAGTCTGGGCCTCTAAGGCTATTATGACTAGGGCTCATTCGGTACACTCGGCTCTTCGGTCCTTGCAGGTCGACCCGGCCTTGTTAGACCAGGTTACTCAAATTGCGGTTACCGCCGAATATTCTATGCATGCTGCCTTCGATTCGGCTAACTGTGCCGCGGCTGCGGCTTCCAACGCCATAACTATTAGGCGAGCCCTCTGGCTAAGAGAGTGGAAGGCAGACGCAGCGTCAAAAAAGTCGCTCACATGTCTTCCGTACAATGGTGGCCGTTTATTTGGCGAAAGGCTGGATCAATTGATTTCAGACGCCACTGGGGGTAAGAGTACCTCTCTTCCACAACGTCAGATTAAGCGACCCTTCACTCGTCGCCAACAAACCCGTTTCCGCTCCTTTCGGAACTCCTTTGGTTGGTCAGTCTCGAAGCCCCCGACGGCGGCCAATAGGTCCCCCCGTAGGGAACGCACCCAGACGACACGGAAGACTGGCGCAAACTGGCAGTCCCATTCTCGGCAGTCCAGATCTAAGGGCTCAAAGCCTAGCAGATTCTCTTCTTCCTGACTCTCCCCCTTCGGGAGACACTATTCAGGTTGGCGGACGACTTTCTCGCTTTCGTCAGGTCTGGCTCGCTTCTACCGACGACAAGTGGGTAACCACCTTGGTGTCTTCCGGATACACCATAGAATTTACGGCCCTTCCTCCAAATCGGTTTTTTCTGTCAATCCCACCTGCTCATCCGCCCAAAGCTCGTACCTTCTTTCAAGCGGTAAATTCCCTTCTGACAGCCGGTGTCATCATACCGGTACCGCCAGCCGAACGCTTCCAAGGGTTCTACTCAAACCTTTTTGTGGTACCCAAAAAAGGAGGAGCGGTTCGCCCCATTCTAGATCTAAAACAGTTAAACTCCTTCGTGAAGGTTCGGCATTTCCGCATGGAGTCACTGCGCTCCATCATAGCGTCCATGGAGAAGGACGAATTTCTCGCGTCCATCGACATACAGGACGCTTACCTTCATATCCCAATCGCGGCAATTCACCAGCGGTTTCTCCGCTTCGCCATCAACCAGGACCATTATCAGTTTGTGGCCCTCCCGTTCGGCCTAGCGACTGCTCCCAGGGTGTTCACCAAGGTCATGGCGGCTGTCATGACCATACTGCACACAAGAGGAATGGTAGTCCTCCCATACCTAGACGATTTGCTCATCAAAGCTCCCTCATTCAGGGAGTGTCAGCAGAGTGTTTCCATCACGGTGGACACCCTGCGTCGTCTAGGCTGGTTGGTGAATCTGCGGAAGTCGTCACCAGTCCCGTCACAATGTCTAACATTCCTCGGGATGCGCTTCCACACCCCCAGGGGTCTGGTCCTTCTCCCTCAGGAAAAGGCGAAGGCCCTTCGACAGGGAGTCCGCACCCTCCTACGGCCGTTTCCTCAATCGATTCGGTTCGCCATGCGAGTCTTGGGCAGGATGGTTGCCTCTATGGAGGCGGTGCCGTTCGCTCAACTTCACCTCAGGCCTCTCCAACGGGTGATTCTGACTTTGTGGAACAGGAACCCTTCTGCCCTGGACAGATTATTCCGGCTGTCTCCTGCAGCGAGGAGCTCCCTCCATTGGTGGCTCAAACCTCGTTCCCTCACAAGGGGAAGGTCCTTTCTACCGGTTTGCTGGAAGATAGTCACCACCGACGCAAGTCTCAGCGGATGGGGAGCGGTACATCGTCATCACACAGCGCAGGGAACATGGTCCCCAGCGGAGTCGGCCGAACCCATCAATCTCCTGGAAATCCGAGCCATATTTCTAGCTCTGAAGGCTTTTCATTCCATGCTGGCAGGAACACAAGTTCGGATTCAGTCAGACAATGCCACGGCCGTGGCATACATCAACCATCAAGGCGGAACCCGCAGTCTCCAGGCCATGCACGAAGTGCAACGCATTCTACACTGGGCAGAATCGACGAACTCAACGCTGTCAGCAGTTCATATCCCGGGAGTGGAAAACTGGGAAGCGGATTTCCTCAGTCGCCAGGGCATGGACTCGGGAGAGTGGTCTCTACATCCCGACGTGTTCCAGCAAATATGCCGTCGCTGGGGGACTCCGGACGTAGATCTGATGGCATCTCGGTTCAACACGAAGGTTCCCATGTTTATAGCCAGATCTCACGACCCGCGAGCTCTAGGGGCGGATGCCCTAGTTCAGAATTGGTCTCAGTTCCAGCTGCCTTACATCTTCCCTCCTCTGCCTCTCATTCCCAGAGTGGTGCGGAAGATCAAGCAAGAGGGCATTCCAGTCATTCTCATTGCCCCAGACTGGCCCAGACGGGCATGGTACGCCGATCTCGTGCAGCTCACGGCGGACGTTCCCTGGCGCCTCCCTTGTCGCCCCGACCTCCTGTCTCAGGGCCCGTTTTACCACCAGAATTCAGACGCCCTGAATTTGATGGCGTGGCCCTTGAGACCTGGGTACTAACCCAAGCAGGTTTCTCCTCTGCCGTTATTCAGACCATGATCAGAGCACGGAAGTCGGCATCGGCAAAAATTTATCATCGCACCTGGAAAGCCTTTTTCGCGTGGTGCTCTTCTCGGGATCAACCCCCTCTTCCCTATTCCTTGCCGTTAGTTCTAGGGTTCCTTCAGTCGGAGTTAGAATCTGGTCTCTCCCTAGGTTCCCTTAAGGGTCAGATTTCAGCTCTTTCAGTACTTTTTCAATGCCGCCTTGCTGTGAAGCCACAGGTTAAAACTTTTCTCCAAGGAGTCAATCACATTGTTCCTCCGTACAAACGCCCTTTAGACGCATGGGACCTTAACCTGGTACTTACGGCTCTGCAGGAACCTCCCTTTGAACCTCTTCGGGACACCTCTCTCCTCCTTCTGACTCTGAAGGTGGTTTTTCTAGTGGCTATCACTTCCCTTCGCCGAGTGTCGGAACTCTCTGCGCTTTCTTGTAAGCCACCCTTCCTGGTTTTCCATCAGGACAAGGTTTGTACTACGTCCGGTACCGTCATTCCTGCCTAAGGTTGTCTCCTCATTTCATTTGAATGAGGATATTTCATTGCCCTCCTTTTGTCCGGCTCCGGTTCACAGGTTCGAATGAGCTTTGCATACTCTGGATCTCGTCAGAGCGCTTCGCATTTATGTGTCTAGAACTGCGCATTTCCGTAAGTCAGATACTCTGTTCATTCTGACGGAAGGCCCTCGTAAGGGTATGCCAGCTTCCAAGGCTACACTGGATAGGTGGATTAGATCAGCTATCCAAGAAGCCTACAAGATGAAAACTACTCCTCTTCCAGCGGGGATCAAGGCACATTCTACCCGAGCCGTGGGGGCCTCTTGGGCCGTTCGGCACCAAGCCTCGGCTCTCCAAGTGTGTAAGGCGGCCACCTGGTCGAGTTTACACACTTTTACCAAGCACTACCGTGTTCATACCCAGTCCTCGGCGGACGCTAGTCTGGGTAGGTGCATCCTTCAGGCGGCAGTTGCTCACCTGTAGGTATTTATCTGTTTACTGACTTGTTCAGTATCATTAGTTCCATTGTCTTTCCCACCCAGGGACTGCTTTGGGACGTCCCACGGTCCTGTGTCCCCAATGAGGCGAAGGAGAAAAGGAGAATTTTGTATACTTACCGTAAATTCCTTTTCTCTTAGCCTCTAATTGGGGGACACAGCACCCACCCTGTTGGCCATACGGCCTTGTTTCTAGTGGTTTTTGTTACTCTTATATTGTTACGTTATGGCCTTGCCAGGCTTTGTTGGTATTGGTTAACCTCGTTACTTCTCCTACTGCTTTAGCACAAAACTGAGGAGGCAGTGCCTGCCCCAGGGGTGTTTGCTGAGGAGGAGGAGCCACTGTTACTCTTTTGCAGATTGCTTAGTGTCGCCTCCTAGTGGACAGCAGCATAACACCCACGGTCCTGTGTCCCCCAATTAGAGGCTAAGAGAAAAGGAATTTACGGTAAGTATACAAAATTCTCCTTTTTTTTCTGTATGGTGACCGTCGTACTGTATACACTGAAGTGTTTTTTGTCTGACGCTAGACTATTTTTGTTACAACAAAGTTTTTTGTTATATATTTTGTATTAGCCCACAATGGGCATATTATTGTGATTAGTTATGGTCATGTATTGATGTGAAACTAACATATATTTGTTTCTGCATGTTGTATTGTTACAGTGATTATGAATAAGGCATAAGTTCATGCCGAAACGTCAATCAAAATCAATGTGATATCAACTCAATTTTGCTTTTTCTCAATAAATGCCAGTGGAATAAAGAAAGTCTTTTTTTCATTATTTTCGTGTGCAAGGGTTTTTTCTCTTTATATGCGTCATATTCTGAGACATAACCATGGCCCATGCTGGAGTAGGGTCAGGATCACCTGGAGAAGCCGGTGTAGTGGGGGTCTCTGTAGCCACAACCTGTGTGCAGATTTGACAATGTGGAGAGGTGTGATTCTTTTCTTAACCTTCTGAATTTTTTTTCACCATTTAGATAACAGTAAAAGTATACATGTTTGGTATCTATGAACTCGTAATGACCGAGGCATCACACCGTGTAATTGCAATTTTTACAATTTCACCACACTTGGAATCTTTTCCCATTTTCCTTTACACTATATGGTAAAATAAATGATTGCATCTGAAAGTACAACTTGTCCCACAAAAAAACAAGCCCTCACATGTCTGTATTGATGGACAAAGAAAAAAGGTTATGGCTCTTGGAAGCAGGGGACAAAAAATAAAAAATCACTGGGTGGTGAAGGGGTTAATTACAAGTACAAGGAACAAACAGTTGATGTCAATTACTTTCATACATAAAAAAAATAATTCTAATAAGAGCTGAATTATCTGCTGGGACAAAACACCGGCCATATCACAATCGTGATCACCACTGTCCATCACGTAATCACTTGGCAGCTGAAAAGATGGCTACCACAAGTGGAGTTGGCGCTATCTACTCTGCTTTCCATATCCCAGGGATTGACTTGTCCTTCTCCCTTTAACCCCAATGCTGTGATCTGGACCCCCAGGCTGGGGACAAAGAATTAGCTGCTAATTGGTAGTGTGAAATTAGAATAGTTAAGTAGCCGGGTCAGAATCAGGAGGGCAGAAGAGTCAAAATCAAAAGCCTCAAGAGTAAACAGCATTTCCTTAAGTTTATGTGATTGATGTAATGACTTAGGTAGGTGTCAGCTGCTCACTCACCCAGTAGCATCCTCCCCTGCTCTGCCCCGATCACATAGATCAGTGTGGGGCAGGAGAGAGCAGTTCTCGAAAAAAAAACACTGTCTCAGCTTTCTCTGGACTTTAACATTCACTCACTTATTAGCAAGATTTTTTTTAACAGCGTCTTATATTCCAAAAGATATGGCAAGTTCTAAAAATAATTACCCTTTCTCATTTAATTATATTACTAGTTGTATGATTTTTGTACAATTTGGCAATAAAATATGAGTTTACAGTTATTCATTTTTAGCATATGTATGATGATCGCTTCTCACTGTGTGAGATTTTTGATGCTTGAGAAAGTAAACTTTTCGGCTAAAACATTTCCCACATTCTGAACATGAAAAAGGCTTCTCCCCTGTGTGAGTTATGTGATGTGAGACAAGGTGTGATTTCCAGATAAAGCATTTACCACACTCTAAACATGAAAAAGGCTTCTCCCCTGTGTGAGTTATGTGATGTGAGATAAGGTGTGATTTCCGGATAAAGCATTTACCACACTCTAAACATGAAAAAGGCTTCTCCCCTGTGTGAGTTCTCTGGTGTCTTCCAAGATTCGTTTTCAGATTAAAACATTTCCCACATTCTGAACATGAAAAAGGCTTCTCCCCTGTGTGGCATCTCTGGTGTCTAGCAAAATGGGATTGCTGTGCAAAACATTTCCCACATTCTGAACATGAAAAAGGCTTCTCCCCTGTGTGACATCTCTGGTGTCTAGCAAAATGGGATTGCTGTGAAAAACATTTCCCACATTCTGAACATGAAAAAGGCTTCTCCCCTGTGTGACATCTTTGGTGTCTAGCAAAATGGGATTGCTGTGCAAAACATTTCCCACATTCTGAACATGAAAAAGGCTTCTTCAATTCTGAACGTGAATAGAGTTTCTCCCCTTTGTGAGTTCTCTGATGTTTAATAAGACTCGATTTCTGGTTAAAGCATTTCTCACATTCTGAACATGAAAAAGGCTTCTCCCCTGTGTGAGTTATCTGGTGTCTTCCAAGATTCGTTTTCAGATTAAAACATTTCCCACATTCTGAACATGAAAAAGGCTTCTCCCCTGTGTGGCATCTCTGGTGTCTAGCAAAATGGGATTGCTGTGCAAAACATTTCCCACATTTTGAACATGAATATGGCTTCTCTGCAGCTTGAATTCTCTCATGCCTAGCAAGATTAGATTTATGGTTGCAATATTCCACACACTTGGAACAAGAAAATCTATTCTTCTCTGTGTGAAGTTTTTGATGTTTAACAAAAGATGTTTTGAGGTGAAAACTATTTCCATATTCTGAACTTGAAATTGGCTTTTTAGCTTTAAGAGCATTTTGTATTTTAATGCTTATTTCCTGACTTTTATTTTTCTTAGTCCTTTGTAATGATTCAGGAGATAGGACCTTCTTCAAATGATCAGATGTGCGGTCTTTGCTGTGGAGGGATGGTGGTGTATCTGGAGTAATGGCATTCATCTCAATTGTATCCTGTGTGATAGCAAGTTCATCAGATTTATAAATTGAAGATGTCAGTTGTGATTCTGATTTTCTGGTACAGTAATCTGCAAAGAATAAAACTGATTATTATTTTTGCATAATATATCCTTGAAATTCATATTTTTCAACATTTCTACTTAAAATGTCCATACAAATGGCAAGTTATGCTGTAAAATAGAATTATTCACTAAAAAAATAACAGTTAAGTCGAATAGAAGACCTCATAGCATGAACCAGTAGAGCGAGATGTACAGTTGTTTGTTCATTTCACCTCCCAAATATTTCAATAAAATGCCACCAAAAATGTTATGTAGGTAAATATGATACCAATAAAAATTTCTACCAATTCCACAAACAAGAAGTCCGGCTCAGTTCCATCATCTCTCAGAAGTTCCACTTTATTAGAGACTCAAAGGCTCTTGAAAATCAACATATCAAAAATGATCAGCGCTCTTTCCTTATTAGTCCGTGGTGCCAATGGAAGTGAATACATGCAATGAAAAAACTACCGGCATTTACATATTCTTTTGTAACTTTTTCAGGCTTTATTCTGCTCAGGACATTTAAGCCTTTATCCAGGCTTTCAACACTTAAATACAAAATAAACAGTAAGTGACATCATATATAATTAAAAATATCAGACAATATATGAGTTAGAATTATTACCATAAAAATTATAATAAAAAAATTATCAATCCACAAATCACATAGAAACAAAAAAAGGAATTTACTCATAATAACATCGTATAATTCTTTTGAAATTAAATGGTTATGAGTAAATTCCTTTTATGTTTCGGTGTGACGTGTGGATTGATTATGTATTATAATTTTTGTAGTAATAATTATCACTCATATATATATTTTATATTAGATATTTTTTAATTACTGTATTTTTCGCTTTATAAGACACACCTGATTATAAGACGCACCCCCACATTTGGTGAAGGAAGAGAAAAAAATCATTTGTAATGTTAAATGGGGTTCGCCTTATAATGCCAGTGTCCATCTTACAATCAGTATATAATGTTCCCCATCCTGGTATATATATATATATATATATATACAAAACAGAAATGTTTGCACATTGGTAGTAGCTGAGTGCTGCAGAGAATTTTTTTCTAGTTGTATGACCCAGTGTCCCTGCTGGCACCAGTTCACATTAGTCTGTGAGTGCTGTGCAGTTTTTTTCTGTTTTGTGTATAACGAATGGAGAATCTGGCTCCATGACTGCAACTTGCACCCTCATCACCCACAGGTGGTCTTAGGTTGAGATGGTGTCCGCCCACTTGAGAGTGGGATAGGGAGGAAAAGGAGGACAGGGATGTCAGCGTTAGGACTCATCAGACCTGGGGTCGCCTTGTCGCGGCTGATGAGCAAACGGACATTGGCCAATGTGCGTACCAAGAACCCCAAGAAAATAAAAAAATAAGATTTTGAGTTTTTTGAAAAAAACGTAAGTTTTTAAATTTTTTCCTCAAATATATACCGCTTGTTAGCATGTTTGCACATTGGTAGTAGCTGAGTGCTGCAGAGAATTTTTTTCTAGTTGTATGACCCAGTGTCCCTGCTGGCACCAGTTCACATTAGTCTGTGAGTGCTGTGCAGTTTTTTTCTGTTTTGTGTATAACGAATGGAGAATCTGGCTCCATGACTGCAACTTGCACCCTCATCACCCACAGGTGGTCTTAGGTTGAGATGGTGTCCGCCCACTTGAGAGTGGGATAGGGAGGAAAAGGAGGACAGGGATGTCAGCGTTAGGACTCATCAGACCTGGGGTCGCCTTGTCGCGGCTGATGAGCAAACGGACATTGGCCAATGTGCGTACCAAGAACCCCAAGAAAATAAAAAAATAAGATTTTGAGTTTTTTGAAAAAAACGTAAGTTTTTAAATTTTTTCCTCAAATATATACCGCTTGTTAGCATGTTTGCACATTGGTAGTAGCTGAGTGCTGCAGAGAATTTTTTTCTAGTTTTTTTTCTAGTTTTTTTCTAATTTTTTTCTAGTTTTTTTCTAGTTATATATATATATATATATATATATATATATATATATATATATATATATATATATATATTCCCCATGCTGGTACACATAGCCCCTATGCTGGCAATGTCCCCCCATGCTGGCACTGTCCCCCCATGCGTCCAGTGCCTGCATTGTCCCCAATGCTGGCGCACACTTAATATAATAAAAAAATCATACTCACCCCTCTCCTCGCTCCCTGCCATCTGCGCCATCCCTGCTGTCTGCTGTGCCAGCATCCAGTCCTGTGACCAACACGCGGTGATAACGTCACCATGCAGCGACGCTCACAAGTCCGAATGCTGGTAAAGACAGGAGGATGGCGTGGACGGCAGGGAGAGAGGAGAGGGGTGAGTATGACATCGCTGGGATAGTCGGTGCTTTCCACGCTTTCATTGCGAGGAAAGCTCTGACTACCCACACACAGGACCGCAGTCGCTGAGCTGCGGACCCGCACCTGGGCTCCTGTCATATGTGCTACACCCGCTGCCTGACAGTGTGATGCAGTGCATATTACAGGAGCATAATGAGCGGCCCCACATGACCATGGGGCTGCAGCTGCAGCCCACTCCTGGCCTCCGGACACCGCTCCTGAGCCGGACCCCCGCCCCCTTCCCCTACTGCTCAATTTAGAAGTTCCACATTATAAGACGCACCCCCCACTTTCCCCAAAGATTTGGGCGAACAAAAGTGCGTCTTATAATGTGAAAAATACGATATATATGATTATATGATGTCACTTCCTGGGTTTTTTTTGTATGTAAGTGTTGTATGATTTGTAATTGATTACTGCTGTTGAAAGCCTGGAGAAAGGCTGAAACGTCCGGAATAAAGCCTGAAAAAGGTTCAAAAGAGTGCTTGAAAATCAGCATGGCTTCTACAAAACAATCCATCAAAATGCACTTTCCCAAAGTCAGATCTTCCTCTGATTTATGAGCAGTGTGCCCAAACTACATTTAACTTCCATGTATTTTGCATTGCTGAAATCTGAACAAGCTACTGAATGTACAGAGTGCGTGTCTCCTGGAGCACAATCTGGGCACTATGTGTTGGCTAATACAATGCCATATTTGATGTTTTTCCAGGGATCCCAGACACTTGGAGATGTAAAAAAAGAAAGTTGAGCATATACACATATGGTGGTCATGTCCTCCAGTAAAACATTTCTGGATGGCGGTATTTGAACTCTGCAACAGGGTATCACTAAAACAATTCAAACCCTCAAAAGAGTTGGCACTTGCGTCCCTGGGGATCGTGTCTATTTTAGGGTTCTGGAAGGAACTGTTTAAACACTTCCTTACTGCAGTCAGGAAAATGAACCCCAGATATTGGAAGCAGGAAAATCACCCACGACCCGCACCCATCCCACCTCATACCCAACCTCACCTCCGTTATCATCCCAGCCCTAACTCATCTTTTCAACCTATCACTTACCACTGGCACCTTCCCCTCAGCCTTCAAACATGCCTTGATCACACCCATCCTCAAAAAACCCTCCCTCGATCCCACAACTGTCTCCAACTACCACCCTATATCTCTTCTCCCTTTCGCCTCTAAACTACTTGAACAGCATGTCCACTCTGAGCTGTCCTCTCACCTCTCCTCCTGCTCCCTCTTTGACCGCCTGCAATCTGGCTTCCGACCACTCCACTCCACTGAAACAGCCCTGACCAAAGTCACCAACGACCTACTGACTGCCAACAGCAAGCGCCAATACTCTGTTCTCGTCCTCCTCGACCTGTCCGCCGCCTTCGACATTGTTGACCACTCCCTTCTACTTCAGATCCTGGAATCTCTTGGCATCACAGACCTTGCCTTCTCTTGGATCTCCTCATACTTAACGGATCGCACCTTCAGTGTCACCCACTCCCACACATCCTTTTCACCCTACCCCCTATCTGTCGGGGTCCCCCAGGGCTCTGTTCTTGGACCATTAATGTTCTCAATATACACTCTCGGCCTAGGGCAACTCATTGAGTCCCATGGCCTCCAGTACCACCTCTACGCCGACGACACCCAAATCTACCTGTCTGGTCCTGACATCGCCTCCCTTCTATCCAAAATTCCACACTGCCTGTCCGCCATCTCATCCTTCTCTGCTTGTTTCCTTAAGCTGAACATGGACAAAACCGAGTTCATAGTCTTCCCCCCTACCTGAGCTATCCATTGTCGTCAACGACTGCTCTCTCTCCCCAGTCCTCCATGCCAAGTGCCTCGGGGTTATCCTTGACTCTTCCCTCTCCTTCAAGCCCCACATCCAGGCCCTTGCCACCTCCTGCCGACTCCAGCTCAAAAACATCTATAGGATCCACACTTTCCTTGACCACGACACTGCTAAAACCCTTATTCACGCTCTCATCATCTCCCGCCACGACTACTGCAACCTCCTGCTCACCGGCCTACCCAATACCTCCCTTGCACCTCTCCAATCTATCCTGAACTCCGCTGCCCGCCTAATCCATCTGTCTCCCCGCTACTCCCCTGTCTCCCCCCTCTGCCAAGCCCTTCACTGGCTCCCTACTTCCCAGAGATCCCGGTTTAAAACATTAACCATGACATACAAAACCATTCACAACCTGTCACCTCCATACATCTCTGACATGGTCTCCCGATACCTACCCTCACGCAACCTGCGATCCTCCCAAGAGCTTCTCCTCTACTCCCCCCTCATCTCCTCTTCGCACAACCGCATACCAGATTTCTCCCATGCTTCACCCATACTCTGGAACTCTCTGCCCCAACACATCAGACATTCTCCTACCCTGGGAACCTTCAAAAGAAGCCTGAAGACCCACCTCTTCCACCAAGCCAACCACCTGCAATACGACCCGGTCCACCACACCGCCTCACAACTAGAATTTCCCCCTCCCACTGTATCCCCACCGCCCCTCGTAGACTGTGAGCCCTCGCGGACAGGATTTCTCCCCTCTTGTATCTGTACGACCGAATTGTCCACATTTATTGTTACTTGTATTGTTACTATGTTACTTGTCCTAGTCTGCCCTTTTAGCATGTAAAGCGCCATGGAATAGAATGGTGCTATATAAATAAACAATAATAATAATAATAATAATAAACTGCTAATAAACTTGGTATTAATTTCTGAATGTAGCTTTTGATTATGAGGAGAGCAATTTTCTATCATCTAGGCCCCTAGAAAGCACCCCTGAATGCAGCGTGTCTGCTGCATTCAGGGAAGGAGTCCCCCATGTCTCTAGCCCCCCTGTAAGTTGTACAAAGTACTTTAGAATGTGTACAGATAAGGAGTCCGGAGGGACTTACTCAGTATGGAGTCATCGCTGCTCCCTGGTGTCCTCCCCGCCTTCAGCCTTCTCTGTGCCACCTCCAGCCCCCAGTAACGCCTCCTTTATGTGTACCCCCTCCTCGGCCTCTCAATGCTCCTCTGCGTCTGAAGTGATGCAGGCGCAGAGTGAGCAATGGGCGGGAGCGAGTCCCAGCAGCTGAAACGCCTCTTGCGCGTAACATCGGCGCTGGAGCACGCCATGCTCCAGATTATGTTTGTACAGCATAAACTGGAGTAAAGTGGGCTTCGCCGATGACGTCACCAGCAGGAGGTGTTTCAGCTGCTGGGACTCGCTCCCGCCTATTGCTCACTCTGCGCCTGCATCACTTCAGACGCAGAGGAGCATTGAGAGGCCGAGGAGGGGGTACACATAAAGGAGACGTTACTGAGGGGGCTGGAGGTGGCACAGAGAAGGCTGAAGGTGGGGAGGACACCAGGGAGCAGCGATGACTCCATACTGAGTAAGTCCCTCCTGACTCCTCATCTGCACACATTCTAAAGTATTTTGTACAACTTACAGGGGAGCTAGAGACATGGGGGATGCCTTCCCTGAATGCAGCAGACACGCTGCATTCAGGGGTTCTTTCACTTTGGAAAGCACCAAGGGAGGTGACAGGTCCTCTTTAACCCCTTCACCACCCAGCCTGTTCTGACCGTCCTTACCTGGCCATTTTTTGCAATTCTGACCAGTGTCCCTTTATGAGGTAATATCTCTGGAACACTTCAACGGATCCTGGTGATTCTGAGTTTGTTTTATTTCGGGACATACTGGGCTTCATGTTAGTGGTAAATTTAGGATGTTTTTTTGCGTTTATTTGCAAAAAAAACCCCTGAAATTTTGTGAAAATTTTGAAAATGTAGCAATTTTTCAAACTTTCAATTTTTATCCCGTTAAACCAGAGATTCGCGCAACACAACACATTTTTTTGTGTTAGGAAGGTAGAAACACCCAAAATTGACACCATTTCAAAAACTGCACCCCCAGGCTACTCAAAACCACATTCATGAAGATTATTAACCCTTCAGGTGCTTCACAGGAACTAAAGCAATGTGAAAGGAAAAATGAACATTTTACTTTTTCCAACAAAAATGTTATTTTAGCCTTATATATTGCATTTTCACAAGGGTAAGGCGCCTTTCACATAGGCGTTTATTTGAAAATGCGGCAGATTTACTGCATTGTCTATGGGGCTTGCGGCAAGTGCGGTTCCGGCACTTGTGGCCGAAAAAAAAAACAACACTGCTGACTGCAGGGGGGGATCGGAGGGCAGGTCAGCGGATCGGCAGCAACTGTGGATAAAGCTGAGGAGGGAGGGCACCCACTGGTCACATGACCCCTCCACATCTGATTGGTGAGACAGCGTGACACGGATGCTAGCTCCAATGAGATCTGGAGAGGGTGACACCGAGGTCACCTAGCTCCAGCCAATGGCCGGCACAATTGCTGTACTGGCCATGGCTGGATCACAATCTTTCACCAATTTCAACTGGTGAAACATTACAATTGCTGCAAATTGCTGTTGGAAATACAGCCAATCACAGTGATCGCAGGCAGAGGGTGGCAAAGTCACCCCCCTGACCCACACCCCTCCGAGGTTATCTAGGGGAACCCTCCTACCTGTGGCTCTGGTGGCTTTTCACCGACCCCGGTCACCAGAGCTACAGAGCGTTGTGGAACGGCACAGGTCGGGATGGGGTTAAAGTAATTTTATAAGTGATGTTTACCCAAAAAATAGGTTTAGTAAAGTTGCACACAAACATTTGTTGCTGAACTTGTAAGCCTCCGATCATCCAAAATAATAATAGGATTTTGGAAAAATGCTGCCAACCTAAAGTAGGAATACAGTGAATGTTATTTCTTAACTATTTTGTGGGGTTTCACCATCTGCCTTGATGTCATGAAACTTTATGTTTCTGGGAATTTTACGATGTAATTATCAAACTTTAAAAAAACAATGTGTCAGAAAAAAATATCTTAATTATTGGAATCGGAAGAAACATCGAAAGTTATCACTTCATAAAGTGACGCATGTCAGATATGAGAAATGGGGCCTTATTAAAAACAGAAAAACTGGCTGCGGGAAAGGGTTAAATCAGAGTATTTTGGGCACCTAATAGTAAAGTAAAAAACTGTGAATACAGACAATAAGATATCTACTGAAATAATCAAACTCAACAGTCTTCATTGGTAAAAAATGAGTAACTAATGGTGAAACATCTCTGGAGTAATTAGACGATGGGGCTCGGTGGCTCTTATACGTCTATTACAGCGACCACCGCATACAGCTGAGGGATAGATCACGGCGACCTGTAATGTTTGTTTTTCTTGTACATTTTTGTAATTCTCTTTGAAGTTAGTCGGTTTTAAAACAAATTAAAAGTTAAAATAAAGGGAAACTATTGTACAGAACTTCACACTTGTCTCTCAATGGATATTTAATGTTGTCGATGATAAGAGCAAAGTTTGATGGAAAAGTCTGGACCAAATGATCACATTCAGCAACACAAAACAGAGAGAAGGTAGATTCATCTTATATGACACCAGGATTCCAGGAAGCGACGGCCTCATTACCCTCCGCTTTACCTTCACGGACGATATTTATCTTAAAATGATTTTCTAACTTGTCCGCACATTCTCTGTACGCTGCTATTCGGGTTTGTAGTTTACAGATTGGGGCAGCTGAGAGTACAAGACTTCTAACACCAAGAGATGGACCTCCAATGTCCAAAGTAATGGGGACAGTTTCACAGCAGTGGTTTAGTGGCAGAATGGCGACCACATGATTGTGATATGGCCGGACTACATCACCGATAAAGCAGCCACAGCCGGTGACTGAGAAGAATCTGTGACTTCTCTGCATTTAGTGGTCACTACTCACCTGCGCTGTCATCTGTAAGATCATCATCATCACTCACATATGTCTCTGTAGTATTAATATGGGGCAGATCATCATCACCCCTCACATATGTCTCTGTAGTATTAATATGGGGCAGATCATCATCACCCCTCACATATGTCTCTGTAGTATTAATATGGGGCAGATCTTCACCCTGAAACAAAGATTGCAAAAGTCACAGACAGATGGAGAAGTCCCATCTATGATCAGCTGTAATCTGCCATCTCCACCGTTCTCATTACACAAGTATAAAACATACAATACTGGAGGATAAAACAAGACTGAGCACAAGACCTTCACAGCCGTCTACACATCATAGGGAGATCTCATCACACCTTCTCTCCATCTACCTGATGATCCGGAGGAACATCGGGATCTTCTTGTTTACAGTCCTGTGGGAGAAGAGGACGGGGACATCTCTCTGGTGTTGTCCTCTTACTGGACAGACCTGGAGGAGACACATACAGGGACTGAATTCATTCTTTACATACAGATCATTATAGGCCGTATTTAGTCCTGTCTATTACCTGGTGATGTGAGGGGCGGCCGGGGAACCTCCATCATGACTATGTCCTTGTACAGATCTTTGTGTCCTTCTAAATACTCCCACTCCTCCATGGAGAAATAGACGGTGACGTCCTGACACCTTATAGGAACCTGACACATACAATGATACCATTGTCATCCCCCGATCCCTTCATAGCTTTACTGTATAATGTCCCAGCAGCAGCAGCATTCCCAGCAGTGTCACCTCCTTAGTCAGCAGCTCAATCATCTTGTAGGTGAGTTGTAGGATCTTCTGGTCATTGATGTCCTCATGTATCAGGGGGTGAGGTGGAGGCCCCGTGATTGGGCTCAGGGCTCTTCCCTCAGACACAGGGTCCTGACAGCGCTCACTAGAGGTCTTCACTAATATGTAATCCTGGTTATGGAGAGACACATTAATAAATCTCCAGTCTCCAGACATTTCCAGAGTCCTCACCTCTTCAGTTCTGTCATCTGTTATTCTGTCCATAGATAAGAATGATGTCTCCAACTATCGCCCCATATCTCTTCTCCCGTTTGCCTCAAAACTTCTTGAACAACACGTCTATTCCGAACTGTCCTCCCACCTCTCTTCCTGTGCTCTCTTTGATCGCCTACAATCCGGCTTCCGACCTCACCACTCAACCGAAACAGCCCTAACCAAAGTCACTAACGACCTTCTGATCGCCAAGAGCAAACGACACTACTCCGTCCTCATCCTTCTCGACCTCTCTGCTGCCTTTGACACTGTTGACCACTCCCTCTTACTCCAAATTCTTGAATCTCTTGTCATTACTGACCTCGCCCTCTCCTGGATCTCCTCCTACCTAACGGACAGGACCTTCAGCGTCACCCACTCCCACAACACCTCCTCGCCCTACCCCCTCTCTGTAGGTGTCCCCCAAGCCTCGGTCCTGGGGCCACTACTCTTCTCCATTTACACCCTCGGCCTAGGCAACCTCATTGAGTCACACGGCCTCCATTACCACCTCTACGCCGACGACACCCAGCTCTATCTGTCTGGCCCCAACATCTCCTCTCTTCTATCCAAAATTCCTCCATGCCTATCCGCCATTGCATCCTTCTTTTCCACCCGCTTCCTCAAACTCAGCATGGACAAGACTGAATTCATCGTCTTTCCCCCTAACAGCCCTCCCCCACTTCCTGACCTATCCATCACCGTCAACGAGTGCTCCCTCTCACCAGTCCCCCATGCCAAATGTCTCGGGGTAATCCTCGACTCCTCCCTCTCCTTCAAGCCCCACATCCAAGCCCTCGCCACCGCCTGCCGACTTCAACTAAAAAATATTGCCTGCATCCGCTCTTTCCTTGACCACAACACGACTAAGACACTCGTCCACGCCCTCATCATCTCCCGCCTGGACTACTGCAATCTCCTCTTCAACGGCCTCCCTGCCACCTCCCTTGATCCTCTCCACACCATCCTCAACTCTGCTGCCCGACTCATCCACCTATCTCCCCGTTACTCCCCCACCTCCCCTCTCCGCCGAGCCCTCCACTGGCTCCCCTTCCCCCAGTGATCTCGCTTCAAAACCCTAACCCTAACCCTGACATACAAAGCCATCCACAACCTGTCCCCTCCCTACATCTCCGACCTGGTCTCCCGCGCAACTTGCGCTCTTCTCAAGAACTCCTTCTCTCAAGCCCCCGCATCTCCACCTCCCATAACCGCACACAGGACTTCTCTCGTGCTTCTGCCACACTCTGGAACTCCCTCCCCCACCACATCAGACACTCCCCGACCCTGGGAACCTTCAAGAAAAACCTGAAGAGCCACTTCTTCCTACAAGCGTACAACAGACACTGAGACCCAATCCACTGCACCACCTCACCTCTCCTCCTCCTACTGTCTCCCTCCCCACCCCTCTAGACTGTGAGCCCTCGCGGACAGGATCCCCGTCCCTATTGTACCCGTATGATTAATTGTGGAATTGTCGTCGCTTGTGGTCGTCTTCGACCACCTGTCTCTTGTCTACCCTGTAAATTGTAAAGCGCCATGTATCCTAATAGCGCTATATAAATACCTAATAATAATAATAATAACATTGTCATCACAATCTCTCACCTCTCCAGTAACAAGGAAGAGGATCTCTAGGGTGAGGTGGAAGATCCTCTCCGCCATCTTGTCCCTGTCCAGATCCATCCTTGATGGTCAATCAGGAGAATTCTCTTGTATAGAAGATGTGAGAGGATCCGATATTGTAGGGACCTGAATGGGGAGAAGATGACGATGTAACATCATAAAGATCCTGTGTAATAATACAATGACTGGAGATAATAAGGGGAAACATATCAGGAGATAGAACGTGTAGAACATAGAGAAACTAGATGGCGGCCCGATTCTAAAGAATCGGGTAGTCTAGAATCCATATATAGTTTATTTACTAATAGTTACGGGAGTGCGGTGTAATGAATTGTGTGTATGCAGGCGGCTCAGTGGGTAGCAGAGTATACGGTGGCTCAGTGGGTAGCAGAGTATACGGTGGCTCAGTGGTTAGCAGTGAGTGCGGTGGCTCAGTGGTTAGCAGTGAGTGCGGTGAGATTGGTCAGCGCAGCGACGTGGGCAGAGTGGTCAGCGCAGAGGACAGGGGGCAGAGGCGGCTGGGCAGAGGACAGGGGGCAGAGGCGGCTGGGCAGAGGACAGGGGGCAGAGGACGCAGAGGACAGGGGGCAGAGGACGCAGAGGACAGGGGGCAGAGGACGCAGAGGACAGGGGGCAGAGGACGCAGAGGACAGGGGGCAGAGGACACAGAGGACACAGAGGACGCAGAGGACACAGAGGACGCAGAGGACACAGAGGGGGCAGAGGACACAGAGGGGGCAGAGGACACAGAGGGGGCAGAGGACACAGAGGGGGCAGAGGACACAGAGGGGGCAGAGGACACAGAGGGGGCAGAGGACAGGGGCAGAGGACGCAGAGGACAGGGGGCAGAGGACAGGGGCAGAGGACAGGGGGCAGAGGACACAGAGGGGGCAGAGGACGCAGAGGACAGGGGGCAGAGGACAGGGGGCAGAGGACAGGGGCAGAGGACACAGAGGGGGCAGAGGACGCAGAGGACAGGGGGCAGAGGACGCAGAGGACAGGGGGCAGAGGACGCAGAGGACAGGGGGAAGAGGACGCAGAGGACAGGGGGGAGAGGACGCAGAGGACGCAGAGGACAGGGGGAAGAGGACACAGAGGGGGCAGAGGACGCAGAGGACAGGGGGCAGAGGACAGGGGGCAGAGGACAGGGGGCAGAGGACACAGAGGGGGCAGAGGACGCAGAGGACAGGGGGCAGAGGACAGGGGGCAGAGGACAGGGGGCAGAGGACACAGAGGGGGCAGAGGATGCAGAGGACAGGGGGCAGAGGACACAGAGGGGGCAGAGGACGCAGAGGACAGGGGGCAGAGGACAGGGGGCAGAGGACACAGAGGGGGCAGAGGACGCAGAGGACAGGGGGCAGAGGACAGGGGGCAGAGGACACAGAGGGGGCAGAGGACGCAGAGGACAGGGGGCAGAGGAAGCAGAGGACAGGGGGCAGAGGACGCAGAGGACAGGGGGCAGAGGACGCAGAGGACAGGGGGCAGAGGACGCAGAGGACACAGAGGACAGGGGGCAGAGGACACAGAGGACAGGGGGCAGAGGACACAGAGGACAGGGGGCAGAGGACACAGAGGACAGGGGGCAGAGGACACAGAGGACAGGGGGCTGAGGACACAGAGGACAGGGGGCAGAGGACACAGAGGACAGGGGGCAGAGGACAGGGGGCAGAGGACACAGAGGACAGGGGGCAGAGGACACAGAGGACAGGGGGCAGAGGACACAGAGGACAGGGGGCAGAGGACAGGGGGCAGAGGACACAGAGGACAGGGGGCAGAGGACACAGAGGACAGGGGGCAGAGGACACAGAGGACAGGGGGCAGAGGACACAGAGAACAGGGGGCAGAGGACAGGGGGCAGAGGACACAGAGGGGGCAGAGGACGCACAGGACAGAGGGCAGAGGGGGCACACAGGTTGGAGGGCAGAGCAGCGTGTATGGCTGCAGACTTACCGGTGGCCGGGGTCGGGTGTAGGAGGAGAGGAGGGGCGGGCAGAGCTGCAGGAGAGGAAGTCCCGCCCTCCCTCCTCTCGAGGCACACGGCAGGGAGCACGGGTACCCCCAGGGTGTGTGTGGCCCTCCGAGGTGGCGGGCAATGGGCCCCCCTGCCCCCCCCGGTATGTAGGTACTGGCTGGAGGGCAGAGGGTGGAGGGGAGTGGCAGGAGGGCACACGGAACTTCCGAGATCGGAACGTTCCGTGTGTCGGTGACTGTAGCCGGGGGACAGCCTGGCTACAGTGCACTGGATGAGCCTGGGCGAAGGCAATCACGGAAGTGGGCGTGGCCTCCTCTGGAAGTGGCCTTCGGGTTTTATATAATAGATAGAGAGAACATAGAGCTCCACCTGCAGAGCCGCACACCTAATATATGGCTGCTCTGTGCTTACAGGACCTGGGATGATGTCACATGGAGGGGAGGAGTCAGGGGTCACATGATCAGCTCAGTGTGGATGGAGTGGATGATGCTGAAGTTGGTTTCTTGTTCGGTTATTATTTATTTCCGTTTTTTTACAGGTTTTTCAGCAAAAATAAAACATCCCAAGTATACAATACAATGCAGTCCTGTGCCCTGTTGTGAATACACTTAAAAACAGCTACAAAATGATAAAACGCACAAAAAAGGGCATCACAGTGGGCACTGAGGCCTGTAATTGAAGGGGTTAAATAGCTTTGTGCCACTGATCTCACACCACATTTACATACCTACTGATGCCCCACATGAAATCCATGTCTCTCCAGCCTGGACCAAATGGGTTCTGGGCATCAGAACTGGCATCAAAGTGGGCAAATGGCCAATTTTCACAGATTTGAATAAGTAACAGCTGTTTTTCAAGGGTTAAATGGCTTTGGGCCACTGATCTCACACCACATTTACATGCCCCACATCAGTCATGTCACTTCAGCGTGGACCAAATGGGTTCTGGGCATCAAAACTGGCATCAAAATGGGCAGAAACTCAATTTTCACAGATTTGAATAAGTCGATAGATCGATCAATAAGAAAGATAGTACATAGAAATATAGGTAGATAATTTATAAATGCATAGTACATGGATAGATTAAAAAAAACGGAACAGCACAAAACTAACAAAAAACAGGTGCAAGCAAAAAACGGGTGCAAGCAAAAAACAGGTGCAAGCAAAAAACGGGTGCAAGCAAAAAACGGGTGCAAGTAAAAAACGGGTGCAAGCAAAAAACGGGTGCAAGCAAAAAACAGGTGCAAGCAAAAAACAGGTGCAAGCAAAAAACAGGTGCAAGCAAAAAACGGGTGCAAGCAAAAAACGGGTGCAAGCAAAAAACGGGTGCAAGCAAAAAACGGGTGCAAGCCCTCCTACCATGAATCCTTGGCTCAAAATAGAAGTAGAAAAAATAGACAGCAGCACTTCCTTTAAAATGGTGAATAGTGGATTTATTCCCTAAGGACCGCAACGTTTCGGCTGAAAGCCTTTCTCAAGTACTGCTTGAGCTTTCAGCCGAAACGTTGCGGTCCTAAAACCAACTATTCACCATTTTAAAGGAAGTACTGCTGTCTATTATTTTTACATAGATAGATATAAAAAGAACAGGCAGCACTCCAGGCACAAAGATGTTTGCTTTTTAGATAGATAGATAGATAGATAGATACATAGATATAGATAGATACATATAGATATAGATAGATACATATAGATAGATACATATAGATATATATAGATAGATAGATAGATAGATAGATAGATAGATAGATAGATAGAAACAAAAAAGAGGGGAGCAGCACTGCCAATTCTTTTAGGGTGCAATCCTATCTATCTGTTTAGAATAAAATGTAGCAGCACTCCTGGTTCAGATAAGCAGATATCTTTTAATCCGGTTTAGGGTACAATAGGCGGCGTTTCAGGCACAAACATTACTCAAAAGGCGTTTGTGCCTCAAACGTCGCCTGTTGTACCCCAAAACGGATTAAAGGCTATCTGTTCATCTGAACCAGGAGTGCTGCTACATTTTTTCCTAAATAGATAGATAGATAGATATAGATAGATAGTCACACTGTGTATACCACCCCAGCCTGTGTTCATGTCCTCTCTGTAATAAACCCTGCTTTAGTGTTTCCCGTCCTGCATCTAGTAAGGGAATCTACCTTTGTTCTTCTCTGCAAGAGGCTCCTCCAATACACAAACATGTAGACAGGATGGGATTTGGACTTCTACAAACTTCTCTATGTAGCCAAATGTTCAAGAGAGAGGTGTGAGCGCTTCCCACATCCAGGGGCTGATCCAAGCAGAGAGAGAGAGAACAATAGACAGTTGGTGGTGTGTCTTCCGAAGATCTAGGATCTGAGGCTGCGGCCAGATCCTGGTGATGGTGTATTATTAGAAATTGGATGTTGGTTCACTTTTGGATTGTGTTGTGTTGCTCACCTGCTGAATTTGAGGACTTCATCTAGAGACTATTGCTATATTTTCCCTGGCGTCGGATTACTGGGTGGATCCCCCGGATCTGTTACCTTTGTTGTGGATGTCATGATGTGTCCCTCCCTCGACCTGTGTTCATGTTCTCTGTGTAATGTAACCTGTAGACAGGGTGGCGCTGGAAGCATCTGGGAAATTCTCAATGGAGACAAATGTTCAAAGGGGGTGTGAGTCCTTCCCCCATCCAGGGGCTACTCCAAGGAGAGAGAACAGCAGACACATTGCTTGTGTCGAGCCCACTGGGACGGGGTACTCGGTACCGGACCAGGTGGTACTGGGGAAGTCACGGGTGGTCCTGGTCCAGACCGTGTCCCGAGCCATGGCAAATATAAGGGTGTATTTACAGGGGTTGTCAGTCATGACGCCACCCACTATTTGCGGCCAGTAATGGGGCCGCTGCTGCTGCAGAACCTCCGGGGATGATAGAATGGCAGCGTAGATGGAATAGTTCCAGTGGGTAGAACTGTGTTCCCCGGGGCAGTAAGGATTAAAGTCTATGGTGTAGTGTGCAGGCTGGGTGCAATTCACTTACTAGCCAGATGCTGCAGGAATCTCTCCTCCTCGCTGGTGCTGACAGGCTGTGGCTCTGCAGGTGGAGGGGTTGCTGTAATCCTGTATGGAGGGAACGTCACTCAAGCAGATGGAATCAGACAAGGGAAACAAGTTCAGGGTCTCCGTATTTACTCTCAAAGTTCTTCAAAGCAATTTACACTTCAGTTACAGTTCTCAGTTCAAGTACACGGGCTCACTCTCTCCTCCGGGGTTCCTTTAATCTCTGCAGCCAGGTCTCTCCCTCTGTGACCCCTCACACTGTCTCCGTGTCCTTTCCGGGCTGTTTACGTTCTCTGAGTTCACTTGGTGTGTGTGACGCCGGACAGTATGGCGGTGACTCGGGCCCCTGTGGGTCCTCCTGTTAGTCACTGAGCTGCCTGTCCTTTGGGGTAGGGACCCTAACGTGTAGCTGTGGTCCCCCGTCGTGTTGTCTGAGGATCCGGGTAAAACTACGGTCCCCTCTAGAGCCGACACTCTACTCAGCCCAGCCTCCAGCAGTCCTCAAGTGTGAGGCTCTACCAGGCTCTTTCTCTCTACGTCTTTCAGTATCATAGGGGGGCTACTCCGCCTGCAGTCGGTCGCTTCAGCTGTAGTTCTAGGGCCCGGGTATCACCGTTCCTCTCTTCCTTGCACGCTCCTGGGGGTACTGGCTCCGGATAGGCTCTCTCCTCCGGCTCTCACTGGCTCGGTACAGATTCTGCGCTCCTTACACCCCACTTTGCCAGGACGTGTGCTTCCTTCTCCTGCTCAGCTTAGCTCGACCTTCTGCTGTCTCTTGGCCTGTGCTGTGTTCCTCAGCCTGCTGCTGGTCTGTTCTGCTCAGCACCCCGAGCCTACTGTTGGTCTTTTCTGGTTGGCTCACTATGGCCTACTGACTCCTTCCTCCTCCCCCTCACTATTTCTATTGTCAAGTCACCTGACTACATATGTGCCCAACCCACTCCTCTAAATCCACCTCCCCTCGCTTGCCTAGAGTCTCCAATCTCAGGGCTGGATGCTGCCCTCTACTGTACGTGGGTTGTGTGAGCTGTGAGGGTGTTGTTGTGCAACAATTGTCCTATCTGCCTGGCTGCAGTTCACTTTGTGGCCTCCTGAACGCAGTGGCGCCACATTCTCCCGGAGTTAACTAGCGTGTCCTCGCGCTGCCCGTCTTGGATCCCCCTGAAAACATTTTATTTTTAATAACAACATTTAAACATGACGAATTCTTGGTTTTCTTCCCGTCCGGGAGGCACGATTCTTATAACGTTACTTTAAGTTAACTATGTACAAGTGCATGGGTATATCTACGTCATTACCCTTCTGGACCTCTATCTGGTCTAATGCTACAACGCATTCTCTTTTACTGTAGCTAAACACATAATAAAAGCATTACTTTCTATCAAAAGTATAAAAACATTCTTCTTTCAAAAGTACAAAAATTCAAAATTCTCAAAAGTCTCAAAAAGCAGCTTCAAAAACAGTTCAAAGTTCAAAAGTTCAAAGTTCACGATTCAAAATTCAAACAGTTACTTGCACGGTCTCTCACGTGCATACTGGTCTTAAAACCAAAGGGGAGCACACTAAGGTGCTCAACTATTTACAAGGGAAGTTCGTATCAAGTCATTGTCCTTGATCTCTATTGTTCAATAAAACATATAAGACAAACAGGGGAAAGCTAGCATTCATTCAGGTATGGGATGGGGACAGCAAGGATTACACCGCATTCACACTTACAGTTTCTTCTTGATGCAGAATCCGGGTTTTACTCCTTCTTTTCTTCCTACTTGACCTTTCATGGAAGTATCTGCGGTCCTCTTCTCTTTGGGAATAACTCAAGTTCTTGCAACGCTTGGATCAGCAGATAACTCTCCGGAGTCTGTGTAACTGCATCAGCTATTGCTTTCACTGGAACAGTCTCTTTAATAACTGTAGGACCCAGGTTAGCAATTGGGTCCAGTGGTAGCACTGGATCAGAATCCTCCAAAGCAGGCATGTTACCTTCTTCTGCATTTAAACATAGTCTCTGTACTTTTATGCCGTACGGGCCTCTTGCTCCTTGGACTACTATGTACGACACCCACTCTCCAACCTGCACTTCCCTGTCCGGGTGTTTTTCTGGAACGTGCGATTCCACATCACGGCGATTAATGAAAATGTCATAGTCTGTTTCAGGCTCTCGAGCAAAGGCATATCCTTCTGTATGTTTAACTTTTACTATTTTGCCTTCATGCCTCTGGGATCTATTTAGGCTTACATCACGACTAGCAACAGTTTTTAGATACTGCGTACGAGCAATCATCTCACGCTTTCTTTCTAGCCTCTCTAGCTCTTCCTTTTCCCATTTCCTGATGCATCTTCTCAGGTACTCATCTCTGGATATCACTTCTGCAGGGCCTACAGGGCCTTCGGGATCTCCTAAGAAGCCTATCATATCGTCACTGGTCTCGTCCCGCTCCCACCAGCAATCGGAGCTGCTCCCCTCTCACCTCTGTTGTCGCAGGTGCCGGGATCAGGGGATGCGGTAACGCCAGTTATTCCTCCAATAAGGCTCCTGGGGGGTCGTCTCCTCGCCTTGCAGGGCACGGTGCAGCGCTGGGCAAAGATAAATCTACCAGGGTCGCAGTACTGCATCCACCCTTGCTTTCCATGCGGTCACGAGTGTCTTCAACCCAGCCGGGTTGCATAGTTACAGTCTGCTGACGATTTATATCGATCTGGATCTGGGTATGCTGTTCCTGAACACAGGTCATCTGCTGGGGCAGCAGTCGCAGCACACCCCTCCGGATGTCTCGGACGTATGTACGCTCTTTGCCGCCTTCAGCCATCTCAGCACGATCACAAAAGTTCTTTCCCTGGCCGGGTTCCTCCACCGGGTCACTCCGTGGGCCCTCCGGGATCACTCGTGGTCTCTCGTGCGCAGCGCTCTCCTGGGCGTCCTCCGCTTCCGTCCTCGTGTACTGCAATGGCGACTGCTTCTCTTCCTGCTGCTCGTTCCGCCCCCTCCTGATGACGATTTCCTTTCCAGTTCCCGCCAGCTCATTGGTAGGAGGGTCTAGAGGCGGAGGCTCTTCTTTCAGATTGACAGCTGGCTCTCCCGGAGTTAATGGGAACCAGGGCGGGACCTTCTTTTCGCGCCTTGGACCGGGCCGGCCCACGATGGGGGACCTGGTCATGCCTCCTCGGCACATGGTGTTAGTCTTCTATGGCCGCCATTAAGGTCAGATTTTGGCGGGAAAGTCCAGAACACGTTCTCTAGGCGCACGGGGTCCAATTCTTTTGGACCAGGTAGATCCTGTTCGTGACACCAGGTTCTGTCTAGCCCACTGGGACGGGGTACTCGGTACCGGACCGGGCGGTACTGGGGAAGTCACGGGTGGTCCTGGTCCAGACCGTGTCCCGGGCCCCGACAGATATAAAGGGTGTATTTACAGGGGATTGTCAGTCGTGACGCCACCCACTATATGCGGGCAGTGATGGGGCAATCGCTGCTGCAGAACCTCCGGGGACGATGGAATGGCAGCGTAGATGGGATAGTTCCAGTGGGTAGAACTGTATTCCCCGGGGCAGTAAAGGGTAAAGTCTATGGTGTAGTGTGCAGGCTGGGTGCAATTCACTTACTAGCCAGATGCTGCAGAAATCTCTCCTCTTCGCTGGTGCTGACAGGCTGTAGCTCTGCAGGTGGAGGGTTTGCTGTATTCCTGTATGAAAGGAATTGTATTCAAGCATGCAGAAGCAGACAAGGGAGGCAGATTCAGGGTCTCCGTGTTTACTCTCAAGGTTCTTAGTCAGGTTACAGTTTAGTACAGTTCTTACAAGTCTCAGTTCAATTCTTAGTACACGGGCACACTTCCCTCTCCGGTTCCCTTTTACTCTCTGCAGCCAGGCCTCTGCTGTCTGTGACCCCTCATACTTTCTCTGTGTCCTTTCCGGGCTGTTAACGTTCTGTATGCACTGGTTGGGTGTCTCCGGACAGTATGGCGGTGACTCGGGCCCCTTTGGGTCCTCCTGGTCGTCACTGAGCTGCCTGTCCTTTGGGGTAGGGATCCCAGTCTGGATCTAGAACCCCACGTTGGTTGTCTGAGGTACCGGGTAAATCATCGGCCCCATCTAGAGCCGACACTCTACTCAGCCCAGCCTCCAGCAGTCCTGCAATATGAGGCTCTACCAGGCTCTTTCCCTCTGCGTCTCTCGGTATCATAGGAGGACTACTCCGACTGCAGTCAGTTGCTTCAGCTGTACGTCTAGGGCCCGGGTATCACCGTCCCTCTCTGTCTCCTCACACCCCTGGGGATCTGGCTTCGGATGGGCTTTCTCTCTCCTCCGGCTCACCCTGGCTCGGTACAGATTCTGCACTCCTAGGCTTCACTCTTCCAGGACGAGTGAGTCTTTCTCCTGCTCAGCTTAGCTCAACTTTCTGCTGTCTCTTGGCCTATGCCGTGTTCCTCAGCCTGCTGCTGGTCTTTTGGTCTTTTCTGCTCGGCACCCTGGGCCTACTGACTCTTTCCTCCTCCCCCTCACTATTTCTACTGTCAAGTCACCTGACTACTTGTGTGCTCAACCCACTCCTCTAAATCCACCACCCCTCACTTGCCTAGAGTCTCCAATCTCAGGGCTGGATGCTGACCTCTACTACATGTGGGTTGTGTGTACACCTCGGGCTGTGAGGGTGTTGTTGTGCAACAATTGTCCTACCTGCCTGGCTGCAGTTGCCTTTGTGGCCTTCTGAACGCAGGGGCACTACACATACACATGCAGCTTTGCTCCGTACACCTCGTACACACGTGGCTCTGCTCCGTACACCTCGTACACACGCGGCTCTGCTCCATACACCTCGTACACACGCGGCTCTGCTCCATACACCTAGTACACACGCGGCTCTGCTCCATACACCTTGTACACACGCGGCTCCGCTCTGCACACCTCGTACACACACGGCTCAGCTCCGTATACCTTGGACACACACAGCTCTGCTCCTTACAATTCGTACACACTCGGCTCCGCTCTGTACACCTCGTACACACGCGGCTCTGCTCCATACACCTCGTACATATGCGGCTCTGCTCCATACACCTTTACACACGGCTCTGCTCCGTACATCTTGTACACACACGGCTCCGCTTCGTACACCTTGTACACACACGGCTCCGCTCTGTACACCTCATACACACATGGCTCTGACTCACCCAGTACCTGGTGAGATGTCACCAGCGCCGCTACAGTCCTCCGGAGGCCGATAGTATTGCGGCCAAGATGGTGTAGTCCTCAGCAGGAAGGACTGGACCTCCGGGGCAGGTATTCTGTGAAAGGAATGAGTTCTTGGAAATAATATGCAGCAGAGGCAAAGTCACTTCACCCGGGTACTTTACTGGAACTTTTAGCAGCATTAATACAGTCCACAGTGCAGTTAGATGTTAATGACAAGTGGCTACGGGATGGCTGCAAGCGGATCTCTGGCAGTTAAGCGGAACCCCCAGCGTGTGCCTTTCTTGTTCCAATTCTTTCCTGCTTCTTAGTACCTGGTGTGAAATCTGATCTCATGTAGTAGATCTGACCTCCTGCAGACTTTCTCTTTACTTCTCTTGCTCCCGTCGGGTAACCCTCTGTTGAACACTGCGGCTTTGCCCGGCTGTGTCTGGTTCCCTCTAGTGGTACTGACTCACCGCGGCCGGGACTCCTAGGCACAGGCGTTTCTTTTTCCCTCTTGTCACGGAAACCGTGCCTGCCGGTAGTGGGGCCCGGTGGTACAGATCAAAAAGAAGACGTCTTTGCTTGAACAGATTAGGGGTTAATTTGTTTCGTGACGTCCACCTATGAGTGTTCCGGTAATGATACCGGCGCTGCTTGGGCCTCCGGGGGATGGAATCCAGCAAGATGGAACGCTCCCCACAGGCTGAGCGAGAGTCCCCTGAGCCAGGAGCTGCACAAGATGTTCTGAGGCAGCTGCGGTTACCTTAGTATGCAAAGATAGACAGTTCATAAGAAAGCACGGACACTGGAAGTCTCTGTAACAGGCTCTTTACTGTAACCAGCAGATGGTACATGGCATACAGTTAACGGGTAACAGACCGGGTGGACTCAGCAGTGACCAGTGTTCCTCAGAGCTCCGCGGTGTTCCTCCATTCTATCTACTTGTGTTGCCGTTGTCACCCAGGAATGCCAGGTCGGGTACAAGGAGGCTGCTTCAATGCCCTACCCGGGGTATACGTTCCAGGTGTTTTGGGGAGCCTTGGGTCCTTTTGGTGGGTACTCCGCTGGCTAGACGACTGTGTTTGACGGTGGTGGGGTGCTCCTGTAAAGCGATCCCTTTCACTCCTGGTTCGCATAGAAGTGATAAACGACTCCTAGCTTCGGTACCAGTAGACCGGTAGTAAATGGGCACAGGGATGTTGTACCCGTATGTAGTTGCCAAGGGTCTGGTTTCAGGGTGTCAGTTATTGGCACCGACTGGAGGTGGTTGTGGCCTGGGGGCTGCACGGAATGGTGCATGGGCCCCCTCTCCTACGTTCCTCCCGGCCACAGTCTGCTTCCTCCTTCTCCTACATTGCAGAACGGTCTTGACTGACTTTCTGCACTAAGTTCTCCACTACACACTACTGCCCACACTCCGCCCACCAGGACCTTATTGGCCCTCTATCTGCTTGATGCATGTGGGGTATGGAGCTGAGTTAACCATGTCACTGCTTAGCCAGAGCATATTACAGCTTCAGTCTGGGCTGTAATACACTCTTGTGACGCACTCGTTGCGGGGTGCCACACTCCCCCTTGGTGAATTACGCTTGTCCCCAAGCGTCGCGCTACCCAACATTACAGAGGATTTTGTATTTTTATAACAGGTAAATAAAAGTTGCACTTTTATTAATAACAGGTAAATATTTTACTCAAGGTGTTGCAAGTAAAAATAAAACAGGTTAACACTTTTGCGGACCCGGCGGGTGGTCGGATGTCCTTAACATGAGTCCAGGCTTTAGCCGCCAAGTCGCAGTGTTTGCGATTAAACAGGAAGAAGTCTTTAGCAAAGTTCAAACAGAAAGTCACTTATGGAGGGCACTGTTGCGCACCCGTATAGCGAACCACCCATCGTGGCAAGCATGTCGCTCATAGGTAATTATGTCCCCTCTATACAGGTCGCGTTCAGGATGTCCATGCGGCAAGTGCGGTTCTACCTCGCGGCGCCCCACGAACACTTCCTCGTACACACCCTCCTCCCTGGCGAAACCCCACCCGGTAGACAGGTTAAAAGAGGTGACTACCTGTCTTGCGGAGTTCATCAGGTAACGGGGGTTGGCGACGAGCCTCGGCACGGGCCTCTATGTTGGCGCGCACGCAAGACCGCCACTCCTCCCTTCGGCGGCGACGTACATCTTTGTCTGTGCGGTACAGGGTATGAACATAGTCACTGCGACGTGTAGATTGTTGAACGGCTTGAGCTTGGTGGGCAGTCTGGATGGGTGCCCGGTTAAACGGCACCGGGAAAGTGTGACGACCATCCACCGTGAGGCCGAGCTGCTGGTAGGCAGCACCCCGAGAAACCCCGAGACCCTTAACCCCTATACAGGGATCTGGAATTACAGCGGAGCCCAGGGGGTAGCTGCCTATATGAGCAACAGAGCCGGGGAGGTCGCCAGGGGAAAATCAAGACCCGAAAAACGACGTCAGAAGTCCGAGTCAAAACCGAGAGGGCAGCGAAGGTACAAAATCGTCAGGCAGTAGCAGAGTCAAAAATCCAGGCAAAGGTCAAGGGCAAAAACCAAGAGGGCAGCTGAGGTACAAAATCAATAGGCAGAGGCAGAGTCAGAAATCCAGGCAAGGTCAGACACAAAACTAAACACACACACTATCACTGGGGAACCAAAACTATATCTGGCGGCCTGCAAGCCAGGCTCCAATGTACTTGAAGGGCACGGCTACCTCCCATAGGCTGGAGCTCACAACCTGATGACCTCATCCGGACCGCCCCTAGATCCAGGCCAGATGGAGATGCACAACTGGCTCCACCCACGCCACCTCTGACAGATGAACGCAGGCTGCGCCTAACGGACACCTCTGCAGGGCCCGCTCCTCTGCGACCAACACCACCCAGAGGGAAAACACCGCGGCGCTCAGCGACAGAGGCAGACGTCGCGGGAGCAGTTCCATATGAGGACAAGGCCCTCCTGTCACCGGTGCCACCAGCCGAAGGAATCCGGCTCCTCCCAGCGGCCGAGGCAGGAACACCGGCCACCGAGTCCAATGGCGACGTGACAGAAAGGCGCCGCAGCAGCACCCGACCAACAAACCCGAGCAGGTGGCTCGGCCGAAGGGTCCTCTGTATCTCCCCAGGCGAAACCGGTGTAGAGGTCCTCAGCGGTGCTGTGGGTCTCGTCGTTGTCATCCTCCTCTCCCTCGACAATTATATCGGGCTGCTCGGCAGGTGGATATGTTGAGTTTTATCCCTCCGGGTAGATGGACGGCGATGCTGCAGAATTCTCCTCGGGGTCGTCCTGCAGGGCTTCCAGGCTGCCTGCTTCTTCATCTGTTACATCGGGTAATGGTGTTTCGATCCCGGTAACCAGGTAGGCCTCTGCATGTGTAAGAGAGGTCTCCGGTTCAGGGGAGAAACAGGCAACAGTCTTTACTGGGATTATGCAACTGTTGGTGGGTTCCTCAGCGGGAGCCAGGTAAGCATCGGCTTCTCCTGTGGAGCAGGTTGTAAGCTCCGGCTCTAAAACGGGTTCGGCTGCGGTTTCAGGCAATGGAGCGGGTTGAGCTGGGGTCTCAATTGGTATGACACAGTCTATTGGCTCCGGCGATGAAGCAGGACAGGTGGTTGGCGTTAGTGAGGCGGTGAAAGAGGAGATGTCATCCGGTTCTGGAGTGGATATACCCGCACGGCTCTGCTGCATAGCCCGATGGAGTCGGCTGCCCAGACCCGCGCTCCAGCTGCGGATTGTCCATTCAACTGTCTCTATAAACCTCCCTCGGAGGTCTTGCAATGCCTCCTGCCAAAATTCAGGGCTGCCGTCAATAGTGAGGACGGGACCAGTACCTGGATGGCCTATGGCGGCTCTGGCCTCCGCCTTGACCTCCTGCATTAGATCGTGGAGTCTCATGCTGGTCATCTTCTTAGAGGAACCGCACCTGTCCAACCGGTAACCGTCCTGTGTAGAGCTGGTGGTAGAAGACTCTCACACTCCCACTTATTTGGGGATTTTTGTAGTCCAAGTGTGGGAAAAAGTCTTTGGCCCGCCCCCATGGTTGTTTCCAGCAATCGGGGCGGACAATGATTTTGGCGCCTTTGCTTTGGCCCTCCCACGAAGAGGGGCGGTAGCTCACTCCTGGGTTTGCACGTGGCGATTCTCATGGCGTGGACGCCATCTTGGGCGCCATCTTGGCCCAACGGTGAAAAGGCGGGAAAAGTTCTTTTTGGGACGAACAAAGTCCTTTTTGATGAAATAAAGTTATTTTTAAGCACATTATACCCGTTAAGGAACGGGCCTGCTCGTATCCTGTTCGTGACGCCATTTTCTGACTCACCGCGGCCGGGACTCCTAGGCACAGGGGTTTCTTCTTCCCTCTTGTCACGGAAACCGCGCCTGCCGGTAGTGGGGCCCGGTGGTACAGATCAAAAAGAAGACGTCTTTGCTTGAACAGATTAGGGGTTAATTTGTTTCGTGACGCCACCTATGAGTGTTCCAGTAATGATACCGGCGCTGCTTGGGCCTCCGGGGGATGGAATGCAGCAAGATGGAATGCTCCCCACAGGCTGAGCGAGAGTCCCCGGAGCCAGGAGCTGCACAACATGTTCTGAGGCAGCTGCGGTTACCTTAGTATGCAAAGATAGACAGTTCATAAGAAAGCACGGACACTGGAAGTCTCTGTAACAGGCTCTTTACTGTAACCAGCAGATGGTACATGGCATACAGTTAACGGGTAACAGACCGGGTGGACTCAGCAGTGACCAGTGTTCCTCAGAGCTCCGCGGTGTTCCTCCATTCTATCTACTTGTGTTGCCGTTGTCACCCAGGAATGCCAGGTCGGGTACAAGGAGGCTGCTTCAATGCCCTACCCGGGGTATACGTTCCGGGTGTTTTGGGGAGCCTTGGGTCCTTTTGGTGGGTACTCCGCTGGCTAGACGACTGTGTTTGACGGTGGTGGGGTGCTCCTGTAAAGCGGTTCCTTCCACTCCTGGTTCGCATAGAAGTGATAAACGACTCCTAGCTTCGGTACCAGTAGACCGGTAGTAAATGGGCACGGGATGTTGTACCCGTATGTAGTTGCCCAGGGTCTGGTTTCAGGGTGCCAGGCATTGGCACCGATTGGAGGTGGTTGTGGCCTGGGAGCTGCACGGAACGGTGCATGGGCCCCCTCTCCTACATTCCTCCCGGCCACAGTCTGCTTCTTCCTCCTCCTACATTGCAGAACAGTCTTGACTGACTCTCTGCACTAAGTTGTCCACTACACACTACTGCCCACACTCCGCCCACCAGGACCTTATTGGCCCTCTATCTGGTGATGCATGTGGGGTATGGAGCTCTGAGTTAACCATGTCACTGCTTAGTCAGAGCATATTACAGCTTCAGTCTGGGCTGTAATACACTCTTGTGACGCACTCGTTGCGGGGCGCCACAGGAAGGAAAGTCCTGAATTACACGCAGCCACATCATGGTCTTTTCAAGGCAACAGGCACAATTGTGTCCGATGCCTGCCTGTTCCTACCTTCCTGTGGCCACGTGTAAATGTACCATAAGGGTACCTTTACACGCGGCAACTTTTCTAGGAATTTCACTGGCAACTTACTGGAGAATTCTCTTGTATAGAAGATGTGAGAGGATCCGATATTGTAGGGACCTGAATGGGGAGAAGATGACGATGTAACATCATAAAGATCCTGTGTAATAATACAATGACTGGAGATAAGGGGAAACATATCAGGAGATAGAACGTGTAGATGTTGTTTTCTCTCTCGTCTTGTACAGATTCGAACAGAAGTTAAATTGCTGTGTAAGATGTCTCCTTCATGCTAATAATCACAAGTTCATTGGGCTGATAAGGAAATACACCAAGATAGTCTCTTAGCTGAAGGGGTTAAAGGGTCAGTCTGAGACCACAACTTTTCTCCTAACTTCCTATCTAATATATCCCTCTAATTTAAGCTATTTTCCCATATACATCCTCTAATAAGTCCCTACAGTTCCCTCTACTGTCTAACAGCTGGGATCCTCACACCGGGTCAGATAGGCCCCAGATATTCCCTCAGCCCCTCCTTGAAACAAAGTGTCACTGTGATGCTGGTTACAGGGGCAGAGCTGTCAATGACCTCCCCGTAGTACAGTGTCTCAGCCCAGCTTTTCTTCCCCCTCCACGCAGTGCGCTGCCTCAGCCCCGCTCTTTTTCCCCCCTCCCTGCAGTGTGCTGTCTCAGCCCCACTCTTCTTCCCCTCTCCACGCAGTGCGCTGTCTCAGCCCCGCTCGTCTTCCCCCCCCCCCCCTTCCCCACAATGCAGTGTCTCAGCCTCGCTCTACTTCCCCTCTCCCCACAATGCACTGTCTCAGCCCCACTCTTCTTCCCCCCTCCCTGCAGTGGGGGGAAGAAATGAGGGGGTGGTCTTAGGGGGAAGTATAGCGGGCTGAGGCAGTGTATTGTGGGGAGGGTGGAAGAAGACCGAGGCTGAGACACTGCATTGTGGGGAAGGGGGAAGATGAGCGGGGCTGAGACAGCGCACTGCGTGGAGAGGGGAAGAAGAGTGGGGCTGAGACAGCACACTGTGGGGAGGGGGGGAAGAAGAGCAGGGCTGAGAAAGCGGATTGCGGGGGGGGGGGGAAGAAGAGCAAGGCTGAGACAGCGCATTGTGTGGAGGGGGAAGAAGTGGGGGTGGGCTCAGACAGCGCACTACGTGGAGGGGGAAAGAAGAGAAGAGATGAGACACTGCACTGTGGGGTGGGGGGAAGAAGAGCGAGGTTAGGACAGTGCAGTGTAGGGAGGAGGAAGAACAGCAGGGCTGAGAGAGTGCACTGCAGGAAGGGGGAAAGAAATGGGGAGGTAGAGACAGCACACTGAGGGGAGGGGGGAAGAAATGGAGGGCTGAATCACTGGACTGCGGGGAGTGGGGTTAGGAGGGACCCCGAGACCCCTGCGAAATAATTGACAACCCCGCACCTGAACCGAGCATCACAGTGACTATTTGACTCAGGGAGGAGCTGAGGAAGTGCCTGAGGCCTGTCTGACGCCATGTGAGGAGCCCAGGATGCACTGGGGAAAAAACCAAATAGGAAAAACAAACAAAACAACAGCTATTAGTACAGAGAGGGAAGAGGAGGGGACTAATAAAGGAAGAATATGGGAAAATAGCTTATAATAGAGGGATATACTAGATAGGAGGTTAGGAGAGAAGTTGCTGGTCTCGAAGCGACCCAGTAATGTGTCCTGAGCCCAGACTGCACCTGCAGAGCCGCACACTACATCTATGGCTCCATCTACATCAGATATTGATGATCTCTGCACGGTCACTAGTGAAGACATTATCTCCTACCTCAGTCCTCTCAGGAGCAGACACTGGAGGAGTCCTCTCACCACAGCACACAATGCACACTAGGAAGGAACTGGTTTGTGCTGGAATGAGGAGGCCTCGCCCCTTCCTGTGACATCATTACCTCAAGGAGTCGACTCCAATCTAGAAGCCACCACATGGCTGCTCTGTGCTTACAGGACCTGTGATGATGTCACATGGAGGGGAGGAGTCAGAGGTCACATGATCAGCTCCTCTGGTTGTCATGGTGATGGATGAGGTGAAGGTTATGTGTGGGGTCAGGAGGTCGATGCTGAAGTTGGTTTCTTATCTGGTTATTATTTCCTGTTTTTTACAGGTTTCGCAACAAAAATAAACATCCCAAGAATATAATACAATGCAGTCATGTGCCCTGCTGAGAATATATTATTCTAAGGAATAATATTCATATTGATGTTCTATGCTCCCTGCCCCAATAAAGCCCTTTGAATTGTTCATTGGCCTGGTGTCCCTTCCTGCTCTGTCACACAACACGTCACAACCTGGTTGGCAGCGGAGGGATCAGGACAGAGGGAATGGAGGACAGTGGCCCATCAACATCTGGAACCAGAACCTCATGATACAGGAATTGGACTTTGCAGAGCTTACAAAGGCCCATTAATTAGGGGTCAGCTACAAAGGACTGTCCAAGGATCAACCAATTGAGGCTCTGGAAGGAGCTCGCCTACAAGATGGCACTGAAGGATTCCCAAAGCTAAGGGAGGAAAGACAGGAGATGGAGGTAAATACCCCAAAAAGTCAGTGGGTTGTGTGGTATGAGGAGGAGATGACATTGCCTGGGGATGAGGCCACTATAATGGCCACTTTTACACGCGGCTACATTTCTACGTTATCCACAGGTAACTTACTGGCTGCAGTGAAATCATGGAGACAAGGTTCTATCTTGTTGCTGTGTACAAATGGAATAATGTCTCCATGATTTCACTGCAACCAGTAAGTTACCTGTGGATGAGCTAGAAATGTAGCCGTGTGTAAAGTGGCCATAATGGTACCTTTACACGCCGCGACGGCAGGCTGGATACATCGCGCTACTTCACGTGCACGAGCACGCTCAAACGGCTACAAACGGTGAACGCATCTCCTTTACACGCCGCGACAAGGTGCGCTACACCACGCGACATCTATAGCTAGCTACATCGCCGGGTGTCTCAAGTAGCCAGCTGTTGCTCAATTACACACCGCTACAACCAGCTACTATGGGCGGACCTGGTGCAGCAGGGACAGCACATAGGCGTGCTACAATTGTGGATTACGAGCCGTCCGTACGCTGATAGGACGAAGCAATAACATCCTGATTGGGCAGGCATCGCAGGAGGCTGAGTAATACAGCACACTCGAGCGATTGTGTAGTGTGACTCGTCAGCTCCTTAAATATGCCTCCCTATGCAGCGACTACCAATCGTCATGCAGCAGCTTCCACCAATGATCGCACATGGGGCGCGGTAACATGGAGCCGAGGTCACGCCTTAGCTACATTGCAGCTACATCGCAGGTGTCCAGAGTTCCCTTCCGTTGCTTCTTTACACGCCGATACAGCTCGCTACCATCGGCGATATAGCCATCTGTTTTCGAGCAGAGCCCATAAACAGATGTATCTGTCGCCGGCTGTAGCGTCGCGTCTTCAGACGCCGCTACGACGGGCTACATTGACGCTACAAGCTACATTTGTAGCCTGTAGCGCGATGTATCCAGCCTGCCATCGCGGCGTGTAAAGGTACCATCAGAGATAGAAAGGAGGCTATTTGCAGAGCTCAAGATCGGCAGCGTATGGTGGAAGCAGCTAGAAGACTGTGACCACAGCACGCACCATGAGGGAATCCACAAGAGCGTCCAGCAAGGACTTTAAGCCGTTTAATGAGGCTGCAGGTGACTTTGAGGGATTCTTCCAGGACTACAAACCTCAATGTCGGTTAATGGAAGTCCCAGAAAGGGAGCGGGTCAGACATCTAGTGGGGCTCTTAGAGGGTGGAGCTGCTGAAGCCTAAAGAGCTAATGGACCCTCAGTGCAACCGTATGAGGACATTAAAGCGACCATTTTGGAACGTTATGCTGTAATTCCAGACATTTATAGGACTCAGTTCTGTAATGGTGAAGTCTCTTTTAAAATTGTATGCTCATAGGATTAAGCAAACATGTCATCGCTCGCTGGAGGAAGAGGGGGCCTTGGGAGACTTCCTCCAGGTCATTCTAAAAGTACCGTTACACGACACAATATTGCATGCAATTTCACTGGTGATTTGCTGGTTACAGTGAAATCATGGACACATTGTTCTATTTTGTTGTTTTGTACAAATGGAACAATGTCTCCATGATTTCACTGTAACCAGCAAATTGCCAGTGAAATTGCATGCAATATTACGTCGTGTAACAGTACCCTAAAAAAATGACTTTATATACAATCGAAGAAACCTTGTTGAGGGGAAACTGTTGGCAAAATTAATAATTAATATGACATATAAATATTTCTTTCTTTACATATATATACCATATTTTTCAGATTATAAGACGCACTTTTGTACGTCCCATTTTGTACACTTTTTCCATACACCTCATACACACACGGCTCTGCTCCATACACCTCATACACACGCGGCTCTGCTCCGTACACCTCGTACACACGTGGCTCTGCTCCGTACACCTCATACACACACGGCTCTGCCCTTACACCTCATACACACATGGCTCTGCTCCTTACACCTCATACACACGCGGCTCTGCTCCGTACACCTCGTACACACGTGGCTCTGCTCCGTACACCTCGTACACACGTGGCTCTGCTCCGTACACCTTGTACACATGCGGCTACGCTCCGTACACCTCAAACATACGTGGCTCTGCTCCGTACACCTCGTACACATGCGGCTCCGCTTCGTACACCTCGTACACACACGGCTCTGCTCCGTACACCTCGTACACACGTAGATCCGCTCCATACACCTCGTATGCAGCTTTGCTCTGTACACCTCGTACACACGCAGCTCCACTCCGCTCCGCATATACACACGCGGCTCTGCTCAGTATACCTTGTACACATGTGGCTCCGCTCCGTACACCTCGTACACACGCGGCTCTGCTCCGTACACCTCGTACACACACGGCTCTGCTCCGTACACCTCGTACACACATGGCTCTGCTCCGTACACCTTGTACACATGCGGCTACGCTCCGTACACCTCAACATACGTGGCTCTGCTCCGTACACCTCGTACACATGCGGCTCCGCTTCGAACACCTCGTACACACACGGCTCTGCTCCGTACACCTCGTACACACGGCTCTGCTCCGTACACCTCGTACACACACGGCTCTGCTCTGTACACCTTGTACACACACAGCTCCGCTCTGTACACCTCGTACACACGCGGTTCTGCTCTGTACACCTCGTGCATACACGGCTCTGCTACGTACACCTCATACACACGCGGCTCCGCTCTGTACACCTCGTACACACTCGGCTCCACTCCGTACACCTCATACACACATGGCTCAGCTCCGTACACCTCATACACACACGACTCTGCTCCGTACACCTCGTACACACACGGCTCAGCTCCGTACACCTCATACACACACGACACTGCTCCGTACACCTCGTACACACACGTCTCCGCTCCGTACACCTTGTACACACACAGCTCTGCTCCATACACCTCGTACACATGCGGCTCCGCTTCGTACACCTCTGCTCCGTGCACCTCGTACATACGTAGATCCGCTCCATACACCTCGTATGCAGCTTTGCTCTGTACACCTCGTACACACGCAGCTCCGCTCCGTACACCTTGTACACACGCGGCTCCGCTCCGTACACCTCGTACACACACGGCTCTGCTCCGTACACCTTGTACACACGCGGCTCTGCTCTGTACACCTCGTACACACTCGGCTCTGCTCCGTACACCTCGTACACACACGTTCTTCTCCGTATGCCTCGTACACACGCGGCTCTGCTCCGTACACCTCGTATACACACGGCTCCGCTCCGTACACCTTGTACACACACGGTTCTGCTCCGTACACCTCGTACACACACGGCTCTGCTCCGTACACCTCGTACACACACGTTTCTTCTCCGTACACCTCGTACACACACAGCTCTGCTCCGTACACCTCGTATACACACGGCTCCGCTCCGTACACCTTGTACACACACGGTTCTGCTCCGTACACCTCGTACACACACGGCTCTGCTCTGTACACCTCGTACATACATGGCTACGCTACATCCACACTGTAAATCCCTCCTGACCCCACACAGAACCTTCACCTCATCCAGCACCATGACAACCAGAGGAGCTGATCATGTGACCCCTGACTCCTCCCCTCCATGTGACATCATCACAGGTCCTGTAATTACAGAGCAACCATGTAGTGGCCTCTAGTTTGGAGTTGATTTCTTGAGGTAATGATGTCACCGGAAGTGGCGGGGCCTCCTCTTGTGCTGTGGTGAGAGGACTCCTCCAGTGTGCTGCTCCTGAGAGGACTGAGGTAGGAGATAATGTCTTCACTGAACTGTGCAGAGATCATCAATATCTGATGTAGATGGAGCCATAGATGTAGTGTGCGGCTCTGCAGGTGCAGTCTGGGCTCAGGACACATTAGAGCAGGGTCGGGGAACCATTTTTCTGCCGAGGGCCATTTGGAAATTTCTACAATCCTTCGGGGGCCGTACAAAATTATCAACTTGAAAATTCGCCACTATATTTGGTTAACCAATCAACTTACCCCTAATGTGGTGGCTGGGGCTGCTACTATTTGACATGGCTGATAATGGTCATGTTGCTTCTAAACTGCTTTTCCAGGTTTGCTAGAGTCCTAATCGTGCCCGCGCTATGCTTTGTGTAATGACGCCCACTAGAGCGGCGAGGCAGGGGTAGCGTGGCACAGGGGACCCGCCTACCCGTCAAACGCTTGGAGGAACGCCCCGCTGACAGAAATGTCGTAAGTTTGCTAACTACTTAACTGTACTCATAGATTAGTAAAAAAGGTCAGACAGGGATGTGTTAGAAAGTATTGTAAGGATGCAGGGACAAGTATTAATAGGTTAGGAAGGTGAATTGGGGTGACAGGTTCCCTTTAAGGGGTCAGTCCGAGACCAGTAACTTTTCTATCTTCTTCCTATCTAGTATATCCCTCTGTGGTGCCCCTGCAACCAGTTGGCCACAAAGGGAAGTGCAGCCAAGTAAGGCAAGATGGTTGACAAAACACCCACACAGATGCACACACCAACCCTATGCCTAGGACTCTAGGTTGGGCAAGGGTGGCAGGTGTTAAGAGTAGGTGGGTGAGATTAGCACTGACTAAATGGGTGGAGGAACCGGAATAAAACCCGGGAACACCAAGTTGAAGGCAGGAGATTTTCCCAGGAGGAAAGGTTCCCTGGAGGATGCAGAATCCTGAGTGGCACAGACCCTAGGAGAGAAAGCTCGCTCCATAGCCGGAGGCGAGAGAGACAACAGCCGCAAGCAGAGACACCCCACAGCTGAAGGAAGGTGGGAGGACGAGGGCCCGGCAGCCGCACACATCTTAACTGACCGGAGGAACCCTGAGCTGAAACAGTGACTGACAAAGGGAGTCTGGTGATCCCACAGCCATACCTGGTAAACTAGAAGGCTAGGCCACGATAACCAGAGAACCAGCTCTGTAGAGGTGACCGGGTATAATCCAGACCCTAATCACGAGACATACTGATGTGGGGCAGGTGCTCTATGACCTCCAGCCTAACTTTCCACCACGGTCTAAGAACACAGTCGTCATATTAGTACTGGTGACCCTGACTGAGAGGAAAATATTCAGCCAAAAGCCTGCGAAGACCAGACTAAACGCGTGAGGTACTAAAGGAGAAACTAAGAGGGCCTGAACGGACTTCGGAGGATGCAATGTGGAGGAGCTGCCTGAGCTGCACAGTCAAGTAACCCGGAGCAGTGCAAAAGTGTTGAAGTGACTAAAGAACTGTAAACTGTGTAAACTGCTGTTGAAAGACCAAGTAAAGTACCCAGTAAGCTCATCCCTGCCTAAGACTGTTCCTTTCTATCGCTGTGTACCAGGACAACCAGCACCGTGGAGAGCTGCAGCAGCAAAGTAAGTGCATTACACGCAGCACGATCCCTTACAAGGCCCTTCCAACACCAATACACCTGCCCTGGGGACCCTTAGCCCTACCTGAGGAGGGCTTACCATTCATGCTGCCCCAAGTCACCGTCCCCAGCAGTAATACGGCAGCGGTGGTTCTACTAACCACATACCCTGGGTGGCGTCACGACAAATCCACTGTAAATACCCCTTTTGGACTCATCCCAGGCCACAGGACCGGGTCACGACTACCGTGATTCCCCAGAGAGACAGCATCAGCCAGGCTCCCGAGTACCCCACGGCCTGGGGGCGCATCAGCTCTAATCTAAGCTATTTTCCCATATTCTTCCTTTATTAATCCCCTTCAGTTCCATCTCTATACTAATAGCTGTTGTTTTGTTTTTCTCATTATTTGCTTGATAATGCAACATGTGACTGCCCCAGTGCATCTTGGGATCCTCACATGGCGTCAGACAGGCCCCAGGCACTTTCTCAGCTCTTCCCTGAAACAAATAGTCACTATGATGCTGGTTTCAGGTGCAGGGCTGTCAATTACTTCACAAGAGAATCGGGGCCCCTGCTAACCCCACTCCCCGCAGTCCAGTGTCTGAGCCCCCCCCCCCCATTTCTTCCCCTTCTTCACATAGCGCTGTCTCAGCCTCGCTCTTCTTTCCCCTCCCCACAATCCAGTGTCTCTGGCCTCTCCTCACCCCCTTCCCCGCAGTGCGCTGTCTCAGCCCCTCCTCACCCTCATCCTCACAGTGCGCTGTCTCAGCGCCGCTTTCCCCCCCCCCCTCCCTACATTGCAATGCATGAAGTCTGTTCTTTTCTCCGCCGCCTCCCTGCAGTGCAGTGTCTCAACCCTGCTCTTCTCTCTCCCCCTGCAGTGCAGTATCTCCAGCCCCTCCACACCCCCTTTCCCACAGTGTGCTGTCTCAGCCTTGTTGTTCTTCCCACCACACAGTGTTTCAGCCCCGTTCTTTCCCCCCCCCCCTTATTGCACTGTCAGCCCTGCTCTTCCCCCTCCTTCCCGCAGTGCAGTGTCTTCAGCCCCTCCTCAACCCCTTCGCTGCAGTGCACTATCTCAGCCTCGCTCTTCTTCCTCCCTCTTCACAGTGTGTTGTCTCAGCCCCCCTCCCCACTGTGCAGTATCTCAGCCCCACTCTTTTGCCCATTCCCCAGAGTGCAGTATCTCAGCACCGCTCTTCCTCTCCCCTCTTCGCAGTGTGCTGTCAAAGCTCCCCCATCTCTTCACCCCCTGTGGGAAGGGAGAAGAAGAGCGGGGCTGAGAGCACACTGCATGTAGGGGTGGGATAAAAATTAGGCCGAGACAGTTGCGAGGGGGGGGGGAGGGGAAGTGGTGTTGAAACAGCACACTGCGGCGAAGGAGGAAGAAGTGGGGGTTGAGACAGCGCACTGCGGGGAGAGAGTAATAAGAGGGGGATGAAACACTGCACTGCGGGGAGGAGAGTAAGGAGGGCCCCACTCCTGAAACGTGTCACAGTGATGTTTTGTTTCAGGGATGGCTAATGAAGTGCCTGGGCCTGTCTGATGCTGTGTGAGGATCCCAGGATCAACAAACAGCTGTTGGACAGTATAGAGAGGGAACCGTAGGGTCTTATTAGAGGATGTAATGGAAAATAGCTTACATTAAAAGATATACTAGATAAGAAGTTAGGAGAAAGGTTTCGGACTGACCCTTTAACCTCTTCAGCTCTGAGACTATCTTGCGGTATTTCCTGATCAGCCCAATGAACTTGTCATTCCTACAGCGGCCGATATCCAGTGATTATGGGCAAGAAGATGACTTACTAAGTAGAACTCATGTTCCAGTCTGTATGAGACAAGAGAAAGAACGTGTAGAAGTTGTTTTCTATCTCCTGATATGTTTCCCCTTATTATCTCCAGTCATTGTATTATTACACAGGATCTTTATGATGTTACATCGTCATCTTCTCCCCATTCAGGTCCCTACAATATCGGATCCTCTCACATCTTCTATACAAGAGAATTCTCCTGATTGACCATCAAGGATGGATCTGGACAGGGACAAGATGGCGGAGAGGATCTTCCACCTCACCCTAGAGATCCTCTTCCTTGTTACTGGAGAGGTGAGAGATTGTGATGACAATGTCACATGACATCATTCTTATCTATGGACAGAATAACAGATGACAGAACTGGAGAGGTGAGGACTCTGGAAATGTCTGGAGACTGGAGATTTATTAATGTGTCTCTCCATAACCAGGATTACACAGTAGTGAAGAGCTCTAGTGATCTGTGCTGTCAGGACCCTGTGTCTGAGGGAAGAGCCCTGAGCCCAATCACGGGGCCTCCACCTCACCCCCTGATACATGAGGACATCAATGACCAGAAGATCCTACAACTCACCTACAAGATGATTGAGCTGCTGACTGGAGAGGTGACACTGCTGGGAATGCTGCTGCTGCTGGGACATTATACAGTAACGCTATGAAGGGAGCGGGGATGAGACAATGGTATCATTGTATGTGTCAGGTTCCTATAAGGTGTCAGGACGTCACCGTCTATTTCTCCATGGAGGAGTGGGAGTATTTAGAAGAACACAAAGATCTGTACAAGGACATAGTCATGATGGAGGTTCCCCGGCCACCCCTCACATCACCAGGTAATAGACAGGACTAAATACACACGGCCTATAATGATCTGTATGTAAAGAATGAATTCAGTCCCTGTATGTGTCTCCTCCAGGTCTATCCAGTAAGAGGACAACACCAGAGAGATGTCCCCGTCCTCTTCTCCCACAGGACTGTAAACAAGAAGATCCCGATGTTCCTCAGGATCATCAGGTAGATGGAGAGAAGGTGTGATGAGATCTCCCTATGATGTGTAGACGGCTGTGAAGGTCTTGTGCTCAGTCTTGTTTTTATCCTCCAGTATTCTATGTTTTATACTTGTGTAATGAGAACGGTGGAGATGGCAGATTACAGCTGATCATAGATGGGACTTCTCCATCTGTCTGTGACTTTTACAATCTTTGTTTCAGGGTGAAGATCTGCCCCATATTAATACTACAGAGACATATGTGAGGGGTGATGATGATCTGACCCATATTAATACTACAGAGACATATGTGAGGGGTGATGATGATCTGACCCATATTAATACTACAGAGACATATGTGAGGGGTGATGAGCGGTGTAAAGAGGATGATTCCTCTAACAGATAACCGCCCAGGTGAGTAGTGACCACTAAATACAGAGAAGTCACAGATTCTTCTCAGTCACCGGCTGTGGCTTCTTTATCGGTGATGTAGTTCGGCCATATCACAGTCATGTGGTCGCCATTCTGCCTCTAAACCACTGCTGTGAAACTGTTCCCATTACTTTGGACATTGGAGGTCCATCTCTTGGTGTTCGAAGTCTTGTTGTACTCTCAGCTGCCCAAATCTGTAAACCACAAACCCGAAGAGCAGCGTACAGAGAATGTGCGGACAAGTTAGAAAATCACTTTAAGATAAATATTATGATCGTCCTCTAAGATGAAGCAGAGGGTAATGAGGCCGTCGCTTCCTGGCATCATATAAGATGAATCTACCTTCTCTCTATTTTGTGTTTCTGAATGTGATCATTATGGTCCCTACAAGATCAACTTTGCTCTTATCATCGACAACATTAAATTCCAGTGAGAGACAAGTGTGAAGTTCTTGTACAGTAGTTTCCCTTTATTTTAACGTTTACATTTCTTTTAAAATCATCTAACTTCAAAGAGAATTACAAAAATGTACAAGAAAAACAAAGATTACACGTCTGCTGTGATCTGTCCCTCAGCTGTGTGCGGTGATGTCTGTAATAGACATATAAGAGCCACCGAGCCCCATCCTCTAATTACTCCAGAGATGTTTCACCATCAGTTACTCATTTTTTACTAATGGACTGTTGAGTTTGATTATTTCACTAGATATCTTATGTCTGTACTCAAAGTTTTTGACTGCAGTATTTGGTGCCCAAAATACTCTGATTTAAACCCCTCCCGCAGCCAGTTTTTCTGCTCCTAACAGGGTCCCGTTTTTCATATCTGACATGCGTCACTTTATGAAGTGATAACTTTCGATGCTTCTTCTAATTCCAATAATTCAGAGATTTTTTTCTGTACACATTGTTTTTTAAAGTTTGAAAAGTACATCATAAAATTCCTTGAAACATAAAGTGCATGAGATCACTGTGATTGGCTGTTGAATCTCAACAGCCAATAGCAGCGATTGTAATGTTTCCCCAATGGAAATTGGTGAAACATTGTGATCCAGGCATGGTCAGTATAGCAATTGCGCCAGTCACTGGCTGGAGCTAGGTGACCTTCATGTCACCCCCTCCAGATCTGATTGCAGCTAGCATCCATGTGACGCTATCGCACCAATCAGATGTGGAGGGGCTATGTGACCGGTGGGTGCCCTCCCTCCTCAACCTCATCCACAGTTGCCACCAATACGCTGACCTGCTGCCCTCTGCTCCTTCCCTCTGCCTTCCGATCTCTCCCCCTGCCCGCCGATCTTTCACTCTGACCTCCAGTGATCCTCCCGCTCCACTCCGCTTTTCCCCGCCCTGCGATCACCCATCGCACTGCATCTGCTGCCTCAGCCCCTAGTGTGAGTCCCACCTGCTGTATGCTCACCCCCCCCCCCCCGACCTGTGCTCAACCCCCTGCTGTTTGCTCACCTCCCCTGACCTGCACTCAATCCCCCCTGACCTGCGTTCAACCCCCTCTGACCTATGCTCACCCCCCCTGCTGTCTTCTCACCCCCTGACTACCAGTGATCACCGCTTTGCCCTCCGGTGAATACCCACTCACAGCACCCAACACCTTCCACCCCAGACCTGGAAGGGGAGCCCCTCTGGCTGTCCTTAAGCCAGATCTCCTATAAAGATCCAGGCCTGAGGGGAGGAGTCAGTTAGTTGCAGAGAGACAGCAAAGAAAGAAGTCAGTCTGCAGAGAAGGGAACAGTTAGTTCCAGACAGTACAGTGGAAGGACTGGAAGTAGCTGGTTGCTGGGACCAAGCCAGGCCCAGAAACAGGATACCTGACCCAGCTGTGCAGCACCCTAGAGAGAGGGACGGAAGAGTTAGGAAGAAAGAAGAAGGGTTTATATACCTGGTATCTCTTTAGCCCACCCGGACACCGGAGTCTGAAGTTGCAATTAATCTATTGGTTCGGAGAAAGCCTGGATCAACCAGGAGGATCTAGTGCCCCTGAAGTTAACGCACACAAGACACCAAACCTTACCAAGCATAGGACCAGGGGCCCAAGAGGAGAATAGGGATCCCTACAGCAAGGTCCTCATTGTCGGTTGTGGAGTAGCACCCTGAGAGAGAGAAATAGCGCAGGTTCAGCTCCAGGCAGAACTTACCCCAAATACCGCACACACTAACAGAGGAGGCCTCACAACTCTCCAAGGTGAACGTCCCAATCTGCACCGATAACCTGGTTACCCTCCTGGACCGTGCCTGTTATCAGACATCAGTAAAAAGGTACCGAAACAGAGACTATTGTGTATGTGTGCCTGCTTAACCGCCGCCTGCAGCGTTCACAGCAGAACCGCTACTGCTACTCCCCTCATCCACCCCGCTGCCCTGAGGTAAAGCTCCGCCTGTGGGGAGCTGTACTACCAAAGCTGTATTTACATCACCTCAGTGGCCGGCCACAGCGCTGGTAACCCTATTACCAGGTACCACAGGTGGCGTCACGTTACAAATTCCCCCATCATCATCACCCCCACCTCGCCATTGAGGGTCCAGGGCACGGAATCGGGAACCGTCCAGCCGTGATTCCCCATTGAAGTACCCACCTGTCCCGGTATTCGAGTACCCCCTACCCTGTCGACTGCCTCACTGTGTGCTCACCCCTCTCCTGCTGTGTACTCACCCCCCTGACCTCTGCTCCCTGCCCTCTGCTCACCCTCCCTCACTGGCTCCTGTCACCCACGCCTGACAGCCCCCTCCTGTCCCCTATGCCTGACAGCTCCCTCCTGAAGTAAAACGTTTCACGAATACCTCACACATACACATGCACGCACACTAGAATAAAGTTTAGTTTGTTTTACACATGCGTGCACACACACAATGTCCCGCTCGTCCATGTTGATATGTCAGGTTGGTGTGTCTGGTGTAGTGTGCGTAATGGTGTAGTGTACACTATACCACACCACACACCAACCTGACGTACACTACACCACACACACTAACCTGACATACACTACATCAGGCTGGGGTGTGTGGTGTCGTGTACATGTGGTGTAGAATATGTCAGGTTGGTGTGTGTAGTGTACGTGTGGTGTAGTGTACGTCAGGTTGGTGTGTGTGTGGTGTAATGTACATCAGTTTAGTGTGGGGTGTAGTGTAGTATACGTCAGTTATGTGTGTGGTGTGGTGTAGTATACGTCAGCTTGGTGTGTGTGTGGTGTAGTGTACGTCAGGTTGGTGAGTGGTGTGGTGTAGAGTAGGTTAGGTTGGTGTGTGGTGTAGTGTACATCAGGTTAGTGTGTGGTGTGGTGTAGTATTTGTCAGGTTGGTGTGTGTATGGTGTGGTAGTATACGTCAGGTTGGTGTGTGTGGTGTTGTGTATGTCAGGTTGATGAGTGGTGTGGTGTAGAGTACGTCAGGTTGATGAGTGGTGTGGTGTAGAGTACGTCAGGTTGTGTGTGGTGTGGTGTAATGTACGTCAGGTTGGTGTGTGGTGTGGTGTAGTGTACGTCAGGTTGGTGTGTGGTGTGGTGTAGTGTACGTCAGGTTGGTGTGTGGTGTGGTGTAGTGTACGTCAGGTTGGTGTGTGGTGTGGTGTAGTGTACGTCAGGTTGGTGTGTGGTGTGGTGTAGTGTACGTCAGGTTGGTGTGTGGTGTAGTGTACGTCAGGTTAGAGTGTGGTGTAGAGTACTTCAGGTTGGTGTGTGGTGTAGTGTACGTCAGATTGGTGTAGTGCACGTCAGGTTGGTGAGTGGTGTGATGTAGTGTATGTCAGGTTGGTGAGTGGTGTGATGGAGTGTACGTCAGGTTGGTGAGTGGTGTGTGGAGTGTACGTCAGGTTGGTGAGTGGTGTGATGGAGTGTACGTCAGGTTGGTGATGGTGTGATGGAGTGTACGTCAGGTTGGTGAATGGTTGTGTGGAGTGTATGTCAGGTTGGTGAGTGGTGTGGTGAGTGTATGTCAGGTTGGTGAGTGGTGTGGTGGAGTGTATGTCAGGTTGGTGAGTGGTGTGTGGTGGAGTGTATATCAGGTTGGTGAATGGTGTGTTGTATGAAAGCCTGGATAAAGGCTGAAATGTCCAGAGCGGAATAAAGCCTGAAAACATTGCAAAAGAATATGTGAGTGCCGGTAGTTTTTTTCATTGTATTTATGCATTTCCATTGGCACCACGGACTAATCTGGGAAGAGTGCTGATCACTAATAATGTTGAAGAACCTCTGAGAGATGGTGGAACTGAGCAGAGGCTTGTTTTTTGTGGAATGGGTAGAAAATGTTATTGGTATCATATTTACCTACATAACATTTTTGGTGGCATTTTATTGAAATATTTGGAGGCAAACTGAACAAACAATTGGACATCTCGCTCTACTGGTTCATGCTATGAGGTCTTCTATTGGACTGAACTGTCATATTTTTAGTGAATAATTCTGTTTTACAACATAACTTGCCATTTCCATAGACATTTTAAGTAGAAATGTTCAAAAATATGAATTTCTATTTTATTCAAAAATAATAATCAGTTTTATTCTCTGCAGATGACTGTACCAGAAAATCAGAATCACAACTGACATCTTCAATTTTTAAATCAGATGAACTTGATATCACACAGGATACAATTGAGATGAATGCCATTACTCCAGATAGGCCACCATCTCTCCACTGCAAAGACCGCACATCTGGTCATTTGGAAAAGGTCCTGTCTCCTGAATCATTACAAAGTATGATGAAAAATAAAAGTCAGAAAATAAGCATTAAAATACAAAATGCTCTTAAAGCTAAAAAGCCAATTTCACGTTCAGAATATGGAAATAGTTTACACCTCAAAACTTCTTTTGTTAAACATCAAAAAATTCACACAGAGAAGAATAGATTTTCTTGTTCCATGTGTGGGAAATATTGTGACCATAAATGTAATCTTGCTAGTAGGCGTGAGAGAATTCAAGCTGCGGAGAAGCCATATTCATGTTCAAAATGTGGGAAATGCTTTAACCTGAAATCGATGCTTATTGCACATCAGAGAACTCACAGAAGGGAGAAGCCCTTTTCATGTTCAGAATGTGAGAAATGCTTTAACCAGAAATCGATGCTTATTACACATCAGAGAACTCACACAGGGGAGAAACCCTTTTCATGTTCAGAGTGTGAGAAATGCTTTAACCGGAAATCGATGCTCATTTCACATCAGAGAACTCACACAGGGGAGAAGCCCTTTTCATGCTCAGAATGTGAGAAATGCTTTAACCGGAAATCGCATCTTATTTCACATCAGAGAACTCACACAGGGGAGAAGCCCTTTTCATGTTCAGAATGTGAGAAATGCTTTAACCGGAAATCGCATCTTATTTCACATCAGAGAACTCACACAGGGAATAAACTCTATTCACGTTCAGAATGGGAGAAGCCTTTTTCATGTTTAGAATGTGGGAAATGTTTTGTACAGAAATCATATCTTGTTACTCACCAGAGATGTCATACAGGGGAGAAGCCTTTTTCATGTTCAGAATGTGGGAAATGTTTTAATCTGAAAACAGATCTTGGAAGACACCGGCGAGCTCATACAGGGGAGAAGCCTTTTTCATGTTCCGAATGTGATAAATGCTTTACCCGGAAATCATACCTTATCTCACATCACAAAACTCACACAGGGGAGAAGCCTTTTTCATGTTCAGAATGTGGGAAATGTTTTACAAGGAAATCAAGTCTTCTCTTACATCACAAAACTCACACAGGGGAGAAGCCATTCTCATGTTTAGAATGTGGGATATATTTTGCAAGGAAATCAAGTCTTGTCTCACATCACAATACTCACACAGGGGAGAGGCCATTCTCATGTTCAGAATGTGGGAAATGTTTTAGCCGAAAATATTACTTTCTGAAACATCAAAAATCACACAGTGAGAAGCCATTATCATACCTAGAATGTGAAAAATGAATTACTGTATAAAATCATATTTTATTGACCAGCAGAAATGACTAGCATGGAGAGAAATTATATATTGACAAATTGTGCAAAAATCATTCAACTAGTCATATAATTAAATAAAAAAGAGAAATTACTTTAGAACTTGCCATATCTTTTGGACTATAAGACGCACTTTTAACAAAAAAATCTTGCTAATAAGTGAGTGAATATTATAGTCCGGAGGAAGCTTCCTGTTATAGAGAACGCAGAGACAGAGTTTTTTATGAGAACTGCTCTCCTCTTACCTCACACTGATCTATGTGATCGGTGCAGAGTAGGAGAGAATGCTACTATGATCTGCACATCCTGAGTGAGCAGCTGATGTACCATCCACTCACCTAAGTCATTAGATCAATCACATAAACTTGAAGGAAATGCAAAATGGGTAATGTGTACATAGTGTGAGTATATAAATGTACAGGTGCATCTCAAATAATTAACATATTATTAAAAGTTCATTTATTTCAGTAATTCAATGCATAAAAGTGAAACGCATATATTATATAGAGTCATTACTAACAGAGTGGTCTATTTCAAGTGTTTATTTTTGATAATGTTGATGATTATGGCTTACAGCTAATGAAAACCTAAAGGTCATTACCTCAGAAAATTAAAGTAGGGAGGATAAAGGGTCTGAGAGATAATATATTACTTACCGTATTTTTCGCTTTATAAGACGCACCCCCAAATTTGGTGAAAGAAAAGAGAAATAATTTTTTTCCAATGTTAAATGGTCTCGTCTTGTTCCAAGTGTCTGTCTTACAATCAGTATAATGTGTCCCTCATTGTTGATGTATATCTTTCTGTATATATCCCATCCTGGTGTATGGGTCCCCCCAAGCTGGATATGCTTATGATGTACATACCCTGTGACGTACATACCCCCATGACGGTACATAGCCCCTCACTGGATATGGCCCTTAGTGATGGTACATAGCCCCCTGTGACGAATACCCAGTGACGGACTAGCCCCTCATCCTGGATATGGCCCCAAGTGATGGTACATAGCCCCCTGTGACGGTACATACCCTATGACGTACATAGCCCCTCATCCTGTATATGGCCCCAAGTGATGGTACATAGCCCCCTGTGACGGTACATACCCCCAGTGACGGTACATAGCCCCTCATCCTGGATATGGCCCCAGTGATGGCACATAGCCACCCATCCTGGCTTGTGGTGGTACGTATCCCCCCCATCTTGGATATTGCTTCCCCAGTCCTCGCCGCTTTCATCCTGTCTCTGTGCTGTTTGGTATCTGATCATGTACCGGGGACCCATAGTGATGACATCATCGCTGTGGGACCCCGGTTAAATGATCGGAAGACGCCTGGCACAGAGACAGGGAGAAGGCGGCGAGCTGTGAGCACGGATGGTAAGTTATATTACGTTTATTATAATTTTAGATATAATTGTGTTCATAAGTTCAGGTATTGGCTAGATCATCTGAAGGAATCTCATTGGGCCTGGGTGTTTTTGAAATTTTTTCTGATTGGGGTATGCCAGTGCCGCTAGCTCTTCAATTTGGTAGACTGGGTGTGTATGCTGCAACCATTGTGCTACAGTGGGGATTTGCTTAGTTCACCACAGAGTTTGTATGAAGAGTTTTGCAGCAGCCATTAGAAAGAGAAGGAGCTTTCTGTCGGGAGTTGGCAGTGGAGCTATTGTTAAATTAAGAAATATCGTGCTCATTTGGGGATGAGACGGTAATGAAAAGATTTTTTTAAATAAAATAATGTAGAGAGAAGTAACCGGTCACCTCCAGGATTCATGCGGTGTATACAGCACTTATGTACCTTATGTTTCCACTACAAAACCCTGTTAATGGCGTTGCAGCGCCTTGTGACAAAAGTGCATGTATATCAAAAATTCAAGAAAAAAGGCGTCACTCACCATTAGTAGATCTTGTACTTTATTGCATCGGTGTGGAGAGGGGGTGCAGAGGGCGCGGACGACAGCACGCCGTTTCGGAGGCTCAGCTCCTTTGACAAGTCCAAAGGAGCTGAGCCTCTGAAACGGCGTGCTGTCGTCCGCTCCCTCTGCACCCCCTCCCGACACCGATGCAATAAAGTACAAGATCTACTAATGGTGAGTGCCGCCTTTTTTCTTGAATTTTTGAAAAGATTTTTTTTGTTAGGGTTGTTAATCACTTTTTATGAATTCTACTGTACTTTCACGAAGACTAAAGGACCAAAGGATCCTTTGTATTGTTCCTGTTAACTGCCATTTATTAATTACACTAGTAAAAAGGCCCGATGCAATTGCATCGGGAGCGCGGTGAAATGAATTGTGTGTATACAGGCGGGTGAGTGGCTAGCAGAGTATACATGGGGCTCTGCGGGTAGCAGACTATACAGGTGGGTCTGTGGGTAGCAGAGTATACAGACTGCTCTGAGGGTAGCAGATTATACAGGCGGCTCTCTGGGTAGAAAACTATACAGGCGGCTCTGTGGGTAGCAGAGTATACAGGCGGGTTTGTGGTTAGCAGATTATACAGGCGGCTCTGTGTGTAGCAGAGTATAGAGAAGGCTCTGTGGGTAGCAGAGTATAGAGGCGGCTCTGTGGGTAGCAGAATATAGAAACGGCTCTGTGGGTAGCAGAGAATACAGGCGGGTCTGTGGGTAGGAGAGTATACATGCGGCTCTGTGGGTAGCAGAGTATAGAGGCGGCTCTGTGGGTAGCAGAGTATAGAGGCAGCTCTGTGGGTAGCAGAGTATAGAGGCAGTTCTGTGGGTAGCAGAGTATACAGGCGGCTGTGTGGGTAGGAGAGTATACAGGCGGCTCTGTGGGTGTCAGAGTATAGAGGGGGCTCTGTGGATAGCAGAGTATGATGTGGCGGGAGTAAGGAGGAGTGAGGGGAGCAGAGGCTGGAGGGGTGAGTAGAGCAGAGGCTGGAGTGGTGAGGAGAGGTCCAGATGGAGGGGTGAGGAGAGGTCCGGCTGGAGGGGTGAGGAGAGATGCAGCTGGAGGGGTGACATCACCGCTCGGCGGCAGGACGTGGCTGCGTGCTGGGGCTGATCGCAGCCCCAGTCACACGGCATTGTCCTCTGCGGCGGGTTGGGTGATGCAGAGAGGGATCAGTTCTTGCCCTCAGGTCACACATGTGACCTGAGCGGATTGGGCGGTGTGTGGTAAAGACAGGACGGTCATCCGATTGGTCTAGGACGCCAAGTCCTGGGCAATGGGATGGGCGTCCTGTGTGTACAACACAGCGCCCAATCCGCTTGCAGGGGCGGCGGGGGCAGGCAATGGGAGTGAGCGGGGCGTGTCAGGCTTTGCAGGCTGACACGGTCCGCTCACTCCCATTGGCTGTTGCCGGCCACAGGACGATGTCCCTGGCTCCCGGCACCCGGCCACAGCCCGTAGACCGCTACTCCACCAGCATGGCGACATTGAGAGCCCAGCGGTGAGAGAGTGGCGAGGGGCGGAAGGCTCCGGCGGCATCCGGGCAGCATGGACCTCGCGGAGGGGCGGGCGTGGCGATGGAGCGGGGCCGACGGTTGGCAGGATGTCAGCGGTGTCAGGTAGTGCGGCTGAGGATGGAGGAGGCTGAGAGGATGGAGGAGGCTGAGAGGATGGAGGAGGCTGAGAGGATGGAGGAGGCTGTGAGGCTGGAGGAGGCTGTGAGGATGTTGAGAATGTGAGGCTGAGAGCTGTGAGGATGGAGGAGGCTGTGAGGATGGGGAGGCTGTAGAGGAGCTTGGGAGGGAGGCTGTGAGGATGGAGGAGGCTGTGAGAGGCTGGAGCTGGAGGCTGAGGATGGGAGGCTGTGAGGCTGGAGGAGGCTGTGAGGATGGGAGGCTGTGAGGCTGGAGGAGACTGTGAGGCTGGAGGAGACTGTGAGGCTGGAGGAGGCAGTGAGGATGGGGAGGCTGTGAGGCTGGAGGAGGCATTTACTGTACTGAGCATGCTCAATACAGTAAAAGGTCTCCAAACAGGAAGGCAGGGGTTAAAAAAAAAAAAAGTTAATGTTCACCTCTCCCCGAGCCCCGCCGTCTTCCTCCAAGCTTCCGGTGGCTGCCGCAGGCTGCGAGTGTTTGCAGAGCTCTTCTAGTGCAGTTCAGGACCTGCGGTGATGTCACAGTCACGTGACACCAGGTTACCATGGAGTAACCTGGTGTCACGTGACTGTGACATCACCACAGGTCCTTGACTGCAGTAGAAGAGCTCTGCAGACACTGGGAGCCTGCGGCAGCCACCGGAAGCTTGGAGGAAGATGGCAGGAGACGGCGGGGGCTCGGGGAGGAGGCTGTGAGGCTGGGGGAGGCTGGAGGAGGCTGTAGGAGGCTGTGAGGCTGGAGGAGGATGTGAGGCTGTAGGAGGCTGTGAGGATGGAGGTAGAGGCTGTGAGGCTGGAGGAGGCTGTGAGGCTGGAGGAGGCTGTGAGGATGGAGGAGGCTATGAGGCTGGAGGAGGCTGTGAGGATGGGGAGGTGAGGCTGGAGGAGGCAGTGAGGATGGGGAGCTGGAGTGTGAGGCTGGAGGAGGCAGTGAGGCTGGAGGAGGCTGTGAGGATGGGGAGGCTGTGAGGCTGGAGGAGGCTGTGAGGATGGGGGATGTGAGCTAGGACGGAGTAGAGCAGTGAGGATGGGGAGGCTGTGAGGCTGGAGGAGGCTGTGAGGATGGGGAGGATGTGAGGCTGGAGGAGACTGTGAGGCTGGAGGAGGCAGTGAGGATGGGGAGGCTGTGAGGCTGGAGGAGGCTGTGAGGTGAGGAGGTGTGAGGCTGGGGAGGCTGTGAGGCTGGAGGAGGCAGTGAGGATGGGGAGGCTGTGAGGCTGGAGGAGGCTGTGAGGATGGGGAGGCTGTGAGGCTGGAGGAGGCTGTGAGGCTGGAGGAGGCTGAGGGTGGAGGCTGGAGTGGAGAGCTGTGAGGCTGGAGGACGCTGTGAGGCTGGAGGACGCTGTGAGGATGGGGAGGCTGTGAGGATGGGGAGGCTGTGAGGCTGGAGGAGGCTGTGAGGCTGGGAGGAGCTGTGAGGATGGGGAGACTGTGAGGCTGGAGGAGGCTGTGAGGCTGGAGGAGGCTGTGAGGCTGGAGGAGGCTGTGAGGATGGGGAGGCTGTGAGGCAGGAGGAGGCTGTGAGGCTGGAAGAGGCTGTAAGGATGGGGAGGACGTGAGGCTGGAGGAGACTGTGAGGCTGGAGGAGGCAGTGAGGATGGGGAGGCTGTGAGGCTGGAGGAGGCTGTGAGGCTGGACGAGGCTGTGAGGATGGGGAGGCTGTGAGGCTGGAGGAGACTGTGAGGCTGGAGGAGGCTGTGAGGCTGGAGGAGGCTGTGAGGATGGGGAGGCTGTGAGGCTGGAGGAGGCTGTGAGGCTGGAGGAGGCTGTGAGGATGGGGAGGCTGTGAGGCAGGAGGAGGCGGGAGGATGGGGAGGATGTGAGGCTGGAGGAGACTGTGAGGCTGGAGGAGGCAGTGAGTAAGGGGAGGCTGTGAGGCTGGAGGAGGCTGTGAGGCTGGAGGAGGCTGTGAGGCTGGAGGAGGATGTGAGGCTGGAGGAGGCTGTGAGGATGGGGAGGCTGTGAGGCTGGAGGAGACTGTAAAGGCTGGAGGAGGCTGTGAGGCTGGAGGAGGCTGTGAGGATGGGGAGGCTGTGAGGATGGGGAGGCTGTGAGGATGGAGGAGGCTGTGAGGCTGGAGGAGGCTGAGGATGGGGAGGCTGTGAGGCTGGAGGAGGCTGTGAGGATGGGGAGGCTGTGAGGCTGGAGGAGACTGTGAGGCTGGAGGAGACTGTGAGGCTGGAGGAGGCAGTGAGGATGGGGAGGCTGTGAGGCTGGAGGAGGCATTTACTGTACTGAGCATGCTCAGTACAGTAAAAGGTCTCCAAACAGGAAGGCAGGGGTTAAAAAAAAAAAAAGTTAATGCTCACCTCTCCCCGAGCCCCCGCCGTCTTCCTCCAAGCTTCCGGTGGCTGCCGCAGGCTGCGATTGTTTGCAGAGCTCTTCTAGTGCAGTTCAGGACCTGCGGTGATGTCACAGTCACGTGACACCAGGTTACCATGGAGTAACCTGGTGTCACGTGACTGTGACATCACCACAGGTCCTTGACTGCAGTAGAAGAGCTCTGCAGACACTGGGAGCCTGCGGCAGCCACCGGAAGCTTGGAGGAAGACGGCAGGAGACGGCGGGGGCTCGGGGAGAGGTGAGCATTAACTTTTTTTTTTTTTTTTTAAGGGTAGTGCGGCTGCGGCTCGTGATGACGCTGCGCGTCATCACTCGCAGTCCCGCAAAGCGTGTTGGGATTCGGCTACAGTGCCCGAATTCCCAACTGCCGATTATATTAGTAGATTTTGAAAGGGCAATGTCAAAACACTTTCCCATCTTCTTATAGCCTTCTCTCGTTTTGTACGAATCCACCAGAGTGCTAACCAGTTGCGTAGAAGAAACCATGGCTGTTGTTTTCTGGCACAAGATTAGAGGATGCTGGGGTTTTATAAAGCTGTGAAAGTTGCATCACCTGGTCTTCCCTAGCGATGACAGTGAACAAGCCATAACCCAAACAGGCTAATTAAGGTCTGAAACCTTAATCAAAGTTTATCTGAGCCAGGGTGCCCAATGTTTTGCATCAGCTCATTTTCCTTTTTGTAATTTTTAACATAAAAGGAACTTACATCCTAAAATATACAATTTAGGTTATATAGAGGCTTCACATTTCTTTTTCTATATTAGATTCCTGAGAGTAACACTACATCCCAATATATTGGTTAGTACAATTAACTCATTTGCTAAATAAGATAATACGAAGACATATAATCAACATTAGAATCAAATTCGTAATATTATAACGTTAACGGAATCATCAAAGGGATAAATTTAGCATAAAGTTATGAGACCAAATTTCCCATTTAAGGTTGTATTCTTCAGCCCAAGAGCTATATTATATTCGTAGACGTTATGGGTAGAAACTTTGTCTATTACATCTGCTATGGTAGGGACCTCAGTGTGTTTCCATCTTGAAGCTATCAGCATTTTGGTTGTTATAATAATGTGGCAAATTATGTCCCTGAGGTTGTTTGGGAAGTCCTCTATTCCCAGCAGTAAAAGAGTTAGTTGCGGGTTTAGAGAAACTTGTAGGCCAGTGAGGTCCTTGATGAGGATTCTTACTTCTGCCCATAAGTTGTTTAGCTTAGGACACCCCCAAAAGATATGTGAAAGGGACCCTACCCTCCCGCAGCCCCTCCAACAATCAGGTGACATAGATGGTGTGATTTGGTGAATCCTCTCTGGTGTCCAATACCACCTAGATAAAGTCTTCTAGTGGGATTCATGGAACGATGCACACAAGTTGTTCGAATACATAATATCTAAGGATTTAGAAAGCTGCGTTATATCAATTTGAACTTGCAGTTCTTTTTCCCAGGTTATAATGTTTTTTTGTTTTTAGTAGTTCAGTGTCATCGTTATAAATCCTATAAAAATGGTTTGTCACCCATTTGGAGCTATCAAGAGGGTTGTATAGAATGTCAATAATAGTCTGGGGGAGGAGAAAGAGGATTTTCATTGATGTTAAAAACAGGTGTATTTTTAACCAAGTCGCGTCCTCTATGTTAGATAAATTATATTAATCTTGTAGGGTGTGGAAAGGAATCAGATCATTCTCCAGTACTATGTCTTGGATAGTTGAGATACCTGATTCCATCCATTTATTCAATTTCAGTTTGGGTATTAGGATCTCCAAAATACGAAGTGGAAGAAAGCTAAGTTGCATTTCTGTAAATCTTGATTTTGTTTTTTTTAAGGAGGTTTCTCCAGGCGTTAATAACTGCTTTAGGCGTTTGTAAGTTTGGTGGAGATTTGTTGGGATCTATTAGATATGCCGTAATAACAAGTTTCAAGTTGTTATCGTTTAATCAGGCCTTTTCTAGAGAAACCTATGGGATAGAATTATCTTCCAGCAGCCAACCATTTGAAAGTTTCAAGATAGTTGCTTGGTAGTGTTGAGGGTCTCAGTTCAATCACAAGTCCATCAGCCATTCCTAATCATACAGGCAAGTGTGCACGTCTGCACGCTGCAAGTAAATGATACGGGCACCAGAGACGTCTCAAGCCTTACTCATGCCTACGCCAAATGAGATTAAACACTGCGCAAGCATTTATTGAAACACACATTTTTATACAGAAAGCAAAGGGGTGTTAGTTATTCTAGAACTTTCTACAAAGTGATCATCTCCTAATTGGTCAATTCTTATCAAATTATTCTAATATCTAAATTCCTCCCTTAATGGGTTGGCTTAGGTCTCAGATGTATTATGGAACAGACGACATGACATCTCCGAGTCACAATTTACCGTATATACTCGCGTATAAGCCGACTTTTTCAGCCCAAAATTTGGGCTGAAAAGTCCCCCCTCGGCTTATACGCGAGTATACAGCAGCAGCCCCAGAGGTATACAGGCCCCCCATCAAGATCCAGGGCCCCCCCCTTGTGCGGCAAACCTGTAAAGTAAAATCATACTTGTCACTGTCTCCTGCCGCGCTGTCCCGCCGCTGCCGAATCACATCCCGGGTTCTTCAGCGTCTTCGCGCGGCTGTCCTGTAGTCGCGGGCAATGACTGTCATTGCCGCGCAAGGGAAGCCGCCGGAAGCGCTGATGAGCGGGATCGTGATGCCGGCAGCGGCGGACAGCGCGACAGGAGGACAGTGATAAGTATGATTACTTTACAGGTTGCCGCGCAAGGGGGGAAGGGGGCCTGGATCTTGATGGGGGCCTGTATACCTCTCAGGCTGCTGCTGTATACACCTCTGGGGCTGCTGCTGTATACTACCTAAGGGCTGCTGTATACTACCTCTGGGGCTGCTGTATACTACCTCTGGGGCTGCTGTATATAACTCTGGGGCTGCTGTATACTACCACTGGGGCTGCTGTATACTACCACTGGGGCTGCTGTATACTACCACTGGGGCTGCTGTATACACCACTGGGGCTGTATATACCTCTGGGGCTGTATATACCTCTGGGGCTGTATATACCTCTGGGGCTGCTGTATACACCACTGGGGCTGCTGTATATACCTATGGGGCTGTATATACCTCTGGGGCTGCTGTATACACCACTGGGGCTGCTGTATATACCTATGGGGCTGTATATACCTCTGGGGCTGCTGTATACTAACCACTGGGGCTGCTGCTGTATATACCACTGGGGCTGCTGCTGTATACTACCACTGGGGCTGCTGTATACCACACTGCTGGGGGCTGTATACCTGTGCTGGGGTCCACCCTCGGCTTATACACGAGTCAATAGGTTTTCCCAGGTTTTGGGGGCAAAAGTAGGGGGGTCGGCTTATACACGGGTCGGCTTATACCGAGTATATACGGTATATATTTTAGGGAAAAGTTGTGATATTTTTAACCTTATAGAGACATTTCATGTCTCTCCATCCTCAACAGTAGTAGCTAAAAAGATTTGGAACTCCGAGTCCGCCCCGTCTCTTATGTTTTTCTAGAATGATGGTTGAAACTCTGGGTTTATTCTTGTTCAATAAAGTTTGGCATAACACTGTATACATTTCTATAGACATATACTGTGTATACAGTGAAGGAAATAACTATTTGATCCCTTGCTGATTTTCTAAGTTTGCCCACTGACAAAGACATAAACAGTCTATAATTTTAAGGGAAGGTTATTATTAACAGTGAGAGAATATCAAAATAAATCAGAAATCACATGTCTAATTTATAAAGTTATTTGCATTTTGAAGAGAGAAATAAGCTCTGTTTGCCAGAAGAATCAAATACTAACATTGGCCGCGCACTTGGTGGCAATACCCTTGTTGGCAAGCACAGCAGTACGACGTTTTTGTAGTTGAGGATGAGGTTTACGCCCATGTCAGAGGGAATTCTGGTCCACTCTTTGTAGATCATCAACTATTAAGATTTTAAGGCTGTTGCATGGCAATTCGGAGCTTCAGCTCTCTCCATAACTTTTCTATGGGATTAAGGGTACGTTCACACGTAGCGTATTTGCCACATTTTACTGCCTTTGCGCAGCGCTTTTTTGTGCTTGTGTAAATGCAGTGAAACGCACGTCCTGCAAAAGCTATGGCTTTTGCTGAAATGCGTTTACACGTTTGCGCTTTTGCGCTTTCACTGCAAAAGCGCTTGTGCAAAAAGAATTGAAATGTCCCTTGTTTTCGGTGCGATTTTCCCATAACCCACATGATAAAATGGATTCGGGAAAAGCGTGCTGTGTGAATGCAGTTGTTATTTTGCGCAAAAAAGCGACATTGCAAAAAAACCGTTGCAAATACGCCACGTGTGAAAGTAGCCTAAGGTCTGGAGACTAGCAAAGTTACTCCATGACCGTGATGTGCTTCTTTTTTTTTTTGTGATTTAATTTTTATTAATATATCAAGTCAAAGAAAATAGATGTGCTTCTTTTTGAGCCACGTGCTGGAGAACCGATAGCTTAGAAGGAGTTTAAATATGATGCACAAGAAAGCCCACCAAACGTTTGCTAAAGACAAGCAGAATAAAGAAAATGGATTACTTGAACAATGTCTTGTGGTCTGAGACCAAAATAAACTTATTTGGTTCAGATGGTGTTAAGCATGTGTGACTGCAAACAGATGAGCAATACAAAGTCAAGTGCATCTTGCCTACAGTCCAGCATGGTGGTGGGAGTGCCATGGATTGAAGCTGCACATGTGCTACCACCTATGTAGAACTACAGTCCAATGAGGGAACCATGAAAGCCAATGAGTAATGTGACATTATGAAGCAGAGCATGATCCCCTCCCTTATAAAACTGGGCACGAACCAATATGCCAACATGATAATGAGCCCAAACACACCTCCAAGATGACCACTGCCTTGTTAAGGGCCGCTTTACACACACACTTCTTGTCCAACTTCTGAACAGATCTCTGGTTGCAATGAAATCATGGACACATTGCTCCATTTTGTACACAGCCACAAAATGGAGCAATGTGTCCATGATTTCACTGCAACCAGAGATCTGTTCAAAAGTTGGTCACAGAAGTTGTGTGTGTAAAGCGGCCCAAACAACTAAGGGTAAAGATGCTGGACTGGCAAGCATATCTCTAGAACTAAACCTTATTGAGGCATCTGTGTGACATCTCAACAGAGGTGGAGAGTGCAAGTCTCTAAGGGTGGCTTCAAAACCACGTTAATCCGATCTGGCTGTCAGGATGCAACTGACAGCCCTGACGGATAGCACATAAACCGGAGGGCAAATGCCCTCCGGTCAGTGTGCACGACGCAGCTGCGCTGCTGGATGATTCGGACGCGGCTTGCGGGGAGCTAGCCGCGGTTTGAAATAACAGCAGCTGCAGCCGCAGTGTCCGGTTCCGATCCTCCTGGACCGGGCAATCCGCCCCATAGACTCCCATGTTAGGGAGCGCCGATTGCCCGGATACGGGAGGATCCCATTAGGGAGTTTTTCTTCCGACACAAAAATGGTGCATGCTCCGTTTTTGGTTCCGGAGAAAATCAGATTCCTCCAGATTCTCCCGAACACATAGAAACGGATGCAGGAGCTGCCATCCTGGCCTCATAGGACACTATGGGCCAAAATCCGGTCTGGGACTGTCCGGTTTACACATATGTATCATTGATGAATGGTGCCTATGCAGGCCATAGTTGCATGGCAAGTTGCTCCCACACCTTGTTTGTAGGTTGAGGTGATTTATCAGCCTGCAACCTGGCTTGCTACGCAAGTGGGGTCTGACTGCATCTGCAAGTGCAGTATTGTTTTGTCTATGGCATTGATGTTATCTTTGATAGGGATCTAGCTTAAGGGAGCAAGTAGAGCCCCCTCCAGGTCTGGGTGGAAGGTTTGGGTGCTGTGTGTGCCAAAGTGTACATCCCTCCCTGCAACGTGGGTCCTGTGCAATCCCCGCAGGGGTGCCACAGAAACATTGGAGGCAGTCACTCCCCTAGTTGCATGGATTTATCCAAGCTCGGGAGCAATGACTCACCCTCTGATTGCCCACAAGGCAATATGGTTCTACCTCGAGAAAGGTTCTCAGGAGAAAAAGATTTACCCTTTCTATCCTAGAGGCATCTAGCCATACGTATAGTCAAAGACACGGCAGCCTCCAGAGATTCCAGGGTCTCCTAAACCGCCAAAGCATCCTTCAACCTTTCTGAGAGTCCCTGGAAAAAATTACTTCTGAGGCCTAGATCGTTCCACTCAGTGTCCATAGCCCACCTATGAAACTCAGAACAGTAAGTCTCTGCTGACCGATCATCCAGTTGGAGATGATGCAATCTGGACTCGGCCAAAGACACCCGGTCAGGATCATCATAGAAAAGTCCAAGGACATCAATATAACAATCTTCAGACTGGAGACAAGCAGAGTCGTGTGGCAAAGAGAAAGCCCAGGATTGGGGATCCCTCTGCAACTGCGACATAATAATTCCTTCATGCTGCTTCTCATCTCCAGAGGAATAGGGCCAAAGCCTAAAGTATAATTTACAGGCTTCTTTAAATACCGCAAATTTGTCTCTGCCCCCTGCAAACCTGTCTGGGAGAGCAATCTTAGGTTCAGGTCTGAGCTGACCACCCACTGGGTCCCCCACCACAACTTTCTGCCGCTAAAGACCCTGTAACGTTGACTGAATGTCTGCAACCTCCAGGGTCAGAACCTGGAGCTGCTGGGCCAAAGCAGAAACAGGATCCATGAAGAGAAAAAAAGAAAGAAAAAAAAAATCAGTTTCAACCTTTTCATTTAATTAAGGTGCGGCTGGTGATAATGTCATGCTGGGTGTAGGGAGACACCCAGCGCAAGACGACGAGGGGGAAGAGTCCCTGATGCTAAGGGCAAAGGGGAGATGGTGACCCCTAGATAAACTGGTGCTGACACCTGACTCCCCTTACGACCCTATATAGACTCCGCAACTGTCGCTGAACCGGATACCAGGTCCTGCTATCCCTGAACTAAAACTACACAGGGATCAGAATGAGTGAACACTAGTCAACCCAGCTAACTACTAAAGAAACACATCAGGGAAACAAACAAAGAGGAAGGGAGAAACACTTAGCTTATGAAGATCCCATCAGCAATCCAACAGAAAGTCCTGGATGCACTGCAGACCTAGGAAGCAACCTCCAACACCTGACAAGCTATCACCAGCAGTTCATCCTGGGTGTCAAGGGGTATAAATAGACAGCTGAAAATAAGAGGTCAGCTGGGTCCAAGTGACCTCCAGCTCCAGACATACTGTATTTTAGGATTTTGGCTGTTTGGCCAGACGCTGCAACCTTCTGCGAATGGCCTCTACAGTCTTATCCGTGCCTCCTGACACAACTGTGACAGTATGCCCTCACATAGCTCCACCCCTTCATAGCTATTCATAGCTTCATTGTCACGACACCGTCATAGTCACACCACTTTATAGCTATGCCCCTAATAACTTTGTGACTTTTATTTGCAAAATAAACATTCTACTTTGTTATAACTAAGAACTGTTAGTTACTATGCCTGGCCAATGCTGGCAATGAGGCAGTGTGTAGACACCTTAAGTTACCGCCACATGCTGCCATATGGCTTCCATATCGCTGGGGATTTGACGTGAGCGCGCACGTTTCGGGCACTTTTTTCTGATCACTGTGGAACTGTCACATGTAGCGATCTAGCATGCGATCTTCGGCGATCCTGCATCCCGGAAATACGCCTGAAGAAGACCGGAAGCGATCTTCCCTTCACACATCGCTGTGTCACACACCACAATCGTAGCAGCGATGTGGCCACACTGTTTCGATAGGGGCGTGCTAGAGTGTGTTTCCCCGCGCCCCTATTACTGCTATTGGTGGACGGAACTGCGTTCCCATTGGTCAGCCTTGTGTGAACACACGGGTCATCAAATAAGGCGCCTCGGACACGGCCAGCCAATCGGAACGCAGTATCACCCACCAATCACCGCAGATGTGGGGGGAGAAAAAACCATTCAAGCACGCCTACGTGATTTGTTTCCTGATCGCTGTGTACGTTGCTATCGCCCTGTCACACGGCATGATCCGCTGAAATCGCCTGGTGGATATCGCTTGATTTCACTGCAGTGCAGGGCAATCGGGTTACGCTCCACCAGCGATTTATCGCCGTAGAATCACCCAGTAACACGCCATTATGCACAGGCAATGTGGTTTCCACATAGCCGAATTCGGGAATTGGCGGCGTGTGACGGTACCTTCAGAGTACATAGATAGTTTGGCAGGTTAATAGTTAACATTTCAGCTGAATTTCATAAGATCTTGCAGGAGGGCCTGTGTGATGTCATAACCACTGTAACTATAATAGGTGAAGCTACCGTATATACTTGCGTATAAGCCGAGTTTTTCAGCCCAAAAATTGGGTAACCAGTAATGCTTTCATTAATCCGATCACTCAACAAACTAATCCGCGTTCACCAACTTTTTTGGGGAAATTGTTCGGATTTCTGATCCTGATCTGAATCTGCCAAATTCTGGAGGAATTTGAAAATGGCGACATGTTCCCTCATCATACACAGAAGAGCTGATCATGTGACCCCTGACTCCTCCCCTCCATGTGACATCATCACAGGTCCTGTAAGCACAGAGCAGCCATATATTAGGTGTGCGGCTCTGCAGGTGGAGCTCTATGTTCTCTCTATTTCTCTATGTTCTACACGTTCTATCTCCTGATATGTTTCCCCTTATTATCTCCAGTCATTGTATTATTACACAGGATCTTTATGATGTTACATCGTCATCTTCTCCCCATTCAGGTCCCTACAATATCGGATCCTCTCACATCTTCTATACAAGAGAATTCTCCTGATTGACCATCAAGGATGGATCTGGACAGGGACAAGATGGCGGAGAGGATCTTCCACCTCACCCTAGAGATCCTCTTCCTTGTTACTGGAGAGGTGAGAGATTGTGATGACAATGTCACATGACATCATTCTTATCTATGGACAGAATAACAGATGACAGAACTGGAGAGGTGAGGACTCTGGAAATGTCTGGAGACTGGAGATTTATTAATGTGTCTCTCCATATCCAGGATTACACAGTAGTGAAGAGCTCTAGTGATCTGTGCTGTCAGGACCCTGTGTCTGAGGGAAGAGCCCTGAGCCCAATCACGGGGCCTCCACCTCACCCCCTGATACATGAGGACATCAATGACCAGAAGATCCTACAACTCACCTACAAGATGATTGAGCTGCTGACTGGAGAGGTGACACTGCTGGGAATGCTGCTGCTGCTGGGGACATTATACAGTAACGCTATGAAGGGATCGGGGAAAGATGACAATGGTATCATTGTATGTGTCAGGTTCCTATAAGGTGTCAGGACGTCACGGTCTATTTCTCCATGGAGGAGTGGGAGTATTTAGAAGGACACAAAGATCTGTACAAGGACATAGTCATGATGGAGGTTCCCCGGCCGCCCCTCACATCACCAGGTAATAGTCAGGACTAAATACACACGGCCTATAATGATCTGTATGTAAAGAATGAATTCAGTCCTGTATGTGTCTCCTCCAGGTCTATCCAGTAAGAGGACAACACCAGAGAGATGTCCCGTCCTCTTCTCCCACAGGACTGTAAACAAGAAGATCCCGATGTTCCTCCGGATCATCAAGTAGATGGAGAGAAGGTGTGATGAGATCTCCCTATGATGTGCAGACGGCTGTGAAGGTCTTGTGCTCAGTCTTGTTTTATGTAGATACAGTAATTCTAGAGAGTAGGACAATCAGCCTGGTCCTTTAACCCTTCACATCTGCAGCCAATATTTATTTTTGTGCTTTTTTTTTTTTTTTACCATGAACCATACGTTTTTATGTCTACTTAGTCATATGTGGCTTGTTCTTTTTGCAGTTGTAATTTGTATCCATAAATAGCGGCACTCACCAGAAGTTAAAATCTTTTCCATTATTATTCCATTAAAACTCGGCAAGCAAAGCTAAGACGGCAGGATGAGGTTTGCGTGGGATGACAGAAGTTTCATGCACAATAAGGCATTATTGATCTGTAGAAGTGGATGAAACAGCTGTCGTCCCAGACAGACCTCATTCTGCCACCTTAGCTTTGCTTGCCGTGTTTTAATGGATCAATAAAGGCAAAGATTTTACACTTCTCCCGATGAGTGAAACTATTTCTTCTTTATGGATTTGGATTTGCATTGGATTCTTTATAGAATGATTATTTTGCACATAAAAACATTTCACATCATACATTCAACGCTACAGATTTGCCATACAAATTAACTAAATGATTACCCAAGTAATGTGTAGTATTTTATTTGCAACTCATTCAAGAGCCTTTTGATAGACAACATTTTTTGTTTTCCCTTCCGGTGCAAAGACGAACAGATTTTTGGCAGTTCCAACTCTTGAACAGGCCATGTGCAGGGGTGGAGCTATACATACACAAATGAAAGGGGCGGGACTATAAAAGAGAGAGCTAAGAAGAGGTGTTGCTATGTGGAGGGGCGGGCTGTGAAGGAGGCAGAGCTATAAAGGGGATGGGCTATATGGAGGGGTGAGGCTATAAAGGAGGAAGAGCTATGAAGGGGCAGCACTATGGAGAGGCGGGGTGATAAAGGAAGCAGGCATGTAAAGTGGTGGGGCTTATGAAGAGGTGCGGCTATATGGGGCAGGCTACCTGGAGGGGCGGAGCTATGATACATACATACATACACACACAAACCTACATACACTCAGCTGTATATATTTGATTATTATAGCACCATTTATTCCATGGTGCTTTACTCCTGAAAATGACATATATAGACAAGTGCAATAATCATAAACAATGCAAGGCACACACAGATACAGGATGAGAGAAAAATCTGCCTGCGAGGGCTCACAGTCTACAAACAATGGGTGAGAATACACTAGGAGAGGGTAGAGCAGGCTATGGGCTTGTCGAAAGAGGTGGGTCTTCAGGTTCATTTTGAAGGTTTCCACGGAAGGCGAAAGTGATGTGTTGGGGCAGAGAGTTCCAGAGTATGGGGGTATGCTTGCGCAGGAGAAATCTTGTATGCAGTAGTGGAAAGAAGAGATAAGAGGGGAGTACAGAAGGAGGTCTTGAGAGGATCTCAGGTTGCATGTAGGTAAGTACCATGTCACAGCTATATGGAAGGGACAGATTGTGGATGGCTTTGTATGTCGTGATAAGGGTTTTGAACTGTGGCCTCTGAGAAATGGGACGCCAATGAAGGGCTTGGAAGAGAGGAGAGACTGGAGAATATCAGGTAGACAGGTGGATTAGTCAGGCAGCAGAGTTTAGGTAGATTGAAGGGGTGCAAGAGTGTTAGAGGGGAGGCCAGAGAACAGAAAGTTGCAGTAGTTGAGGTGGGGGATGATTAGGGCATGTACAAGTGTTTTTGAGGTTTCTTGTTCAAGGAATCCGGAAATATTTTTGAGTTGGAGCCAGTAGGATTTGGCAAGGGCTTGGATATGTGGCTTGAAGGAGAGAGCAGAGTCGAGGTTCACCCCAAGGCACCAAGCATGCAGGACTGGGGCGAGTGAGCAGCCATTGACTTTGATGATTAGAACTGGTGAGGGGTAGAGTGAGGTGGGGGAAAGATGATGAATTCTGTTTTGTCCATGTTTCAGTTTTAGAAAGCGAGCAGAGAAGGAAGATGAAATAGTGGACAGACATTTTGGTTAGTAAGGAGGTGATGTCAGGTCCAGAGATGAAGATCTGCATGTCATCAGTGCAGAGATGATACTGAAAGTCGTGGGACTCTGTGACCTGTCCCAGGCCAAATGTGTAGATGGAAAAGAGTAAGGGTCCTAGAACTGAACCCTGGGGGACACCGACAGATGGGGGGCGAGGAGAGAAGGTTGTGTTGGAGAGGGAGATGCTGAAAGTCCGGTCTGTTAGATATGAAGAGATTCAGGAAAGGGCCAAGTCTGTAATACCAACAGAATAGAAGATCTGTAACAGAAAGAATGGTTTACAGTTTCAAAAGCAAAGGACAGGTCCAGGAGAAGGAGGGCAAAGTAGTGTTGCTTGCTTTTCACAGTTAGGGAAGTTTTGAATGAGTGATGCAGTCTGAAGCCAGAATGTAACCGGTCAAAGAGAGAACAGGAGGAGAGGTGGGAGGACAGTTCAAGAAGTGATATGAGGGTGATAGCTAAACACAGAGGATAGGTCGAGGATGGGCTTTTTGAGGATGGGTATGATTGAGTCATGTTTGAAGGATGAGGGGAAGACACCAGTTGTTAGTGATAGGTTGAAGAGATGGGTTAGGGTTGGGGTGAAGACTGTGATGATGTTGGAGATGAGGTGGGATGGGAGCGGTCAAGCGCCAGGTGGTGAGATGTGATTGGAGAGTAGGGAGAAAAGTTTATCTTGTGTCATGGTGGAGAAGCTTGCTTTAGAATAAGAGGGCTGAATAGTTATGAGGAAAGGCTGTGGGGACGTGGGGACTGTGGGCCAAAGCTTTCTCTGATGTTATCACATGAAGAGTTGTCATTTTTACCGTACAATGTACTGAAAAACAAGAACAACCTTAGTTGTGAAAAAAAAATGGAATTTCCCCTTTGTTATGGGGATTTTGCTTTCACGACGTTCATTGTCTGGTAAAAATCAATACCGTGTGAGGGGCTGTGGGACATCATACTGTGTGAGGAGACATAATACTGTGTGAGGGCTATAGGGACATCATACTGTGTGAGGAGACATAATACTGTGTGAGGTAGTTATAGGAAATATACTGTGTGACGGGGACATAATACTGTGTGAGGGACATTAATACTGTGTGAGGGCTATAGGAACATCATACTTGTTGAGGACATAAATTGCTGTGTAGGGCTTAGGAACGATCATACTGTGTGAAGGAAATCAATACTGTGTGAGGGCTATGGGAACATCATACTGTGTGAGGGGACAATACTGTGTGAGGCTATAGGAACATCATACTGTGTGAGGGGACATAATACTGTGTGAGGCTTGGAACATCATACTGTGTGAGGGGACATAATACTGTGTGAGGGCTATGAGGTACATCATACGTTGTGGGACATAATACTGTGTGAGGGCTATAGGTACATCATACTGTGTGAGGAGACATAATACTGTGTGAGGGCTATAGGAACATCATACTTGTGTGTGGGGCCGTCATATTGCGTCAGGACATAATACTGTGTAAGGGGCTGTGTGGTAATCATATTTGTCTGTGTGGTCATTATACTGTGTGAGGGGCTATGGAGATATCGTACTGCGTGTGGGGGTTGTGGATACATACTATGTGGATATATACAACAAACAAATTTTGGTTGAAAGTGGGGGGTGCATCTTATAATCCAAATCTAATGTCCAGGGAGTGGGGGGCATCTTTGGAGCGGGTGTCAGGGGGCTGGAGTGGGCTGCAGCTGCGGCCCATAGTCACATGGCGCTGCTCATTAGGCAAATGTAATATTCACTGCATCCCCATGTATATCACCGGAGGGGGAGCGGCGCCTATTACATTAACCTATTGAGTGGATGCAGTTACAGCCCTGTGCGATATGTGTATAGTATCTGCCTCCCACACTTACAATGCTTTGAAGGCAGTGACTATCCGGCTATGGACGAGCATACTCACCTCGCTCCATCGCTCCCTGAAGTCCGTGCCATCCCCTCTCTCTATGCTGGCATCCTGTCATGTGAGCATCACTGCACAGTGATGTTATCACCGCGCTCGCTCCTCACATGCCTAGATTCTGGCTCAGCAGACGGACGGAGGGATGGCGCAGGCTGAAGGGAACAATGGAGAGAGGTGAGTATGATCGGTTATTATTTTGTGCATGTGCGCCAGCGTGGGGACCATGTACCATCATATGGAGGGGCCAAGTCGCATCATGGGGTATGTGCCATCATGGGGGAGCCATGTATCATCATAGGGGACTATGTGCCATCATGGGGGGCTATGTGCCATCATGGGAGGGCTATGTGCCATCATGGGGGCTAAGTGCCATCATGGGGTATGTGCCATCATGGGGGAGCCATTTACCATCATGTGGTGGGTTATGTGCCATCATGGAAACCAAGGGGATCAAAATTTTTTCAAGTACAATAGCTAAGGGTGACAGCATCGGCTCCATGGATGCCACTATGGGTCGTCCCGGTGGTCGTGTGAGGTTTTTGTGTACCTTGGGTAAGGTGTATAACATCGGTGTAACTGGATGCTTATTGATGAGGAAGGCGGTCAATTTGTGGTCAATCACCCCAATCTTTTGGTAATGGTTAATCATTAGTTGAATTTCTTTTTGTGTTTTATGGGAAGGGTCCCTGGAACTGGTTCATATGTCGATCTATTTGATAACTGTGTATGTATCTCAGATATGTAATATGATTGATCCATAACTACCTTGGCTCCGCCTTTGTCGGTAGGTTTGATGACTATCCATGGATTATTTTTGAGGGTTTTATGGCCCTTGACTCTTCTGGGGTTAGATTGTGTTTAATGTGGAATTCGCCATCTGTAATTTGCCCCCTCGATTTCTTGTATGTCCCATGTGACCAATATAAGTCTCTATAGGGTGATATTTTTTAGGGGGATTAAAAGAGCTGGGAATTCTTAGTCCCAGTTCTTTAAGATTAAATACATTTGTCTCACTAGTCTCAATGTCGATGAATGGGTTCTGTGAGAAATGGGCCTGGAGTCTCAGGGTCCTAAAAAAACAACTGAATTCCTGATCTAATTCAAAGGAGTCGAAGGATGGAGTTGGGCTGAAGGATAATGCCTTCTGAAGGACTCCCAGTTAAGCAGGGAAGAGGTTATACGAGGAGATATTGTAGACCAGTTTCGACCTACCTGGAACCTGATCACCATGCGTGAAGGACCCGCCCCGCCCCTTGCTCCTCCTTGTCTTGTTCTTGATGGTCGTCTTCCTATAAAAGGCGGTGGTGTATATTGTGGAGGGTACTGAGGATAGGATGGGTATGGGTGACCATACTCGATTTCTGATCCGAACGAGGAATAATAGCCAAGTCTGTACGGTGCAGGTTCTGTAGATCGCCATCTGTATACTTGATTGTTCTTGTAATCCTCCTTATCCCTGTTGAACTTGGATTTCTTTTTCATTTTTTTCAAAGTTGGAGCTGGATAGTGTCTCACGCAATTGATCTTCTAGGACCATGATGCTTTGGCTGAGTGATTCTAATTCATCATGTAGGTATTCAATCGTTAGAAGGATCAGGTCCATTGAGCATTTGTTCAGAATGCTTTCGTATTTCTGGCAGTATGACTCGTCTAAAAACCAAGTAGGGCGAAGCGGAACTCGTAGGCCTTTCAGTATCCATTGAGCTCTATGATATTCTGCCAAGGTTACATAGTGCAAGTCTAGAGCTGTCTGCTTTTTGAGTTCCTTTCCGTAGTTGGTTGCATGTGACTCTTCAGGAAGAGTGAAAAGGAACTCGTTCGGTCTCCTTACTCTTGATATTATTGTTGTCGTGTGGTTATCATTATAAGAGCTATCGCCCCATATCGCTGCTCCCGTTTACTTCCAAACTGCTTGAGCAGCACGTCCATACTCAACTTCCCTCCCACCTCTCCTCTAACTCTCTCCTTGACAATCTACAATCCAGTTTCCGACTCCACCGAAACTGCCCTAACCAAAATTACCAACGACTTACAGCCAAAGCTAACAGACAATTCTCCATGCTCCTCCTTCTTGACCTGTCCTTTGCCTTTGACACAGTCAACCACTCCCTTCTACTTCAGATTCTTTCTTCCCTTGGCATCAAACACCTTGCCCTGTCCTGGGTTGCCTCATACCTTTCCAACCACGCATTTAGCGTTTCCCACTCCCACACAACCTCCTCATCCCGCCCTCTCTCTTTTGGAGTCCACAAAGCTCTGTTCTGATTTCCCTACTTTTCTCTTTCTATATCCTTGGCCTAGGACAACTCATACAGTCCCGTGGCTTCTAGTACCACCTGTACGCTGATGACACTCAGATCTACCTCTATGTCCCAGATGTCAACTCCCTGCTGTCCAGAATCCCGGAGTGTCTGTCAGCCATATTCTCCTTCTTCTCCTCTCGCTACCTAAAACTCAACGTAGACAAAACCGAACTCATCATCTTTCCTCTATCCCATCTTTCATCTACACCACCTGATCTATCTATTATGGTAAATGGCATCATGCTCTTTCCCACACCTCAAATTCGCTGCCTTGGAGTAACTCTCGACTCAGCCCTGTCCTTCAAACCACACATCCAAATTCTCGCCACCTCCTGTCGCCTCCAGTTGAAGAATATTTCCAGAATCCATCCTTTCCTCAGCCCTCAATCTACTAAAATTCTTGTACATGCCCTCATCATCTCCCGCCTTGACTACTGCAACATTCTCCTCTGTGGCCTCCCTGCTAACACTCCTGCACCTCTCTAGTCTGTCCTCAACTCTGCTGCCCGACTAATCCACCTCTCTCCTCGCTACTCCCCTGTATCTCCCCTCTGCAAATACCTCCACTGGCCCCCAATTCCCCAACAAATCCAGTTCAAGCTACTAACACTGACCAACAAAATCATCCATAAACTGTCTCCTGCCTATATCTCTGAACTAATCTTCCACTATCTTTCCTCACATAACCTTCGATCCTCCCAAGACCTCCTCCTCTCCTCCACACTTATCCGTTCCTCACACAACCACCTCCAAGATTTCTCCCGAATATCCCCATCCTCTGGAATTCTGCTCCCCAACACGTCAGATTATCCACCATGCTCTGATCCTTCAGACGGAACCTGAAAACCCATCTCTTCAGGAAATCTTACAGCCTGCAATGACCTAGCCGCCGCCCCACCGCCACCGGAGCTGCCGCCTCTCCACCACCAGATCTGCTGCACCCCTGACCTTCTGTCTCCTCCCCGTTATCCTGTAGAATGTAAGCCCACAAGGGCAGGTTCCTCTCCCCTCTGTACCAGTCTGTCATTGTTAATTTGTTGACTATAAACTATATCTATAATTTTGTATGTGGCCCCTTCTCATGTACAGCACCATGGAATTTATGGTGCTATATAAATAAATAATAAAAATAATAATAATAATAAGAGAATGTTTGGAAGGACATTAGTCCATGACACTGATGGAGCTCTGACTGAAAATCGTTATTTTTTCACCTGCAAACTTGTGGTGACAATTTATTCTGATTTGGTTTGCCCAGATACTCTGATAAACGTATGCCACTCCTGGCACAAAATTGTAAGCAGTTCTTCTATGTCTGATGGCTTGTGACCATCCATCTTCCTCTTGATTACATTCCAGAGGTTTTCAATGGGGTTCAGGTCTGGAGATTGGGTTGGCTATAACAGGGTCTTGATGTAGTGCTCCTTCATCCACACATTGTGGCATGGGGCATTGTCCTGCTGGAAAAATCAGTCCTCAGAGTTGGGGAACATTGCCTGAGCAGAGAAAGCAAGGGTTTTTCAGTGATAACCTTGTATGTGTCTTGATTCATACGTCCCTTCGCAAAGACTAACCTGCCCAATTCCAGCCTTGCTGAAGCATGCCCAGAACATCACCGATCCTTCACCAAAATTCACAGTGGGTGCAAGACACTGGCTTGTACGCCTCTCCAGGTCTCCGTCTAACCATTAGAAGAGCAGGTGTTGGGCATAACTGAAAATTAGACTCATCAGTGATTACCTTACTCCAGTCCTCTATGGTCCAATCCCTATGGTCTTTCGCAAACGTCAGCCTGGCTCTCCTTTGCTTCTCATTGAGTAAAGGCTTTTTTCTAGCTTTACATGACTTGAGCCCTGCCTCTAGGAGCCTGTTACAAACTGTACATGCCATGCACTTCACCCCAGTTGCCATTTGCCATTCCTTCTGTAGGTCACTTGATGTCATCCTGCAGTTGCTGAGTGACATTCAAATAAGACGATGGTCATCCCGGTCAGTGGAGATTTGCTTTCGCCCTCTGCCGGTCTGTAGCTTTGTTGTCCCCAATGTCTGCTGCTTGACCTTGTTGTAATGGTCTGCCATCTTCAAAACGTTAAGGATGGAAGCAACATGACGCTCACTGTATCCCTCTGTTAGTAAAGCCAGAATTGAGCCCTTCTTTTACTCACTCAAGACTTTTCTTTTCAACTCCTTTGGTATGTTTAAAAGTAATTTTTTCATTCAAATTACTATTTGGCTATTCCTAGCACATGTTCTGCCATCCAACTTGTCCTATTGGAAGAGGATTGTGAAGACCATAGCAATGATTTTTATACTTTCCCTCGTTAAATAAGATTTGGTTCAGGTGATCACCTAATCAGAAGCACATTAAGTAGAATGAGGTGTACTTTGGTTGGAATTCAACTGACACTGGAATAGACATGTAGAGATGGTGATTTTTAGAATAGTGTGCAGTGGTCTCTTAATTTTTGCCAGAGCTGTATGTTCCTAATAGTGACCATGTTTCCTGTTCAGAGCCATGCATTAGCACATCTGTAAACAGATGAAGAGATCTGACTGTGCAGTGCTGAGGCGCCTTAACCCTGCTGTTCTGCTGTTCGGGTCTACTATACACTAAAAATGTTCCGTTCAGTTTTGACTGGACCTATTAAAGTCTTGATTTTTAGCTAATTTACGTGTTTTATTTGAATACCTGTTGCATTATTTTACTGTATGTGAACATGGCTGTTCATAAACAAATGAAAAATGAAGTTGAAATCTTCAAAGTCTGTCATTTTTGACCGAACAGAACAGGAGGGTTAGGGTATGTGCCCACAGGACGTTCTTTAAGCAGTCCAGAACGCAGCAAAACCTGCACTGGTTTCAAGGATCCTACAGTCCTTGCCAGGAGATTTGCTGCGTTTAGGTCCTGCGTTTTTATCGCATTTTTCGTGCGTTTTTACTGCGTTTTTGATAGCTACGTTTTTCCTGCCTTTTTGCAATTGACTGCAGCAAAAACACAGGAAAATAGAACATGTCAATTCTTTCCAATCCGCAGCAAAACCGGAGGGATTTGACAGTTCTTGACACTTGCAAAACCAATGTGTGGGCACAGCGTTTCTGTGAAACACATTGGTTTTTCTGGGAATCCCAACCGCAGGAAAATATTAGCATACATTACCATAAAACCAATTGTAAACTGCATGCAGAAACCACAGCAAAAACATCCTGTGGACACATACCCTTTAGGCGCCTAGTAAAATAAAGTAAAAAATAGAAAAAACATGAAGTTCAACTCACCCCCCTTTTGCCCTATTGAAAATAAAACTATAAAACATACACAGATATCTGCATTCAGAAATACCCGATTTATCAAGATATAAAATCAATTAATCAGATTTGGAAACTGCGTAACAGAAACAAAAAGTCAAAATGCCAAAGCTATGGGGCTTTTTTGATCACCACATCTTTGCAATAAATTGCAATAACAGACGATCAAAAAATCTCATCTACCGAAAAATTGTATAATTAGAAATATTAGCTGAAGATGCAAAAAAATAGCTGTCACACAGCCACTGATCCCAGAAACTGAGAGCAGATAGCAGAAAATGGCGCCAAAAGAACAATTCTTTTTCTTTTTAGATAACACTTAAAGTATACATGTTTGGTATCTACAAAATCATACCAACCCGAGCAATCATGCTGACATATCAGTTTTACCATATAGTGAACTTGATGAATAAAATAAAACAAAACTATCATGTAATTGCACACTTTTTGCAATTTCACCGCATCTGGAATCTTATTCACATTTTCCAGTACACTGTATGGTAAAATAAATGATGTCATTCAAAAGTACAACTTGTCCCTCAAAAAACAAACCTCATATCTATATTGACAGAAATATAGAAAACTTATGGCTCCTGGAAGAAGGGAGAAAATGAAAGAGCAAAAAAGTGAAGACAAGGTTTATAATGAGCAAAATAAAGTTTGGCCTTCACTACAGTCAGGATCTCTCATATGTCTCCTTGGTATCGTGTGTTGACTGCGCCACAATCCATGTGATTTGCTCTGCTGCTGTTTAAACCAGTTTACTTTCTTTGGTTCAGTCGGTGTTAATGTGGAGCTGCAATTGCTGTCTATGTGTGGTGTACGGCTCTGCATGTGGAGGTGTAGGTTTATCAGGTGACCACGCCCCTGGCCTTTAAATAGCCTCCCTTCCTTCAGATGACATTGCTGATAGAGTTTCTCTGCCTTTGACCAAATAAACTGAAATTGGCTCTGCTCTAATTACTGATTAAGATTAATTGTGCTTAACCTTTGGAAGTTGTGTTTACTATTGTCCGGGGTGGGACGTGAGAGGGAGTAGCATAGGGCTGTTTGAGGAGTCGAGGGAAAGGGTGGTGGCCTGATCCTCCTCACCACCAGAGCTATCTTCAGGGGCAGGGATAGCTAGGGACCCCAGTCCACAGAGCCAGTCTAGCTACCCACGTATCCTGCCCTTTATTCGTCCTGCTACTCATTCCCACACACGGTTACCAATTAACCTTGACACTTGGGAAAGTTAATTGCTCACCTCTGATCTAAGTAGTTAAACAGCAGCTTGTGTGTCTCTGCAATCAGTGTAATGTAATAATTCATGAAGGTATGAAAACTGCCGGAGCATCGGATCCATCAGATCATCTTCTCCCCATTCAGGTCCCTACAATACCGGATCCTCTCAGTGGAGATCTTCTGTATAAGAGAATTCTCCTGATTCACCATCAAGGATGGATCTGGACAGGGAAAAGATGGCGAAGAGGATCTTCCACCTCACCCTAGAGATCCTCTTCCTTGTTACTGGAGAGGTGAGAGATTGTGATGACAATGTCACATGACATCATTCTTATCTATGGACAGAATAACAGATGACAGAACTGGAGAGGTGAGGACTCTGGAAATGTCTGGAGACTGGAGATTTATTAATGTGTCTCTCCATAACCAGGATTACACAGTAGTGAAGAGCTCTAGTGATCTGTGCTGTCAGGACCCTGTGTCTGAGGGAAGAGCCCTGAGCCCAATCACGGGGCCTCCACCTCACCCCCTGATACATGAGGACATCAATGACCAGAAGATCCTACAACTCACCTACAAGATGATTGAGCTGCTGACTGGAGAGGTGACACTGCTGGGAATGCTGCTGCTGGGACATTATACAGTAACGCTATGAAGGGATCGGGGAAAGATGACAATGGTATCATTGTATGTGTCAGGTTCCTATAAGGTGTCAGGACGTCACCGTCTATTTCTCCATGGAGGAGTGGGAGTATTTAGAAGGACACAAAGATCTGTACAAGGACATAGTCATGATGGAGGTTCCCCGGCCGCCCCTCACATCACCAGGTAATAGACAGGACTAAATACACACGGCCTATAATGATCTGTATGTAAAGAATGAATTCAGTCCTGTATGTGTCTCATCCAGGTCTATCCAGTAAGAGGACAACACCAGAGAGATGTCCCCGTCCTCTTCTCCCACAGGACTGTAAACAAGAAGATCCCGATGTTCCTCCGGATGATCAGGTAGATGGAGAGAAGGTGTGATGAGATCTCCCTATGATGTGTAGACGGCTGTGAAGGTCTTGTGCTCAGTCTTGTTTTATCCTCCAGTATTCTATGTTTTATACTTGTGTAATGAGAACGGTGGAGATGGCAGATTACAGCTGATCATAGATGGGACTTCTCCATCTGTCTGTGACTTTTACAATCTTTGTTTCAGGGTGAAGATCTGACCCATATTAATACTACAGAGACATATGTGAGGGTGATGATGATCTGCCCCATATTAATACTATAGAGACATATGTGAGCGGTAATGAATGGTTTAAAGTAGAGATAACAGATAACCTTACAGGTGAGTAGTAACCACTAAATACAGAGAAGTCACAGATTCTTCTCAGTCACCGGCTGTGGCTGCTTTATCGGTGGTGTAGTCTGGCTGTATCACAATCATCTGATCACAACTTTTAATCATGTAATCACCTGGCAGCTCAAAAGATGTCTTGCACAAACAGATGTGGCACGATCTACACTTCTTTCCTAATCCCAGGGATTGGCTTGTCCTCCCCCCCTTTAACCCCAAGGCAGGGATTTGGATTTACACAGGGACCCCCAGGCTGGGGACAAAGAATTAGCTGCTAATTGGTGGTGCGAGAAGAATTGGGTAGGCAGGCCAGAACAAGGGGGGCAGAGAAAAGTCAAATTCAGAGGTTGCAAGAGTAGTCAGTAAACAGGCCGGGGTCACAACAGGAAACAAATACACAAGCCGAGAGCTGAGCACACAGGACTGAACCAGAGGAGAACAAGGCTATATCTGGCAGTCTACAAGAATATGCCTTGGGCTTCAGTAGGGTGTGGTGCTTTCCACTTGGCTGAAGCAGGGATCTCATTACTCCAGCTGGACTGTACACACCCCTATACTGCCAGACTGGATGGACTGCCGGTATTAACCCAAATCCTGCTATTACCCATCCTTGTTCCCCTTTTTTCTTAACTATTCATAAACAACATGACACTCAATAACCTTAGGTGGATGGGGTCGGCCACAGCTTTTTATTAATTTTCTCATAACTTATTTAACCAACCGTTAATTTTAATAATCATCATACCTTTTTTCTCCAAGCCAGAACCGGCACGCTATGCACCGCTGGCCTTCCGGAGGACAAGTCGGTCCTCGGTTCCATAATCTCCAACATCTCTCTCTTACAGTGTTGGCCAAAAGTATTGACACCCCTTCAATTCTGTCACATAATACTCAGTTTCATCCTGAAAATGATTGCAATCACAAATTCTTTGGTATTTCTCTAGTGATCTGTCTGTGGATGGATACCTGGCCTTGGTATTCCCTTGTCATATCTTTAAGCTTGTAAAGAGCTGGGTATTGACTCAAAGGGCCACTTAATATGGTGGTTATCATGGCTAGGTCCTTCACTAGAGGAAGATCTGGCTAGTCCTGTGTTGAGACTCCTAAACGAGGCTCCACAGACTCTATTTGCATATTCAAAATTCCCAGGGGGCAATGCGCCTAGGAATTCACTGTGTTGAGCGCTTTAGCCGGCTGCCCGCAGTGTTTTCTTGAACTGGTCTCCCTGAGATCAGTGAATACTTTGTTCAATTTGGCTTTAGGACAATTCTTTTTGTGTTTTTTTAATTGAAGACAAATTAAATGAAGATAATAATACCAAAGAATTTGTGATTGCAATCATTTTCAGGAAGAAACTGAGTATTATCTGACAGAATTGCAGGGGTGTCAAAACTTTTGGCCAACACTGTATTTTACCGCCAGCTGTGACTTAACTTCAAAACAGAAAGCCATATCAGAACCAATCTCCAGACTTTTTTTTAAATATATACAGGGGGTCCTCGACTTACGACGTTAATCTGTTCCTACGTCGCGTCGTAAAACGATTTTCGGTGTAAGTCGGAACATGCGTATATACTGTACGTAAATAACACATACTGTAAGCACTTATCCTATTCTAACACCATCCTAACACATATTATCAAAAAACACATATAAAATATGTTTAATAATGAAATGAAACAGGAATAATAAACTGTAATAAAAAAAAGATAGTACAGTACTGTATTTATTCCTATGGTTGGTCTGCACACTGGAAGGGGTGTTGCAAGAGAGGTGAGTCAAGAGAGGCAGAACCTGCAGAAGATTCTGGAGATACTGGGGCACTTAGGTCTGAAGAGGCAGCTGAGGTAGAGGGTACAGGATCTCTTGCAGGATCTCTTGCAGGCCTCTCTATCTTCTTGAAATACTGCTGCAGGTTAGTCTGGAAGGAGGCCATGTTCTTCTCCTCCAAGATCTCCTGGTAACATCACAGGCAATCCATGACCCCTCTGGCAACCTTAGTGTACCTGTCCTTGTTGGGATCCTCAGCCTCAAACCTTGACAACCTTTCCTCTATCAGGGCAAAACCTGCTGCCAATCCCTGCCTTGTAAATCTCTTGGGCTCTGGGGTTGGTGTGTCTTCCTCTTCCTCTATCATCTGCTTCTCCAGTTGGATAAGGTCCTCAGCAGATAACTCCTCTCCATGAGATGCCAGTAGCTCTGTGACATCATGAGCCTCCACCTCCAAATTAATTTCCTTACTCAGGGCAACAACTTTCTCGATAACATTATCAACTGTCTCTGTAAACCCATGTAAATCATTCACAAAGTAAAGACACAGTTTTTTCCAAACACCATTCATGTTAGTCTGCTTAATCTCACCCCAGGAATCAGCAATGTTCTTCACAGCATCATGGATGTTGTATGATTTCCAAAAGTCCTTCAGAGTCAAGTCCTTGTTCCTCTCAGTTGCCCCTAAAGCCATAGAAATTGTCTTTCGGAGGTAGTAGGCCTTAAATGTAGCAATGACTCCTTGGTCCATAGGCTGCAAAAGGGCAGTGGTATTAGGTGGAAGGTACCGTATATACTCACGTATAAGTCGAGTTTTTCAGCCCACAAATTGGGCTGAAAAGTCCCCCCTCGGCTTATACGCGAGTCATACAGGCTCCCTCACAGTATGGCGCCCCCCCCCCCCCTCACAGGATGGCCCCCGCATGCAGCGCTGCACACATACATGACCTGGCTATCAGCTGTCACCCTCCAGTGGCGATTCGCTACTCCTGGCTCCGGGCTGCATCTTCCTCTGTGTCTTCCTGCTTTGTGGCCGGGGCTCATCGCGATGACGTCATCGCGACGCCGGCCGGTCACGTGACAAGCAGGAATACATAGATGAAGATGGAAGCCAGAGCCAGGAGCAGCGATTCGCCACCGGAGGGTGACAGCTGATAGCCGGGTAATGTATGTGCGCAGCGCTGCATGCGGGGGCCATCCTGTGAGGGGCGGGGGGCGCCATACTGTGAGGGGGGCCTGTGTAATGGCACTCTGCTGGGGCTGTATACTGTGCTGGGGACCTGCTGTATACCACACTGCTGGGGCTGTATACTGTGCTGGGGACCTGCTGTATACCACACTGCTGGGGCTGTATACCTGTGCTGGGGTCCACCCTCGGCTTATACGCGAGTCAATACGTTTTCCCAGGTTTTTGGGGCAAAGTAGGGGGGTCGGCTTATACACGGGTCGGCTTATACACGAGTATATACGGTATACCACCTTGACATTACGGTGAAAGTCATCCAGATGGGCAGGGTGTCCAAAGGCATTGTCCAGCACTAGCAACACCTTAAAGGGGATATCCTTAGAGGTACAGTACCGCTCCACGCCTGGCACAAAATGGTTGCTGAACCAGTCCTCAAACACTGCAAGTGTTACCCATGCCTCCTTATCAGCCTTCCAGATGACTGGTAGTTGACCCTTCCAAAAGCCCTTGAGTGCCCTTGGATATTCAGCTTGATACACCAGTAAGGGCTTCAGTTTGTAGTCGCCAGCAGCATTTCCCCCAAGAAGCAAAGTCAGTCTCTCCTCGCTGGCTTTATGACCTGGTGCTGAATTCTCCTCCTTGGAGATGTATGTACGGTTAGGCAAGCGCTTCCAAAACAATCCTGTCTCATCCACGTTGAACACTTATTCAGCACAGTAACCCCCCTCCTGAATTATCTTAGCCAACTCTTTAGGAAACTCACTTGCTTCTCATCACCACTGGCAGCTTCACCTTGCACTTTAATATTATAGAAATTGGCACGAGCCTTAAAACCGTTAAACCAACCCCTACTGGCCACAAAGTCTTCACTTTCACTTCTCTCCCCCTTTTCTTATTTCAACATCTCAAACAATCGTTTAGCCTTCTCCTGAACCACCATAAGGCTCACTGGGATACGCCATTGATTTTGGTCTTCCAACCAAAGCACTAATAATCTTTCCATCTCAATAATAAGACCACTACGCTGCTTGGTTATCACTGTCGATTTCATAGGAGCAGGTCCTTTCACATGTTCAAGGATGCGATCTTTATCCTTGATAATCGTAGCGACAGACGAACGACTAAGTCCATGTCAATGTTTCCCCCTTATCGAATCGCTTTATAATATCTAATTTCACTTCCATGGTGATGGCTTTCCTCTTCTTCAATGCACTGCCATCAAAAGAGTTGGAGCCATAATGAAGGGCAAAAAGTTTACTTTTACCGTGTACTGTACTGTTTTACTGTATTCTTCCGCCGCGCATACCAAACAGGAAGTTCACGTTACGACGCAAAACCACTTAAGTCGAAACAAGGCTTTATACAGTAAATGGGAGATGTGCCGAAACCACGAAACATCGTTACTCGGGACTGAAGTAACCCGAGGACCTCCTGTATATAAAAAAAAAAGGGAGGGTGGGAGGGAAGCTTCTGTCAGCCAGGTATTGGAACAGGGCAAACTGGCGCCGAAGGGCCCTGTTTATACCCGAGGCACATACCATACACACAGGAAACAAGGGGGGAAAGGGTTTAGAACGAACCCATAGCATTTATTTATTATTCATCACAGGCAATGCCAACAAAACATCCATGCCAACCTGAACAACCATGAGCGGAGGGATCCCACTCCCAGTACACTCCTCCTTCCATAAGTTCTTGCTTAACCCTTTATTTACTCTCTGCTTCACCAGGATAACAACAAAAAAGGGGAATTTGAACCACAAAACCGGATACCTTCGCCTGACCCAATCCGCAGTCAGGCACCACTTCCCTAAATGGTCCGTGCTGTTACGTTACTACTGGTCCCAACCACCCTATTCTTAGTGACTGGACAGAGACTGAGCCGCCCACAGCTTCTGGTTCTGACATCTCCTCCATCACCAGTGTCACACGCAGAATGAATAAGGTGGTGACTGATGACAGAAGCAAATGTCACAGGAGCAGATCTCAGAGGAGATGGGACACTCCACTTGCTGAAGCCTAAAGGCCCAGTCTCACATAACGACGCATCAGCGATCCCGATAACGATGTGCAGAGATCGCTGGTGCGTCGTTTACACATTCCTGGTAAGATGTCAATTATACATCTTACCAGCGATGTGAAAAACGACGCACTAGCGATCCAGAATTATACCGAGGTCGTTGTGAATTTTCTCTCCATAGCGTAGCATTGAGATCGTTGCTCATTATCTCTGTCAATCACAACGATGTAGCGTTTCCAGCGGGAGCACAACGACGCAGGAATGACCCAGAGCAGTGTGTAACGATCAGCGATCTCACAGCAGGGGCCAGATCGTTGGTGCGTGTCACACAGAACGACATTGCTATCGCGTCACAGATTATCCGTGACGCAACAGCGATCCCAATAGTGATCATGTTAGCGATCTCTTTATGTGTGACAGGGCCTTTAATGTGGCAGAAACCAAAGCAGTAGAAAACCCTGTAAAGTGACTCCATTTTATAAATGACTAGCTGGGTGCCCGATGCAGATGCATCGGGATTCTAGAAGAGCGAGTCTCTGACTCGCAATGGCCGCTTCGCGGCCAATGCTTCGCGCTGCTAAGGCGACTCGCCATGCCCGCTGCGCGGGCATAGCGAGTCGCCTTAGAACTGCTCGCAATGGCCGCTGCGCGGCCAATGCTTCGGTCGTATCTACATGACCACGCTGGCTCGCAGCGCGAGCGGACTCAAAAGGGGCAAAAAACCCATTCGTGATTATATAATAGATAACCCTCAGTGAGTTCCTCTATAGGAGCAGTGACTATGTTTACTCCACAGACACTTTCCAGAAATTAGCACCCAGTGGATGTTGCAGAGTGAAAACTGCAAATATGATATTTATTACCCAACACACAGTGCCCAGATTGTGCTCCAGAAGACACACTGTAAAATGTTAAGTGGGTTCTTACACTACAGCAATGCCAAATACAGTATATCACAAACGTGAGTACACCCCTCACATTATTGTAAATATTTTTTTCATATCTTTTCATGGGACAATACTGAAGATATGACACCTGATACAATGTAAAGTCATCAGTGTACAGTTTGTATAACAGTGTAAATATGGTGTGCCCTCTAAATAATTCACACAGCCAAATAATGTGCAAACTGCTAGCAACAAAAGTGAGTACAACCCTAGGTGAAAATGGCCAAAATGCGCCCATATTGACAATATTTGTGTGGCCACCATTAGTTTCAAGCACAGCCTTACCTCACTTGTGCATGGAGTTCACTAGAGTTTCACAGGAGCCGCTGGAGTTTTCTACTCCTCTATGATGAGTTGAATACCAAGAGAAACGCTGGAGTTTATAGTGCAAAAGTATCAAAATCCATTTATTATTTAGTTTCATAAAAACTTTACAGACAGTTACGTAGATATATATACTAACAAGGACGGTACAATTGGTGCAGACATATAACAAAAAAAGTCCGGTTACAATGTAAAAATTCAGAACTATCGCTTAAATAAACACACGTGGTCAGATGCAGTATCCCCATAGAAGAGACAAATCTCATAGCCTGAAACCATACAGTCTATGGCCACTTTTTGAAACGTACTTCAAGTAAACAGTATATGGTAAACCATAGTTTCAGGTACATCTGTATATATCTCGCTATACAAACCTTAAATTACCACCATGTGCATAAAATTCTATAGTTCATGAACAATTTCTAATCAAACCTCCACAGTTATTGGACCATAGTGCATTGGGTGCTATTTTGCTTTAAAACCTTGAGTTGGGAGCAGATTCTCCAAAATACATAGTTTGCAAAAATAATCATATTACCCATAATGTCCAATGCTGCAGACAGAAAGTACCGGGCTCAGGACAAACACAGAACGCTCAATCCTACACGTGTTTCGCTGTTTTTAGTGTACTTGCTTCCTCAGGGAAAGATCTAAATAACCCTTATGGCCACGGCTTTATATATCTAATGAATACCTGTGAATGAACATCACCTGGACCTACTCCAACCAGCATGTCGGTGCATATGCGCTGAGGAATACGCAGCGTCGGAAGTCCTCTCCCGCGTCCTGGACTTGCGCGGTGTAATGACTCGCGACTATTTGGAGGTGTGCATGCGCGTGGTGTCACGGCAACCGCTTGACTCCATGCGCGTCATTACACCGCGCGCATGCACACCTCCAAATAGTCGCGAGTCACACCGCGAGCATTGACATTGAGTACTTCCTATTTTTGATTGCCAGCTAGGTTAAAGCAGACGACTGCAGACAGCTAGCTGCTTTACCTTGGCTGGCAATCCAAAACGGGTCACACCTACTTTTGCAAATTATTTATTTATAAATAAATAATTAGAAAAAAAAAAATGGCGTACAGACCCCCCATTTTGGAAAACCAGCCGAGGTAAAGCCAACAGGGTGGGAAGAGCCATGGTCATTGTCCCTCCCCAGCCTAAAAATAGCAGGCCACGGCCACCCCAGAACTGTCACCTCCATTAGATGCGCCAATACTGACGCTTCGCCCCGACTCTTCCTACAGCCCTGGTGCATAGGCAAACTGGGATTGGGGTAATCGTATGTGTAGTTGATGCCAGCTGGGTAATGTCAACTGACATCAAGCTCAATGGTTAGTAATGTCGAGGCGTCAATCAGATGCCCAATGTTACTAACCGAGTCAGTAAGGACACAAATAACCACATCAATAAATGTTTTATTTGAAAAGAAACTCCCCAAACTTTCCTCTTTCACCAATTCATTTATTATTTAATTAAAACACATTTTTACAAATTTTACCATTCAACCCAAAACAAACATTTTGAAAAGACATAAAGAAAAAAAAAAATCAAACAACTAAAACCCTGAAGTAGTCCATGGTTTCCAATGCAATCCATCAAATCCAATGTTGTCCTCAGAAAAAGCAAATCTGAAAAACAAGATAAGGAAACATTAGTGAAGAAAGAATGACAAGACACACCCTCTTTAGCCAATTTAATCCCAATCCAAAACAAAGTGATGACCATCGCAGTCCCATAGATTTTGCTTGAAGTTTCAATCTTCCAGCATATGGGAGACAATATCAGTGACTGAATCCTCCATATGCTGGGAGAGCAGGCATTGCACGACTCCAGGCAGTGTGACTAGCCGTTACTTCATTGTGGTTATGTTGGGTCACACAAAGGATAAATTGAATAAAGTTTTGAACTGCACCTAAGCAATAATCTCTAGTAACTTTTTGCATTCCTGTTCGGAATTATTTTGTGGAAGAGGGGACTCCGTTATACCATATGGTGGTGCTCAACCTTAACTGACAGTTCAACTGAATACTCCAATAGCAAACATCATGAAAAAAGAGGGTAACACAATGGGTAACATCAGTGACGTCAGCACTTGTCACACTTGCTGTGTCTCATGCGATATCACGGCTCTACAGAGAGTATGACAATTTCTGACGTCACTGAGGTTATCGCAGGTCACACAGCAGGATTTTTCGCTGCGTTAACATTTTTTCAAACTACTTATTTATAAATAAATAATTAGCAAAAATAGCGTGGGGTAACCTCTGTTTTGGATTACCAGCCAAGGTAAAGCAGCAAGGTATAGTTAGATGTCAAATGGCTATCTATATATGTTTCTATCCATCCTTTCTATCTCTATACATCTCTATCTTTCATCTCTATCGCTATCGATCGTTTTATCTGTCTTTGCACATCTTTTACACAGAAAAATCCATTCATTTCAGTGACATACGTTTTCTCCAGTACATGTCACACGGATGACAAATGGATGTTACACATGGATAGCACACGGATGCACAAAATGGACTGTCAAAGACTGTCAAACACAGGTGTGACGCTGGCCTTTGAGAGATTGTGAGAGCGATAACACAAAATGTATTACCGTATATACTCGTGTATAAGCCGAGTTTTTCAGCCCAAAAATTGGGCTGAAAAGTCTCCCCTCGGCTTATACACGGGTCATATACGTGGTTGGTGGGGGCTGTGTCCGGGGCTGGGGGGCTGGGGAGGCTGGAGGAGGCGGGGGGAGGCTGCTGAATGAGCGGCCCCGTCACGTGGGGCCGCTCATTACATATGCACTGCTTCCCCCTGTCAATCAGCGGCAGGGGGTAGCAGTGCATAACTAAATATATCCCCCCCAAGTGCTGGCACTTGCCCCCCTGCTTGTAAGGCCCCCCCCCTGGCTGCTATTATTACCATCCTCTCCTCTGTCTTCATCGCGCGCAAGTCCCTCTGTGCTCCCGTCCTCAGTAGCATCCAGGGTCATGTGACCGGCCGGTCGCATGACGTCATCGCTATGCGACGGCCGGGGACCCGGATGCATGGAGGACGGGAGCACCGAGGCACCTGCGCGCGCGATGAAGACAGAGGAGAGGATGGTAAGTTAAGCAGCCGGGGGGGCTTAAAAGCAGGGGGGCAAGTGCCAGCATACACCTCTGGGGCTGCCTGTGTATACACCTCTGGGGCTGCCTGTGTATACACCTCTGGGGCTGCCTGTGTATACACCTCTGGGGCAGCCTGTGTATACACCTCTGGGGCTGCCTGTGTATACACCTCTGGGGCTGCCTGTGTATACACCTCTGGGGCAGCCTGTGTATACACCACTGGGGCTGCCTGTGTATACACCTCTGGGGCTGCCTGTGTATACACCTCTGGGGCAGCCTGTGTATACACCACTGGGGCTGCCTGTGTATACACCTCTGGGGCTGCCTGTGTATACACCTCTGGGGCTGCCTGTGTATACACCACTGGGGCAGCCTGTGTATACACCACTGGGGCTGCCTGTGTATACACCACTGGGGCTGCCTGTGTATGCACCACTGGGGCTGGGGCTGCCTGTGTATACACCACTGGGGCTGGGGCTGCCTGTGTATACACCACTGGGGCTGGAACTGCCTGTGTATACACCACTGGGGCTGGGGCTGCCTGTGTATACACCACTGGGGCTGGGGCTGCCTGTGTATACACCACTGGGGCTGGGGCTGCCAGTGTATACACCACTGGGGCTGGGGCTGCCTGTGTATACACCACTGGGGCTGGGGCTGCCTGTGTATACACCACTGGGGCTGGAACTGCCTGTGTATACACCACTGGGGCTGGGGCTGCCTGTGTATACACCACTGGGGCTGGGGCTGCCTGTGTATACACCACTGGGGCTGGGGCTGCCTGTGTATACACCACTGGGGCTGGGGCTGCCTGTGTATACACCACTGGGGCTGGGGCTGCCTGTGTATACACCACTGGGGCTGGGGCTGCCTGTGTATACACCACTGGGGCTGGGGCTGCCTGTGTATACACCACTGGGGCTGGGGCTGCCTGTGTATACACCACTGGGGAGGCTGCTGTATACACCACTGGGGAGGCTGCTGTAATACTGCTGGGGCCTGTATACACCACTGGGGAGGCTGCTGTATACTACGACTGGGGAGGCCTGTATACCTGTGCTGGGGTCCACCCTCGGCTTATACACGAGTCAATAGGTTTTCCCAGGTTTTGGGGGCAAAAGTAGGGGGGTCGGCTTATAGACGGGTCGGCTTATACACGAGTATATACGGTATATCTGCTCATCATTCAATCCCTATTCCTTATAGCACTAATGAGTCACTTGAAACTGGGAGGGAAAATGGCTAATTGGGCACAATTTGGCCATTTTCACTTAGGGATGTACTTACTTTTGCTGCCCGCTGTGTAGACATTAATGGCTGTGTGTGGAGTTAATTAGAGGGCACACCATATTTACACTGTTATACAAGCTGTACACTGACTACTTTACATTGTATCAAAGTGTCATATCTTCAGTGTTCTCATGAAAAGATATAATATTTACAAAAATGTGAGTGGTGTCCTCACTTTTGTGATATACTGTACATAGGTGCTATATGTAGTTTGGGCAAAGTGCAAGGCTCAGAAACGAGGGGAAGATTTGACTTAGGGAGAGTGGATTTTGTTGGATTAGTTTATGGAAGCCATGTTGCTTTTCAAGAGACTTTGAGCCACTAATAATGTGGAAATCCTCTTATTTTTTCATTGACAGATGATGGACCTGAATGGGGTCTTGTTTTTTGCGGGATGAGTGGACGTTTTTAGTGTTATCATTTTCACCTATATAACATTTTTGTGGCTTTTTGTTTTAATATTTGGGAGGCAGAATAAACAGAGATGAACACCACGTTCTAGTGGTTCATACCATGAGGTCTTCTATTAGACTGAACTGTCATTGTCTTAGTGAATAATTTAATTTTTACTACATAACTTACTATTTTCATAGACATTTTAAGTAGAAATGTTGAAAAAGATACATTTCAAACATTTTAGTCCAAAATAATAATTGTATTCTTTTTTTCTTGTCAGATGACTGTACCAGTAGATCAGAAGGACAACTGACATCTGCAATTTATTCATCAGATGAACTTAAAACCACACAGGATACAATTGAAGTGAATGACATTACTCCAGATATCCCATCATCCCTTCACAGCAAAGGTGTATCATCTGATCAAAATAAACAGATCCTCTCTTCTGATTCATTACAGACTATAAAGGAAAGTAAAAGTCACAAAAGAAGAAATTCAAAACAAACTGCTCTTAAAGCAAACAAGCCATTTTCACTTTCAGAATATGTAAATAGTTTCCCCCTTGAAACATCTTTTGTTAAATCTAAAAAAAATCACACAAGGCAAAATATATTTTCTTGTTCCAAGTGTGAGAAATATTTTAGCCAGAAACCAGATCTTGTTAGACATGAGAGAATTCATACTGGGGAGAAGCCTTTTTCATGTTCTGAATGTGGAAAATGTTTTCCATATAAATCACAGCTTGTTATACATCAGACAGGCCACACAGTGGACAAACCTTTTTCTTGTTCAGAATGTGGGAAATATGTTACACAGAAATCAGATCTTGTTGAACATCAGAATGGTCACACAGGGGAGAAGTCTTTTTTATGCTCAGAATGTGGGAAATGTTTTAGAAATAAAAGAGATCTTGTTGGACATCAGAGAGGTCACACAAGGGAGAAGTATTTTCCTTGTTCAGAATGTGGGAAATTTTTTGCCTGTAAATCAAATCTTGTTAATCACCAGAGAACTCACACAGGGGAGAAGCCTTTTTCATGTTCAGAATGTGGGAAATGCTTTCTAAGTAAATCAGACCTGGTTAGACACCAGAGATGTCATACAGGGGAGAAGCCTTTTTCATGTTCAGAATGTGGGAAAGATTTTTCAGATAAATCAAAACTTGTTAGTCACCAGAAAACTCACACAGGGGAGAAGCCTTTTTCATGTTCAGAATGTGGGAAATGTTTTTCCCATAAATCAGATCTTGTTAGACACCAGAGAGGTCACACAGGGGAAAAGCCTTTTTCATGTTTAGAATGTGGGAAATGTTTTGTACAGCGATCCCATCTTGCTAGACACCAGAGTGGTCACACAGGAGAAAAGCATTTTTCTTGTTCAGAATGTGGGAAATTTTTTGCATATAAATCAGATCTTGTTAATCACCAGATAACTCATGCAAAGGAGAAGCCTTTTTCATGTTCAGAATGTGGGAAATGTTTTTCAGGTAAATCAAGTCTTGTTAGTCACCAGAGAACTCACACAGGGGAGAAGCCTTTTTCATGTTCAGAATGTGGGAAATGTTTTTCACATAAATCAGATCTTGTTAGACACCAGAGAGGTCACACAGGGGAGAAGCCTTTTGTATGTTCAGAATGTGGGAAACGTTTTACACAGCAATCCCATCTTGCTAGACACCACAGAGCTCACACAGGGGAGAAGCTTTTTTTTTGTTCAGAATGTGGGAAATGTTTTTTATATAAATCAAACCTTATTAAACATCAAAGAGTTCACACAAGGGAGAAGCCTTTTTCATGTTCAGAATGTGGGAAATGTTTTTCGGATAAATCACATCTTGTTAGACATCAGAGAGGTCACACAGGGGAGAAGCCTTTTTCATGTTCAGACTGTGGAAAATGTTTTACACAGAAATCAGACCTTGTTGGACACCAGAGAGTTCACACGGGGGAGAAGTCTTTTTCATGTTCAGAATGTGGGAAATGTTTTTCATATAAATCAAACCTTGTTAAACATCAGAGAGTTCACACAAGGGAGAAGCCTTTTTCTTGTTCAGAATGTGGGAAATGTTTTTCAGATAAATTACATCTTGTTAAACATCAGAGAGTTCACACGGGGGAGAAGCATTTTTCTTGTTCAGAATTTGGTAAATGTTTTACAAATAAAACAGATTGTGTCGGACATCAGAGAGGTCACACAGAGGAGAAGCCTTTTTTATGTTCAGAATGTGGGAAATGTTTTTCACTTAAATCACGTCTTGTTAGGCACCAGAGAACTCACACTGGGGAGAAGCCTTTTTCATGTTCAGAATGTGGGAAATGTTTTGTACAGCAATCCAATCTTGTTAGACATCAGAGAGGTCACAGAGGGGAAAAACGTTTTTCATGTTCGGAATGTGGGAAATGTTTTGCACAGAAGTCACACCTTGTTAGGCACCAAAAAACTCACACAGGCGTAAGTCATTATCATAATTAAAATGTTGAAAAAAGAATTACTGGAAAATCATGATTTGTTTACCATCAAAAATAACTCACACTGGGAGAAATTTTGATGACAAATTGAACAAAAACACAGTTGTATAAATGAATGAGGCCGGGACATTATTTTAGATCTTACCATTTTTTGGGGACTATAATCCGCACTTTAAAAAAAAAAAATCTTGTTAATAAGTGAGTTCCTTTTATATTCCAGATGCAGCTTCCTGTGATGAAGGAGAACACTGAGACAGTGTCCTTCCCAATCACTGAGAGAACTGCTCTCTCCTCCTGCCCCACACTGATGTATAGTGCTGATCACCATTATTGGCACCAGGGCTGTGGAGTCGGTAAACCAAACCTCCGACTCCTCAATTTCCCTGGATCAGACTCCGACTCCCTCATACATGGCACATGTTGAAGTGATAAATTTATTGTAGTACAGTGTGAACATCAGGCTTTTAATCATTATTATATAGAATAATCAACCTATTAATATACACAAGAATTTGGGACCAAATGGTGTATAAATCTTAGTCAAGTTCCCTACATAGAACAGAAAAGGGATGGGAAACGTTAGGCCCATTCTCATAGATATAATTATAGGATACAATGAATAAAGAAAAAACTAACCACTTTGACTGCCGTTTCAGACGCTTCAGCACGGATGTAGCCCCGTCCAGGCTAAGCACAGCTATATTCAAGCAAACGATAAAAAGGTGTTTCCAGCGAGTGTTGAAGGAACAGTGGTAGACTTTTTTTGCAAAAACTCTTCAGTATTTTTTTCCAATTTTTTAAAACTTTTTTTTACTTGATTCTTTATTTTACACTGCCCCATTGGGCGCCTCACTGCTACAACATCCGATCCCCTGTCCCATGCCCCGATGAGCTGCAGCACATTGGGACATGGCACTTGGATTCACTTTCAGTGGTTAGCAGCACTTGTCAACCACTAAAAGAGGTCCCTGATTGACCCGCGTCCAGGACTGTGGGTACCCAGTTCCGGGCGTTGGTTTCATGGAGGATGTCACGGGCAGCCTGTGCCCGATTCCCGTGGGCCTGGCGGTTGCTGAAAAAGGGGAAAAATAAAATTAAAAGTTTGTGGCGCCACCTATGATTCCCAGTAATTATACCGGCACTGCTTGCAGACCTCCGAGGTGAGGATGGGACAGCTAGTTGGTAACACTCCCCGTAGATGGAGCGGGATCCCTGGGGAAGTTGTGGTGAATAGGGATTTACACAGGGAGGCATCTTTCCACACAGCCTTGGCTTTTGTGCTGCAAGGGAAGGTGGCTCATCAGGCGGAGATACTGCAGTACAGTCTATGAAGGGAGCAGCATCAGGGGCCGCAATAACAGACATACACACACACTGAGGATTTCTTTCCATACCTCTTACTGATGATTTGCAAGGTTACGTCCTGGGTACAGTCCAGGTGGTCGGGTGGCAGTTCAGGACTTCCACACCCAATGATTTGTGAGGCCTCCTTGTTACTGTGTGTGTATGCTCTAGTCCTGGGCTGTCTGAAACCTGGCCCTGACCTCTCATGTGTCCCTCACTTGTATATCGGGCGATGAGGACCTTCTGTCTGCTGGGCACCGCTAACTTCTCTGTGGTCCCTGGCTCTGTTGGTGGCTGTGCTACAAGTGTTCCTCTGCTAGGAGACTGAAGTCTCCCTGGCCCTCCTGTCTTCTCTGTTGGTCTAACTGGACCCGTGCAGACTCGGACTCCAACATCCCGATTGTCTCTACTGTTCCTCTGTGGTGAACCAGATGGTTCCTCTGCCCACTCTCCGTGTCGCCTTGCCTCTGACACTCACTCTTGGGTCCCTCACACTGGCTAGGCTACCCTCTAGCATGGATGTCTTCCCAGTTCTCTCTCTGGAACTGCACTTCCTAACTCCTCCCCCAGGCCTGAATTTTTAGGGGACCTTGCCTAAAGTCGGCAAGTAGAGCTCCCCCTTCAGGTCTGGTGTGGAAGGTGTTGAATGTGTAAGTTTTGATGTGGAAATTCCTCCCTGCACCAGGTATTCCTGTGGCAACTGAACCGTAGGGGTGCCACATGATAGCCCCAGGTCCTGGTGTAACATGGAAGCAATCAGGTGACCATCGGAGATCCTGCAATTCAAAGGGTTAACAGCTCCAATCAGATCGTGGTTCTGACTGGTGCTGGAAGCCCGACATCTCAGCTGAGATGAATGATGTGAGTACCACATCGGAGCTCACATCAAACACTGGGACCCAATCCATTACGTCAACGGTCAGGAAGGGGTTGAGAGGCATCTTGATGCACTTTTCACATTATGCTTCGTCCAGGGGAATCAGATAAAGATTTGTATTCTTGATCATAGGCTGATTACTCACCCATCCATATAGGCATTCTCTGATTTTTGAGTAATTTTGTTCATAATGGCCATATACAGTATAAGTTGTCTCTTTATGTACAAGATATGTACGTATGTCACCCTTGTGGAGAAACAGAAGTCATGTATTTGTTATGGATAATTTATAGTTTTCACAGACTGCAACTTTCCCTCAGCAATTATTCAAATGTCTGTTTTTACTGTACATGTACTATCCTTTTGTTTCCTGGATATAACTAGAACCTATTAGGCTAAATGCCCACCTAGCAGATTATTCTACATCAAATCTGCATCTCCTGGCAGAAAAAGCGCTGCAGAAAAAATGCAGAATTTTTAAGGTTTTCCCGTGTTTCTTAATGCATTTTTCGGTGTGATTTTGCCTTTCGTTTTCTTTAGCTTAGATTATGTGGAATATGCAGGGGAAAACGCACAAAGAATAATTTTATTCATGCATCATACTGAGCCCTCTGTAACGCTTCTAGTTTTAGTCTCTGGTGACCTCTGTTCCAAGGCAGATCTCTGAAATACACATTTACAGTATATGCTGAAAATGAAGTGGAGCCAATTACTAGTGCTTCTCAATGAATTACAATATTATCAAACGTTAATTTATTTCAGTAATTCAATACATAAAGTGAAACGCATATATTATATAGAGTCATTACACACAGAGGGATCTATTTCAAGTGTTTTTCGGTTAATGTTGAGGATTATGGTTTATAGCTTGGTTACAGGATGGTTCTTCCTGGTACAGGACCTATTGCTGATAGTTTTTCAATAGGTCAGTTGTGTCCTGAATGTAGCTGGGTGTCTCTTTTACCAGGGGTTTGAGAACACCCTCTACACACCAGAAATTTGTTTGGTGAGGGTGCCCACACATGAAATGATGGGTCTTCCTGGATTTCCAGATTTGTGGATTTTGGGAAGCATGTAGAATGTGCCTGCTCTTGGACTTTCTGGTTCAGTCATCGCTTTAGGTACTTTACACACCGCAACTATCACGCGATCGGAGGCAACCGAACGTGCATGTGCACGTTTGACGGTTGTACGATCGCCGATGCCACATGTACGACGCAATTGCTCGTCAGCTTAGGAACATAGTTCCCGGAAGTTGAATGATCCTGCGGGGAAACATCGTGAACCTTCGCCGCTTCACAGCCGCAATCACAAAGGAATATGGCGTATATGTTCACGCGCAAGAACATAGGCGTGACAGAATTGTGTATCGCGCCCAAACACGCTGATTAGACAACGCAATAGCGTCATGATTGACCACCTGCGCAGAAGGCTGGCTAATACATGGCCATTGCAATTGTGTAGTGTGTATGGACAGCTCTTAATATGGGGCCCTGTGAAGGTACGCCAATGGTAACCCAGTAGCCCACCAATCATCGCTGATGGGCCGGTATCCACACGCTGTGGCACGTGGAATCATAGTGACGCTGATTCCATCCTATCGCCCGTTCAACGCCAAAACCAGGGCAATTCACTTCTGGTTGCCTCTGGTTTTAGAACAATGCTCTGAAACCGCAACCGGAGCAATTCGAATCACCACCGGTTCCCAATTACACGCGGAACTCGTAGCAATTCAAGGCAACCATGACAAAAATCCTGATGCCTCTCAGTTGCTACACGCGTTGCGGTGTTAAAGGTACCTTTAAGATATGTCAGGTAGACAAGACACAGCTTGTTGTAGTCCTGTGTAGGGTTAGACTCCAATTTTTTGTAGTAGCGTGTGTCATCAATTGTCTGTTTGCTTCCATCAGGTAGTTTGATTTGTTCATCATGACTATTGCACCACCCTTTTCTGCAGGTTTAATGATGATTTCTTTGTTGGTTTTCAAAGACTGTATGTGGACCCCTTCTTCCCCTTTCTCCTTTGCTGGCATAAATCAAACCCCATTGGGTGAAAGAGAGAGACACCCCAGCTTACGATTTCTTGACAACAACCCTGAAACCTATTTGAATAAATGATTAGCAATAGGTCCTCTACCAGAAGGAACCATCCTCGCTACCATGGATGTGGAATCTCTGTACTTTAATATCCCACACCAGGATGATTAAATCCTGCATAGTCTTCCTGGAAAACACAGGGATTGATGCGATTCTGTGGTGAAACTTACAAACTTTATCCTTCCGCACAAGATTCGAGTAGGGATATCCGGAAATGTTTCACATGCTCCTAGAACCAGTCGAAAGATGTTATTAATTTTGACGTTTGATTACTAACTTTTATCATATAACAAATAAGGTACAATTATGAGTAAGACACAATGTGTTTCGGCTACAATAGTCTTCCTAAGGTAAAGTCAGTAAATAGGAAAAGTTCACTTTATATAAGACAAACTCAGGTTTAATTATCTCAAGAGGACCTCCTCCTAATTAGTTGGCCGGGTCCACCTAGATACTTGAATGAGTGTTGGTAGAGTAATAGAGATCTATGCAAATCTGTAAACCATAAAAGATGCTATGTTAATAATAAATTAGTATAAAATTAGATTTTTCTTTACTCTTCTAGTTTTAGTACGATGTATTCCCTCCTGTTGATAAAAGGCATTTTTGAACTTTTTTACATATTTAACTATTTGAAAAATTTACCTTATGTTAAAAATCATGATAAAATGTAAAGTGGAATTTGTATCGGGTCACTTTCGCTATTTATTTTTATGTATGACTGAAAAAAAAATGTTATATTTTATTGTATTGTTTCCTATAAAATTGTATTCCTTCAACAAAATAATTGAAATGGATAAAAAACTATGATTTATTAAAATATACACTATATTTGTACCTGCTTTTTAGATTTATCAATAAAATATATATATATCACAACAGATGTACAAATCCTACTATTCCCCTTGTCCTTTTAACTCCAGTGGACTGTTGGAATAAAGGTTTGGGGGGGGTAGTATTTCCATTTATTGAAATATTAGCAGTACTTATTATATTTATATCAATTATCTTCCTAAATCTGGGCATGTATTATGCACTTACAAGGATTCTAGGTCTGCACATATTACTTGCCAATGAGAAGAGAAAATATTGAGAATGCAATGCGGGACAATCTCTCCCCTTTGGTACTCGAACTCACACATATTCGTCATTCTCCCATGTTCATGGAGCCGCTGAGATATAAAGGAACTATCGCTCTCATTGTCAAACCATTCCATTAGCCGTCTGGAGAGAGAACATAGAATATCCATCCTGATCAAAGCTGAGGCACACAGAGAAGCAATCAACTGAGCATGAAGGATCACTTATCCACTCGGTCCCCGACTCGCCAGCAGATCCCCAGCTGCAGAATCTCACAGATATTTCAATTTGCCATTGTGACCATTGGGATGCAGGTAACGTAGCATATACATCCAAAAGGCTTCTTTTTTATTCAGTAGTTGAACACGTTTGGAGTATCTACAGGAATATGTTCTACTGGAGTGAGGTATAGCTCTTGTTTGAGGCCAAACAAAGCCTTTTTAAGGGAAAGTCAAAGATTTGCAATCCCTTCCTGTATGCAAAAAACTCAGCTTGCCAACGCACACAGGTTTAGGAATCACACTTGTTCTCAGTTTAAAATGCTATGTCCGGATGTCCTATGACACATTCAAAACAGGGATTGCTTGTCTCACATGGATTCATGCATTTTTATATTAATTGAAAGAGCATTTGGGGATATCACATCTTCGAACAGACCTCAGTTAAAGACAATGAACTTTTGACATTTCTTACGTGAACTGTCTCGTGTAGATTTATAGCTTTCTACACTCACTGAGGCATTTTCAGGTCTCCACATACCACTAATCATAGAACAATACTACAATCTGTTCCTCTTATCTCGGAATTTTGATTTTACCTCCCCAGCTCCTCTCTCCCTCCCAATATTGACTCTATGTCACCTGTTTTATTTACTGCATCATCTCACCCTGCATATGTATATATGTTTGTGTCTTCAGAATTTGTGTCATTATCAGCCTGAGGAAGAGGCCATAGTGTCTTGAAAGCTTGATTTACTTACCATCTTTTCAGTTAGCCATTAAAAGGTATCAACCACTGAGGACTCTCAGATTCTAATATTTTTCTATATCCGGATGGACACTCTCGCCCTCCTATGCTATGTAAAAAGCAATGGAGTAGCTAACTAATTATGTAACATGGACGCAGCAGCACTGTCCCTAACCAGTAACACTCACAAAATGGCGATGATGGAAAATTGCCACTTCTTATATCCTGAGGGACATGTGACTTTGGCAGCCAATGACACAAGCCCTTGTGTCTTCATCTTGTGGATGTTATATGCGCTCTTATTGGCTGCAGACCAGGAAAATCCACACAGAAAATGCTGGGGAAAAAATGGAGTCTGACACACTTGTGACCTCTTCACACCCACTCCCTCATCAAACATGTCCCGCCGCTATACTACACTGTCAGAAGGTAGAAGAAAAGCAGCACTTAAACCAGTAATGCTTTCATTAATCCGATCACTCAACAAACAAATCCGCGTTCACCGACTTTTTTGGGAAATTGTTCGAATTTCCGATCCCGAACCGAATCTGCCAAGTTCTGGAGGAATTTGAAATTGGCGACATGTTCCCTCATCATACACTGAGGAGCTGATCATGTGACCCCTGACTCCTCCCCTCCATGTGACATCATCACAGGTCCTGTAAGCACAGAGCAGCCATATACGTAGTGTGCGGCTCTGCAGGTGGAGGTATGTGCACATTCCCCATTACTGGACACATTAACCCCTTCAGCTCTGAGACTATCTTGGTGTGTTGTGGTGACATTTTTGTTCCTTTTCCTCCGATAGATACAGACGAGTACCAACTATGAGAGGCCGGAGGTGCGGATCCCGGCCTCGGCCCCTTTCATGGTCTCCTCACAGTGTGATGCCCCCACACAGTATAATGTCCCCACACATAAAGCGGAGCCGCCATATTTATATTCCTCTGTGTAATTAGAGGAGGCTCTGTGTGGAGATTTACCTCAGATAACATGGAGGAGGCTCTGTCTTTGTGGAGATTTACCTCAGATAACATGGAGGAGGCTCTGTCTGTGTGGAGATTGACCTCAGATAACATGGAGGAGGCTCTGTCTGTGTGGAGATTTACCTCAGATAACATGGAGGAGGCTCTGTCTGTGTGGAGATTAATAACCTCAGATAACATGGAGGAGGCTCTGTCTGTGTGGAGATTTACCTCAGATAACATGGAGGAGGCTCTGTCTTTGTGGAGATTTACCTCAGATAACATGGAGGAGGCTCTGTCTGTGTGGAGATTTACCTCAGATAACATGGAGGAGGCTCTGTCTGTGTGGAGATTACCTCAGATAACATGGAGGAGGCTCTGTCTGTGTGGAGATTAATAACCTCAGATAACATGGAGGAGGCTCTGTCTGTGTGGAGATTTACCTCAGATAACATGGAGGAGGCTCTGTCTGTGTGGAGATTTACCTCAGATAACATGGAGGAGGCTCTGTCTGTGTGGAGATTTACCTCAGATAACATGGAGGAGGCTTTGTCTGTGTGGAGATTACCTCAGATAACATGGAGGAGGCTCTGTCTGTGGAGATTTACCTCAGATAACATGGAGGAGGCTCTGTCTGTGTAGAGATTAATAACCTCAGATAACATGGAGGAGGCTCTGTCTGTGTGGAGATTAATAACCTCAGATAACATGGAGGAGGCTCTGTCTGTGTGGAGATTAATAACCTCAGATAACATGGAGGAGGCTCTGTCTGTGTGGAGATTTACCTCAGATAACATGGAGGAGGCTCTGTCTGTGTGGAGAGTTACCTCAGATAACATGGAGGAGGCTCTGTCTGTGTGGAGATTACCTCAGATAACATGGAGGAGGCCCTGTCTGTGTGGAGATTACCTCAGATAACATGGAGGAGGCTCTGTCTGTGTGGAGATTACCTCAGATAACATGGAGGAGGCTCTGTCTGTGTGGAGATTTACCTCAGATAACATGGAGGAGGCTCTGTGTGGAGATTTACCTCAGATAACATGGAGGAGGCTCTGTCTGTGTGGAGATTTACCTCAGATAACATGGAGGAGGCTCTGTCTGTGTGGAGATTTACCTCAGATAACATGGAGGAGGCTCTGTCTGTGTGGTAGAGTTACCTCAGATAACATGGAGGAGGCTCTGTCGGTGTGGGAGATTTACCTCAGATAACATGGAGGAGGCTCTGTCGGTGTGGAGATTTACCTCAGATAACATGGAGGAGGCTGTCTGTGTGGAGATTTACCTCAGATAACATGGAGGAGGCTCTGTCTGTGTGGAGAGTTACCTCAGATAACATGGTGCAGGCTCTGTCTGTGTGGAGAGTTACCTCAGATAACATGGAAGAGGCTCTGTCTGTGTGGAGATTTACCTCAGATAACATGGAGGAGGCTCTGTCTGTGTGGGGATTTACCTCAGATAACATGGAGGAGGCCCTGTCTGTGTGGAGATTACCTCAGATAACATGGAGGAGGCTCTGTCTGTGTGGAGATTACCTCAGATAACATGGAGGAGGCTCTGTCTGTGTGGAGATTTACCTCAGATAACATGGAGGAGGCTCTGTCTGTGTGGAGATTTACCTCAGATAACATGGAGGAGGCTCTGTCTGTGTGGAGATTTACCTCAGATAACATGGAGGAGGCTCTGTCTGTGTGGTAGAGTTACCTCATAACATGGAGGAGGCTCTGTCTGTGTGGAGATTTACCTCAGATAACGTGGAGGAGCCAAATGGCCCTACTGTCCCTGATACCCAGTTCGATAGTTTCCGTCAAGAAGGGGATTCTGAGATTCTGCCTAATAGCTGCCAGAACAATTATTCCCAGGCATTGGAGGTCCACTGAGGTCCCCCTCCACAGTGGAATGGATAGCTGAAATGGATAGATTACATCGTCTGGAGTCACTGGTGGCGGGGGATGGTGATGCCGCATACAAACAGGGACGCACCTGGTTCCTCTGGCGGTCCTTCAAGGAGAGCACAGGGTTCCTTACTTGGCTGTGTACATATTCGTAATTGTCAACTCCTGGGTGTTTAAATTGCTGGGTCTCCGTTACCCTCCCACCCCCCCTCCCCTCTCCCTCCTTACTCCCCTTCTCCCTACCCCTTTTTTCTCTCTTTCTCTTCTCTTATTTCCACAATTGCCTTTTCATAGGTTCTATATTCTATATATAAGGTCCTTGTCCAGAGGTGATTCTTAAGATGGGAAACGTGTACCCTTTAGGTGCTAGTGTCCTTATTGGACTACTCATGTGCTGCTCTCTTCGGGCGTAATGTATCTTTGTATTAAGTCCTGGACATTGTACTGGTTCTTTCTATTGTCTTTACTGTTGAAAATTTTAATAAATATATTTACTGGAAAAAAAAGATAACATGGAGGAGGCTCTGTCTGTGTGGAGATTTCCTCAGATAACATGGAGGAGGCTCTGTCTGTGTGGAGAGTTACCTCAGATAACATGGTGCAGGCTCTGTCTGTGTGGAGAGTTACCTCAGATAACATGGAAGAGGCTCTGTCTGTGTGGTAATCTCAGATAACATGGAGGAGGCTCTGTCTGTGTGGAGATTTACCTCAGATAACATGGAGGAGGCTCTGTCTGTGTGGTAGAGTTACCTCAGATAACATGGAGGCAGCTCTGTGTGGAGATTTACCTCAGATAACATGGAGGAGGCTCTGTCTGTGTGGAGAGTTACCTCAGATAACATGGAAGAGGCTCTGTCTGTGTGGAAATTTACCACAGATAACATGGAGGAGGCTCTGTCTGTGTGGAAATTTACCACAGATAACATGGAGGAGGCTCTGTCTGTGTGGAAATTTACCACAGATAACATGGAGGAGGCTCTGTTTCTCTCTTCTCTGTCTCCCTCTTTTCTCTCTCCTCCTCTCTCTGTCTCTGCGCTCTATATCTTTCTGTGTCTCTTTCTCAATTCATTTCAATTCAAATGAGCTTTCTTGTCAGGATTAAGTACATGTTAGCATTGCCAAAGCGAATAGTAAAAATAGGGGGATGGGGAAAGGGAGTATCACGCTTGGACTAAGGGGTTGTCCAGCAACCATGCGCGACAGTGGCGCACGGACCAACGACGTCCGGTGCGTAACAACAAAAAAACAACAGACAAGGAAACACCAAAGGGATAAATACAATGGAAGGCCCTGCTCATAAGGAACGGGGGAGAGGTGACCACTTGCACTCACCTGCGGCTGTGCCATGATCTCCCTACCATCCCTATACAAGTTCTTTCACCTCATCGCCGAGCAGGAAACCTAAGCCCTTCGCTGGCCCTGATGTTAACCCTCACATTGGCGAAGGCCGGCAGGAGCAGTAGTTCAATCCACTACAATAAAGAGACAGAAGGGAAGGGGAAGCCAGACAAAAGACAACAGGACAGCTACTTCACGTTTGCTAACATGTCACTAGACAGCAGACGGCTTGACAGCAAGAGGTTCTCCACAGAGCTCCATTCACCTCAGGCACTTGACCAGGAATGAAGTTCAATCTCCAGCAAAGCATGCTGGAACCCTGTGATCCTGTAAAGGCAGAGGAAATCACAGAGTGGCTGCACCTGACCAAGGCCCAGCAAGCTTGCTGGAAACAGAGACTAACATTAACTCCTCCAGTACCAAATAAAAAGGACATGTTTAATGTGAAGTCTCAATTTAGACGTGAAACTTAGGTCCAAAACAGACACAAGTCTCCTAGGAAAGGGAGACCATCGTGACTGGGAAACATATAGAGGTCCAGTATACAGTCATGGCCAAAAGTTTTGAGAATGACACCAAAATTATATTTTCACATGATCTGCTGCCCTCTGGTTTTTATTTGTGTTTGTCTGATGTTTATATCACATACAGAAATATAATTGCAATCATATTATGAGTACCAAAAGGTTATATTGACAGTTAGAATGAGTTAATGCAGCAAGTCATGGACCCAAAATCTCTATGTTTTGTTCCCTGAGCCATTTAGTTATCACCTTTGCTTTATGGCAAGGGGCTCCATCATGCTGAAAAAGGCATTGTTGGGCGCCAAACTGCTCTTGGATGGTTGGGAGAAGTTGCTCTTGGAGGACATTCTGGTACCATTCTTTATTCATGGCTGTGTTTTTAGGCAAGACTGTGAGTGAGCCGATTCCCTTGGCTGAGAAGCAACCCCACACATGAATGGTTTCAGGATGCTTTACAGTTGGCATGAGACAAGACTGGTGGTAGCGCTCACCTCTTCTTCTCCGAATAAGCTGTTTTCCAGATGTCCCAAACAATCGAATAGGGATTCATCAGAGAAAATGACTTTAACCCGGTCCTCAGCAGTCCACTCCCTGTACCTTTTGCAGAATATCAGTCGGTCCCTGATGTTTTTTCTGGAGAGAAGTGGCTTCTTTGCTGCCCTCCTTGAAACCAGGCCTTGCTCAAAGAGTCTCCGCCTCACAGTGCGTGCAGAAGCACTCACACCAGCCTGCTGCCATTCCTGAGCAAGCTCGGCACTGCTGGTAGTCCGATCCCGCAGCTGAAACAGTTTTAAGATACGGTCCTGGCGCTTGCTGGTCTTTCTTGGGCGCCCTGGAGCCTTTTTGACAACAATGGAAGCTCTCTCCTTGAAGTTCTTGATGATGCGATAGATTGTAGACTGAGGTGCAATCTTTCTAGCTGCGATACTCTTCCCTGTTAGGCCATTTTTGTGCAGTGCAATGATGGCTGCACGTGTTTCTTTAGAGATAACCATGGTTAACTGAAGAGAAACAATGATACCAAGCAACCAAGCACCAGCCTCCTTTTAAAGTGTCCAGTGGTGTCATTCTTACTTAATCATGACTGATCGCCAGCCCTGTCCTCATCAACACCCACACCTGTGTTAATGGAACAATCACTAAAACGATGTTAGCTGCTCCTTTTAAGGCAGGACTGCAATGATGTTGAAATGTGTTTTGGGGGTTAAACTTCATTTTCTAGGCAAATATTGACTTTGCAAGTAATTGCTGTTAAGCAGATCACTCTTTATGACATTCTGGAGTATATGCAAATTGCCATTAGAAAAACTGAAGCAGTAGACTTTGTAAAAATTAATATTTGTATCATTCTCAAAACGTTTGGCCATGACTGTATATCAGGCTACTCTTATAGGATAGGGGCATGTCCAGGAAGGGGTATAGAAGTCCATGACATATCAGTCAACATGCTATGGCCGCTGCACTTTCCTCTTCCTCCAGTAGTATTGGCAGTTTCTCTTCCTCCTCCATGGATGTCAAGTCTGGGAGGAGATCAGACAGTCTCTTGAAGTGAGTGTCCCTCACTGCTGAGTATTTGGGGCACCTCAGCAGGAAGTGGGCTTCGTCCTCCATGACCTCCTGGGGGCACTGTTGGCACAGTCTGCTGTCTCGGGACTTGTAGTTCTGCCAGTGCAACACAGATTCGATGAGGAGTCTGTGGGCGTTCAGTCTGCACCGGTTCGGAATCTGTCGCTCTGTGGGCACTCAGTCTGTTCTGGCTCAGAATGTGTCGCTCTGTGGGCGCTCAGTCTATACCGGCTCAGGATCTGTCACTCTTTGGGTAGTTTTTACTTTCTTAAGATATGGGGTCAGTTTGTTCTCCCTCTGTAGGTTCTGGTATATTATCAGTTTCTGGGATTGTTTATGTCATTCCTCCAGATGCTGAGATGTTCCTATTTGCCTCTGTGTACAGTCTTCTGAATTTCCACTCTTGTCAGGCCATGTAGGTTGGTGGCTTGGTCAGTCTGTCTTTGGGTACTTTGTGTTGGGAGGTTTTATTGGTCTTCCTGGTGTAGCAAGGCTTTGTGATGATGGGACCTGGGACTACTACTTTGTAGATGAGCCTTGAATGATAGCGCCTTCTTCTGGATTGTGAGGTTTAGTGGGACTCTGCCCATCTTTGCTCGGCAGGCGCTGTTTGGTGTGCTCCGATGCACTTGGAGTAAATGCTTGCAGAACTCTAAGTGGATTTTTTAAGTTGGCCCAGCAACCTACTTTGACTGGTTTAGGTATGAGACTGGACCACAGACTTCACTGCCATACAGAAGGATTGGGGCAATGATGGTGTTGAAGATTTTTAGCCAGACTGTTACTGGTGCCTTGATATGATACAGATGTCTTCTGATGGCATAGATGGCTTTGAATGCCTTGTCTTTTAGTAACTCTATGGCTTGCTTAAAGCTCCCTGATTGGCTGAGTTCTATGCCCACGTAGGTGTACTTAGTTGGTTTCTGTAAGTGGACAGTTGTCTGTCTTAAAGGGAGGATGGCCAGCTGGTTTCTGCTCTCTTTTCTGGAACACCATGATATTAGTTTTCTTCTGGTTGATGGCCATTGCTTATGTGCTGCTGAAGGTGTCTAGGATTTTCAGATGATCTTGGAGACCTTTCTCAGTTGGTGATAACAACACGAGGTCATCAGCATACAGCAGAAATTTTCCCTCGGTGTCATGGAGGGTCCTGTCTGAATCCTGTCTTATGCAGATGAAGTCCATGGAGCCTCGGTTAAGAGTCTACAACATGGACACCAGCCAGTTATCCCACCAGGGAAGGACCTAGCCCAGGGTGTTAGTAGCCCTTAAGTCACTATCCAGCCCTTGCGAGCTTGAAGATATGGCCAGGGGTTTACCATGGACTAGGTATCCAACCACAGACAGCTGTTTCGGGGTTGTTGCCCCTCATCAGTGTGGCGCAGGATTCTGGCTGGGTGGGAGCAATGCTTGATAGACCGACATCACAAAGCAACCACTGACCTTGTGGAGACCAGTGGAGAATAACACTGCGGGCACCAGTTAAAGCACTCAAACACAGTGAAACCCAAGGTGCATTGCTCCCTAGAATTTGAATATGCAGATGAAGTCCATGGAGCCTCGGTTAAGAGTCTACAACATGGACACCAGCCAGTTATCCCACCAGGGAAGGACCTAGCCCAGGGTATTAGTAGCCCTTAAGTCACTATCCAGCCCTTGCGAGCTTGAAGATATGGCCAGGGGTTTACCATGGACTAGGTATCCAACCACAGACAGCTGTTTCGGGGTTGTTGCCCCTCATCAGTGTGGCGCAGGATTCTGGCTGGGTGGGAGCAATGCTTGATAGACCGACATCAGAAAGCACAAGGTCAGTGAGGGGCAACAACCCCGAAACAGCTGTCTGTGGTTGGATACCTAGTCCATGGTAAACCCCTGGCCATATCTTCAAGCTCGCAAGGGCTGGATAGTGACAGTCCTTGCCTGTCTTGCCCACCTGTCATTTGTCTCCCTCTTAGTCTTGTATCCTTGTCATTCGTTACCTTGTACACGTTCATTTACTGTATCCACTGCATTGAATAAAATACTATTTTGCAAAATACACTGGTGTGGACAGCAAATACGTGGTCTAGATACCTGGGCTGTAGAACTCTCAATTTCCTCTTTCTTTTACAATGTGTTCTGAGTAGTCTGCCCTTTAACATGGTCATACCCGGTCCTCCTTTTCTTATATTGTATTTACTGTGTTTTTTCACAGCAGCTCTCCAGGGACCGATGGACCATAAAGCACGTGAAAAAACGTGGCTCACACAGCTTGACAAGGTTTTTGGCACGGAGGGAGGAGTGGTGCCTCCAGCTGACACACGCCTGAACGGCGAATTAGTGGGCGGCATGAAGGCCTTGCTGCACCGGAAGACTCGACTCTGGTGGAACAAGGCCTTCATGCAGCGTTACATTGAGAAAGGTCTCATACCAAGAGGCCTGAGGATTCAAGTCTTCCCCTCATTCAGTTCGATTGAGGAGGACTTCAAAAATGATTGGGAATTACTAGCTACTACTTGTTCTCATGGCTTTATGGGCCTGCTCATCGACTCCAACGAGAAGGCTATCGAGACGATTGAAGGAGAGGTTGAGGTTATTAGAGCCAAACTAGCGGCTGAACTCTCCCTGAGGCATTGAGTCAGGTTAACATCAACCTAGATAAAGAGTTTATTAAATGGGAGAAAGAAATCGTCTCAGTAAAAACGAAAAAATATCAAAGGGACTTGGCGGACTATAAAAATAATCGTGTATACCGATGGAGAGGCAAGAAAAGACCCAACAAGCCAAACACGCCTGATTTACCAAGTGAGCCACTGCCTGAAATAGTCTCTGCCTCATCTATTTCATCTTTGGATGAGGAGCCATTGGCACCAAACCCAACACCTAGACCCCAGACCAGAGCTGAGGCGGCGAAGGGTAACGGAGCAAAAGATCTGAATAAACGTGTGCCGGTTTCCCCCAAACAAGTGAATAAGAAACCTGGGAAAAGTGGGAATTTAGAGGTAATCAACCTCTCTAAACACGTTCTAACTCCCACCCAGATTGAGGTCTTAAAGCTAGGACTTACTTTTGTGCCTAATCAAAACTTTGACTGTTTTACAGTGATCAAAGACCTCCACTTGTTTCTGCGGAAAGTGGTTCTTCGTAAACTTCATCACAAAAAGGATACTGCACGAGTGGAACTGTCTGAGGTGGAACTGGAGACTCTGAGAGAGCTGGAGGAATTGGAGGGAGAGATGGTCGAACCAGTAACAGGTACTTTCCCTAGGGAGGTGATGCCAAGAGCAACCACGTTTCCCCCCTTTTCATTATGCCCCCAGGTTGATATTTTCAACAGATTGGTCACTCGGGATTTGAGGAATATGAACAAACGTCACTATAAAGACAATCTTTCCTTCTCCCAGAGACAGGCCTTAAAACAACTTGGGGACCTGAGTGGAGTTGTAATTAAACCAGCGGATAAGGGGGGAAACGTGGTCATCTGGCCTACCAACTTATATGAAAAAGAGGCAATGCGCCAACTAAAAGATAAAACCTATTACGAAATGCTCCCCTCCAATCCGATCAACAGCTTCTCTGTGGAGCTCCGGGCCATCCTAGAGAGGGCGTTCGAGGCAGGTATTATCCCCAAAAAGGTCATGGATGGACTCCTCGTCGAGGCACCAGTAACCCCCACTTTCTACCTTTTACCAAAAGTTCACAAGAACCCAGAGGTCCCCCCTGGGCGTCCGATTGTCTCTGGCATAGGAGGGCTGTGTGATACAACTTGTAAATTTATTGAATATTATCTACACCCATTAGTGGAGACGCTGCCCTCCTATGTCAGAGACACCTCGGACGTCCTTCGTAGGGTTGATGGTTTATTTCTAGAGAGGGGTGGGGTGTTGCTGGTGACCATCGACGTGGAGTCCCTGTATACCAACATAGGGCATACCGATGGCCTTGAGGCAGTCAGCTATTTTCTGAGTATGTCCAATTGGAATCAGGAGTTGAGAGATCTGATCTTGGAACTCTTGGAGTACGTTTTAACCCACAATTTCTTCGTGTTCGGGGATCGGTTCTACCTGCAGCGGTGCGGCACAGCGATGGGGGCGGCCTGCGCCCGTCATATGCTAACCTCTTCCTGGGTCGCTGGGAGGGGGGGATCTTTGGCGGGGGGCAGGCACTCGTCCCCCATGCGCTGTGCTGGCTCCGTTATATTGACGACATATTTGTCGTCTGGAGTGGGACCGTCCCCGAACTCGAGATGTTCATCCAATCCCTCAATAACAATAACCTCAACATAAAACTAACCTTCAAATATGCTAGGGATGAGATTGACTTTTTGGACATTAAGGTGATCATTAAAGAGGATGGAGAGGTGGCTACAGATATTTTAGAAAAGAAACCTCAGTGAATTCTCTCCTCCATGCCACCTCGTCACATACACCATCAACCATCAGGGCGATACCGACTGGCCAATTTTTGCGGCTTCGACGTATTTGCTCAGAGGGGGATGTGTTTAATGAACGTGCAGTGGATATGAAGGAGAGATTCCAAGACAGAGGCTATAGCATGAGGAGCATTAAAAGGGGCTATACAAGGGCAAAAAAGACCCCACGCTGCGACCTCTTAGCTAGCAAAAACAATAAAAAAAGCGAGGAGGGATCCCCTGTCCTGAGATTCATCTCTACATACAACAATCAGTGGTCAGCAATCAGGGGTATCCTCACTCGCCACTGGGGCGTCCTGAAAACTGAGCCGACTCTATCCTCTTTTATCCCAGATCGACCCCTGATGACTGCCAGGAGGGGCCGGAGCCTGCGAGACAGACTGGTGCACAGTCATTATATAAAAAAAACCTTTATTCCCCTTTAATACCGGACGTGCGCTAGTCGGTTGTTTCCCATGTGGCTCCTGCCTGTCCTGCAAAACCAGTATTTTTCGCACCAAGCACTTTAGGAACCATGATGGATCTAGGGAATTCAATATAGGGAAATACATCACCTGTAGCACTTCAGGTGTTATTTACCATGCTACATGTGGCTGTGGTCTCGTGTATGTGGGTTTGACAACCAGGGAGTTGAGACGTCGTGTAAGGGAGCATGAGAAAAGCATAATGGCGGCTGAAAGCATTGAGGATTTGAGTACTCTGCGCACTCTCCCTCGTCATTTCAAAAAATATCATAACTGCAACCCAGAGACACTGAGAGTCTGTGGGATAGATAAAGTGCAGCTTGGAGTACGAGGGGGAGATATTAAAAAAGAACTATCTAAGATGGAGTGCCGGTGGATCGTGACTTTGGGCACGATGTCACCAGCGGGTCTGAATGAGAGACTGAGTTTCTCGCCCTTTTTGTGACTCAGAATACTCCTTGTTCCCTTGCAAAAGTTACTCCCCTAACAATTTGGGAATAACCCGAAACGTACCACTGTATATGGAGATGCTTGTATGCTTTTTAGATATTCAGCCCAGTATTGTTTTTCCACATCCCCTTACTAATGTATTATATGCGTCCTTTAGATGTTGTGGCAATGCGATTTATATGTTATGTCGTCTAGGGTGTTTATGGGGATTTTTATATTTTATATATATGTATTTTAGCCTTATACCTCCGGGTGGTTAATCTTTTCCTGGCTGCCTATCTGGGGTCAGGATAATCTGCATGAGCCATGCTGCCCTCGTAAAAATGATCGCCGTTTAACGTATCCATAGGTACTTTGGATTGTCAGCTTTTTAATTTGTGCTTGTTCACCTTTTTAGATTCACTTATCACTTTGTGTACTATGGGATTTGGAGATGTGAGTCGACCTATAAGAGCATTGGATTGGATTCGCATATGTTGAGTCGGGAGTTATGGAGGAATCGGGATGAACCATTGGAGAAATGCTGGCATCACACCGCTTGATATGAATAGACTGTGTCAGCATATATAACTATGTATGAATTGCCGTATAGTTGATACTACGTTCTCCTCTTTTACCTATTCCTCTTTACCCCTGTTTCATATCTGTTGCGTTCCAAACCACTACCCTGTAGTCTGTTTGCCCCATTGAATGGTAGTGCAGAAGCATACATGTTTGTTACTTGTGGCGATTGGGATCATTCCCATATCGCCACTGTTATGCCCATACGTTTGCCCTCACCTATAATGGCGCCAGACGCTGTGCGCATGCGCACTGGCGAACCGGAAGTGGGCGGCGAGGGGGACGTCTATCAAGGGTGCACCGGGTGAAATGACGTCACCGGAAGTTGCGTTCCGGACCCGGTGCAACCCAGAATGCCCTCCCCGCCGTCTGACAACCATTTTGCCAGTGCTGCAATTGCAGCAACATCAGCGGTCCCTTATTGGTTAGGACTCCATTTAAAAACCCCTCACCTATGAGCACTCATCACCACTAGCCCCCCGAAGCAGCCGACGCGAAACACGTGTCGGGGCTACTGGACCGGTGGGCAGATTTGACAGGGACCCCTGACGAGGTTTATGGGTAAGCTACTACTGTGCACTTTATTTTGTCTAGATCAGGGAAATGCTACATTTATTTAGTTGAACCGCACCTTACCCGGATCTATGCACTTAGCACATGTCACTTTACTACCCCTCTGAACCCTATACACAGTCCTTGCCTGTCTTGCCCACCTGTCATTTGTCTCCCTCTTAGTCTTGTATCCTTGTCATTCGTTACCTTGTACACGTTCATTTACTGTATCCACTGCATTGAATAAAATACTATTTTGCAAAATACACTGGTGTGGACAGCAAATACGTGGTCTAGATACCTGGGCTGTAGAACTCTCAATTTCCTCTTTCTTTTACAATGTGTTCTGAGTAGTCTGCCCTTTAACATGGTCATACCCGGTCCTCCTTTTCTTACTTTGTAGATGAGCCTTGAATGATAGCGCCTTCTTCTGGATTGTGAGGTTTAGTGGGACTCTGCCCATCTTTGCTCGGCAGGCGCTGTTTGGTGTGCTCCGATGCACTTGGAGTAAATGCTTGCAGAACTCTAAGTGGATTTTTTAAGTTGGCCCAGCAACCTACTTTGACTGGTTTAGGTATGAGACTGGACCACAGACTTCACTGCCATACAGAAGGATTGGGGCAATGATGGTGTTGAAGATTTTTAGCCAGACTGTTACTGGTGCCTTGATATGATACAGATGTCTTCTGATGGCATAGATGGCTTTGAATGCCTTGTCTTTTAGTAACTCTATGGCTTGCTTAAAGCTCCCTGATTGGCTGAGTTCTATGCCCACGTAGGTGTACTTAGTTGGTTTCTGTAAGTGGACAGTTGTCTGTCTTAAAGGGAGGATGGCCAGCTGGTTTCTGCTCTCTTTTCTGGAACACCATGATATTAGTTTTCTTCTGGTTGATGGCCATTGCTTATGTGCTGCTGAAGGTGTCTAGGATTTTCAGATGATCTTGGAGACCTTTCTCAGTTGGTGATAACAACACGAGGTCATCAGCATACAGCAGAAATTTTCCCTCGGTGTCATGGAGGGTCCTGTCTGAATCCTGTCTTATGCAGATGAAGTCCATGGAGCCTCAGTTAAGAGTCTACAACATGGACACCAGCCAGTTATCCCACCAGGGAAGGACCTAGCCCAGGGTGTTAGTAGCCCTTAAGTCACTATCCAGCCCTTGCGAGCTTGAAGATATGGCCAGGGGTTTACCATGGACTAGGTATCCAACCACAGACAGCTGTTTCGGGGTTGTTGCCCCTCATCAGTGTGGCGCAGGATTCTGGCTGGGTGGGAGCAATGCTTGATAGACCGACATCACAAAGCAACCACTGACCTTGTGGAGACCAGTGGAGAATAACACTGCGGGCACCAGTTAAAGCACTCAAACACAGTGAAACCCAAGGTGCATTGCTCCCTAGAATTTGAATATGCAGATGAAGTCCATGGAGCCTCGGTTAAGAGTCTACAACATGGACACCAGCCAGTTATCCCACCAGGGAAGGACCTAGCCCAGGGTATTAGTAGCCCTTAAGTCACTATCCAGCCCTTGCGAGCTTGAAGATATGGCCAGGGGTTTACCATGGACTAGGTATCCAACCACAGACAGCTGTTTCGGGGTTGTTGCCCCTCATCAGTGTGGCGCAGGATTCTGGCTGGGTGGGAGCAATGCTTGATAGACCGACATCAGAAAGCACAAGGTCAGTGAGGGGCAACAACCCCGAAACAGCTGTCTGTGGTTGGATACCTAGTCCATGGTAAACCCCTGGTCATATCTTCAAGCTCGCAAGGGCTGGATAGTGACTTAAGGGCTACTAATACTCTGGGCTAGGTCCTTCCCTGGGGGGATAACTGGCTGGTGTCCATGTTGTAGACTCTTAACCGAGGCTCCATGGACTTCATCTGCATATTCAAATTCTAGGGAGCAATGCACCTTGGGTTTCACTGTGTTTGAGTGCTTTAACTGGTGCCCGCAGTGTTATCCTCCACTGGTCTCCACAAGGTCAGTGGTTGCTTTGTGAATCCTGTCTTAGGCTGCTTTCACATCACGGATTTTTCAGATCCGATGCTGTCCAATCAAAATCGGACAGCATCGGATCCGAATTTGGCCCCATGCAGCCCTATGGGCATCGGACCGAATCGGATGTGCACTAAATGCCATCCGATTTGGTCAGATCCGATTCTGTCCGATTTTATTATCGGTGCAAAAATCGGAGCCTGCTCCGATTTTTGCACCGAAAATAAAATCTGACAGATTCGGATCGGACCAAATCGGATGGCATTTAGTGCACATCCGATCTGACCCGATCCCTATAACATGGGGCCCTATGGAGAAGGGTCCGAGGAAACATCTGATGTCTCCTCGGACCCGATTTTACTTTACTGAGCATGCTCAGTACAGTAAAACTGCTCCTGGGAGCACAAGGGTTAAAAAAAAAAAAAAAGTTTATGCTCACCTCCCCCCGAGCCCCCGCCGTCTCCCGCCGTCTTCCTAAAGGCATCCGGTGGCTCCCGATGGCTCCCGCAGGCTGCAGAGGTCTTCCTCTGCTGTTCAGGACCTGCGGTGATGTCACAGTCATGTGACCCGCGGGTTACCATGGTGGAACCCGCGGTCACGTGACTGTGACATCACCGCAGGTCCTGAACACATGCAGAAGAGCTCTGCAGCCCGCGGGAGCCTGCGGGAGCCACCGGGAACCTTCAGGAAGACGGCGGGAAACGGCGGGGGCTCGGGGGGAGGTGAGCATAAGTTTTTTTGTTTTTTTTGGTTTTTTTTTCAGCCCGGAGCCGCCGATTTTATGCCGGAATCGGGTGCCTATTTGGCACCCGATTCCAGGCATCAGAAGGGAGCCGATGCTGTCCGATTTATATCGTACAGCATCGGCTCCCTAAAATCCGTAATGTGAAGGTAGCCTTATAGGTACTATACATTTGATCAGGTTTTTAAATACATCAGTTAGGGACTGCTTTGACCACTGGTTACCTTGATGCAATGGTAGAGCAGCTTACGTTACTTTTTTTTTTCGCAAAACACCTATCAACCAAATACCCGGCATTTTTACATTTCTTTTTATCAGCACTTGCTTCTTACTTTAGTTAATACAGCAGAGTATTTTTTTATGTTTGATTTACTATTCAGTGAACAGGTCTACAGGACAGTGTTCACACCACCTAGAAACTGATGTGAACACTGTCCTACAGACTTGTTCACTGTGTGCTTGGCTCACTATTTTGTTTCTCATATATGTATTGTGCGGCTCTGCAGGTGGAGCTCTATGTTCTCTATTTCTCTATGTTCTACACATTCTATCTCCTGATATGTTTCCCCTTATTATCTCCAGTCATTGTATTATTACACAGGATCTTTATGATGTTACATCGTCATCTTCTCCCCATTCAGGTCCCTACAATATCGGATCCTCTCACATCTTCTATACAAGAGAATTCTCCTGATTGACCATCAAGGATGGATCTGGACAGGGACAAGATGGCGGAGAGGATCTTCCACCTCACCCTAGAGATCCTCTTCCTTGTTACTGGAGAGGTGAGAGATTGTGATGACAATGTCACATGACATCATTCTTATCTATGGACAGAATAACAGATGACAGAACTGGAGAGGTGAGGACTCTGGAAATGTCTGGAGACTGGAGATTTATTAATGTGTCTCTCCATAACCAGGATTACACAGTAGTGAAGAGCTCTAGTGATCTGTGCTGTCAGGACCCTGTGTCTGAGGGAAGAGCCCTGAGCCCAATCACGGGGCCTCCACCTCACCCCCTGATACATGAGGACATCAATGACCAGAAGATCCTACAACTCACCTACAAGATGATTGAGCTGCTGACTGGAGAGGTGACACTGCTGGGAATGCTGCTGCTGCTGCTGGGACATTATACAGTAATGCTATGAAGGGATCGGGGAAAGATGATGACAATGGTATCATTGTAT